>OX336902.1:19842708-20487708 GCA_946959425.1 Argyrosomus regius
CACTGCAAAAACTGAAATCTAAGTAAGATAAAATATCTTAGATCAAGGGGATATATGCTCATTTTTTGTCTGATAAGATAGTTCTTCTTAGTAAGCAGTTTTTATGTTAGACTGTTTCACTTGTTTTAAGTGTTTTGGTCCTTAATTATCTAAATAAGATATTACAGCTTGTTACTGAGATTTTATGACCTATTCTGAGTAAGTACATGCTTGAAACTAGAATATCAACAGTTACAAAGCTGTGTCATCCACACTTACAAGTATAAAACTGCTTTTTCAAAGTAATAATTTCTTATTTCAAGCATAACTAAGAAATCATAACTTTGACATAATTTTATCCCCTCACATACTTAAAACAAGCAGCCAGATGGAATCAATTGTTTTATTATCAATGAAACAATAGAAGTATGTATTGTTGTGTAGTATGTATGTAATAAATTAGTACATTGGCACAGAACTGTAAATTGACACTTGATATTTAAACATTTAACGTAACATGTAACATTTAAAACAATTTAAAACAGAAATAGTTTGTCATTATACATTCAGAAATCATCATTTCATCTGCTACAGACTTTCCATAATTTGATCTCCCAAGGTCAAATTACAAGGCTACTTTACAAGCTGGTCAAACCGTAGCCGGGGAATACACCATGAGTTATTTTTCACTGTTGTACAATTCTATGACATCCCCAAGATAGTATTTTATCTGTACAAAAGTTAGGCCTTTGCTGCTAGTTGTGTAATAAGGGGTAAAATCCACCAATTTTTCAGCATTGACTAACTCAGTAGCCTGCGCAAGGTGTGGGACCTCAACTTGATATGCCATGACATTTCTATCAAAGTGTATAGTTTGAAATGGTTGGTATTCCAAACAATAAAGCCTAGAATCAACAAGATATATGTTTTTGACCAGTCCAAATTCTGGCATGTTACCATTTACTACTTTGGCAAGGATCATTGACTTCTGTGTTATGTATTTATTGCCATTTATCATAAGCCACTTGACTGACACAGCGTGGTTTACGTCATCATAACCTAGGAAGTCTCTCAGTTTTCCTTGTAAATACTGTAGGTCCTGAATCTCAGATACAGGTCCCATCTCTCTTTCATTTGAAAAGATTGGGTGTAATGAAGGGTCAACATTTTGGCAGCTTTCATAAATTTGGTTCTGACTGATCAAAGACTTGCAAATATTTTTAAAATTGACCTTTGAAGCCCATTGTTTAAAGAGGCAATGTTTAGATTCAAACCGCATACACATATGTCTAACCATTGGACCCAGTGATTTAATTTGTGATGGCAAATGTATCAGATAATGCTGTTTAGGTGTAATATTGCGTTCCGGGAAAAGCTCCTTCCAATGCTTCATATGAGTTTCAATCAGTGACTTCAATCTAGAAACAGTTGCAATAGTAAGAACAGGTGCAAACACTATCTGCACAATCTCTATTAGCTCATTTATTAGATGCACATATGCATTGTCCTCCAAGCTCCCCAAAACAAATGGTAATATCCTTAGCAGGACAAGAATTTGCCCAGACGACTGTTTTAATTTACCATCACTTGACATTAATGTACACTGTGAAATTGGGGATGGCCGATCTCTCACATCCAGAGGGGAATAAGGGAAACCCAAAATAGCAGAATTCACAGAGTCCAGATCCATCACTCCTGACTGAACAAGATGGTGCAACACACTCTTGATTTCCAAAGGAGCTGTACCCTCCAGAATTACATGCATAATGTCTTGAGGAGTTTGTTGTATAATGTCAAAGGCAGGGAATTCGACTAATTTGCTCCTTCGATTGATCCCATATGTTGTTCTCAAGTTGTTGCGAAGCAAGTCTGTATCTGCCTTTTCTATTTCATGGGTCTGTCTGATATGCTTCTTCAAGGTTCTTTTAGTAAATGCATCCTCATTGAAGTGTGACTGCATGTCCTCAAAAGAACACTCACAGTGTCTACATTTACTGTAAGAAAAAAGCCAACACCCTCCTTGAACCCAGCCAGTTCATGCTGTGCCAGAGTGTCACCACAGACAGAGACCATGGCACCAAAAATAGTTTTCTGTCCATTAATTGTTTGCATTTTAACACCATTGTACAATGCATCCATGTCTTCTTTGATTCTGTTCAATATTACATCTGCACCACATTGACGGAGGTCTACGGATCTAGCCATGGCAAGTAACCTAATAGCAGCAAGTTTAGACCTGTATTTTGGATTTATGTTTGCTAGGGTGTAATACACCATCAACAGCTTATTTTTTGATGTGAAGGATCCTAGTGGATTACAAATCTCTATTTCGTCTGTGTACAGAACAATTTGCAATGCATTTGGGTTCTCTGAAAAGAGAATGTGATTTTAAAAAAGAAGCCATCAACAATGTCCTGAAAAAAACACCCTTTGCACCTTTGTGGTCCCTTCTCAATCATAGAGAATATCTTCGGGTGTGATAAGAATTGCTCTAGACTTTTGACCAATGGTATGTAATGAAAGACTTTGTCTTTAATGAAAAAGTCTTTTGATGCTCCACGTTTCCTCTTGCATATAGTTTGAGAAATTGGAATTTCGTCTGCATCCGAAATACTTAACTGCTTCCTCATAACACTGTTCTGTCGAAATGTTGTTGTAACACTTGTGAATGGGTCAACAAAACTGACGAATACATCCATTACTTCTTTTGAAGGTGTCCTGATGTGTTTTCCGAATGCTTCTTTAGCACCTGCTCTATCTGGCTCCTGAGGTTGCTCACCAGTGATGATTGGTACTGCTGCACTCCAGCAACAATGTCATTCATGCCTCTCTGAAAATGACAAAAGTAACACAACTTCATGATACTTGTAACAAACAGTTTTGCTTATGACATGTACATTATCATAGGCGAATGACTGTAGTGAATTGGAGAACACGGCAGGCAGATTGACCACCAACCATAACAGGACCTTTTCAACAAGCTCTACTTTACTAACTGTAAACGAGCAAATAGAAACTGTGGTCTGTTTTAAAAAAACATTTTACCTGTGAGAGACGGTGCTTGGCCCGAGCATTTATCACAAAGGCAGTGGCCTGTGTGGTCAGATCCTAAAAAAAGTTGAAATTGTATTAAGTATCCTGATGTAATTTGATCTGACATTCATAGTTACATGTCAAGCACAATGTTAATCACAGAATAAATAGTCCTTAAAACTAGTCCTTTAAATGTTAAATTATCTTTGCTCATTTTAGCTGTCATAAAACATTTTGTCTTTTCATTCATACATGAGGTGTCAAATAATATGCTGATACAATACAGACAACCTGAACCTGAACAATGTGTGGGATCTGAACCTGATATGCAATGGCTGAGAATTTATTGGACTCAATATCCATTGTGATTCTTTGATGGTCAATTTCAGTAGACTGTCACCAGAAGAGTAACTTACTGGTTGTACTATGGCAGCTCTGTCTTGGTTAATGTCCATTTGCCCTTCATCCGTGTCAGTTGTACAGAGCAGTTGAGAGTTGGTGATGCTGCAATCCTGTGAAAGTTAATCAGGTTGAATGTTTTGCTGTATTACACATAAAAGAAAGAAATGACTTGACAATTTACTTAATTTCACAGGTATATTTCATTCATTTTTATATTTAAATATTTTCACACAAACCAAGCAGAACATTTTCATAGAAGTCAAGCATTATATTCAATTTTTCTTCGTTCATGACGTCCTGTTACCTGTAGGACCCTCTGACTGATTGACGATGGTAGTTTGTGCCAGCGCGTGAAACTAATGACAAAGTGATGATCTACGATCGGAAGTTTTTCCGTTGTGTTTTATTTTGAAAATGCTCTGTGCGTTTGACTTCTTGTGCGGTCTATTTTGCCCAGATCATTCGGCCTTGACACGTCAATCCACATCGATTAGATCCATAGATATATACACGGTTGATATGCCGTGTATATCTATGGATTAGATCGCCCAACACAGGAAGTCAAGTGCACAGGGCATCCGGTAAATTTCAAAATAAAACACAACGGGCAAACTTCCTATCGTAAATCATCCCTTTGTCAGCGTTAGTTTCACCCACTGGAACAAGCAACAAGTTATCAGTCAGTCAGAGGGTCCTAAAGCTTACAGGACGTCATGGATGAAAAAAAAATGGGGGTAATAGTACCAGTTACTCACCTGTTCCTGCAGCGGTTGTTGGCTTCCCTCTTGTGGCCGTTCATTTGCGTGGTTGCCATCTCCTGGACTGGTGCTTTGAAGAAGATGTTTGGAGTGTCTTCTCTTTACATGATGATAGAATGAGTTATACACTAGATATTCCTCAATACATCCGTCAATACCACAGAGCAACCTGAAATCAGGACTGCGGCTGTGCATTCGATTGATGTGACTCAGTAAGAGTTTCAGCGAAAAAGTGATGAAAACGAGGCAGATAACGCACCGCCAAATCATTTTAAATTAACAAAGTTATATTCAAAACGTATGCACAAGTAGAGTTTCTTCTGCAGTCTCTGAAAACGATGTGGAAAAAGTAAGTGAAACGATATATCGCTGATGTACTTCACCACATTATCTACAAAAATAGGGGAGTTCTATGAATTAAGATTTTTTTATTAGTATTTATAATGGCCTCTATGGAGTGACTGGTTGCAGTGATAAATCTTTGAAAGTGCTGTATGAATTTCAAATTATGACTCTGTCAGTTAGTCATATTCTCCATTTGTATAATATTTACATCATGTATGTCACCCCCCCATTTTATGACATGGTACCTTCCAAATGGGAACGCGCCACAAGGAGTCAGTCAACGGTCAGTTAAGTTGCAGCTGCCGCCTTGAGATTTAGCTAACCTCCATCGTGCTGTCTGGCCTTTGCAAGTCCTCTAAACTCGCGACGCCATGGATGAAGATGGAAGGGCTTTTTCGGGTATGGATCCTACAACAGTCGCAGTATTGAAAGGTAATGTTAATTTGCTTTTGCCTGTCTTTGCAGTTAAGCTAATTGTGAAGGTGGCTAACAAGTGGTAGCATGCTAATTTGAACAAACTGGTGTATTTTTTGAACGGTTACATGGGGGCTATGAACAGTTAGTTACTACACCGAACGGTCACGCCTTCAAAATGTATTTATTATTATTATTTTATTATTTGATAGTGTTTTATTGCCAGAACCCGTATTAAGGTACAGAATGTAGGTAGTTAGCTTAGTTTAGCTTTGGCTTAATTTGTTGGCTAATGTTAGCATGACCAATGCACTGTCTCCCAAGAGACATGGCGGGAGGGTCTGACCCTCTGCACAGTGGGGGTGGTGGAGGAGCATACTTGCGGGGTCATTGGAACACTGTACAATTAGCTGTTTAGCAGCTTAGCATTTATTAACGTTCCCGCGCTATTTGTGCATGCATGTGTGTGTGCAAGAGAGAGACCGAGTCCAAGGGGCCAACGGAAACACTGGTTGATGTGATAAAATCATTTCTGCCTTTAGTTGAAATGGCAGGAAGACTTGACCTTAATGTAGATGCCTATTCCTGTTGGATGTGTGCTTCTCTGCTGCCACCATTAGCACATTCTTACCCTTTGAATAAAGATTGTGACTTAACAACCAGTTTATTACATTATACTGTATATTTACAGTGTGGCTGTATGTGTTTTTCAGCTGCTAATATCAGCACAGACATGCTCCCAAGTCTTTCTAAGGAGGACTTGCGTGATCTCTTTCCGGGACCTGAGCACTTTTTAAGAAGGAGAGCCATTTGGAGGATGACACATGGAGAAAATCAGGTGATATTAAATTTTAACATTGTGGAGTTTTGATCATGCTGTGATTCATAATTTCAGTGAGGCATTGTCTTTTTGGTGTTGTTGTTTCTAGTGCACTGCTATTGACTTATGATAAATGCTTGTCTTTTTCAGGGTGAAGAGTCAGACCAGCTCCAACCAGGCACCTCTGGGACTTGTGAGCTTGCCAGCTCCCACTACCCCACTACCTCAACCCCTTTGTCCACCCCTTCTTCCTCCCCCCACTTCTCTCCCCCCTTCAAACCTAGGAGACCAACATGTTACCAGCAGAACTGTACAGCTTGTAAGCCCGCAATATGTTGTATACACAGACACAGAGCTGGAGCAGTCAAGAACCACCTTTTTTGAAAAACAACGTGCTGGACAAGAAGAGGACTGCACACTTTCCAAAGAGCTTCGCTGTCGCTTAATAAGAAATACAGTAACAAGCATGATTGCCATCAAGAGAGCTGCAGGGGATGATTTCCAGTATCCATGCAGCCGTGAGCTAACTGTGATGGCTAAGCGTCTCATTGAGTACTACCCAATGCTGCGGGACAGGTCTGCAGCCGGTGGAGCTGAGTGGGTAGGAGGATATGCTTTATTTAGGATAAGTGCTTGTATGGTTTAATTTCATTTTGAATAATGTGATTTTTACACACTCTGTTTTGTGTTTTGTCAGGAATCTGTGAAGAAGCAGCTTTTGAAAAGGGTCCAGAATGTGACACCCGCCCAAAAGAAGCAGGGAGCAACTCCTTCGAGAAAGAGGCGACGGGACATTAGCTTTGAGAGTAGCAGCAGCCTGGAGTCATCCACTGATGACACTGAGTCCAATCCTTCAACTATAATCTTGGAAAAATCACCACAGTCGACAAGCAGTTCTCCAGAGGGTGAACAGGTGGATGGTAAGAGCACATATTGAGATTGTGTTTTGGTGTTAAAACTACTACTAGTATTGACAAGGGGGAATGCTTTAGTTTAGTTTTATGTTAAAAAAAATATTGAAATGATTGTGAGTTATCATTAATTATTAATTAATTATACTTTGGGTATTTGTTTTTGTTATATTTCTTAAAACTGTAATGGTAGAAACAGTGATAGTGAATTCATTTCAACAGGAGGGCCTGAAACTACTGACAGCCCACAGAACCAGGCAAGACACTACAAGGTTCTGCAGGAGCTATACAAATCCAGGCCCAGACCCAACAAGAAGGATGTTGCCCAGCTCTTGGACCTTGAATACCAAGCCAGACGGGCTTACATTGACTCTGATGTTATGAAAGAGCAGGACAGACCTACCAAAATTCTTCAAGCATATCCCTGCTTCAGAGAAGTGGATCATGTAAGCAAATCAAATCATTTTAAGTTTATGTTCGATAAGATTGTAGTAGTAAGACATTAGTTTACACATTGATATTTTATTTTTTAAGATATTTTTTCTACCTGTCTTTCTGTGGCAGATAATGGATGAACTGCAGAGGATCCTCAATCAAGGAAACTCCCACTTCATACCTGAGCTGAAGAACCGCTGGGGGACCTTTTGTGAGAAGGCCCAGTTTTATGGAGTTTTCAAGAAAGTCATGAGGCCTCCGTTGTCAAATAAAGGTAATTACAGACCTAATTGGTGGCCATGTTTGTGTAATGTTTTTTGTTTTGTTTTGTTTTTTAAATAACTGACTGCAGTACATAAAATCAGACTGCTTTGTTTTTCACAGTAAAGCAAACCATTGCCATGATCAAGGCTTTGGCGGACATGTTTCCATCTCCTATTGCTCCACCCAAGAAGTTAGGACATGCAAGTGAGGGTATGCTTCACATCCTTGAGGTAAGAAATTCATGCATGTATGACAGTATACAGTTTTTCTTGTGTTCCACTACTTGACCATAGTCTCTCAACAGTGAATTGTTTTGTGATTGTTTTGTTTTTTGCTTTTCAGTCTGCGGAAGACCCCAACTCCTTCCTCCAAGCAAGACCACTCCTCAGCCCTGTCGTCATTGTGTGTGAGACCAACTGCATCCTGGCCATTGGCACAGTGCCTGTGCTCATCTTTCCAAAAGAGGACATCGCTGACAGCGTAATGTACATAATGGCATGCTACTACACTTTTCACCTCACCTACCCGAAATGCATAGCCACACTCCTGTCTGTCCTGCAGACAGAGGTACTGATGGACGCTATACACGAAAGAGATATGACATCCTCATATAAAAAAGCTATCGCTGACTGGAAAAGATTCATCACTGAGTAGTGCATAAATAATAGAAAGTTGATGCCCGGTTCCATTATTGTTTGCCTTGGGTGATACAGTTTGTTGAGGTCTCACAAGAATATGGCACTGTATCAGATGTTTATATATTGTTATGTATATTATTATACAGTTTACCTTTCAGTTTAGGCTCCACCCACACTCCCACCACCTCATATCATGCTACACACACACACACACACACACACTCTGCTGTGCACTAGTTATAATTTCTGTTGGGTGATTTTAAGCAGGAAATAATGTTGCCTGTTCTTACCTGTCCAGCTGATATGTAGCTGCATGCACACTACTTTGTGTGTGTGTGTATTTATATACGTATCTATGTGAGTATGAGCATATTAAAAGTAGAACAAGTCTCTCGCATTTTAACCTTGAGGCTGTCATGTTTTGTTGTCCTCATGTGCATGTTAATTATAATAAAGAAGCATTTCATATAACCAAGTCTGCGTCATTTCCTGTTCTAGTACTGTGAGGATCACTGATTATTAAGCATTAATATGATATAAAGATTCCACAGCTTTTGCCTTATTTCAAGAATTTTAAGAAAAATATTCTACATACAGAGAAAAATATTTGTAGCTGTATCAAGAAAAGTACACTAGTTTTTAGTATGACTTTGCTGGTTTCAAGAAATATAATATCATTATGTCAAGATGATGGCTCTAGCATTTACTTAATTCAAGAATATTTTTCAACATATTGAGAAAATAGGTCACATGTATTTCATTAGAATCAAGAAAAATGCACTTGTTATTAGTTAGAATACACTAATTCTAAGGTATTTGTGGGTTCATTGAGATTAGATATTTTTACTTGTTTTGGAAATTCTTGACAAGCCAAATTTTCTTGTTCCATTGGCAGATAATTTTGCTATTTTTAAGCAAAATACACCTAATTTTTGTACTTTTTTTTCTTGTTTTTGAAGGCTGGCTTTTTGCAGTGTGCTGTGTGTAGAGGTCTGTATGTAGGTCTGTATGGTTAGCTTGATATAGTTTTCAGGTGATTTAATGAAGGTAAAACAGTGAATGGCCGTGCGTAATGGCACTGCGCTCTGAAGTGGCACTTCTCCGGGACTGGAGAAGCTGCTGCGGCTACAGGGATTTCGTGAACTGAAAGAGAAGCTCTTCATATATTGTTTAGATACAATAAGATTCACCCACATTCATAGACCAATGCAAGCTGAATATTTAGTTTAGTATTGAACATATTTGATGATCTATATATAAAATATATTCAAAGTTTCATTCAATATATTCAAAGGTTCACTCCATATATTCAAAAGGTTCACTCCATATATTCAAAGTTTCATTCAATATATTCAAAGGTTCACTCCATATATTCAAGGTTCATTCAATATATTCAAGTTTCATTCAGTATATTCAAGTTTCATTCAATATATTCAAAGGTTCACTCCATAGATTCAAGTTTCATTAAATATATTCAAAGTTTCATTCAATATATTCAAGGTTCACTCCATATATTCAAAGATTAATTTCCTGAACGGCATGCCATTATATATATATATATTTATTAGGGATGAGCGAGTACAGCATTATCTGTATCTGTTAACCATATGAATTATCTGTATCTGTATCCGTACTCGGAGGGGCGGGGCCTACCCCGGAAGTGGGCGGGGTTTAACCCGGAAGTGTGTCTGGTTATCTTGAAATGGACAGGGCTTTAACCTGTATGTTATAAAAATTAGGATTACACTGGGGTTCAGATGTTCTAATTCATATGGTATGTGTTTTAACTTGTTCTTTACATGTCTTGGGCACTTCTCTTATCTGCTTTATGGTTTACTGAGGCTGGCAGGGTAAGATTCAACTATAAATTACTAGTGATGGTTTAAGGATAAGGAAGACAGGTAGACAAGAACCAGTCCTGTTCGTTAGGGAGTAGAGAACCAGGCAATGACGTTATGATGTTATTTGTAGCAGTGGGGAGGTGTCCGAGACAGCCCAGTAAAAAAAATGTATAAGAACCAACTGTTAGAGCTCCTCGGGGAGCCTTTTCTCTGTAACCCCTCTTGTGCGTTGCACTGTTAAACGATCCTTCTTGTACAAGAATAATAAATTCAACTTAAACTTTGATATTTTGAATCCGGTCTTCCTTATTGAAGGGTCCTTCTCCTCTCTGTAAGAAATTCCCATAACACTGTATGTTCTTTTAAGCATGCAATTGATATAGGTTGATCAGAAATTGTTATATTTATTGCTGATTAGAAAACTATTTACAGGACAGCATCAGCATTGAGCTTCAGATCAATGGTTTTGATCACGATAGCAAACAAACTATTTACAGAAAGTAAAATGTAATGAACACTTTCTTTTTTTTATGATCAGTGTGATTTATTTATTTTTTGGTTCTTTTTTATTTTTTTTTATTTCCACACCAGGTGTGTGTGTGTGTGTGTGTGTGTGTGTGTGTGTGTGTGTGTGTGTAGCTTAATTTGTAATATTATACCGCTACCACTACTACTATTTTTAAGCAACAAGTGTCAGACACTCAGTGCGTGAAGTCAAAAACACTGGTTTGAGCCAGCTGATGGTTTAAAAAAAAAAAAAAACTCCGACCGGCAGAGGGAGGGAGAGAGAGAGAGAGAGAGAGAGAGAGAGAGAGAGAGAGAGAGAGAGAGAGAGAGAGAGAGAGAGAGAGAGAGAGAGAGAGTCGGACCACGTCTGAACGAACCCACGTTTACCAGAACTCTACTGGTTAATAAGTAAGTACAAACCAAAGTAAAAACAAACCTGAAGCTGAAGAAACCCTAAACGTTAACGGAAAAGACCCGCGAACCTGAGTGACTGAGGGAGAGACAGAGAGCTGTTCTGTGTGTGAGTGAGCAGAGCGGGACACAGCAACACAATACATCTGTATGTGTGTAGGGGAGGGGCGCTGTGAACGCAGACACAGTCAGCTACCCAGTGAGGATTTTCATTCAATCCGGGCACGGATATTGACTCATATTACTCGTATAATACTCGTGCTCGGCAAAAGTGCTTTATCCGTACCGGATACTCGGCTGAAACGAGTATCCGGCTCAACTCTAATAAATATATATATATAAAAGCCTATTGCCTATGCCACAATCCACAATCAGTGTTCGGTTGTTACATATTCTGTCCACTAGAGAGAATTCCAACAGAGAATATGCAACCAGGTCATTGTGCATTGCTTTCTAGGTAGTGGGCACCATATTCTGAGAGAAACCTCTTTTCATTTTCATTCATCGCTTTCAGCAACCACAAGCACACAGTGACAACAAACACAAATCAACAGGAGGATAAAAAGTAGGAAAGTACCCTGGCTTCACAGGCAAAAAGGGACAAAAGATCAATCAAGAAGCTATAGAAAATAAATAAAAAGCATAAACATAAATTCACTGTGACAAATATGAAGTAGCTATTGGTGATGCAGGTGGTCAAGATGAAGCAGGTGGAGCTGAGGAAGGCTGGCTGGCTGGCTGGCTGGCTGGCTGGCTGGCTGACTGACACTTTTTGTTTGAATATCAAGAACTCAGAGTCGTGCATTTCACTCCCTCAGTTCTGTCTCAGGTCATGACAGAGAGAAGGACTATTTATACATGAGGGGAGTGAACACAGGTGAAACCAATCAGGGGCGGGGCAAACAATTACAAAGGTGGGAAAACACCACAAACGGAGGAAGTCAGGGTCTGAAACGAGAGGGAAAAAGGTGAGTACAAAATAAAACAGGAAGTGCTTGAACAAAACACTGAACATGAACATGACATTAACACACTTGACGAGACACGATAGATAGATAGATAGATAGATAGATAGATAGATAGATAGATAGATAGATAGATAGATAGATAGATAGATAGATAGATAGCTTTATTCATCCCCGAAGGGAAATTAGGTACAGTATGTCAAGTTACTTATACAAAACAGATTAAGAGAACAATGTCTTGATATATCCCTGAAGTATGTTTGCAATATTAGAGTGATATTACAGATGAACAGCAATACTACCCTGAAATCATCACAAATATTATAAAAAATATTTCACAAGGGTTGAGTAATGCCCCAGAACAAAATGTTTCCTTGAAATGTTTTAGTACTTTTTAAAAGCACTGGCAGCACAATGTTTTCCTCTATGACAGACAGAACCAGCAAGAATACGTCTATTCACCAACTGCAGCCTCTTTATTGTATTTGCCCACATAAAACATCTTTACTTTGCATCCTGGTTGGATGCCAATCAAATAATGGACTAGATACTTTAAGACTACAGGTTGCTAATGGTGAGTAAAGCATTGCATTTGTAATGCAGTCCTGCTGTATAACAGAACAAATCTCCTGCCAGCTGCAACACACACAAATAGAACAAATTTCACACCTTTTGAACAAATACATTTAATTGGTTCAAAACAAGTCAGTTTTTAAAACAAAATCTTGTAATGAAAAAGTTCCCGGGAGCTGCTTATATGCTAAGATGGAAACAATTTTTTTCTCTGTGAAAGTCATTGTCATGGTGAACTAAACAAAGATCAAGACTGTCCAAATCTCGAAAGCATCTCACTGGACTGGAATTGCCTTGCTTGAGGATAAGGCAATCCATGTAAGAGAGTCCCACAGGAGCTGTGATTTGGCTGTTGCATCATCTGTAGTCTGAAAAGCAGTGATACTTATTCAATACTCAATATACTTTTCCTTAGGCTACTTTTATAGTTAATTTATACATTTGTTATAATTCTTTAACTTCTTTAATCTTCTATGTCAAGTGCTGCTATTGCAACTAGTGTTCTAAATTCTGAGCTGACCTGTTTTTCTTGTCCAAAACATTTCATTGTACGGTTGACCCTGTGTTAACCAGTGTTGGGCAAGTTACTCTAAAAAAAGTAACTAGTTACAGTTACTAGTTACTTCTCCCAGAAAGTAAGTAAAGTACTTACTGAGTTACAAATTTTAAAAGTAACTAGTTACTTTGGAAAGTAACTATTGCATTACTTTCAAGTAATTTTTTAAATGCTCAAATGTGTCAAAGAATTTGGACCCCACCTCCATCCCTCTTTGACGGAACATAAAATACATGTGTGTGTTCAATTATTTATGATAAATCTGAATATTATAATGAAATGGACACTTAATACAATACATAACAGAAATCCACAGTACACAAATCTAAACTATTTTAACGTTGCTGTGGGAAAGTGAGACTAGCATCCAATAAAATGTCATGGATTATAGCAACACCCACCCAACTCCACCTCTGATTGGCTTACCATGGAATTTTACTCAACCTCAGCCAATCGTCATCATTTATGCGATTGTCTCGTGCCCCCGCCCTCACCAAGGAAGGAGGAACAAGAAAAATCTTTGCAGCTGGGCTTAGAGATCTAGTTGGTCTGATGAAAAACAGCTGCCTTCAATCATAGTAACGCGCTGCATTTTTTTGGCAGTAACGATAACGGCGTTATAATGATGGGAAGAGTAATCAATTAGATTACTCGTTACTGAAAAAAGTAACGCCGTTATTTATAGCGCCGTTATTCCCATCACTGGTGTTAACCTACACATACCAAATACAACTGGAACTGAAACCTTTCAGTTTGTTTAATAAACTGTTTTCATTTCTTTAAATAACAGTTAGCAATTGACCAAACATGGTTGACGCATTGACAAACCGCTGAACAGCAGCACAGCAATGTGGTATTAACACAGTGGTCAGTTGTAACCATGCTTTTAGAACCGCATATTTTGCTGAGATGGGCAGATGGATTTTGCAAGTCAATTTTATTTATGTAGCCCAATATCACAAATCACAGTTTGCCTCATGGGGCTTTACAGTCTGTACAGAATACAATCCCCTCTGTTCTTAGACCAGATTTTCTGGTGTGACTTCTCAGCATGAAGGTTTTACAGATATTGGGAAACTTACTCAATTGCAATGAATGGATCTTGTGTTTTCTGTTTATTCTTATCTTTGGCTGCTAATAACCCTTTACACCACTACCATCAAACTGGAAGCCAATGTCTTTCCCTTTTGTAAAAGTACTCATATACTGTATCATAACTTGAGGAATCAATACTGGGAATTCCCAGCATGGAGGAGGAACTGGTTTTATTTACAAGTGGAAGGAATGAGATGAACACTAGCATGCCTATGCAACTGATGACTGTAGCAGGAGTCTATAGACCTAGAGACAAATCACCTTTCAGGGTATGAGGCAAAGCAGGGCAGAGATTTC
The DNA here is from genome assembly GCA_946959425.1 of Argyrosomus regius. Lineage (NCBI taxonomy): Eukaryota > Metazoa > Chordata > Actinopteri > Sciaenidae > Argyrosomus > Argyrosomus regius. The sequence continues at coordinate 19,856,953 of OX336902.1, forward strand.
AGATTTTCTCCAGGGTGGACTGTCTTGATAATTGTGATATGAGCCCAACAAGACATGAAAAACACAATCTGGCTGATGTTATGAACGTATCGAATGAGTCTGACTGTGCAACACTGGAGCAGAAATAACTGTTGATGAATGTCTGGTTCCTTTTAACAGCTCCATGCAGACAGTGCTGTATATATAACCCAGCAATACATTGAAATATGGAAGGCAATGTGATGCAACCACCAGTGGTGCCTGAAACATTCAAGCCTATGCATGCAAGTCGGATTTTGCTTTTCAGGTGGAACCTCCGAAAATGGGTTCATTTTTTCACTTGGTATCAACTGGAATAAAAACCGCTAAAATGAAAATGACTACGTGGGCAGATTGAGGAAAAACAAGTCTGTACATCCCATTCCATTACTTTGAACACAAGTATTCAAAGTTTGCTTGACTGACACCACCACTGTCCGATTTTACTTTCCAAAAAACTAAAGTGCATATAATGCCTACATGATCAGGATGGTGATGGACAGGATGGAACAGGACAAAGCTTCACAGGAGGATATTTCTTGAGTAGCTAAGAAAAGCTCTGTTGATGGCTCCTTTCTAGATACACAGCCTGTGCATCCGTTGTGATGAATCCAGCCTTTCTTCATCTGATTTCCTGGATGAGTAAGCAGCAATGGGAAGCATGTGCAGGTTTCCTTTCAGGCAAAAGTACAAACAAACACAAACAACAGTCAGTCATATGCATTGCTACAGGATTGCAAGGGTGTAAGTTTGGTCTCTTCCACTGAGGTCAGGATTGAATGTTAATTAAGGTTCTGTGTTCTTTACACATCTAATCAGACACAGTCCATAGTTCATACAGTGAAATAGTTTGGACTAAAGCAAATATGTTCCTGATCAACCCAGAGCTCCATTAGAGCCAAGGGTGTAGATTTGGTTATAACATTGGTAGGAACACACACACAAAATCAGAAGCTAAAAGTTTAATTGTGCTTCCCTTCAAGTTCATAACGACAATTTTTAATGAGTGCATGGAATTTTTTTAAATGACTGAAAGCAGCTTCTCTAATCATTGAAGAAAACAAGAAATAACCCGGAAACTTTGTGTTGCTCAACATTATTTAAAAAGGCAACATAGCCTACAGGGACTGGTAGAGGCAGGTTGAAATGTCCTTGCTGGCGCAGGTCTCTAAATCAGAGAAAATAATTTGTTCAGGTGGGTGGCGGGTGGATGATTTATGCGTACATGTGGATTCAGATGATGTTAGAGGCGATGTGCGCTTCACTAGTATCCATAGCATTTATCTCTATGGCAGGAAAGCCTTGGCAGGGTGCTGGGATTATGATGATGCTTGTGCTGGGTGTTCCAAAAATCTAAAAAAAAAATAAATGTATTAATCAGAACTCGCATAAGAACATCGCACTGGGAGAGCGGCAAAGTATTTTTTTAATTTATGTATGATTCTGTGTGTAAATCAGCAGGGGGCGGTGTGTAGAAACAGCAGCACTCTATCTTTGAATGAATGTGCTCAAATATTGGACATGACTGTCCATATTTAAATCTACACCTTTGAAAGACTACCATGTGTGAGCTTTCTTCCATGGGAAATATATATAAGACATATCTTTACGATTGACAGGTCATACAAATGTCAATATTCTTCAGGTTATACAAGTTATCAACTTATATAAATAAAGTATGAAGCTATCATGGCGTAATCAAATAGAACATATGCTGTCATAGCAAATCAATAATATGTTGTAACTTCATGTGAATCATGAAATTATTCATGATAAAGTTAAAAAAAAACTACCAACATTCTCATACAAGAACACTTACAACATTTATTTCATTATACTTTATGTAACAGAATCAGACTTATGAGACTATATAAAGCAAAACAATCATGCTGTTGATGGTATTTAAGATGCAAAATCAACTGCCTGTTGTTATTGTAATAAAATATTTATTTTAATTGTGGCTACTGATTAAACTAAACCAGTTCTTAGGTGATTACTGTGTTAAGAATATATTAATATTTATAAAGTTTAAATTGGCTGGGTGGTGTATAGATGATGGACAGATGGGCATTATTTCTAACATTACTTTTATTTTGCCATATATCATCTTTTTTTCATCAATTGCTAGAAATGTTTCTAATAAATAGAAAATGCAGATGCAAAGCTCCTCCAGTCACTGAAGGCTTCTAATATGATACATCATCCAGTATGTGAGGATTTCATGTAATAATGGAATATGATGAAAAGCTGCACATCAATAGATTAACAGAAGTAGCATTATTTTGCTGACATACTAAGTGCAGCCTATAACACTGCCATGTCATGTTTCATCGTTGAAAATATGTTTGACAAAATGTAAAGGTACTTTCAAATGTATCTTGTTGTGTTTTAAATGAATAGTAATAAATGAGAATACATTTTTGTCATGTTGGGTTGAAAGCGTTATTACATAGCCGACATCACCTCTCTGTTTTTCTCGTGGATCTCTGCAACACTCGACTGATTCCATGCTGAGTTGATGCTTACCAATGAAAAGCTTGCTCACAAGAACCTGACACTGTCCCCGCAACCTCTGTCACATAAAGCCATCACAAACAGCTGCTGGCCCACATATACACAATAAAAATATGCTAAAAAAAACATGCCATGAAAAAAAAAAAAATGAGGCCAGTGCCTGTAAACGAGGTTATTTTTAAAGTTATGTGGCTTCACTACACCTACCACAACTCCATCCTGGATGTTCTCGCAGAGCTGGTGCACTTTGCATTTTTTTTTTTCTCCTCTTCAACACGTCCGTTATGTTCCTATATCTGTACATCTCATCATACATTATTACTTACGCAACTGCTTAAATTGGACGTCCCCCCAGTCATACACTTCTCAACTCCTCTACTTTCTGAACTCCAACCCACTAATATGATCTGTCCTGTGCTCATTATGTTGAAATCCATCCTCTTTTGCTACGGACTTTTCATTTCTCATACCTATTATTAGTTTGACTGTCTTATCATGTTACATTATATATTGCACATAAAAAGTGGAGCAAATAAATGGAATCATTATTCAAATATCTATTTTAGTCAGGTTTCCGGTAATGTTTCTGTACAGTGCACTCACCTGTCACAAGCCAGAATGACATCCATTCAAACAAGCCCTGCAGGGCTGTGTGTGTGTGTGTGTGTGTGTGTGTGTGTGTGTGTGTGTGTGTGTGTGTTTGTGTGTGTGTGTGTGTGTGTGTGTGTCCATGCTGTGTGTGGCATTTGGTGTCTCGGCTTATCTGGCTGTGGAGAGAGCTATGAGAGCTCGCTGTGTAATTGAAATGTCATGCGTACAGGAGAGGAGTTTGACTGAACGGGAGCCTTTAGCCATGCCCCAACGAGCCCACGACAGATGAGCAACAGCTTCCCCAATGAGAAGTGGCATTCCCCAAGCCCATTCCTCCTTCTCCGTCCTCCTCCTCCTCCCTCGTCCGTCACCCCCATCTCGGCTCCTCCACTCTCCCACTCTCCCACTCTCCCGCTCTGTGTGATTCCTCCCTGCCTATCTGCAGTCTAACAGTGATTAACGATAGCGCCTGGTAGTTGCTGAAATATTAAAATAAATGGTCGGCTGAATCGGGGTCTGAAGGAATGCCAGTGCATTTATCATTTTTATCTGAGGCTAAACTATTGTGTTATTGATGGTGGCAGTGAGCTTGCCATTCAACTTTAGTAATGCAGGTGGCAAGGAAACTCCCGGGATTTGATTGCTGCCAACCAGGGAGACAACACAGTATAATTCATTTTCACATAATCCACAGTGATTAATAGGACTGTACTGTGTAGTATATTTGCAAGCACATTCACACAGACACACACACGCACACACACACACACACACACTCTCTCTCTTACATTTTTTCTCATTAGAGGGCTCTCCACAAAGAATAAAACAATGATGCTAAGGCACTATAATCATATCTCGGCTAGATAATAATACATTTGCCTAAAGAAATAGCATTTTCACATAAACAATATCAATTGTAGTATTATGTGATATTTTAAAAATATTTTAAATAATATTCATACACATTTAAGAGCATGTTCTTACATTTTTACATTACAACTAGCAACAACAAATGGTCTTTTTTGTCATTAGGTTGATCATGTTTCTGTGATTTGTATTGATTTATTGATTATTGAATTTTTATTGTTAGCATAATCCATGCCAGTGTTTAAAAGTATTGTGGGTGGGAACCAGAAAGCAAAACCAGTGGATCTGTGCTTCTTCTTTTTTTTTTTTTTTTGGTGAAACCAAATCATGGCGATTGAAATGATTACCATGCAATTTGCTGCAAACACTCATGGTCTTAATGAACCTTGGTGAGTCCTGACTTTTCATCTGGCATCATCTTAAATAACAGTTTGAGACCCAAAAAGCTACAGTTACTCCAGGTCTCACAAAAACTGCAAAGGTCAGTCTTAAGTTGGAGAAATAAATGTGTGCAGCAGGCTTTTGTTTTTCTTTTCTCTCCCAGTCATGATCTCATGATTCCTCAGTTTTACTTTGAGACTCTTAAGAGGCACCCAACCTCTCCCTTGGAAACCGCTGGACTAAACTATCTAACTGTATGTTAATTAGTTAAAAATAGCGACCCGCTGAGCTTAAAGCATCCCTAGATGCCCTCTCACCAGAATGTGTGTGTATCTGAGACAGAAAGAAGGCAAGCGAAGATGGAAGGTGGACTATTGGATGCAATGTTTCTTTAAGTTGGTAATAACTTACTCAAAATGTTGCTTTGTCACTTGACCAGCCCATCTGAACCCATGATATTTTCCATAGGTCAAGCCCTGACCTACCTGACCTGTGCAGACGAGGATTCTCTGTTCACATTCCTCCTTTACAGACGTTCAGGAGCGGCCAAGTCAGCCTACAATTAAAATGTCATGTCAGTGTATCAGTATTACTTACTACCTATAACCCCCTTCTATCAAATCTTCTTTCAAAAAGATGCAAAAGTTGAACATTGGTCAAATATAAGACAGTAATAGTATGGTGGTCTGAGGACTTCGACTGTGTTATATCAGATTTTTCAGGAGAGTCCAAAGAGATCCTTATCAAAATTGAATCAGCTGCTGTTGCCATGTACTGAACACAATCTTTCTGTGTTATCAGACTGAACATCAGTATAAAATGTACACACAGACTTCAATCAACACTGAAAAAAGACAAGAACTAATATCTTATTGAAGTAATGCTCAGTAGAGATGTTCAAACTTGGATAATTTTACGGACTAGTCTTTCTGAGTCACTCACTAAACAGATCCGGATCTTACAAGTCATTTGAGTCAGTATGTCCATAAACATATAAATTCTACCAGTGAAACACAAGCCCCACTGTCTTGGACTACAAATAGGCTAAATAAATTCAAATTTAAGAGATATTCTACGAGACAGTCTACTGTTTGTGCATTTGGAATTTTGATGCAGGAATTAAAATGTTGCATTTATTGCTGTATTTGGCTTCTTACATTTGACTGGGGGAGTCTTCTTGACGACACCACTCCCTGAAATACTGCCTTGTTTCGCACTGTCTGGAGGAAATAATCCCCTCAACTCAGTTGAGTCAGCGAGCGATCCATGGGTATCTTGAGTTGCCTGTGTTCCCGGCTCTATACATATTTACTCATGCAGGATGGATGTTTGGATCAGTGGAGTCCACTGATCCACTTTGTCAGCTCATCTGACTCCTGACTCCCAAAGCTATTGCTAATGGTGGCAACAACTGCTTATTGTCCATGATAATAGCGGGATTTCTGGCAGCTTCTTAGGCAGATGAACTGGGATATGTTGTAATGAGATTGTACAGGTTAAAAGGAGAGTAGTGAATGATGCAATTTATCGTTTTAATTTGTATATGTGGCCCGGTGTTAGGCAGGTGTAGGACGGTAAGAATTCGGGTTAATGGAGACGACTTGTCAATACCGGGTCAGTAAGAGGATCCGGGTGAATGACCACTAACACTCAGCAACTTTTGCCAAGTCTTTTAAAATTCTAAAAAGATTGTATCAAATAAACTGATGAGACTTTTCTGTTAAAAACTATTATAGGTACAGCATATAGGATTTACTGACATCTAGCAGAGAAGCAGTAGACTGAAACCAGCTAAATACCACTCGCCTCACCCTCTCTTTCCTAGCATTAAGGCGAAACTATGGTGGCTGTGAATGGCAAATGAAAAATGTAAATGAAAACACATACTCCATTTGTGCAAGTAAATCCCACATGATACACACCGGACCTTTAAAAACCTATGTAAACTGTATAAAATGCATGCAAGCATGTACAACAATCTTTTTTAAATACATTTTTGAAATGCCCGTATCATTTATTGCTGTGTTCTGGGACTCCTGCATTCATTTTATGTAATAAAAAAGCTTCTCATAACAATTACTTGTGCCCTTTTACCCCACTACTGTTATGCCTTTCACCTTTCTTTTAATTACAAACTATGGGTCATCACTTGTTACCTTTTGGCATTGAAAAGATCTCACTGAAAACCTTTATATGATATATAATACTCATATTCTCCCAACATAAAGCGTCCTGAAAACCAAACCTACACTCTCATAATGAAGTGTTCTTACATTGTAGTATCGATTATTTTGCTTGAGTTAAGGATCTGAACACTTCTTCCATCACCCAGGAAGTCCCAGGATTCATTGCAAGAATGATGCAGTCTTGAACACAACAAAAAATGAACAGCTGGGTCTGAACTGATTGCACACAAAAGGATAATTTGTTAGCGACTCAGCAACCACATTCCGGTTCCAGTGGTGGAGCTCTGCGGGGATTTTAGACAGCTGTTTTGAAGAGGAGAAGAAAGAGCTGTTTGAAGAGAAAATTGACCCCAGAGCAGTCAGTGAAGACGGGCCTATTGTTTTCCAAGGTCAACCTATCACGCTGATCTATTCTCTGGAGTTCACAGTAATGGAAAATTTATTTGGAGATGTTGAAAGTCTCATTTCAGACTGTATCAGCTGGCGCCCTTTTTTTTTTACAAACACTTGAGGGTTTTTGCTGTCAAACAGAAGTTTATGCTACAACATTATCTTGCAGCTCTTAATAGTGAGAGTAATAAAATATGTTATAGGATCACTGTACGGTAATCTGTCTGTTCAAGTACAATCTCAGGTTGCTTGTATGGTGCAAACTGCTATGAAACTTAAAAGAGCCAATGCATATTTGTCTCTGCAGTCACTTTATGAGCCGCCTGTTATCAGACAGACTCAAAAAATAATATCCAACCCTTCCCATGTCCTCTGCTTTTACCATCTGATACAATATTTAGGACCCCTCAGTGTAACTTAAATTACTGGGAGTACTCTTTAATACCGAGGGCATTAAACCTCTTAAAACCAAGAAACAGTATGACAACACACTCTCACACACATCCATATTCACAGTTTTCATTATGACATTTCCTCTGAGTCAGAGACATGCACATAAACAAGGGCACACCAAATTTCCGTTATAACTGCAATGAGTGTGTTTCATAACAATCACTGCATGGATTTAGCTGTGATTATTAAAAAAACAAAAAGTATCAGTGTGTGTATGCTGACTAATACCCAACAGACATTTGCTGGGAGCTGATAACCGCAAATACAGGAACTCAGCAGCGTTGTACTACTCACCGTACCAAATACCTCGGGGTTGTTATCACATTTTGCACAAGAAAATAAGTTATGCTGCACATGAACACACAAATGTGGACCTTCACAGCCACCTAATCAACCCTCAAACGTAGAATTTGCTATTTATTCTCGACCCGAGAAAGCTATTGTTTCAGAATATTGCACAAAACTGAATTGAATGAAAGAAAAAAAGAATTTATTTAACCACTGGATGGCACATGGGATTTTAACCAGGCACACTTAGTGAGACAAACACCTAACAGCTTTTCAGTTTACATTTTCCTATAGCACCACACTACAATGCCGTCTTTGCACACAACATATCTGAAGTGACAGATTTCCATGACATTTGCCGAGCACATTCATGCTCATACCAAAGACGCCCTCAATACAAATTAGAATACATCAACCCAAGAGGGTCAGCTGGGCTAGCAGGCGCCACACATAAAGAAAACATTTTGCAAGATTTGAACAAAGAATAGCTAACTCCACATAATAAAAGTCAACACAATCTTTATTTTCACATGTAAATAATCTTTTAGCATGTTAAAATGTGTTGTAGAAAAGGGTCATTTGATGTGTGGTTGTCCATAGTCGGCATGCCACCATTTATAAGAAGCAGACAGGAGGACTAGCAACGAAGCTAAGCAATGTAGTGCTGTGGACGGGAGCAGCAACAAAATGTGTTTTAGCCACCTAAAAAAAATTCATTACCTGTCTATGTGTGGCCAACACTAGATTTATGTTTTCACTGCTTTACTTTGCAGTCAGACAGCCCTTTCCAACAGGAAACTTAGTTCTATCGCTCTCTCCACAGCCACCAGACTTCAGGTTCAGATCCAAACTAACATGTTAAATAACACAAAGTCATACAATAACACAAACAAACTATGATAGACTTCACAACTCATACAAAATGACAAACACACATTACTATCCATACTAATGTAAATCCTCTCATCATTTCTTGTCAACATCACGTATTTTTTCAGCTTCCGATGTGTGTAGTCAGATTTAGCTGTAGTCAGGTTCAGGTGTATTAAGTAAAGGTGTACTCTGTCAGCCTTTGAAATAGATTATCAGATTATAGTAGTCAACTTTAGATGTAGTTTGCCAGCTTTGGATGCTGTTTGCCATTTTCTGGTGTAGTTTGTCAGTTTCGTCAGGTGTAGTTTGTTGGCTTTAGCAACTGCATGTTTATTTCGCTTCAGCTGTTCTTTGGTTTCGGTTTGGTTTCTTCACATTCAATCGTGGTTCCAACTATAGTTCATCAGCTATAGCTCGACCTGGTCAAACTCAGCTGTATAATCCAACAGGATCATTTGTACTCTGAGTGCTGCAGCTTTTATTAAACTGTGTGCATCAGCTTATTTGTCCTGGTGAATATCTGGTGCCCTGTGATGAGTGATGAGCTGCCATGGAAAAGAATACCTATCATTCTGTGTATTTGTAAAAGTAAAAGGCATTCAGTGATGAGCAGTGGCACAGATAAGCAATTTCAGAAGTCTAGACACATTTAGCAATGAACCATAGAAGAAACTGGAGTAATTACTGATTAAATCAAAATGATTTAAGATAGATTTGAGATTTACTCACAGTTATAATGCATGCACTCTGCACAAAGACAAATTCCACCAGAAATGAGAAACCTAACAAAAAGCATGAATGGTTATCCTAACCTCTCCTTCAAAGGGAGTCTGAGCAGTGTGTGGCCTCAATGTAAATGGAGCCTGTTATCAGTTTGCTTTTACTCCGTGACAAAAGGTTAAAGAAACCATCCCATTATTTTCCTTTCTCCATTTTAGACTTTGTAAAGCCTCATCTTCCGTTTGCAAATTGGATGGGCTCTGTGGTACAGTCATCAAAATGAAATGATGCACACACACACACACACACACACACACACACACACACGTGAACCAGGGTAACAGTGGACTGTCGGAGTACAATTTCCAAGTGGTGACTGGTGTTTCTGGTCATTTTAAAAATACAAGGTAGTGTTGTGGAGAAATTGCTGAAGTCAAAGGTCAATGGTGAGGTCAAGAGTTCAGAAAGTGTTCAGGAGTCTCTGATGTCTTATGCTGTAATATTTATTGACGCTTGGCCAAGGAGAATTAGAGACACTCTCATAGTACATCAGAAGTGCCTGAGTCAGTCTCACATTCTGACCAACTCGTGCTGGTGGATAGACTTTAAACCTCGAGATAACACCAACACTATACGCCCCAAATGAGACAAAGAGAATGTTTCTACCAAGGACGGTGTTATTGTCAACATATTCTAGTCTGGAGACACAGATGTCTGTTTACGTCAACGGCAAGCTTTCTATTATGTCTAAGCAGGCAGCAAGAGTCTCTTTGACCCTGGCCACCACAGTGTTGAGATAGACTGGCACCTACTGCTCCCAGTCAAAGCCAAACAATTAGTACTGCGGAGGACCTCAAGGCCCACACGTGACATCGTGTAACCTAAGGATAGAAAATTCCATAACAGGTAGAATACTAAATTTAGTTTTGAGGTAATACCATAATATTACTAAAATGTGCATTTTTATTTTTTCAAAGAAATTGCCAAGTGGGGACCTGCAGCCTTTAGCGATGTCTACCTATCAAAGAGGGGACCTCCACAGACTACAGTGTAACTGACTGTATCCAATCTCTCACTTCATGAGTGTTTGTTTACTGCTTACAACATAAAGATTTAGGACACAGATCAGCATCAGAAACCTTCAAGATCAAAGATGGAAAAAAAAAATTACTTTTAAACGTTGCTTTTTCATAATGTGATACATTCAGTCCAACAAAGTTTGATTTGGGGGTGTTTGTGACAGAAAATGTGTCAATGATGATGATTAATGATTATTTTGTCAAATGGGGAAACCAAAAACCGTGACAATATTGGCATCACAAACAGGAAGGAGCTCCTTTTTGCTCCAAGTTGCACAGTCCTTTTGAGGACTGGAAGTCTTTATCTGTCATCTTCATCAATCAAACACTGAAGCAGTTTTGCATTTTATTTAACAATTGTCTGCACAGGAAAGACCTCTGCTAAAAACTACTCAGTACTGGTGAGACAAAATTTTTGAATAAGACCCTCCTACTAAAATTAATCAAACTGGGATAGGTAACCCAATGAGAAAGAAGAACTGTGAACATGTGTGTTACTGTGTGAGTGGTTGAGGACTAATCAAATCAAAAAGATCCCAGTATTTTGGGGACCACTGGTCTCTGAATACACCTAGTTATATACCTAGTTCTGAGGTAGTGTAAAGAATAAGAATAAGAGAAAAACAAGTAAAAAGATAAAGGAAGTGGAAAGGAAAAATAAAAATAGCAACCTTCAAGATATATATAGACTGTAAATTCTAGCACAACCCAAATAAATTCATGATACAGCTGTAATGTATTAGGTAGAAAATAGAAACAAGTAAAGTTAGCTAAGTTAGGGAAGTTGATCCTTGTCACAATTTTGATGCCAGGGTTAGATAACTCTCATTGCAGCTATGATACAGCTGTTTAATGGAAAAAAAAAAAAAAAAAAAGAAAAACTAAAAACAACTGATGTGTGTTACTACCTTTCCCCTCACAAGCTGGGATGTAACAGTTTAATACAATTTAAAATACTTAATAGACTTCATTATTCCACGGTGAAAATACACAACATATATCCCTGACATGTAACTGGTGTGTGATAAATAGAATTCCTCGGATAGGGTTAGGGTTACTGTTAAGGCCACTCTTCATAGCTTCTTAATTTGCCCCTAAATTTTGTCATTCTGGTCTAGCAATTATTCATCTAGTGCATCTGAAGCTTTAAGGAACCTCACCAAAATCCAGCACCAATTCTTTTCTTACTGCATTGTCACAGCAAAGAAGCTATTACTTATTTCATGAAAAGAAACAACAGTTCCTACCTCCAACATGCGGTTATGTGATCAAACCAGTACATTCCATTTGGAAAGGATAAGATATGTACTAAAGGACAGACTCATAAAATATGATTTCACAACCCTCCATATCACACCTTGCACATGGACACTCCTGAGCAGTAACCTAAGCTTATACTGTCTTTTCTTTTTCTTTGATTTTACTCAGTAACTGAGTGAGAGTAGTGTAGGGGGTAACTGAACAGGGGAAAGTTTGAAACATAAGGGAAAACTGAAGGAAAGATAAAGGTGTACTAAATGCTCCTAGTACACCTAAGTTATGCTCGTATCCTTAGTTTTAAGATATAACCTACTTCTCCTTTATGTTATTTATTTTTTTATCTATTAATAAATTGCTTTCTTCATTTATCGTTATTTCTTTATCGCATGTGTTCAATACTGTTCAGTCCTTATATACATTCTAAATCTTTCTTCATAGAGATGAAAATAACATAATGGTATAATGTATTATGTTCTGTGGCTCAATAAAAAGTATTTTAAAATATTTGAACATCAGACAATGCACAGGCAATTTACTGATATCTATATAGGGGTCTTGATTTGACTTGAAATAAATTAAAAAATAGCAAAGAATTCAACAATAAGATCAATTTATCAAGGAGACACATAAGTTGTAATTATGTGTGTGTATATAGTGTTTGTACACACATACATATGTATCTATATATCATCTCTGTTTTTAATTTGGGGTAAACGGGTGAAAACCAGGTTTGGGTACATTTGAGGATGAGGTGAAGATTGATTTGACTGCCCAAAAGTTGGATACGATGTCCAACCTTTACAGGCCCTTGAGGGCATTGGATGTGTAACTCATGCTCGCTAAGTAGACAAGGAAAAACTCGGGTATGCGTTGAGGATGAGTAGTTGGGTGGGGGTAGGCTTAGGGGGCTATGGTGACCTCCAGTTTACTTGAATAACTGGAGTGATCTTTTTTTTTCAGAGAGGGCTATTTCTTGATCCTTTTCAATTGCTGTTCTAGTTGCCCAATCCTATTGGTCACTCCTTCATCCCATCTTTCCTGCAGAACTTTTTCCTCCTGCAGGGTGTGGCTGGATGTCTTTCAGGTGCTCATTGAGGAGTGACCTCTCCTCCTGGCTATGCAGCTGTGGAGTCTTCAGCTCATCCTGTGTCTGGGTCAGTATAGCCTTCAGTTTGATGATGTTCTCTGTCTGCTGAGCCAGAAGCATGTCTTGTTCTGCCCGGCTGTCCTTTTGTCTCTGAAAAGTTTTCTCCATTTCCTGGACCTTACAGAAAGCCTCAGCTTCAGAGGCTTTCCTCTCCGAAAGCTGAAGCACCAAGTCCATCACCTTGACCATTCTCTTCTGCTCAGTCTCGTCATGGAGAGCCTAAGGCTCATCATCTACCTTGAGCTTGGTGGTTTGCTTCGTTTCACTACTCACGCACTGCTGAGGATTGTTCTCCGGAACTTGAATCATGGTATGCTGGGAGCGAGCTTTCACCTGAACAGGTCTTGACCCTGGACCCCGGACCCCTCCAGTGGTTTGGCAGGTGTATGCTGATGGGTGTACAAAGCTTTTTTATGTTGGACAGGGCCCCGTTTAAAATCAGCATCAAAGGAGATTTCTCTCACAGGGTTGCGGGGCTCTGGTGGTACCCAAGGAGTTCTCCTCCGGTCAGGCCCCCTTGTTAATTCAGCAGCCTGTTGTGTAGCACCCTGAGGTTGCCTCTGTTCCTGACAGGTTGGAGCCTTTACAGCCTGCTGATTTTAAGCAGTGGCTGGAGGTTTTACCTCGACAGCCTGAGGTTACCTTTGGAGAATTCGATATCCGGTCACTCTACAGGCTGTTTATTGTGAGATGTTTTTTTTTCCATGCTCGGTGCCTGACAAGTTAGAGCCTTGATAGACTCATTTTTTGCAATGGCTGAGTGAAGGTTTTAACTCAGCAGACATAGACTTGTTCTGCCTACAGAGAGTTAGATTTTAGAAATTTTAATTTTTTTATTTTAGTTTTCTTATCTTATTAGATTTCCTAACCACATTTTAGAGGTAGGGGCAGTTGCACTCTTCCATAAAGTGAAAATTCATTTCTTTGCCATTATGAAACAATGGCAGGGCAAGTGCTGCTCTGTCACATTTAGTTTTCAGAAAGTCTCAGATGTTCCAAGAATGATGAGGTTCCAGTTTAATTGACGTATTTATGATCTCACACATGATGTATTACCTATTTCAATCCAAAAAGTTTGAACCCTTGGGCATAGACAGAACTAGTGTTGCCAAAAGATATATATGATATATGGTATATTTTATGTAGTTTTTCCTTTGAATAGTAGAGCCTGTGTATAATTTTAAATTGGATGTCTTGCATTATGTGAACACTTTTGTATATTGGAGCTCTTTGCTATTACAGATGTGGGATGTCAATTAACTTTAATTTGGTTTTTCTGTTTTCCATATGTAATACCTATTCCTGACAATGGGCAACAAAAGAGAAAATGGTTTGAGATTAAAATGAACCTTGGCCTAATATTTCGTATTGTAAAACACTTTTTTTTTTCTTTTTACAAAAATAATCATTAAATAGTAAGGGGACTATTATCTTATCTATAGTATCTTGTGCATGACTTATTGCAGGAACAATACAATAATGAATGCAACAACTAAATTATTTCACTCGTCATGATTTGTGAGTTTGTGAGTCCTTAATGACGTCCATGTCGTCTTCACAGCTCAGTTTGCTGTTAAAGGGACGGGACAAAAAAACTGACCAGTCAAAGTCAAGAGTATAAAAACAAGTATTGCACCATAGAAGTAAGAAAGTAATTTAAAACCAGGCACGCTGCCGCATTCTGGATCATCTGATGAGAGGTTTCACTGTGCAGTTTGGGAAGCCCACCAGGAGGGTGTTACAGTAATAGAGTCGCCAGATGACCACAGCCTGTATTAGTAGGCACCAACTAATACTGATGCTACGTTACTAGCATGGTTTGAGTTAAACAGTGGCTCGCTGAAGCATTGTACACTGCAGTTGCTATTGCTAATACTCATATGTGCACTTCTGTACCAACGAGTATCAATAGCTTTTGTGGCTAATTCACACCTACTCCATGAACACACTTATCACATTACCTTTTTTTTAATTCTTGTGTCCTAAGGTATTCACTTGGTGATATTGTTATATAAATCCATGTGTCGTCTGCATAAGTGCGGTAAGCTATTTTGTTGTTTTATGCAATCAGTGCTACAGGAGCATGAAGATGTTAAACAGAACTTTTTTGTCCCATTACAAAACATTAAAAACCTTTCAGTATAACTCAAACACATCACCACCACTGCTTATAACAGAAAGAGCTTATATTTTCCACACAAATTCCACAATATGTCTCTTGTGGTCATCTGACAGAACAATATTCTGCTAAATCATTACATATGGTTCAACGTTATATGTATTAATGAGTGATACAAGCCATGTCAGTCGTGTCAGCCACGACAGCAAATCTGCAATCAGAGGTGAGGTGCTGTCAAACAGTTAAACACATCTGATTATTTCACACTTTCATTTCATCAAATCAAGGCAGTTGTCAAGGTTGATGACAGAGGGGTTTTATAGCAGTGGTGACTTTTCACTGAGGCCTTGTCAGCGCAGTAAAGGCAGCTGTGGTTCATACAAATGCTCAGCGGAAACGAAAGCAATTCAGCGACGATCAGGCTCACCAGGTTTGACAGCTATTTGGACAGATATGTTTCCGATTTCAAAGATGTTTGTCTCTTAGTAATTTTCCACATCCACTCCTGATGTCATAGCATGTGATGGATGGACAGGTAGGAAGCTGCAAAATTGAGTGTCAGCCAAGATGAGGATATTATGTTGGTGATATGATATGATCACGTGTTGGAAACTCCCAATAAATCACTGTTGCAACTGACATCAAAACAGCGAAACCATAGATTCTAATAATAAATACAAATTCAAACAATTGTCACAATCTCCTGCAATGTGTTCAAGCCTCATCTATAATGCTGCTTGTTTAGCCATGTAGTTGCTAACACCATCCTTCCCACTCCCTTTTGATGATGAAATGGCTGGCTGTGGGTTCATGACTTGATTGAAAGGTTTTCATGAGTGAAATCCGTTTTTGAGATACTTGAAAGATGTCCTCAAAATAATACATGATTTTACCATTGTTCAAACTTACATGATGTGGGTATGCAGGGAACTTCTCATCATTAGCGAGGGAATGTGGGGGAGTGAAGAATAATTCTTCTTTACAGTGTTACGGCCACCACAGTCTCGCCCGTGTATCGCGGGGTGTGTATTATACAGGTGTGCGGGTGCCAGTACTGGATTGGCCCCAAGAGTCAGAGGCGGGGTCGCATTTGGCGACACGGCACCGGGAAGCTTAAACACGATTATTTAAACATGGAGCGCTGACGCTTCCGGGTGGCTTGTTCTGTTTTGGTGTCTTGAGCTCGCCTCGATGTTACTCGAAATCGTAAATGTTAACAGTGGTTAACTCGTTCATTGTTTGTGGAGGTTTGTTTCGTTTATTTCTGGGACTGGGCAGGGTTTAGTTTAGTTATAGATTTACTGACTACACGTGAGAACATTTCTGTTAGAGTCATTAGTTTAGGGGTGCTGTTTTTTATGTGTTTTTTATGTTATTGATAATTAAATTACATAGTGAGGTTTTTGTTTCTCGTTTTGTTACGAATAGTATAGGCTCTGTTTAGAGTTCTCTTTTTGTTATATTTCTTTGTTTTGTTGAACAGCATCCGCTCGCCCTTTGTTCCCCTAGCTCCTCAGCTCCTTTTGTTACAACAATTTGATCTTTCATTTAATAAATACCTTTGTTTAATAACCTTACCATCTTGGTTTTATGTTACTTCCTGATACCCCTCAAGCTGGTCGTAACAACAGGTTTGTGGTTGAGCGTCAATAGCAGCTGAGCTAGTTGCAGGATTGAATGTCCTTGATCATATGGCTCATACTGTTTATCCTTCAGAGCCACACAGGAATAGTGATGGACATATTTCTTGTAAAACGTACGTTTTTACAATTCATCATATACATACAGTATATAGCAATCTCAGATAATACAAGAAATTCCTATTTAAAATCTGATACAGACCATACCTTATATTTATGTAAAAGTTATGTTAAATATGAGCAAATATTTAGCTAAATCAAGCCTGTGTTTGTGTATGTGTGACTGACAAGTATATATAGAAGTATATATATATATATACACAAGTATATATAGAAAAGTACATAGAGCAAGTGCATGCACATAAACTGTGCATATTGATCATCAAGGCAAAAACGCCCTTGCCAGTTTTGAAGGCAAACTCATGTCCTTGATGTTTGCCAACTTAACTAACCACAGCAAAAAAGGAAGAAAGAAAAAAAAATCAAAAATCAAATCAGAACCACTTTATGAGCCAAAGTCAAACAGAAGTCAAATCTCAAACCTCCCAGTTTGTTTCTCCAGAACTTCATCTTCTCAAGGAAAACTTTCCTAGGCTTCATCAGGAAACAAGCTTCTCCGAATGATTTGATGAATTGTAAAACTAACAAAACTGAACTATGTCTAAGTGAATTACTAAATCAATCAATTTGATTGTATATAGAATAGTGCAGTAGTTCTGCTGTATAAAAGGTCTGTTTTCAATTCCAGTAAAGCTCACCAGTTAGATGTTGAACACTTGAGTTGTGCTGTTAACAATGAATAAAATTGTGATTAAATGAGATAGTCCTGGTAGAAAAACTCCTTGAAAGGTCCTGGAAAATGAGTTATTAAAAATAGTGGGAACCTTTATTATTCTAATGTATGCTTTCTCGCCGCCTCCCATGACCTGGAAATCGCTCCCCGTTCACCATCATGACAGATCTTCCAATCCCCTAAATGCACTTTGCCAAAAAAGGGTTGAAGAGTATCTCAGAGCACGGAAAGAGGTGTATCCTACACTGAAGTCTTTTTTAAGTGGGGTGATGTATAAATGCTGCACCTCCACATGTGGCACACAGTTTGAAACATGGCAGGAACAGTAATCCACGATACAACTGTCTGTTCCACTCAGTGGTAGAAATGACCACCTTTCACTGGGGGAACCATACTTGGGTGGGGTCCAGAGGAATCCTTCTACACCCTCTAGTACTTCTCATGTTCTTGATGTGTTTTGTCCCTCTTGCGTTGCTTCTAATTTTCCTTTTATATTTTGTTACATATTCTATAATTTCTCTTTATAGATTTAGATTTCATTTTATTATTATTCTTTTTTTGCTGATGTATTCTTTGTTATGAAACTCCTATGACTCCGTATTGAGTGGCCTTATTTCAGCTACTTCAACAAATCTAGTAAATTTGAACACAAGATGAGAAACATGTTCAGACTATGCACAGGCTATTTTTAAAAAAACTAATTTTCAAACTCCATCTCCGTCCTGCTCATTCAGAAATATGAACATATAATCTCCAATATTATAGGAATTATGTTCCATCAGTGCGACCGATCACATCATCAGTGAATCATTGATCCTACGTGCCTGGTGCCGTGTTCACACAAAAAATAAGTACATTACATGACAGTAGATTACGTACTGCTGCTCACTGACAGACAGCTGCGGAGTGTCTGGGAGCTCTGGAGGAAAGATCCGGTGACAGATGCAGAGTCTCTTGAGAATTAAACACCCGGATTCAAACCCAATTCTGCTTTGATCCAGAGACATTTACCCTGCAGCAACCTACCCTGCTGCTCGTCACTTCAACACCCATCTATGATGATGATCCATGGCAGATTGACTGCCAGTAAACACTGGTCAAGGAAACAAAACCTGTTTTTATGACGATGAGCCAACTGTCCGTATCATTAATAAAGGGAGCTCCTCAGTTCCATTTATTAATAAATGCTGAACACAAAGTGTTGAGCAGGATGAGCAAACTCCTGTGGGTATGGTGGTTGCCCAGCAAGACATCAGCCTCCACAACTTAACCATAAAGAAAAACAAAACTTATTTGTTCTGTATGTTGCACCGCATTGATTCCAGCTCCCCTGTGACACCACTGCAAAATCTGTGCTTTGGGCCCCTGGTGGCCAGACCTGGGGCTTGAACCACTGTCACTACATACTGTACCTCCGGGACAGTCCCTGCAAATTCCTGATAATTCCAGATAAGAGTGTTTATGTACAATGGACAAAATCAGTTACTCACAATTTCATTCATAATCCAACTCAACCAACCAACCAACCAACTTCAGTCATCTCCATCTCTAAACTCTCAACCCATATATTCATCTCACTAGTGATATAAGTAATTAGATTACACCATTTTTGCAGATTCCTCACATATACAGTATAAATAAACAATAAATATACATAAATAAACATGTTTAAAATAATACCCAAACTCTCCTCGTCCCACTCTCCACTTACTCCCATCCTCCTGGAACTATTCATAAGGTGAACGCACTCCCATGAATCTAACAGCGACCCCGTTCTTACACCCCCTCCTAAGGATATGGTGGTTGTCTACCAAGACATCAGCCTCCACAACCTTACCTTAATGGGAAACAAAACTGGAAAACAGAATTATTTGAAGGGTTCTGTACCTGGAGTCGGAGGGATTTCAGCTCCCCTGTGACACCGCTGTAAAATCTCTGCTTTGGGCCTGTGGTGGCCAGGGAAACCTCTGTCACTACATACTGTACCTGTGGGGCACTGCCCCCTCAAAAACACACACACTGATAAACGATCTCATAAATTACTTAGGCCTCTTATTAATTGACCTATTTGCATCTTATTTTATTCTACTTTACCATTCCTCTGTCCTTGCCCTTTGCTTACTACATAACCACCAGCCTGAACTCATGCTGTATTCCTCTTGTCCTCTTTGTTTTTGTCACTTGTCATTGCCTTCCTTTAATAATGTCTTTTGACAGTTTATGTGTTTTGTAACCACATTCTTGCACAATGAATACATAAATGAAAGATGCATGATTCTGCATGATCTTACTTCACCTCCTTTTATGCCACCTCCTCTGTAGCGGTTTTTCCTGTTAATATTTCCATCACATATGCCTTTATAGCTCACCGTTTTCACTGTCATCTTCCATAAAAAGGGCTTGCCGCAGGTATTCAATTCCATCTGCACTGTTTGGATCCATCCACCAACAGCCTACTTGAAATCCCATCTATTCATCTCCTGCTAAATGGCTTTGAGAAAGAGAAACCACGAAGCAATGATATACGTTTCCCTTTCACTCTCCCACTTGTGCAAAAATTGATCACACATTTTGTTCTATTAGAAACAGTCTCTTTCACAGCTTTCTATGGATTTCTCTGAGGTGGCCAGTTCACTGCATGCACAGAATCTCTTGATCCTTTGCATGACCTCACTATAGCTTATGTAAGAATTAACCTTCACCACTTCTCTTTATTATTAAAACACCCAAAGACTTATAGACATAGGAGAGAAACGTCAATATTAATTTCTGAGACTAATCCTTCTTTCTGTCTTTTCTGTCTGTCTGACTATGTCCTATTATGTGAGAAGCCGATTTCTAGCCAGAAAACGAGGCCCTCCCTTTGCCACGGAGGAGGGAAAACCCATATCCCCAAGCCCATCTTCACCTCCTCTGTCAATTCTGCAGGCTACATCCAGAACGCTACAGTGCTCCCTCTGCACAGGAGCTGGAGTAGCTCCTGTTTCACCACTGAATGCTATGGGCCAATATTCATCTGCCTATGATTGTTACCTCTGGCCCGAGGTCCAAGCCATCCCTGATGCTCAAAAAGCTATGATCTGCTGGCTCACAGTCAATCAATGCTATGACATAACTCATGCTCCCCCTGTTGGTACTCCCATGCAAGGACATGACAAGGGCTATATCAACTGATTTGGAGCAGCCCACATCAGCTGTCGAATTGGCAGATCACATTTAGTCAACTGATTGGTCAGCTGATTCCCTTCAAGCATCCACGTTGGCAAATACCATTCAGGGCACCTTATTGAAGCTGTCTGCCTGCCCTTGCTGCTTCCTCTGCAAGCCACTTTGCAAACCACCTCCAGAGCTCCTCCTTTTTATGCTGTGTCTGATTTAATCAATGTCATTTCTGTTGTCACCGATGCCTGCTCTGTTCTTTACCCAAGTCTTTGCTGCTGCTCTCTTTAAGCTTTCCATGTATGCAGGTGGAAGGGCAAAGAGGTCCCAGAACAGAGTGATACTATGAAAAAAATAACTTGGAAACAACGTTTCCTTGACAAAAGTGGTCCTGACTGAGTTAAGTTAGTGTGGCCCTGATCGATCAGAACAGCATTCAGAAAACAAGCATTTCTAAAGCTGTTTGCTTGTTGTCTTCCACACAGACCTGACAAAGTATGAGAGTTTTTACAAATCGCCATCATGTTGTTTCGGCATCTTTTAGATCCGTTTATTATCATAGAAAAATGTTTACTTTGGACTCATACCACTATACGAATATTTACTTGCACGAGTAAACACAAATGATCCTTCAAGTAAACTCAAGTGAATGACGAAGGGTGAAGATTTGCTTTGCTTTCTGTGTGAACCCGGTTTCATACCAATTTTTTGAGAACTTCTATTTCAGTTTTATTCTGAGCTGAGGATGACTTCATGCTGTGCGATATTCAAATGTGTTTAAAGAAATGACTGACAGCATGGAAAGGGTAACTTTAGATAGTCCTGGGTGGAATTAGATAGTAAATGGACTGTACTTACATAGCACCCTTCTAGTCTTCTGACCACTCAAGACACTTTTACATTGGCTGCCCTGCAAGGTGCCAACATTATCAGTTTTGGGGAGCTAAGCATTCATATACAGAGATGGACACCATTAACTGACACTACTGCCAACGACAGATCACCACCCTCTGGTCCCCCTTTTCCGAGTACCCTCAGGGTCCCATGGCGCTGCCACCCGAGATTTGCAGTCAGTGTTTCAGACAGTTCTCAGACATACATTTCATACATTCCCTCTCTCGAGATGTCTTTGTTCACATAGGGGTGTTGTTCTTGTGAGACAACTTCTCTCATTAGATGTCATTATTGTGAGATAATGACTCTTCTGCCCTAAGCTGTTCACATAATAGTGATGTGACACGGCTCTCACATGACGTCTTTATGCAGTGCAGGAGTGACGTCATTTTAATTTTATGATAATTTATGTAAATAGGGCATGGCAAAATAGACACAATAGACCTGTCAAGTTGATAAGAAGTATATAGAGCCACTCTATGGTTGTGGCTAGAGGTAGAATGGGTCGTCCACTAATCAGATGATTGGGGTAGAAGTCATTTTTTTAATTAAATACTCACATTCCTTAAGTGAGCGCATTTATGACCTGTCCTCTCTTTGTTACATGAGCATATTTTTATGTTTTTATGTTACTTTGTGCTTTGCTACGTTTTCAAGATAGTTCACCTAGTGATCCGATTTTAGAAGGAAAGTCCTGCAGAGAACTGTTTTGTCTTTAAAAACACATTTTGGAAACATGTAAATATAGTAAAGATGGAAACTTCATATTGCTGTTTTTGTTGAATCTTGTTTATTTTACTGGGTTTTATTTATTTTGTTTACAGTGGAAGCGCCACCGAGAAACAGAGAAAAAGTGAGAAAAGAGACGAGGAAGCCGGGACGTCAATTCTGTTATTTTAAGCAAGTGTGGGAGAAAACCCTCAGGAGAGGATGAGATGGAGAGAGAGTGAGAGACTGTTCATATCTCAGTTGTATAGACTCCTCTTATTTGTTTCATTAGACTGCTAGTTCTACTTTATTTTTATTTATTTATTTATTTTAATACCTACAAGTGTTGTTTTCTTTTTGTTATTGCACTGGTCCACACACCCCCAAAAATATGAAAAGAAAAGTTGTACTGAGTAATTTATTAACCAGGTACTTTTTCACTTTTACTTGAGTTGTTTTTTGTTTTGTTTCTTATGGGGGTAATTATACTTTTACTTGAGTACATTTTTCAGTATTGGACCCACCACTGGCCATAACAAGTTGTTATTGAAGTTATTTTGAGTAATCCACGGTTCATATAGTCATTAAAGTTCAATACTAATGAAATGAGATAATGCTCATATTCCTATTTCAGTCGCATTTCTCAAATATTTGTCATATTTGTATATTTTGTATGCATTTGTATTTTATTTTTTTTTTTTTCATGTTTTCTACACTAATCTCGAGCCATTTTGTGGGCAAGTGTTTACTTTGAACTATGGAGATTTTTCTTGCCTTTCTGCTGTATGGATGGCTTCATGAATACATCAGGTGACCCATCTTGTTTACACTCGAGAACATCTGTTAGCGCTAGGTAGAGTTGTGGAGAAGACGACGAGGATGCAGACCTGGATCTAAGTGCCAGGAGCAGAAAAATGGTGCAAACCATTTTATTCATGCAAACAACATGACGTAGTAACAAATAAAAGCAGTGTCCAATAATTGTTTACCTGTAAGGCAGCAATGTTCACAGGTGGAGCGGGGAGCTGTCCAGCCGGGCTGTCCTTCCAAGCAGAATCACTCCTCTCCACCCTCGATGAACTCACAGGAGTGGTATCGATGTCTAGCACTGGTTTGAGGATGTCCCCTACCTCCAGTAATGACTGTTGGTGCAAAGTTGTGGTTCACACCTCCATGGCTCTGAACAGCAGGGACCCCCAGCGGTTCTTTTCGACATGCCAAACACACGTTCAGTTATTGAGCGGACCTTGGTATGCTGCTGGTAGAATATGCATTGTATGCTCCCCTGCAGTGGCTTACAATATGGGGTGATGATGGCAATAGCTAAGCTAATACATCACCCACTATGAAGTACCCTTCGAGAGGGGAAGAACATCTCTGAACATCCCACTGCTTCATTACCCTGGTGTTGTGAACAGACCCTGGATATCCCACATACAGTGTTTAACAACCTTCACACACAGCCTGTAGCTGGGTGTGATGAGAAGAGCTTTCTATTCTGGTGGTCCTGGCCATCAGGTCCTTTATTCTAATGTGGCATCCATCAGTGGCATCGACGCACATGCCAAACACAGGGCTGTTGGCCAGTAGCTGGAATGGTGACCAACCTCATACAGTTCCTGGGCGGCGGGGTATCTAATTATGTCCTGGGCAGCAATCCTCGTCACTCCTTTGTAGACCAGACTGTACTCAGGAGTAGATGATACTGTATACTGTATGGACATCTGTTGGAGCACTCCATATCACAATTTGGCAGAATTGGGCTGCCTATGTCATTCAAAATAATAATAATAATTTAATACTTGAATGTTTCATGAAAAGTATTGCACATAATATAACGACATCTTCAAATAACCTATTGATTCTTACCTGCAGAAAGAGTAGAATACTGAGACGCATGCTAGAATACAGTTTTTTACATATATACACTCAAAAAAATGTAATAGTATTAATAAACTCAATGTGCTTCCACTACACATTAGTAGACATTAGACATTTTGAGTTTATTACAGTAGTACTATTACATAAATCTTATTACTTCCTTCACATTAAGTTTGTTAGTTAATTTACATTAAAACCATGTAATTCAAATGGATGGAAATTTTCTATGTAATTGAAATCCATAAGTGGCCTAAAAAATGTTTTGAGTGTAGGCACAAAATGCAATCACACACACACACACACACACACACACACAAAGGGTTCGTAGACATTCAAATGTGGAGAGATGGTGGAGTGATGGGCAACCACATAGCAGCGCCCTGGGAGCGAGGTTTGGTGCCTTGGTCAAGGGCACCTCTGCAGTGCCCAGGAGGTCAACTGGCATCTCTCCAAATAGCAGTCCACGCTCCATACTGTGGTCCGTGATGGACTTGAACCGGCCACTCACTGGTTCACTCAAGCCAAGTCCTTACGGACTGAGATACTGCAGCAGGTGATTGATCCAAGAAATAACATTGAGCTATTTGTATGTTTGCCATTGTTGACTACCTAATTACCAACAGCTTATCCTGAACCAAAAGCTATACATTGTCTGGGATGTTTGGCCTCCTGCTGGAGCTCATACCAGATCTTGTCAGCAATGGGTGAGGAGTGTGAGAATCTTTAACCTTTTTAGCCATTAGGTCACATGACTCATCATTTGAATTGCATCAGCTGGTCCGTAGGCTGGATGTCTGGTTACTGATCAGCTGCAGCAGGTGATTGATCCATGAACTAACATTGAGCTATTTGTATGTTTGGCATTGTTGACTGTCTAATTAACAACAGCTTATCCTGAACCAAATTCAACCATTCTTTATTCACAGTTTACTTTCACAGCACTTACTCTGTACTTTCCTGTACAGAGATCTACAGATTATAACAGAACACAGTTACATGATGAGATACAATTTAGCATTAAGACACAGATAGTTATTAGTATTAGTCATATTTTAGGCATGTCTTTAATGGAGCGTTACTTGTTTTGCTGCTATTCAAGAATAATAATAAAAAAAAGTATAAATAAAAAACACTTTTGGAACTATTTGTTAATTTAGCCCAGATCTTTACACTACTGTAGTCCTGTGGGCAGGGGGAGAAAAGAAAAGAGAGCGCTCTGGACAGCTTTTAGCTGCTCCCAGCAGCCCTTTAGAGACCGCCATGGCATTCAGTCCTGAAAATCGTGCGCCTGTAATGCATAAAGTTGGTGGTTGGTTTTGCAGGTCGGGTCAGCCAACTTGCCAACTAGACCACTACCTGCCTGTCCAGATCCTGTCATCAGAATGAATTATCAGAGGAGCCACCCTGACATTCAGCAGTCACCTTTCTGGTGGCCTAGTCATTTTCACATGGTCCCGTGGAGACCACAGAAGGAGACAAGGTTGTCATGGTTTCCCCAGAACCCCAGCACCCCAGAGACTCACCACCTCAGCCTTGTCACTGCCCAGCACGTCTGAGTGGTGTTCAACACTGACAACTGTGTGCAAGTTGGTGGTTTGAAGATCAGGTTGTTGATTAACGTTTTGGTCGGTTGGTGAGGATTGGCTCTCCTCGTGGGTCAGCTGACTGGTACTTTTTGGGGAAAATATGCTATCAGATAACAAAAATAACATCTATAGATTAATGTCAAAGATACTGAAAGGTTTTGAAATTGTCCTTTTTTTCCTTGTGTCTCCTTGTGTCCTCACGAGGAAGAGTGAGGGAAGCGACTTAACATAATGAAAAGCATACAGCGACTCTAATCTCAGGGGGGGATTTGAAACAATTTTTAAACCATGTGAAAATAATTTTTGATCTTAGGTATGCACATCGCCCTTGATGTTTTCGACAAAGCGCCTTCAAAGCATTGTCAGTGGCAGACTCATGATCTCCCAGGACACAGTAATCTCCTGTGAGATGCAATCAGCCTGAAGACGCACTCGGCTCCATCAGAAGGACCAGTTGGTAATCAGAGCCTTGAAGCATCTATGTGACAATTAGCATTGAGATTACACTTCAGCCTTATACACAAGCTACTTCTAATCCCTCTAGAGTCGCCGGCAGCCCTCTGTGTTCATCTCATATTACTTTTCATAACATAAACAAACTTGAAGTGACAAAAGACGCATTAGTCTTCCCACACACACACACACACACACACACTTTGTTGTGAGGAGCGTCTCAGATGGGAAAAGTGAGACTGCTGACTTATTTTCCGATAAGCAAAGACAGACCGAGCACAGCAACAGCTTTAAGTGTGTATTAGGCCACTGATGTGTTTTATTATTATGTCTCTGTACTCCAGCACATTGGATCTGAAATGAAACAGTCACTGTTCGGTTGAAGTGCTAATTTTCAGCTTCAAGAGCACTCGAAGGAATTCACATCCATAATTTATTAACATTGTGGACCTATGCAGACTGGTAGACCTTTATTACATACAGAAGTTTCATAATTTGGGGAAAATGCAGCAAGGCATTCCTTTTTTTTTTTTTTTACATTAAATTAGTTTAAATTAATGTTTTTGTGTCTTTGTGGAGCTAATGATGGTATTGATCCTGACAATCCAGTCAATGAAAGAAGTATTAAGATCACAAGTAGGAATAGCTTAATGTTAAAATACTCCATTACAAGTAAAATTCTTCAAAATGTGGTCAAAAGCACAAACTTGCACTTTCTATACTTAAAGTATTTCAACAATGCTAATACACACCGATCAGCCATTACATTAAGAACACCTGCCTAATATTTTGTAGGTCCACATTCGCAGCCCTTTACACACAAACAAAGATGCTCTGTGTGTTCTGACACCTTCCTATCAGAACCAGCATCAAGTATTTCAGCAAGTTGAGCTACAGCAGCTTGACTGTTGCTGGTTCACCACTTTTTCTTCCTTGGACCATTTTGATAGGTACTGACCACTACAGACCGGGAACATCCCGCAAGAGCTTTAGTTTTGGAGACCTAGTCATCGAGCCAGCACAATGTGACCCTTGTCAAAGTCACTCAGTAGCAGGAAAAATTTACAAGTTTAAGAATCTAACATCAACTTTGAGGACAAAATGTTCACTTGCTGCCTAATATATCCCAACCACTGACACGCAATATGATAATGAGTTAATCAGTGTTACTCACTTCACCTGTCAGTGGTCATAATGTTATGCCTGATTAGTATAGAATTCTACTCCAGGGAAATATGTACATTTTACTGCACTGCATTTATCTGACAGCTGTAGTTAGAAGTTACTTTTGAAATTATTATTTTACATAAAATAAAATATTGAATCATTTACGTTTGAATCTTAGATCTTTAACATTTTCTATCTATTTGTCTGGATAGAAAAAATCAATTATTTATTATACATTGATATGATGAAGAAAATACACATTTGTAATAAAACGTAATTAAATTGCTCAGTTCATTATTGAATTTCTTTCTACTTTTTATACACGGACCGTGTTGTCTGTGTTTGCCCCAAAAATAATATGTGATCAAACTTTTTTTTTTATGTCTTTCAATCAAACATGCACAGACTTCGCAGACTTTCATCTCACACAGATCCATAAATGCACCTGGACTGCATTTAGACAGTCTGCACATCATTCAAACCATCATTCGGTTTTTAAATGTATTGCTCACATAACTAACATTTTCACCCCCAGGTGCCAGCCATTCATCAATAAACTTTTTCATTCAACATGTTTTATTAAACTTCCAGCACTTTCGAATGTCACTGCCTTTCATTGGCAGGGCTCAATGCCATGGGATGTTGTCATACAAGAATCTCCTATTAAAAACAAGGTCCAGCTACTTATCAGGTAAAAATATAGCCACATAGCCTGAGCCTTCTCCACTGACGGCATAAAGAATGAACATTCTTGCATCTAGTATGTCTAGACGGCTGGACACAGTCGAGTAACTGATTTGCCAATACAATATAACAACCAGTTTTTACAGCTACAGTGTTTCTGTCCAAAGCAGATATTGCAACAAAGTTTTGAAGGACCAAATAAAACAGATTGAGAATGTTATGGAGGAGTTGCTGTGTGTCCTGTCTGTGGGTTGAGTGTGATGTTCAGTCAGTGGTTATTTGCACAACGGCTCACTGGACCTGATGTTTCATCTCATTAATGTAATTTTTATCGGGTCTCCATTGGGCAGCTTTGGCGTGTTCACAACTGCAGGAGTCAGGTCAGGCAGTGCAGGTTGATGTTTTGAGGGCGCAATATGATGGAAATAGATGAGGTTCTCTTCGGTTGAAGGCATGTCAGTGCAAACACAGTGCACACAATAACACACACACACATACACACACACACACACACACACACACACACACACACTGAGCCAAACACACACACACACCCACGCACACTTACCTTCATGCTCAGTTCCATAAAAAGCATCCTCACCATGGGATTCAACTGATGAGTCATTAATTTCCAGACATCTCCAGTGTACAAGTAGCGCCACATGCTGTTGACTGTAACCTGTTAATCCTGCCCAGAGGCCCACTCCACAAAATGTTCATATAAATGAATCCCCAACTCAACAACTGCTGAACAGAGGACGGCACACTCAACATAGCACTGATGTATTCGCTTTGTTGAGAGGCAAAAGTTAAGTTACATTTAGAATTATATAACATGCAGAACTATGCATCTATTTTCTATTACAGGCAGTTGGTTTGTGCAGCCTAATGCAGGGATGGAAGCAGAAGTAAATAAGCTGACATTACTACAGACTGCAGTCACTTGGAAAGCTGCACAGTGACACTGTGCTACAGTGTGTGTCTTCTCCAACAATAACCAGTACCATAATTGATACTCACTATGATTAGGGTAAAGCACCATACTGTAATTTAGCATTTAAACAACGTGGTTTTACAGTGATGTTGTGGTTGGGTTACTGTGAAAAAATTTAAATACTGCATTAACAGTAGTCTGGTACAATAGTGTGATTTTCATATATTACTGTAAGATAATTACTATATATTTCTGTTAAGAGAACTAACTGAAACATTCTCAAAACATAAATTAACTAATTTAATGACATGTTCTCCTACAGTAGATGTCTTTAAATCTGTGTGCAGGAAGTCATTCAGCATTTAACTCTAGTTACTGTCAATGATTCTTACAGTATCCGCTTTCCTCAGCTGCTTCATACTGTGTGGTAAGCTTCTGGTTTTGGGTTTCATGTTTAGTATTTCCTGTTTTATTTTGTAATACTTTCCTCTCCTTGTGTGTGTAACTTCACTTCCTGTGTTTTTGTGGTTTCCCTCCAGTCTCTGCCAGATGTCTGCCCTGCCCGGATTAGTTTCACCTGTTCCTGACTAGTTTTCACTTGCATCTCGTTAGCCTGCCCTCGCTTGTCTCAGTGTCAGTTATTTGTGTCGTTCTATATTCAAGGGCTCAGCTATTTTTTTGTGTTTTTGAATTCTTGACCCATTTCCTTGAACCTTGCCTGCCATTTGGACTTTTGATTTTCTGCCTGCCTGCAGTCTGAATTGTTTGGACTGCAATGCCCGGTTTTGACTTGAGCCTGAACCTATCCGCATGCAGTTTATTGTCTGACTGTTAGGTTATTAAATCGTTGTGTTGTACTGCACCAGCCTCGCCACTATCTGCATTTTTGTCCAGTTCCTTATGTTCACTGTGTCCTGGCTTGAAATCTAACAGTACAAAGTGACCAGTCAGGGATCCAGCAGATGGATTCGGGATCTTCAGAGGGTTTATATTAGATAACATATATCCTCTTGTGTCTTCAAACTGACTGAAAATATGCCTCCAGTAATGAATACAGACAAGCAGCTCTTAATGGTATGCAGGGAGGGGTCTTCTAAGCTTTGGCTGAGGAATTTGTTACCTGAGTAGGCTAAGAAATGTATCAACACTCCTGACTTTCACCTCCACTTCACTCCAACATGCAAATCTTCAATTTGCACCTCAGTTTGCTAGCATCCAACCTGATATCTTTCCAGTCTGACACCAACCAGCCTTCACACAGTTTGGAGTTGTGAATCTGCAGTCTCATTTTCCTGAACTGGCTAGCCTGCTCATCTTGTTCCTGCCTGTCCTGAGCCAACTAGCCCACTACCTGCTGGTCCAGATCCTGTCAGAATGAACTGTCAGAGGACTCATCCTGACACCCTTTGTTACTGCTGAACCCTTTGACAGGATCCCATGGAGGCCAAAGAAGGAGACAGGGTTGCCATGGCACCCTATAACCCCAGCGGCCGAGTGCTACTGAGCTGCCAACTGTCCCTGGTACCCCATTTGACACTTGTCTCTGGTTCCCAACTGTTCCTGGTACTCTGGCACCAGTCTGGCCGACATCAGTCTCCAGTGCAACATTCTGCTGAGCCTAAGCTACAACGGTTTTCAATTCCTTTGCTGCAGGAGTCTTCAGCAGCCTCCTGTTTCCTGCTCGGCCTCTGCCTTGCCTTCAGGACATCCGCCTGAGGTCCCCTGCTCTGCCCATGTCCAGCCTTCCATTGTAGAGCTCCCAAGCCACTTGCCTGTTTGGCTGTCCGTAAGCACTTTGTTCTCTGACTTTTGCATTATTAAATCATTTGTACTGCACCAGCACTGCTTCATTTGTCTGCATTTGGGTCCAATTCCTCATGTTCCCTGTTTGAACTCTGACAGCTTCTCCTCCAGTTCATTAAATCCCTGCAGCCATCTGAAGGCAGCAGGACATGTATGTTGATGAATCTGTGTCAGAGCACAGTGCCATTACACCCAGCCATCCACTGTGTTTACCTTCATTAAATCACCTCCAAAAAGACACCAAGCTGCTATAAAATAACCACACACATCTCTATGCACGTCAGACTGGTCCGTTATAACTTGGCATTCTGCCTGTTTATGCGGGACATGTCAGATTACTGGAGCTCATTAAGCCTTGAATTCTTGAAATACATTATGAAGCGAACTGTTGTCACATTTTAAGATTTATGACCAAATGACTGTGATACAGTAGAATTGAGACTAAAATAGAATCTGACTGATGTGATTTGTTTCTATCTAATTAACTGTTAAAAAACACCACATCTGCCTCTGGCTGCAGATTTGTGGAGCTATCTGACATCGTTGACATCGCTCTGCAACATCCAGACAACAATATGATTTCCTGAAGAAGCTGATTGTTCATTTGTGGAGCTGTTGTACCATTGTGATTGGCTCAGCTGTTTCAGTGCAATGAGACTATTAATGCGACTTGCTGAGAGTGTCTTTATTAATCAGCACACGATCTGATCTATATTCCACTTCTCCCAGCTGCATTTTGTGCTGCTGCACATACATGAACCAAAATAGCAGGCACACTTAGAGATGCCCACATAGTCCCGAGACCTACTACTTTGCACATGCGGTTGCACTTGCATGACTAAAATAGGGCCCTTTGAGTGACTGAGTGTGGGTGCACAGTCAGCAGTCTCAGCTGCAAGCAAACAGTGAAACTGGACACTTGGTAGAAGTTCATTGTTAGTCTTAGCCTGGAGATGATCAAACTTCAGTGACTGGGTAAGAGCAGACAAAGGATTCCAGCCTCAGTGGCAGATGGAATATTATTGTCTGAAGTTAGGAGCTATTTATCTCTCACTTCTTCTCTCTTGGTTCTCTGAAACCTTAGCAGTGGAGATCAATTGATCTTATTTTTTAAATATAATTATAATTTTCAAAAGGAAAACCCAACTGCCTTTTTCCACAGAGGAGAATAGAGCAGCTAAGACTCAGACTTCAGAGTTATTTTTTTTTTCCCTCTGTCTCTCACTTTCTCCATGTCTCTGCCCAACACCACATGGCGATGATGCCGGGGAGATATTAAATGCAAGATAAAACAGGAAAACGAAGAGCTGTCACTGAGGCTGGAGGCTCGATGAAAATGACTGATAGACTTTCATCATATGGAGGAACTCCCTTCTTTAATTGGAAATGCTCAGTAAACTCTAAACTTTTGATGTGAGGATGTGACAGTATAAAATGTGATTGGAGTTGACGTATGAGAAAACACAGTGACAGTGCAAATGACTCTTGTGACTGCATGAATGGATCATTATCCTGATAGCATGTACTGTACCTCAGCCTGGTGGGGCTTAGAGGTCACTAAAGCCATTTAAGGATGTACTGGCAATTCTTATTCGGTAAAATTAGACTATTAAATAGAAATCAAATACAAACATATTCATGGTTCAAGTACTGAAGGTTCATGGAGCCTATTGTTTTTGTATAGATTGTTTTTTCACATTTACAACACATTTTTGATGGCCCTGGGACCCTAGAAAACTGACAAATCTACACATGTTGGCAAAAAATTCAAAATTCAGCAGTGATGGTGTTCTAGAGTGGTCAGCATGCTCCATAGCACTCCCAAACACACAAGGTTTTGGATTAAGATGCTTTGATATTCATCAAATTTGAAATGTTTATGAAGTAGACCCCCAGCAGGAAGTCAGCCATTTTGAATTTACTGTGCACCTTTTTTTTTTCATTCACAGGCGTTGACAAGTTATTTGGTCATGAGCTACAGTGCGCCTTGGTATCAAGGCATCAAGGTATCAAGGTATCATCATAGGTTTTGAAGTCTCTGTTGCTTGAAATAGCAAAAAGTACATATCCATCGATTTTCTGTAACCACCTATCCTCATCAGGGTCATGGTCCCAATAAACTCCACACAAAAGGCCCCAGCCGAGGTTCGAACCACACACCTTCTTTCTGTGAGGCGACAGTGTTAACCACTGCGACAATCTGTAGAAACTAACCATCAGAAAACCTGGTTCAAAAACAGCTAATTTTGCTGTTTAGATTATTCGTTCTTGTAGGCATGACTGATGACGTCTGATTGATATCTCCCTCAGGAGTGCCGACACAAGAGCTAAGAAATGTACTGCCGGGGATGAGGACAGCAGCGAAATGTTTTAGCCCCCCCAAGAAAATCAATATTAGTTTAAGTGTACACTGTATTTAGAATTTTTTCACTGCTGTTGGACAGCTCTTTGCAACGGGGAACTGAAACTATCTCTCCTCAAATCCACCAGATGAGACAAGAACAGCAGTTTATCACAATATTTTCACGTCTCACTCTGAGATTTAAAGATCTGTATGGATCAAAGCAGAGTTAGTGAAGACTAACCAAAATGTTTTGGTGAGTTGTATTTTATTTGTGTGTTTTACGATGAATTATTAATTAATTAATTAATCTAGTCTTATTTTGTGAAAGAAACTTGAATTGAGGAAGTGAACACTTTACCTTTCTTGATAGTTTAAGTTTACTCATTGCACCAAATGTAGCAAACTAGCCACTCCTGCACTGTGCACATGGATGGGGTTGTGGTTCAATAGTTAGTTTCCGTAGTTGCCGTTGTTGGCTCCAGTTTGACAATCTGGTAGCACCAGAGGAAAAGTCAGAAGATTGCCAGTGTCGGTAGGATGAATTGTCTGGGGACCAATCCATCTCATTGTTATTGAGAGATTCCAATCTGGACCAAAGTGGTGGACTGACCGTACATCACGGCAATCGGTTTAGTTGCACAAGCCACTGCTTTCTTTATTACTCACCCCAAGCCTGGACAAATGGGGAGGGTTATGTCAAGAAGGGCATTTGGTGTAAAAAAAAAAAAAAAAAAGCCTATGCAAAATCAAATGTGTGGATCATCAGATCTTTAACAGACGATCTGCTGTAGTGACCCCAGTGAGAAGCAGCCAGAAGAAGAGGAAAAAAATAACTGAAACAAATTTCTCGTTGCAGGTTGACCCCTTGCCTGTGATTAATGTGTATAGGAAAGACAAAGGTGTAAAATTTCACTGAAGTCATCATGGCTGGCTTCTGTCATCCACATGAACTATTGCAAGTGTAGAAGAGCACATCTGAAAAAGAAAAGGGTGTTTCAAAGTCATGTATCCCCTTTTGGCATTCCAGAGGAGAATGTGAGAAACTTCTCCAGGCTTTGAAGTCACACCTTACTTAAGTTACTGGATGAGATGGAAGATGATCTGGAGCCAACAAAACAAAGATACAGATCCCTGCAGTAACAAAGCTCCTTTTCCATCCGGCATATCCATCCTGTCCCCATGCTCGGTTGCTCGGTCATTTTATGTTTTTTCATGGTCTCTGGTTCTAAAAGCCGGCTGCATGGAGAATCCATACATGTTAGGATCGACATGTCATACTGGAAAAAGGGATTTTATAACATAGTCAATTTAACAAATGTGCTGGGTGCAATTTACTGCACTCATTTTCAGGTTGTCAGCACTTGAGCACACACAGTATACCAAAATGGAACAGTACACGCACTCCAGTTTGTATGTGACCAGGTCATCATGACAAATGTGGTTGCAAATGTCAGGGAAGAGAGGTGGTTGATGGGGTCCCTTTTGGGTAGGCTTGCAGATTTGACTTCACTCCAGAAGATTGAGTAGCAAAACGAATGTTGTGGCATTTGTTTTAACATGATCTATTCAGCTTTCTTTATATACCTCCAATGCATACTGTTGTACTTGATGTGTACTGTAGGACAGCAGATTCAAGGCCTACACATGGGAAATTACAGAGCACCCCAAAGTATGCAATGCACTCTCTCTCTCTCCCATCCTCTTATAGCCCTTATCACTCCACTTCCAGTTTGAGCGACACTCAATTTGAAGTGTCAGTGATGTATTGGACAGGGCCATTCACAGGTGAGGATCCGAGGTGAGAGAGGATAAAAAATTGCGACAACTCCGCAATGCACTTCTCCTCCATCATCAATTCATGTCGACAAGCTCCATCATCAGCCAACTGAAGCCACAGATATGTGTGTTGTTGGTGTAATTATAGATTTGCAGTGTTCCATAAAGTAATGTTTTTGATAATAACACTGAATCCAAAAATGACTGTATGTGGAAAGGTTTTGCTCGTAACGCACACCAATCTGCAGACAGTGCCAAGTAAAGACCAAAATATATAGACTTGACTGGCTTGTTATTCACATCCTGACAATCATATTTTATCAGGCTTCAAATTTCCCCTCAAAGGGGAGGCAGCTATCAGACTTTGCTCTGCATTCATCAGTAGCAAAGACACTGCTATGAGCTGCACGTACATGCAAAAACTTGTTTTGCTGCCACAGTGGAATAAAAAAATCCATCACTAACCAGACAAAAACTTCAGTATTTTCCGACCTTGTTTCCACCTGTTTTTGTGCAAAAATGACTACTAGGGATAGAATTTTTTGAATTTCATCCAGTACTGAGGAAAAATGTACCAGTCACACCACTCTGATTAACCTGCACTGGTAGTGGCCCGGTACTGTAACCGAGTAGGTTATTTGAATTTGGGTGACCTGTGTTTAAACCTCACCGGTGTAGTTGTAGATGCACACAATGGGACAGTACTGATCGACCCGGGAAGTTAACTAGCAAGCAGCTGCGTGTCTCATACAGAAATTGGAGAATGGGAAGAGGCAAACGGATAAATGTCACATTTGATTTTAAGGAAAGCTAAACTTTTTGAAACCTGTGGAGCTGCAATGTGCAGTAAAAACACAAAACACTTAAAAGTGACATTTGCATACACGTCATCCTGCATTGCGTCCTGCATCCTTCATTTTTTTCAAGCTAATGTTATTTCAGCTGATACAAGCTACAAGAGACCAAAACTCCAACCCAATCAGACCAAACCAGCAAAAAGAAAACAAACTGTCACATACTTGGAGGTAAAAAAAAAGAGACTTCAGATAAGCAAATTATCTAACCACACTAAAAAATCCTTCACTATGTTAAGATATGATGAAGGATCGGCATAGACAGAGCTGGCTGCCAGAGGACTGACTCTGTTAACAGTGTAACAAATAGGAGGTAGATTCAGAACTACAATTCTTCACCTAATGCCCCAAATACCAGCCTCTGAAAAATGAATATTTTCCCAATATAATGAAGATAGATCCTGAATTTGAACATGTGCCACCCAAATGTGAGATGACAGCAGCAGAATTCATCACCTCATGTCATGACCAGAGGGACAACCACCAAACCTGAGAAACACAACTTTGTATTGACTTCTTCTTAATTGTATAATTGCTTTGTATTATTTATGACTAAATCTGGTTGATAGGCAGACACACAGAGCAAGTGCTCGTTGTTTTCTGCCATTTTCTTGATTTTATTCATTGTAACCTTTTCCTTTTCAACTTAACCTCATTATTACTTGACATTTCGGCAATATTGTGTTTTTTACACTCATGCCAAAAAAAGCATATTAAAAAGTTATCTTGACCTCAACCCAAAGCAAAGTTGAATGGCTCTTTGGACAAAAAAATACGGAGAATGGCTGGGACTCATACTCTGAGGGCAGACAGTGGATGGCAACAAAAGCTCCACAGCATAGCTCAGTTTGAGCAATATAACACTTTCTAGAAACTCAATAGTGCAAACCCCAATGACACTTCACATAGCGTATATGAAAGGTTTAAGTCAATACACTGTGTGGATGATGTCCCGCACAAAGTGTGAAGAGTCACACTGATCAGAGAAAGCCTGCTCTAGCACATCCATCGAAATCACCAATCAATATTGTTCACGTGCTCAGTGTCAATGCCCACGGATCTACCCACGGGTATAAATAAAGTAACCTGAACCTGAACCTGAACCTGAGTCATGCACTGATCACCAGCTTCATAAACACCAGCCTCATATGTCATACTGTGTGCAAAGGTGCATATATTTGATTGAACATATGTCCATCTGACAGAACAGATGCATATTTAAGTTTAACCAGTGGGTCATGCTTTACACTGTTTTTAGGACAAAAAAACATTGTAAGGCGTTGAGTTCAGATTGAATATTATTCTTTGCAGGAAATAAGTGGATCATAATGTTTGTTAATATTCAGTGTTTTAATGATTTTAAGCCAACATTACATTTATTAAATGTCATGTTAAATGGCATTGTCATTTTAACCATGCTACTTAGTTTTTGTTGAAGATGTGCACACATGGATGTTTCAGTAGAAATGTTACATTTAGGTTGCATAAGAACCAACTAATCTTAGACCACCTCCTTCAGCTGGACTTGATTGGCTTGATTACTTGGTCCACACGCAGATCTGGCAGAACAAAAAAAGTTATTTAATACTAAGCTTTAACCAAACTGCTTCAGGATCTATATTAAACTGTTCAAGCGAGAGTCCACTTGGATTTGGTTATAAACCTGTGTGCTCATATTACCTAACATGGATTCTATTGTGTCTGCTTAGGTGTTTCACAAAATCTTGTTTGATTTAGGAGGATCAGTTCTTTTCACAGATAATATTAGGTATGTGCATGAAAAAAGGCTTTTTTCTAAAGCAGTCTTTAAATTGGAGAACAGTGCAGTCTGGTTAATACGTTTGATGGGTGAAGAGAAAAGTATTGGCTTGGAATGCGCCGACGTTCCGCTAGGTGTTTGCTGTCAGTGTATGTTTCTGTCTGTGACAAACTAATTAAATAAAGTACAAACTGGAATATCTTTACAGACAGTCCACACTTTTGGAAGGGACAGGAAAGAATCTGAAATGACATTCTCACTGGTGAGTCTCCCTTCTGCCTGCCTGTCTTTCTGACCTGAAATGAATTGCCTACCAGAAGAGGGAAAATACATCATTAGAGTTCAGTTCAAATATATAGTGGTTGCATCCAACTAGGGGCTATTTTCTCTGCCTGGCCCACTCTTCATACATCTGTGACTAACTCATTGAGACAAGACATCTCCTGTCATGCATATTCACTGGGCATCAATCTTCACAATCCTCTCACTCTAATGCTGCCCCCCCCCCCGCTCACTAAAATAAGGCTTTGCCAATATCAATGAGAGAAAACCCAAGGAATCCTCAGGGGGGTGCTTCATGTGTTTTAAGCTGCCGTTTTCCTCTCTGCACTTTCTTCCCTTCTCTTCTCCAACTCTCTATTTCATTCCAAATTCTTTTAAACATTTTGAAAATTTGATGTTTTGTTCAGGCAGAGTTTAGAGAAAAAGTAATACTTAATGACTGAGGTTCAGTTTGGTTGAGCAGTTGAGTAAAATAATGATTCTTAGTGCTGCAGTCAGCCGAATAAGGTACCGTCCCCTTGTGTGTCCAGATGTTGTTGCATATTGTTAAGGATGTATAGACTGGAATTATATATTCCAACAGTAAGCATTTCAACCACAGTTTTAGCTGCTGCTCTCACAAATGCTGATCCCTAATTGCACACATAGCCATTAGGAGTATCTTAATTCCAACCTTAAATCTTCCCTCCAGTGTCTTTGCATGCAGCTGAGACATTGCTACTTTACAAGACAATGGAAAGACAAATTATCACTGATTGCAGAAATGACACTTTATCCTGTCCTCATTCACCTTCTATAGTCAACTTTCTGCAAGTAAACTCTGACTTACGAACAATAAGTTTCAACATTTGTTTAGTTAATTTTGGATGCCTACAGTAAATCAAACTGAGATCTGTTTCCTTCTGTTGGTTAATGTTCATCTTGACCTGCTCATGGTCAAATCTTGTTTGAGCTTTGGTGGCATGGAGGTAAACAGTCAGTGTAGAAACAAAAAAAGGTGGAACAAATTGGCCAAAATACTATTTGGAACCCATCACCTCTAGTTGCATTTAAATGAGTTCTGGACACAGCATCTGGGTTTACACAAAGCCACAGTTTAAACTGCACCTGATTCATTTTGACGATTCCATGATTTTTGATTATAAACAATCTTTGTGATCCCCTGACAACATCTTTCCTCTTTTAGCGTCTTTCATCTCATTGTTTTGGATTTCTGGCCTGCGACTTTATGTTTCGTTTGCCTCACCGCTCTCTCACTCAGCAAAGTATAGCCTCTTTTCTGCTAACAGCTCTGATAAATCCACTGTATGCTATGTGCTCACCAAACTGGCAAAGATAGTGACCTGCTGGTAAAGGTAGTGGAGCATTTAGCAGCTAAAGAGCCAGATAATTTCTTCAAGAGTTTCTCAGGACAGGAGTGGCTTCATACTATGGCAGCAATCATTAGCAAAGACAAGTAGGGAGATCCTGACACCCTCTTTGTCCAAGGGGACCTTTCACTCTGCCTGACTGACCTTCCAGGTAGCTGCCAACAAAACCACTGTCAGAAACCCTTGGGGATGATTCCCCCTCTGCCCTCACAGAGAAACTCTGTGTCAAATAGCAGGTTCAGATGGCTCTCAGATGGCAGATTCTCTGAGCAAAAGAGAATGAGTTGACTGTTTCTACCCGACTAAGCTAACCATTAGCTTAGCATGTCAGCTGGTCGGCCTTTGATAAAGACTTCTAAACAGTTGCTGACATAATAATCAGGCCTTTAAGTGCTCCTGCCCCTCAACCTAAAGGCACATTGGTTGCATTACGCTCTTATTTTTGCTTTAATGTCTGTATTGATAGGGGTGCAATGATCTATCATAGTCATCTCTTACTTTGTGTGTCATCCTGCCATATATATATATATAGGCCTGTCCTCGTTCACCTTCCAGCGTTTAGGTCATCTTGGATAAACTACATGTTAAATGGTGCATCCAAGTTCCCTGTGTCCTTGGGGTATCCAAGGACGTGACATGCAAACTGGAGTGGAGAAGCTGGGGATCAAACCACGATCTCCTGGGCCCAGTATTTCAAAAGTGATCTGACAGGATTATCCTGGTCGGATTGGATTAAATCTAGATCTGATCTGAAAACTGGGTATTTCAACACAGATCCAGATAATCCTGATCCTGAAGATCAGGATTCTGCTCTGGTAATCCAATCCTCCCTTGAATCCAGATAAAAGGCTGGATTTGGGTATTTCAAAAGTTAAGGCAGATATCTGGATCAACTTGATAAAAAAAATTTCAGGATCATTTGAATCCCACCTCAGAGGTGGATTTCACTTAGATTGACAAAGTCTCAGCTCCACTTCTCCTAGATATTGTTACTCAAGATGTTCATTACACTTAATCTAAAGTGTTAGTGTTTTACTAATAACAAATAAAGTAGCCTCATTGCCTCAAATTTAAAGCATAGTAAAATATCTTTGACCACACTTTCTGAAACTGCTGTAAATACGAGTACCAATTACAGACCTATGAGATGTGTGCACTTGCATTTTTTCAGTGTGTTTATATCATGCTGGCTATTGAAGCACTTTACAAGCATTTAAGGTATATTTTCATCCTTCTGATTAAATGAAGACAAATTTGACTTCAGTCAGAAGCTTAAAAATGCACTTTTAAAATGTTTGGAAAGAGCTTGAATGTGATTTTGAAACATGCAGCAATGTATTTCAGTGTTTGTGTACAAACTGATTATTTTACTTCATCAAATCAGATGCTATTTTGCTATAAATGACCATAATTATGTTTAGTGAGAGCCTTCTATGTAAGGGAGAAATTAGATTAAATGTTTCTAATTGTGTCACTGACCAAGCTATATACCATGAAAGTAATGCAATTACAATATCAAGCAGTTTCAAGCACTTTATTCAAAATCCAATAACTTAATCTTAAATGTACAATTAAAGCGTTTCCAAGGATTTCCAGCGGTCGTCCTGAACAGCTGAGTGGTCCATGGCTGTGAGTGGACTCACAGACAGAGAAGGTGTATGAGTATATCTGTGTCACAAAAGCATGACATCATCACCAGCATTACTGTAGCATCCTGACACTTCTGAATGAACCGTATAGTTAATACTCGTACCGTGTAACGTTACGTTACGCAACATTCATCAACAAAGCCAGCTACCTTGCTAGCCCGGTAGCTGCTTAACACACAAGTCAATGGAGCCGAGTTAGGTACCGCGGCTCAATTACAGATCACTACGGCCTGGTTTGAATTAGGTGACAATTCAAGAAGTTGGTTTGCATGATATGTTGGTTGGCGTTCGTATGGTCTTAAAACCGCTACACATTAGACGACGGTAAACTTACACTTTTTTTTTTTTAAAGATTATTTTTTTGGCCTTTTTCAAGCTTTATTTTTGATAGACAGCTGAAGAGTGACAGGATTGTGGGGAGAGAGAGACAGGGAATGACATGCGGGAAAGAGCCACAGGTCGGATTCGAACCCTGGGATTCCGCAGCAAGGACTGAGCCTTCACACATGGGGCGGCTGCTCTACCAACTGAGCTAAACGCCGCCCCGTAAAATTACACTTTTGACGTGAAGTCGTGCTCCCAGCTGCTCCTTTCGTGAGGTAGTCCGCCATGTTTCGATCCGCGGAGGCGGAGACACGAGATTTGGAAATCCGTATCCGCCCAGATTGGGATCACGGTGATCCACCCTGCCAGTGTTTTGAAATACTCAGATAAAGTCAGCAGGATCACCTTGATCCATGACTGAGAAAAGGATGATTTCATTATCCGGATTATCCTGATCCAGATTACAAGTTTTGAAATACTGGGCCCTGATGTCTCAGAATGACCAACTCTACCTCCCGAACCATGAAGTTAGTTGGCGTTACTTAAGTTCTAAAAGATGTGTAGCGCCCCTCCAGTATACCCAGTTTATCCCTTGCTCTTAGTTTACTCACAGAGAGACAAGAAGACATGCTTGTATCAGCTAGTTCATGACCATGAAAAAGAGTAATAAATACAGTTATTAATGCAGTCTGTTAGATGAGTAAGCAGGCACACATAGAGCTGGACTTCCACACATAAATTGCATCTAGGTAACATGTATTTATGAATCTTTCTTGCAGTAGCAGTTCTATCTGAAATATGCACTATTAATAGTTGATGTGCCATCACCCAGCCTTCAGTTAGGATAAAGAGTACAGGCTGAATTTTTCAGCACCTTAAATGTATTCACCTCCAAAAAACACCATCTCTCTCCTCTTTTTAGTTTCTGAAACACTTAAGGAGTTTAAAAATGTAAGCAAAGACTGCAAAGTGTGACTTTCCTCGGGAGCAAACCTTGATAATGGGACCCTGACATGTACCATCGTAAGGGACTATTAACATGTCACAACATTCACCGTCTTGGGGCATCCACTGTGACCCAGATGGGGTCAGAAGAGGGCAAACGTGTGCTAATAGAATAATAAAAAAAGAGCTGTCTCCTTTTCTGCACTCCACTTACCAAAATCTACTGTCTTGGTGAGGGTGCAGGAATTTCAGTCATCTTTGCGGTTGAAAGAAAGACAGCATTTATTGCACATAGGTGCACTGGGTGTTCTAATACAGTGTTCAGTTCAGAAAGTCAGAAAGTTTAGCCGCTGGTGTCACTGCCATTGGTTAACATCCACATATATGGTCTTGTAGAAATATGCACTGTTAAAAGCAAAATTCAAGAATGGCTTGTTCAGTGGTCAACACTGTCTCCACCATTAAGACTGTTTAAATACACCGATGAAACAGATCCATTCTTGCTGAACTCAGAGAGGGAGACAAGTAATCATTTGCAGAAAAAAAAGGTGGTCATCCACAATTTTAAGAAATAGGATTATGATAAATTTTATCATAATCCTATTTCCTACTTCTTCAGCAATAAGAGATTTATATGTACCGTAAAGACAAAAAGTTGCTGCTGCTTAGAAATATTAATCCGTGTTAATCAACAAGTGACTTTCTTCAACAAAAGTAAATTAATCTAAACTGTCTTAACCTATTACCAGACTAAAATCTATATAGTTAGTTATATAGTTATAATAAACTTGCATTAACTTCTGTCCTCTAACATATTAACTAAAGCTGATAATTGGAGCAACATTAGCATTCATTTGAACTGAAGTTCATTAAATCTTTTTGTGTCCTGAAACTGGACTACAAGCAGGACTACAAACATGGTGGCGACCAGAGCCACAGATTTTGAGCTTCAAAACGGCTCTTTGGAAAACCTACGTGTAAATTTACACATAGGCTGTCCATTCTTTATACTGCCACTGCTCTAAACTCTACCCACTCACTAGTGGCAGGCTCCTGTCCACCATGAGCCAGGTTCTGTTTGAGGTTTCTGCTTCTTAAAGGAAGTCTTTCCTTGCCACTGTTGCTTGGTCATGGTGGGAATAATTGGGTGTC
Organism: Argyrosomus regius; assembly: GCA_946959425.1. Classification (NCBI taxonomy): domain Eukaryota; kingdom Metazoa; phylum Chordata; class Actinopteri; family Sciaenidae; genus Argyrosomus; species Argyrosomus regius. The sequence goes on from OX336902.1 coordinate 19,899,996, forward strand.
TGGAAATAATATTACAAACAGTACAGTGGAGAACTGCTATATATGGAAAGTGTCATTAAATGACATCTGTTGTGATTTTCGCTTTGTAAACTGAATTGAATATAAAGTACCGACACCAAAGATATAAGGTCTATCAGCTCTGATCCTGTTCTAAATGTGGCTCTTAGCAACACAGCACAAGCTACGCTAACAACAATCGAATACTGCAGCTCATGAGGCCTTGGACTGTTTCGCTCGTGACAAAATAAACATGAAAATCAAACTCAATTTTAAAAACTCATTTGGATAAATATCAAACTGGTTCAAAGCACAGACGATTCACAGTCATCACAATGTAAAAGCTTTCGAAACTCAAGGTTTGTGCACAGACAAACTGCCCTGTGATGAGTGGTTATTCTCAGTGGAGTTACATTTATTGATACATCATTTTTAATGAAGATTCAGTTCATAGTGACTTGTATTTATTGAAGTCTAGCGCTTGTGAGTGCTAATCTTACAATGGCTGCCATAGCAGCAGTGTTTCTAACAAATTGCTTTTCTTTTAGAAAAAAAACTTGAGAACTCTCCCCACGCTGCTGTGGTGGCGGAGATTCGTGCATGAAGAAAAAAAAAAAAGAAAACTTAATGAAAACATTGAATGGCCTTTATTATCCAACAAGGGAGCAGAAAAAAACAGGCAAACCAATTTATTCTGTTTCTCAGCACATACAACGCAAAATCAATATTCCCCAAACAAAATACTGCACACACTATCCCCGTTGTACAATTATGTAAGTCAAATGCAATCATTGGGCAATTACCTATGTCCACTTTTCCTACATGAACCCCAAGACAAAACAGACATTGTTTGGTCATTTTTTATGGCGGTTTGACTGTTAGATTCAAAACACTTAATTGAACAAACACAGCCTCCAGCCAAACAAATCATCCAATAAAGAAACAGTGCAACACTGAGGATAATGGGGTGAAATGCAGAGTCACACCAAACCTGTGCAATAAGAAAGATTGTACCTTTATATAGCACACAAAATGGTAGGTAATGACTGCCTTTGCAGCACATCTAAGAAAAGTGGAGGGCTGAACAGAGTAAAACCTCCAACTGTACAATATAAGCCAATAACCAATAGAGTCGTTCCAACAGATCCTACCTCTGTGAAGACTATTATGTTCAGTTTCTGTTCCGATTGCCAAAGAGGTGCAGATGCAGCTCTATAGTCATTTGTGAAGCTGGAGTGCTGTACTGTTGGTTCAGGTGTTTGTCTTCTGTGTGCAGGAGATGAAAGAACAAAACTGTTTTTATTTTAATAAAACCATCCCACCGCTGCTGTGTTGAAAGTAGTTTACACTTCCCACAATATTTTACAACAAAAGCCCATTTGAGCATTAGAGGTCATGTTCCCAAAGGAGTCTTTGTGTATGTAACAATGCTTCATCTATCTGTTAAAGTATTGTGTTTTTTGTTTTTTTTAAATGGCATTTAGACACAGTGCAGGTGTCATTCATGTTCAGTAACAGCTTTATTCAAACATGACAGGGTATTACAGACAGAGTTGGGCAATATCTAAAGAGGAGTGGTGAAAAGAGAGGAGATGATGGGAGTAGAGGGTTCATGCTGCATGACTGATGGATTTTCAGACTTATTTTGCTGCTGAACTCTTCCATAATGACAATTGTGTGCGTGAGGGACGCTCAGCCTCTCTCCTTACAAGTGAATTCCTTATTACATTTCCTCATCCATTTCATTATAGCAAACTCTGTCTCTATTTTCAAATGGCTCACAGTGCACAGACAAAATAACACAACACTAGATAAGATCAAACCTGCTGTGGAAGCAGTTCAGTACAAACTAGGACCGATCACAAATGAAAAGAATGCAAATAGAAAATATCAATAAAGGCGCAAGTGTAAAAATATCAAACAGAATCCAAAATTTGCACAATGCAAAAACTTATAAACAAGGTACGGATCAAAAGTTGTCCATATTTTAAATTGTTTTTTGGTGAGTTGCATATAGATTTGGATTACACATGACACAGAGCTATGCACAATATCAACTCTCAAGTACAGGTCTATGGTTAATTCAAAGTGTCAAAGTGTTCACTAATATATATATATATATATATATATATAAGAATATTCTCCTTTTAGCTTTGTTTTGGTCTCCACCAACTTTTGAGGGAATTATCTGACTCTTTAGTTGCTAACTGCTCCATGATGTTCACCAGTGCTTGGTTTGCTGTTTAACAATGTGTCACCTGAAAGCTGACTTCTGCACCTGAAAACAAGGTCGATGAGCAGTGTTGGAATTTAACAAAGCACATCTACTTTCTAAGTCATTTCTCTGGGTTGATCAATGCGAATGACATCTAACACAGTATTTCCGTTTGATCCATTGTTAATATAATAGATTAGAGAAGCTTTAAGCTTGGACTCATTCATTTCCATTTGTCTATACGTGTTTTTCTGGATATCCATTCATTTATTATGATGGAAATCGCAAATGTAAGAAGGCTATGCTGGTCATCAATGTCATTGTGGTTGTTTGAAGTTTTTCTTTTCCTTTTAGTTATTTTCTTTTCATGCATCAATCTGAGCTTGCCATGTAAAAATTGGCTCATTCACATTTTCACAAAAAGAGAGGAGTACTTTTTTAATCTCCCTCTTTGTATATTTAACCTTGTGCTGCTGCCGTTGCCTTTGCATTAATCTGACAGCATTCATTTCAGACTTGTGCTATGTTTGAAGAGAAACATTAATATTACAAGGTCCAATCAAGCAACATTTATGACACAGACATGCGCAACTGGTATCATTCACTTAGAGATGCATGTCTAGAAAGAGGCTTACGTTTCTATTTTAACAGTAAGAGCCAAGACTGCAGGATGAAAGTGCCATTAACAAGCCACACCAGGTTCCTTGTTTTAATATTTGATAGGTTTGAGTCATATATAAAAACCACAATGCACATACATCCACGAATTGTCTTTTGTCTACATGTGTTTTCAATTAAAAATGACTATGCACTGTCTCTTAACAGGGACCAGAAAAGGCTGCAAATGTTTTAAAAGCCTGTAGTGAGTCCTTAGCTCATTCATGACAGTGTGCTATATCTCACCTTGACAGACAGAGTAGACAGGGCCTCCTTTCACTGGCAGGTGAATTTGAAATGTGTCCTCTGAGACTTTATTCTTTTCCTCTCTTTCCTCACTTCTTTTTTTTTTATTCCATATTTAATCATATAGCCTCACAAAGATCAAGCTGTCTCTTTCAGAAGTCCTGAACCAAAAAGAATCATCCCAGTGACAAAGAGGATGCATAATAACAAGGCTAAAAAGTCTAAAGCTCTATTTGCCCCCAAAAGCTCCAATACTTACAACACACGGTGTGAGGATTGAAGGATTGAATGAAACATACTGTGATACAGTAAAAAAAATGTATTCACATAATGACAGCTGGCACACACAAATAATCCCAGTATTTCATAAAGATATAAAAGAATAATAAAGACATTTGAAGAAAGAAGAATTCAAAGGACCAGCTACATTTGCTGTTGTTTGGCATTAGCTAATGTCACTAAAAGTTTTTCTTTTACTAAAAGTAAAAGAAATTGTTTTAATATTCAAAGTTATTACACAATGGTGCAGTGTTTAGCACCTGTCACTTCACAGCAAGAGGGCTCCTGGTTTGAACATCGGCTGGGGCCTTTCTGTGTGGAGTTTGCATGTTCTTCCTGTGTATGTGTGGGTTCTCTCTGGGTATTCCGGCTTCCTCCCACAGTCCAAAGTTAATAGGTTAACTGGTGACTCCCATAGGTGTAAATGTGAGTGTGAATGGTTGTTTGTCTCTATATGCCCTGTGATGAACTTGTCCATAATGTTTTATTTTGAAAAAAAAATAAAATTAGTAATGAGCCCTTATGGAGGACAAAGGGATCACCACTCAAAAGGAAAATTAATCTTGAGAAAAAAACTTGATCATTTTGACTAAGTGCTGCATTACAGGAGATGTCAGGTAACTAAAATGGACAGAGATTCTCTGGGAAGCATGAAAATGTCAATCTGTCGACTGGATTTTAATTTTCCACTTCTGTTCAAGTGGAAAGTTGCCCTGTCAGAGGCACCTAAGGAAAGGCCAAGGCTCTCTAAAAACTTAGGAATCATTCTCTAGGACCATCCATAGGCTCAGCCAATAGTCATTATAGAGTCATATCAGATCAATTTTTAATATAAAGTAATATGTTGAGTGTTTCACAGGCCATCCATTTAAATCCAGCAAATTGGAGTAATTAGTGGATTTAGCACAGATGTGGAGTCAGTGAGCAAACGGTGAAATGAAATACATTTTTCTTCTCAGCTATGATGTGTGAACAGTAATAACACACAGTGTGATAAACAGGTTCCACTAGGGTTTATATGTATGAGCAACATTAGCCTCTAATCCACTATGAATATGACTGGATTATATATATATTTTTCATTTACTGAGCTGTATTATGGCAAAGCTATGAGTGTTTGGCAGCATAATCTGTTTCTCCACTGCTCATCCATACACAGAGTTGTTTGTGAAGTCAATACTTGTCACCTATAGAATGGTTTGTAGCCATCTGAATTCAAGCTTACCAGAGCCACTGTCCTGTCTCAATGAGGAAACTTTATTAGTTATGTATATTAATTACCAACTATATCTTTTCATCTTGCAAATGCTTCCCCAGGGACACATCACGCATAGATATGGCATGTTTTTCACTGTTACAGAGTATTTATTGACAGCAATGGAATGCAATATGTATTAGTATGTTTCCTTTAGTGTATAATCACCTGAAAATAAGAATCATTGTATTTTTGTTGCCTTAAAATGAGCCCTGCAGTGAGAGCATGTCCCCCTCCACCATGTTGAACCGCCATTTTTGTACAGTGGCCCTGAGCAGACAAACCAAACCCTGACCTAGATATGGCCTTTTGCTTTTAATGTGAATTTGGCAGTCAGAGTTTTTCCTACATGCTTAGAAGGAGAGGGTGAGGTGTCGAGAGTATTCATTTGGTGGCAATCTGCAACTTCACTGCTAGTTGCCACTAAATCTGACAATTCCAACCAGCAAAGCTCTGTGATGTTGTGACCACAACACTGTTTTAGTCTGTTCTATGCTCCTCTGGCAACCATGGCGCAGCCAGGATGTGGTGCAGCTGTGCCAGATGAAATTAAGGAGTTACCCCGATGACACCCATTTGTAGGAAGTATAGATGGGTGTCATCAGCGTAACAGTTGAGTTGAGTTGAATTGAGTACTTTCTTTTGTGTGATGCCAAAAACTGGATGCAACTTTATCCAGTACAAACAAAATCCCTGTTAATCGTTCTCAGGATATCACAATACAACACATTCTCACTCTGCTCTCATCAAATACTGCCGCTTAGTCAGTGCCCCTACGCTTCAAAATATGACACTGTAGCACTATACCATCTGGGGATCAATGGTCAAATTAGCAAGAATATTGATGCAAGATCAAACTAGACTACAAACCTGACTTAACCTAAGTACGTTACATAAGTTACCTCACTTACCTGTACTAACTTAAATACATTACATAAGTACATTTACGGAGCCTACTGAACTTAAAAGACATCAGTTTTTGGTTTTACATGGGACACACACAACGGTTTCCTGTGTGAAAGTCGTGCTTCTTTGACCCATCCATCCACCCTACCTTCTCTAAATGCCCAATCTAACTCTGGATACCCAGTTAGACCACAACAACCTGTCGCAAGAAATCTTGATGTATTGTTTGGTTGTATAAAGTTTTGAGAAGCAGTCCATGAATGTCATTCAGTCCATAGACAGTATAAAACATAATCTCTGTGACTCATTCTGTAGCCGAGTGGATGCTTGAAGAACTGCAGTTTTTGGCATGTTTGCTTAATTTCACAGGCAGGGAAGTTGCCGCTTGGTTCTGCCACATTTTTTTTTTTTATCATTTTAGGAATATTTTAAAAACATCTGAGATGCCTTGAGTATTTCAACAACATTTTCACTGGCCTTAGACCTGATTTGACTGCTATGATGTTATTGAACAGGCATTATCATCACATATCTAAATATGCTAGTAGGCTAGAATGGGCCTACTTAACCTACTAGTAGATTCAGGAAGTTGTTCCTCCATTTATTTCACTGACAGATGTGCCTATTTAATAGCCTCATAACAGTCAACTCAGGTGGATCTTGACAAGGAAAATCTATTGGTTCAATGCAGACTGTAGAGAACTCAGCTGCCAGGATTCAGTCAGAAATCTGAAAATGGGTGGCCACATCAGAATGTTTTAGGTTTGATTTTAATGTATTATTTATCACTTTTAATGCTCTTTGTGGCCTTGCTTCTTGCTGTTCTGGAGTCTAGAGTAAAATCCGAATGGCACAGAGAACTTGTAATAGACTGTATACAGGGATCCCAAATCCAGTGCACAGTTTCTTTTTTTTACCATTATACACTGTACTCCTCCCCTGGAAGAGCTGGGTGTCTCCACTACAGGATATGACTGGCACTTTCTCTCTGTTTTGCTGTGGCCACCTCAACCACTCCTTAGCATGGGATGAGCACCATGTTCAGCCTTGATGTGAACAATACAGAGGGGATTACCGTGTGGCAGCAGCCTTACTCAACTCAATCCCCATGTGAGGGAGAGGTTGGCTGGACTCAGAACACTAAAGTGCTGTCATACACATTTCTTAGTAGAAGTACACTTTTATTATTTTATAAATATTTAATGAGATAAATCCTCTCTGGAGAATGACAGTGTATTCTTTAGAGACTCAGTTGGATGTGCAGACATTTGAGGTTTAAAGGCACGGCGAGAACATGGGCTGTCATTGATTTTTACGTGAAATGTAAAATAACTTTCAGGTCTTTTTCATTGTTCGATGTTTTATGAAGAGAAAAAAAGGACACTTTCCGAACCACAAACAGTAGGTCATTGTTGCATGAAAAGTGTGTTTTTGTTCTTGTTTTGTGTACATCAGGGTTGGTTCCTTCTTCAAACAACGCAAATCTTAGTGTTTTTTGATGATTTTCATGTACTGTATACCTGTATGTGTAATGTGGGGGGAAGCTTTGACACCAGCGTCAATCTTTATTCACTCTAAGGACAACAACCACAGATAAACACATCCATCAGGCCCGGGGCCTCCATCATCCATGCTTTAATGCTGTCTCAGTAAAAAAAAAGCATAAGTAATGCACATTGAATGCACAATATAACCATATCCTTCAGCTCTTCCTGGATCATTCGGTGCACTCAAACTTGTTGCCCATGGCCACATCACTCATGGTGATGTGAAGTGACAACAGCTCACTCCAGCTGTGGCTGCAGGCTCTGTTGCTAAAGGCCAAACATCCAGGAATGCTGCTGCACTAGTTCCTAGTGCCACTTCATCATTACATGTTGGTGTTTAGGACAGGTGAGGGTATAAGAAATGAAAATGTTGCCTTAGAAGTCAGAGTTTATCCTTTTTTTTTTTTTAGCTGAAAGTGTTATGTTCCTTTTGCTGAAAGTTTCACATGAACTAAACGACCACATTAACTGTGAGACCTTGGTAATATTTACAAAATTAATTACTTTAGAGAACACGTACTGCAAAAACTTTCCAAGACATCTATCATTATTTGAGGTAGTTAACTTCTCAGTATTTCTATTATAAGTAACAAAACTGTTACATACACAGCTTTCAAAATACTGCAGGCTCAAGGACTGACAATACCAGTATGCAGTGTGGATAAGGTGCTTTTTTTTCTTGTATTGAACAATGCATGGATTTTTACCCTTAGGTTTCACTGATCTCTAGGTAGGTAGAGCGGGTCGTCCACTAATCAGAAGATCGGCGGTTTGATTCCCTCCCCTGTCGAAGTGTTCTTGGGCAAGATACTGAACCCCAAATTGCTCCCGAAGGCTGTGCCATTGTTGTGTGAATGTGTATGAATGGTTAGTTCTCAAACTGATGAGAACCTTGCATGAAACCTTGCATGGCAGCCAATGCCATCAGTGTATGAATGTGTGTGAATGGGTGAATGAGATATGTAGTGTAAAGCGCTTTGAGTGGTCAGAAGACTAGAAAGGCGCTATATAAGTACAGTCCATTTACCATTTACCATAAATGCAACAATACACTATTTGCCATAGTGTCTCTAGCAGTCTGGTTTTTCAAAGTAAAATTAAATTGTTTATACTATAACTGGTTGTTCACTTATTTTGGGGGGCTATTGAGCATTTATTTTGATAGAAGCAGTCTAAGAGTGACAGGAAGGTGGTGAGAGAGGGGGAGGATGATATACAGCAAAGGGCCACAGGTTGAAGTCGAACCAGGGCCCCTGCTTCAATGACATGCACAACGCACACGCTCTGTCAGATGAGCATTGTATATCTTAAAAAAGAAAAATATATCCCTAACCATGTACAACACTTGATATGTACTTTACATATCAAGAACTTCTTGATATGTACGACTCAGTACTTCTACTGAGTCGTGTATGTAAAGGATGACAATAGCTAAGTTTACTTTTTGAATCTCATCAATCTTTCAGGAACTGATAAACTAAATAAAGTAAGTTTTTTAAAGGTCCAGTGTGCAGTTTCTGTGGCATCTATAGATGTAGTTGCTAATTACAACCCCTTTGCATCACCCTGTCCTTACCAGAATCAAGGGGAAACTACAGTGGCCCCCACTGTTCTACTCTCTGTCTGCCTCTGTTCACTGTTTAGTTTGTTCATTTTGGGCTACTGTAGAAACATTGTGGTACAACATGGCGGACTCCGTGGAAGAGGACCAGTGGCGTCTGTTGATATAAAAGATTAATTCTAAGGTAACATAAACATAACATTTTACAAACATTTACAGAGGCTCAGTCCTTACCCCAGCAGTCAGGGTGCAATTCCAATCTGCTGCATATAATCCTCCCTCTCTCTCTGCCTTCGTGTCACTGTTCCCCACTCTACGTGGATCTGGTTATAAGAAGCAGTTCTTAATAAACAACTAGTTTTCCAAATCTACGTTAGAGTTTACTGTCACTGCTGCTAGCTCAGGTACTTGTCAGAAACACAGGGATCTGTTGCAAGGCGCCTCTTTAAGGACAACACGACAGTTGTTATGTAACCATTCCCAGACCCATGGGTAGAGCTCATTTGATTTTAGGATAGGTCAGTGTGTCAGAGCAGATATGTTACTGAAGTAAACCCAGAGAGAGAGCAGCGCAGCAATGATTTTCTGTCTTCACTGGGAGTTTGTTTATTTGGTCTTTAACCTGATGATTTATAGACAATTTAAAAAATGTAGTGGAGGATGCATACACAAAAACTGAACTCTTGCCAAGAAAATATTACCGACAACAGTGAGACCCAGTAGCCAGGCTGGGTATTGTTTCTTTTGTTTTCTGAAACCATTTTTAGTCTGCTTCAACACACTCTGTAGATGCAGTTTTCTTGTCACCCAACCTGTGCTTCATGATGGAACAAAGTAGTAATCACCGCTGTCACACAAGTCATAACATACCAGGTCATGTAATTGCAACAGACAGAACATGAAACACACATTAAGCACATACAAAGACCACATAGTATAGGCTGAAATGTGACTGTCTGAAGGTCCATATATTAATATAGAGAAAAAGCATGTACCATGGACTAATTCATTCATTCAAGGATCCTGTGTATGCATACACTCAACCTCTCCCATTAATGCACAACAGCACAGGACCATGAGGTTATGTGCATGTACAGTAAATCACACATTAGTCATCCTTTATGGTCAAAACAAATAAAAACACATATTTAATGTTAAACCTGTGCCCTACAACTAAGTGTGAAAGGATACACACATGAATGCAGTGCAGACCCACAGCTACAACCATAGAAAAATATGATGCATACAGTTATTTGACATTGTTTTCAAATGTAGGTCTGATCTCATGTTATGTGACTGGCTCTGGGCACATGTTCACTATGGCCTTGCATTTCCATATTTACTTCTATTTAATTATGCACAAACTATCAGAACATTTAGAGTAGTACTGTTTTTTTATTTTATTTTGTTGGTATAAATAATTGCATGGTATCTATTTTTAGTAATAGTGTTCTCACCTAGATAAGTCACAAGAACTGCATATTAATTAACATTAGGATGTGAATAATTCCTAATCAATGTTAAAGATGTGCTGGGGGATCTATACCTTTCTCCAAATAAAACAGCATAGTATAAAATAGGAGCAACATGTCCACTTTTTGTAGAGTTTTGGATCATCAACTGATAAGTTTCTGTAGATGGCACTCTTTGCCAACTAGCAAGTTCTTGTTCTATTTACAGGATAGGACAATGGCTATTAAAGCTATGTTAATATTTTTGGAGATACACTACAGTGCCAGTGCCTCGTCTTTGATGTGGCATTGAAAAATAGGGACTAAAGTCTAAGCTGCTGTGTGTTTCCTCTTCAAGGCAGCACTCAGGAGGGTTGTGTTCACAGTTAGGGCAGAGTTACAGAGACTTTGGTGATCTGAGAGAGCCTGGTTCACTCACACAGACATCAAGCATGAAGGAAGAGAGGAACAAGAGAGGGCACTTGCTGCGCTCGGTGGATTCTGCTCTGGTTTCAGGATTAATATGCACTCAAATGAAACACTTTGGTAAGACAAAAATATAAAAAGAAAATGACTACTTAAACATACAGTATGATGGCTACACTAGTTGTATAGTTGTTGGGGAAATTCACTTTTAAAATATCAGATAAAACAGTAGTAGTTTGTTGCCTAAATCTACCGGTTTGGGCCAGGTTGAGGTGTGATTATTTTCAAATGTACTTCCTCTCTTTCTCTCGCACTGTGCGAGTTGTCTGCATCCATTCATGTCATGGAAACCATCCTCCCCAGAATAGCATAAGTCCTTTTGGAAAATACCCAAAAACAACACTTCTAAATATTTGAGTGACTAAGACCTCGAGTACGTAGGAATTCTGATTCTAAAGGAGGTAGAGGAGAAAGTAGTGTGATGTTATACAGCCTCTAACTCCACAGACAGAGGAGATTGGGGGTGGATGAATGGATCAACAGTCTCAGATATTATGATAACACGTGAGTTTTAAAGCTGTAGGACATGGACTGAAAAGGCCCGGTCACCTCAGGTTACAAAGAGAGTGACTGGAACAACTCAACTGTAGTGCCCTGCCTGAAGATCTCAGACTGCACAGTGGTTCATTAGGGATAATAATGGAACACAGACCACTGACCATGCAATCCTTTAAAAAAATGTGTTTCAAATCCTTTGTTACAGGTACTGGCTGGCACCATATAAACAGCTTATATGCTCTCTCTAGAAACAGGAGAAATGAATGAGACGGGCAAACTCTGCATCTGTTTTTGTATCTCGCTCAGCAGAAAGAGGAAAGCTTTATTAAAACGTTCACAATTTAAATCCTCATATTACGAACAATCAATTTTCTCAAAGAAATAAACACAACTTCAAATTAACATACAATTTGTCTTTTCTCTTCTTTCCAAAAACGTTCATGGAGCTAAAAATAAACCTGACCGACATAACTTTGGTAGCAACAGGCTACTAGGTTATTAGGCGCGAAAATGCAGCCACTGCTATACACACATATATGTCCTCACTTCCACAAAACAGCACCATTAGTGGACATCAAAAAAACACTCAGCAACATGTCAACATATGATATTTCAGCTATTTAGCTTCATTTACTAATCCACCAACCTAGAAACAGGAGAAATGAATGAGACGGGCAAACTCTGCGTCTGTTTTTGTATCTCGCTCAGCAGAAAGAGGAAAGGCTGCAAAGCGGACCAAACTGACGTAAACCCCCCCGCCCCCGGAGCACAATCAGCGCCACACTGCCCCCTGCTGGAGACTCCACAATTACTCCTGACATCTAATAAAATATATTAGTACGAGGATGGCGGAAACAGGTTGATTACTGAACTAATATTCGAAACATTAATCATAGAATTACAGAAATTTGCCACAAATGTGATCACACTTTAGTGGGCATCACACCTTCTTGCATCTTTGCACTGTGTCCCTGAATATGCTTGTTAAAAGTGAGCAGTGTGTTTGTGCCTAAACCTAACCAAACCTTCTGTTAGATCAGAGAACGCTTACATTTGTTCTTATGATGGGATATGACAAGGGAAGTATTTTGTTGTTTAATATAAAGGACTTGTTGGTGTCATGGCAACAGACACTTGCTGTTCCATTGACGTCATATGGGAAGGATGGTAAATATACAAAAGATTGTTATGTTTACAACCTGCACCATTGCACAACTCAAAGTGGTAGTCATCCGTGTGAAGGTCTACGGTAAGTTAGGTTTCATTACCTAGAATGAATGACTTTGGATGATGTGAGGTGTCCATGTTTGTCTGGCTTTCGGGCTATTCTGTATTATTAAAAGCCAAGTTGGATATGCAGGTTTCGGAATAATCCAATTTCCCAGTTGGGATTACAACATGGATGTCTATGTAAATGCTATTTACAAGTTTACAAGTTTGTAACAGCACAGAGAAATGATCCTGCTGATAGTGGTGACAGGTCTGAAAACACTTCTATGTGTTATCCTGGAGGGCATAGACAAACAATGTGCTTGTTGGGGAAAAGGGAAAGAGATGCAAGTATGGGTGAGTTTCAGTCTTATTTGAGGGTCTTTGCAGAACCCTGGTGCAAAGCTCTTTCATAATGCATGACAAATAAAATGGAATATGATCAAAGTCACAGAATCCTTCCAAGTCTCTGATAAAGATTTTCAAACATTAACTACGGCTGATCTGATCCGTTGCTTCTCTGAAAAGGAATATTTGCTTATACTCTTGTAGAGTACGTCGTATGTCACTAATGCCACTAGCATTCCAGGCATAAATTAATAGCATTGTATTGAATCTGAAGTCAGTTCTGCTTATTAAATCATAATCCTTCAAATCTCTTGTCACGTCTTAAGGTAGTTTGTTTGGTGGAGATTTAAAGATATCTCAGATAAACAAATATGTAGTGTTCTTCTTGCAAATGCAGTAATTGTTTCATCGACTTTGGTGACGTCTATCCACACTTTGGAACGCTGAAGGCAGACAGACATGTTCAGTCTTCAAGTGTGTTGCTGAGTTAGCACGTTTGTGTTCCCTGGAGTGTCAGAAACTGGCAAAAGAAACTATCAGAAATATTTTTAATAGTAGATTTCGTAAGCGTAAAGTTTTTATATAGGTTTATACAAACATTCACAGTCAGGAATCGCTTGAATATAAATATAATTTCCATTAATGCAAAATGATTTAGAACACTGCTGACTGCTAATGTTCTGCTAGACATGCGTCTATGCAGTGTGATTGCTCGTTCACATCAGGGCAGGTGTTGGATCTGCTCCTGCACCTCACAGCTTGGCCTCCCTCATTACACAGTCTATCCCCCTCTCTAATCCCACAAAAAGTTGAGAAAGCATACTAAGTGGAAGTGAGGGAGAGTTGCTACTGTTGCTAATTGGATTGGAGCTGGCGGGCATTGGCTCTGCGGCACAATGGGAGCAAACGAGAGTGAACAGGCAAATTCTCTTTGGCTGACGTTACAGTTATTAATAGGCGCAGACAGAGAGGTAATTCACTCAGATCAAATGGATTTCGCACTTGTCTTTTTATCTATATACTGTACTGCGAGGGCGGCTCAGTAGTTCACTGTACAGCCTCACAGGAAGGCGAGATATTTTGTAGATCTAGATTTTACATGTAAATCAGCTAAAAAGGCCACCACCCCATTTGGTGGTCCATACATGCCAAGAGTACAATAGCAATCCATGTTCCCTTGTCTGGGATACACAGATGCATTGATGGGATGTGTATATATATATATATATATATATATATATACACCCTTAAGTGTTCTTTCATTCTGTTTGTTGCCTTGTATGCCTGAGGAGACAGCTTTACTGAAAGGATGTCTAAAATAGAGTGTGCACATTCTGGAGTGGAAGTTCTTTTTTTGCTTTTTCAGTCAAAGATAAATTATGTTTGTGGAGCTAAAAATCACGAGACACACTTGCATCTCCTTTCCCCATTTTTAATTCTTTTTTCTTTTTTTTTTTTTTCTTCCGGCCTTGCTTTCTTCTGTTTTCCCCTCTTTTCTTTCTTTCTATGTTCAGCTGATCTGACAGCGTGGAAATCCTGACAAAATTCACAGATGCAAGCATTGTCAGTATCATTAGTGAACAGTGCCTCCAGATCTGTAAAGTGATGTAACACTTGTGCGTCTTAAACCTGCATTATTCCTAATGGCCAGCAGGGGCAGCACCATTGGCTACAAAAAGTCAGGTTGTATTGAGCTTTAGGGAAAAATAAGCCATTTCTCGCCTCAAATGTTATATACATTTTAGTTTACTGTTAGCTGTAAAATTAAACAAGTTTATGTCGATGAAGGCCGACATTTCTTCCTGCTTGAAAAGTGTAGCCCAACTTACTGTACGTCACCAGTCACATTCCTGATGTGATATTTTCAGGTTTTGTATATTTTTATTAATGGTGTGTATGTTTTATCCAGCAGCTCTGACACATAAATGATGACAGAATGGCATTCATAATGGATGAAAAAAATCTAAATATATATCAAGGTTCTTAGACATCCACCCAGATGTGGCTGGGAAGTGAAGCCAACACAGAAGTGCTAAAAACGAACCGGCCACTTGAGCCTGGCTACTGAACATGTCAGTCTCCATAAGTCCCCATGTTAAAATGTCCAACTTCACAGCAGAAATAAACATGTTTACAGCCTGGTACAAAAAACAGTTTTGGTCTCTATAGCTAATTTCCCCGTTCATGACAACTGTACTGAGGGTGAATTAAGACCTAAAGTTAGTTAGTCACTTTGACTGAAAGGTGGGTGCCATCACTGTTATGGAATTTTCTATCCTTAGGTTACACGAGGTCACGTGTGGGCCTTGAGGTCCTCGGCAGTATTACTTGTTTGGCTTTGGTTGGGAACAGTAGGTGGCAGTCTATCTCAACACTGTGGTAGCCAGGGTCGAAGAGACTGTTGCTGCCTTCCTAGACATAATAGATAGCTGGCCGCTGACATTCCAATCTGCGTAAACAGACATCTGTGTCTCCAGACTAGAATATGCTGACAATAACACCTGCATGGGTACAAACATTCTCTTTGTCTCATTCTGGGCGTATAGTATTTGTGGTGTTATCTTGAGGTTTAAAGTCTATCCACCAGCATGAGTTGGGCAGAATGTGAGACCGACTCAGGCACTTCTGATGCACTATGAGAGTGTCTCTAATTCTCCTTGGCCAAGTGTCAATAAATATTACAGCATAAGACATCAGAGGCTCCTGAACACTTTCTTCCCTCCTGACCTCACCATTGACCTTTGACTTCAGCAATTTCTCCACAACTATCACAAGTGGCTTGTTTGAGCAACCAGGTTTCATTCAACCCGCCTCAACTGCACACACACTCCACATATGTGCCCATTTTTTAATTAGCTGGGAGGAGGCAGAAGCAGCATCAATCATTATTGGAAAACAGGGACCAGACTGGCTATGTATGGAGTTGAAAATGGCTGGCTTTTGCACCCTATAATGGTAATGTGAAAAAAAAAAAAAAAAAAGCCACTGTGGCAGACAGCAGTGCAACCGAATTCAAACTGATGCAGCAATCAATTCTTTTCTATTCTAGAGCTGCCCCGGAATGACCTTTGGAGAGATTTAACATGTATTGACATTTTTGGAAGTGGCTGAGTGACTTACTGTATTAGCTTCTTAAAAAATAAAAAAAAGCCCCTATCCTGCCATTAACAGAGAATACTTTGAATTGTCAGCAGCTGTGCCATGTAATGAGGCATTGGTGAGCCAGACGATTCATAATACATACCCTCCTGACAGTGTTTAAAACAGATCTCCCTAAATTACAGCTATTAGCATGAATTATCAATAAGCAGAGGTTGAAGAGGCCAAGGACAGTGAAGGATGTAACATACACCAGGCTCACCACCTCTTTATCACTTCACATGCTACACAGCGTGCTGAATGAGAAATGGCTCCCAATTTCTCTATCTCCCTTTCACCCTCTCTTTATCTCCCGCACAGAGGTTTATGTGGGACTTGTTGGAATATTTATGCAAGTTGCTCTCAAGTTGCAGGTCTGCTCAGGGGAGTTTGTGTTGTCCATTGTACATCTCTAGAGCCATTATTGTGCTGGGGATAAGAGATCAGGTATTAATTCTCAGCAGCATATGAATTTCATGAATGGGGTAATAAGAAGTGTGTGTGTGTGTGTGTGTGTGTGTGTGTGTGTACAATCACAGTGAAAAGCAATAAGCAGAGATGGTTAGAGAGTGATCAAGGAAGAGGGATTTTTCCCATTGCCCCCTGGTGTAAAAACACAATCAGGTATTACAGTCAAGAGGTCCTGAGTAGCAGAAGTGAAACCAGTCTTCCAGTTTCAAAATGACAGCTTGTGTTGATAACACACAGGTTTGGGTGCTTATCTTCGAGGATTTGCTCCATTTCTTCCCACCCACTGATCGAGCAGCATTGCTGCCCAGTTTTACTTTCGTCCAAGCGGGATGCATTGCCATCTTCTTGACATTCCAGTAGCATCATCAGAGTGATTATTTTCCATTTTTGGCATATTGTATACGGGCAGTGTAACCTCCATAAAAATGTCTTGAATGGCAATTCAATTCAATTCAGTTCAATTTTATTTATATAGCGACATATCATAACAGAGTTATCTGATGACACTCTATGACACTTTTCATGCAGAGCAGGTCTAGACTGTACTCTTTATAATATTATTTACAGAGATCCAGTTGTTCCACCATGAGCAAGCACTTGGCGATGGTGGCGAGGAAAAACTTCCTTTTAACAGGCAGAAACCTCGAGCAGACCCAAGCTCATTGGTAGACGGTCATCCACCACGACCGGTTGAGTTTAAGATAGAGAGGGGCAGATAGAGAGGGGAGGATAGACAGATAAATAGAGAGAGATAGAGAGAGGTAGATGCACAGCAGCAGCAAAACATTAACTAACTATAAACTGTAATGGAGATATGGTAACAATAATGACAGTAATAATATATGTAGTGGACGTCGTGCAGGACCACAGCAGCAGCCACGATCCATGACAACCTGCTGGACGAGAGAGCACAGAAACTCCGGGGAAGAAGTTTAGTTAGTAATATGCTTTAATGAGACATGTATGTTACAGATGGTGGTGGTGATGGTGATGGTGATGGTGATGGAGGGAGAGAGAGAGAGAGAGAGAGAGAGAGAGAGAGAGAGAGAGAGAGAGAGAGAAGGTTTGAGTAGAGTTTTCAGTAAAGGGAGATGTTACTACATCTTCAACCAATACCGTGCCTGACTAAGCAGAGAGAGAGAGAGAGAGAGAGAGAGAGAGAGAGAGAGAGAGAGAGAGAAAAGGTTTGTGTAGAGTTTTCAGAAAAGGGAGATGTTACTACATCTTCAACCAATACCGTACCTGACTAGGCACAACCCTGAAAGAGACAGAGAGAAGGTCTCTCTTTTTTTTATTGTGCAACCACAACCACCAGCGGAACAGCAGGCTATCTTAGGTGCACAGACTGGGTGGGCATTTCCAAACATGCTAGGAGAATGCAATATATCAGAGCATGTGATTAATAAATACAGCTCGCAACCAATCACATCACTGAGCATCACAGTGAGGCAACAGTAGCTAAAAAAATGGAAAGACAACTCTCCAGGAAATCATATTGTTGTCTGATGCTGAACCCCAAATTGCTCCCATACACCACCATTGCTGTGTCAATGCATATGAATGGTTAGCTCATAAAACTGACATGCAACTGAGCACATTGCATGGCAGCTAATGGCATCAGTGTATGAATATGGGTGAATGAAATATGTAGTGTAAAGGCGAAACACCACTTCTGCTAAAAGGTTTAGTATATTCACAGAATATCAAATTCTAGCCAGACAGATCATCTGATGTGTGTAGAGGTATGTGAAGTAGTTTTTTTTTTTTTGTTGTTTTTTTGACATATTTTAATATCAAAAATTGCAAATTTGCCTCAGATTTTGCAATGTAATTAAAGTAAATTATACACCTTGATCGGATAAGGAAAATCTCAGGACTTCAGGAAAACAGGAGGGATCTCTTTCCCAGCAGAGACAGACCAGCAAGAGATATCATGTGAACAGAATAAACCAACATAGCAAAATTACAGTACGGACAATTATGTTGAAAAAATTATATACAGATTGCAAACATAGGTGAAGAATGAATGTCAGCCTGATGTCATTGACAGGTCATTTAACAAAGGTAAACCATGTGTCAGTGTATTCTGACACATATTTATCAACATATGTATCCTGCTGCCTTCAGAAGGCTGCAGGGGTTTAATGAATGGAAGGAGACATTTTTCATACAGCATGAAGCAGCTGTGGACAACAGATATTTTAACAGAGTCTTGATGCAGATGTAAATCCATCTAGTGGCTGTGGATTGTTTAACTAAAAGAGTGACATTCTTCTGTTATTCTGTCCATTTTATTTCATTTACTCTGGTTTATAAAATCACCAGCGTGACACTGAGCTGAGAAAAGACGTGTCAGAATCACTTCAAAGACACACATTCAATCAAAATACCAACGGCTCACTTTGCGCTCTCTCAGCTGAATGACCCTTCCACCTTTTAGCGCCTCTCCTCCCATATGTGCTCTGTGCGCTCTGGACACCACAATACCACACAGACAGACAAAGCCAACTCAAGGTCAGGAAAATACCAAACTGTTGGAGTGTTGTTTGCACTGGGCACCATGAAAAAAAAGGCCCCTTCATCTTTGCTGACTTTGAATGCAGTGTCATTTTTCTTTTCTTTTATTAGATGAGTCAAATTGTTTTCTCACACTTGGCATCTCATGTACCTCAAATGAGCAAAAACACTTGGTTGTTATTCGAGGAAATTACCTCAAACCTAGAGAAACATTGTGTAACTTTTCTACCATATTTTTATGCTACAGTGACTGTAATCAGGTAAATCCGTATGTCTGTTCTAACACTATGTAACTTTGGGCTCTGGGTACGATCACCCGTGAGAAGTACATAACGCTTAAAACCATGTCACACACCATGCTGTGAACTGTAGCTGCTGTTAGCTAATGTAAACTCAGTTTGTTAGCCATGCCGTTAGGGTGAGGGAATTCTGACAGGAGCAGAGCCGATGTGGTGCCAGAACCGGAGGTGGGCAAGTGGGCAATAACCGGGCTATGCAGTCTCTATGGACATAATGTCAGAGGAGAAGAGACCCAAGGTGACAGTGATGGAGGAAAAGAAAAGGAAAGAGTGACTGAGCAAGAAGCCCCGGACAAGAGTAAATCTGGGACTGACTTTTAGTGGTTGGCGAGAGCTTGGTGAAATAAAAGGCTGAAAGACAGACGCCGAGCTGGGCTGACTGCTGTTGGACTAGTAAGTAATATTAGCTGGCTGCTATGTCTTGTGTTGTTGACCTTGCTTGATGTTTGGCTGTTAGCTCTGAAACTCTAGGTGCTAAATCACAAAAATACCAATTTCTACATAACGCTGCTTTAAAATCACACTGTTTGTACCCCCAGTGTACTGCTATTTTCCAACCTCCTCCACAAACTTTACTTATAGAAAACAAGTTGATGCAAAGCTCAGGTCCTGGAATCCCTCTGTCTCTTTGACTCCACCGCTCTCTTTGTCTTTCTACTTCCTCTTCTTCCCTCAGGCATGCCAGCACTGAGCTGCTGTTATGTTGCCCAGACCAGTTCTTCCTTCAGCCATTCCTTTTGCTCCAGCCTGGCTTCCTCTCCCTCTTTAAGTGCCACAGCAGCCTCCACTTTTCTTGTGGTTATTGTAGTGATGCCTGTCTAGGACACCTCGAGGTCATCTGGAGCTGTATACAGCAGGTGTTCACTTTCTTGTGCCACAATAAACTCCTGGCTCCCAGAGATGAAATGTGCGCATGAGTTCATTGTGAATACACCTTCCATACTGTGCCTGTGTCGACTGACGTGACTTTTGGAACCAGTGTAACCTGCAGTATATTTCACAAACCCAATAAAATGGACAAGGTGCTTGGACACACTAACTGGCATTTAGAGCATCAAACAAAAAGAAATGAAAATTCAGTTTTAATCCGACACAGAAACTGTGAAACTGCTATGTGCATGAATTACAGAAAAAAAACTACTGGCTTGGATGTTCATGAAACTTAGTGGAAAGGTGTCACACGGGCCAAGGAAGAACCCATCAAAATTTGGAGTGGATCCAAATCATGGGGTGGACACACAAATTACTTTTCACTATTGTTAACGCTGAGAGATCAAGTTCAATTGCCGCATGCATGAACCCTTCGTAATGTGTCGTGACTGAACATACCGCCACCTCAACATCACTGTACAAATGAAACACCTTGGCAGAGGTCTGCACTTCTTGAATGACCTTCTGGTTTCAACATGAATTAGTTTTGAATATATTTCAAACTACATTTCTTCACAGGTTATCAGATTCAGACAGGCGACAGAAAAAAGATGGCAGAGTACTGTTTCTCATGTTGCTTCCAAGAACAATGAATTATTCACTGATCCATAAATACTAGAATACCATTCAAATGCATCATCAAAAGGTAGATCTACATGTTAAATATGTATGCATGCACATGTTTGTATTATTGAGCAATGCCAATCAATCAAATATTTGGGCTCTTTCGTCAACATTACATATAGTATGTCACGTTTGTTGCTTTTTCCTTACATCTTGTCAACATTCCAATGCAATGACACTGTGACCAGTGAAATACATTACAATGATTGTCCTGTTGTGTGTGATGGAGGGAGGCAGAGAGTAAGGCAGGCTGTGTGTGTGGAGATTAGGCATGGGCCGGTATGAGATTCTGACGGTATGATAACCTTAGGCAAAAATATCACGGTTTCACGGTTTCACGGTATTAAAAGTTATGGATAACTTTTTTTTTTTCTTACTGAGGCAGATATGGTAACTAGCATGCTAAGATGGACCTATCTTAGCATGCTAAGGCAAATATGGTAACTAGCATGCTAAGATGGACCTATCTTAGCATGCTAGTTACCAAAAAAAAAAAAAAAGTTACTCTCATAGAGATATAGAAAAGATAAGATATGGTAACTACCATCTGCCTCAGTAACAAGCTCATTTCACTAATGTCAGATGCTAATACGCTCGTTCATTTCAAGACATTAACTTTACTTTGAATTTAGCATACAGCGATGGGTGGTGCTCCCGTAGATGCGCTATCATATTTGATGTATTGCCTCCTCGGGCTGCCACTGTCCTCAAGCACGTTTTGCACGTCGGGCGACCTTCTTCCTCCAAGCCGTGGCCGTCTGGCTTTTTACGGTAGCCGAAGTATTCCCATACAGCCGACTTGGTCCTTTTAGACGGGGAAAAGTTCGGGGGCTCGCCTCCTTCAGCCATCATACTGCCTGCAGAGCTGCCTGTTTGTCACTCACAGCAACCGCAGGTGCGCAGGGGGGTGGGCACTTTACGCTGCAGCTGCACGCGGCGTGAGGGACCTCTACTTTCTCTCTGACGAGACGTCACATAAAAAAAAAAAAAAAACGCTCATACCGCAGGAACGGTATGACGGAAAATTTTAGTGGTTTTGAAACCGTGACTTTTTCCATACCGTGGTATACCTTGAAGCCGGTAACCGGCCCATGCCTAGTGGAGATGGAGAGAGAGAAAGAGAAAGAGGAAATATTGTGACAGTACAATGCAGCGATATTCTCCTCGCCCAGCTCTGTTTAGATGTTGCCTATCAATGCAACCGGTAGGAATTTGAGGCTCAGGTACTATATTTTATAGTTGATTTTACATATGGCAATGTCTTGGTTATTATGGTAAATACATGGGACTTGTTAGTTTTTGTCCCCTAGTTAAAGTTGTTGTGGTGTTAGCTAACAGTGGCCTAATTACACATCCAGTACACATGGAACATTAATTATTCATTCACTCATTTAGAGTTGTGTTTCTGGCCATATGGTTAATGTAAGGCCAATATTCTCTCTTCATTTCACTCTCTTTTGGTCTTTATGGAATACCCAGAAAACTATGGCTGTTCTAGCTGCTTCATTTTCCACTGTGTTCAACAGCCGCTCTCTATGGGGTCGAGGTTTCTTCCATATATTCAGACAGAGATGCATCACTACAGGTGCGGCCACTTCCAAAACACCTTAGAAAAATGTGTTGAGCAAAACAGCTTGTCTGCCTGTGCTTACATAGATGATAAAATATGATTAAGAAAAGAAAATGGATTTAAGAAGAGGCAGAGATCTTACCATTGGTGTGGTACTATGGTGTTCACGACATAGAAAGGATAGAATGGTGTATACAACAGTTGCTTTCATCTGTTATTTCTGGATGGACTTCCAGTTGTTCTTTTGGTTGAGCTAATACCATCTTCTTTTTTTGCCTTTATACCAGGGTCACATCTATCAGCATCAAAACATGAGTAGTAGTAAAGTCCACCTTTTGCTTGATTTGATTGGCTCCCTGGGCCAAGTGTGACGTTGACAACCAGTGCAACTCCGTGCCTTGTGCTGAAAAGTTGAGAGTATTTTAACTTTTCTACATGTCTAGAAGAACATGACACAAGAGAGAAGGACAGGACTGCATGCCAGGCACGCCTTACCATAAGAAAACTATGGTTTTGCTTTTGAAGCATCTCAGTGTGATCGCCTACGAACTTTCTTTGCTGTTTGGTACAAGGAAGGTGGTTTTCAGTGGCTTCATTAGAGCTGTTTTGCTTAAAAACAACAGTTGCCTTACAAATGAACCAAAAAATTAATTGGCTTAACTATGAATAAAGATTCGTGCAGGCCTTAACCAGCCACTTAAACTGATCAGATCAGACCTAAACCAACCGTAGAGTCAACTGGCACAGGCTGAGTAACACAATACAAAACACTGTGAACCTCTTCCATTCTCTGGCTTATATTTGGCATTTTGTCGATATCAGCCTGACCCAAAGTCACCTAACCCCGTCTGTCTGTCTTTATATCTCTCTCTGATCCAACTTTGCGCCTCTACTTTTTGCTTTGTGTCAAATCAGTAGACCCTCATTTTTAGATTTATTATGTCAACTCAAAGCCATTTTCAATTTGAGATCTTTTCAGTATCAAACACTCACTCCCGTAGAGTGTAAAGGTGGCTGTAAAAGGTTTGTAGCTTGCTGATTTGCAGAGCGCAGCAGCTGTAGTCAGCTTGGCAGTTACAATAGATTTCAGTTGTGGCCGCGTTTCACAGCAAAAGAAAGTTCTTAAATCATCCATTAAAACTTCTCAAAGTATATCTATTCGAGTGGTATAATCCATCCCTCCACTGGCCATCTGTAGTGATTATGATGTTCCAAACAAACAGCTCTATAGTTTTAGCTCTAATATGGCTAAGTGATGTGATGCTGAATCAGTTCTTGTGCACAAACCTGTCAAAGCACATGTGCAGTTTGCATGTTTCCACCTTTTGGTCTTCCACTGTTCATAAGTATACAGCTCTTCTACTGGTGATGCTTTGTACCAAATTCTAACAGCAGGCAATGTTAACGTTATATTTACATATAGTCATTTTTACAGTGGTCACCATGGGCTGTGCTGCTGTGGAGTGTGTTTTTAATGTACATTTTTCAAGCCACTGTTGCCAAATGTTTGCTCATGGTGGGAATTGTTGGGTCTCTGTTAACAATCTTATAAAGAGTACAGTCTAGACCTGCTCTAACATGCCATGAAACAACATCTGTTATGATTTGGTGTTATATACAGAGTATTGAATAAAAAAAAAAAAAAAGTACTAGTGATCAATGAAATACGATACAGGAAGTCTGGTTTCTGTAATAGGGTTAGGGCTAGAAATTACAAATACACCGTTTCTAATACTCATGACAGGATTTTACTAGAATTTGGTAGTTGTACTACTTAAAACTATTTCATCTTTTGCTGCAGTAATCACAAGATAAACAGTAGAAATATGTTGATTACATTTTAACACAATGTACCAGGAAACTGTGTATGTGATTGTTCAATACAGGGTCTTGCTTAATATGCTGGACTGAAGCCATGAATGTCTTTCATTTTAACATCAAACTTCATGTGAGTCCCTCTATTTCATTTAAATAGTAAAACCTTGATCTGATGGTGCTGGATGAGAAGTCATGGGATCAACAAAATGATTGTCTCATTACAGTCATTGGGGACATCTGGAAACCTGTACCAAAATTTCAGAGACATTTCACATAAAACCAAACCTGATAGTGGCACTAGATGAAAAGTCACCAAGGTCAGTAGATGCGATCCTCTGGTGACCACAAATGCCTGTACAAAATTCCATGGCAATTCATCGAGTTTGATACAGTGTGATGGACTGACATTCCCTTGAGTTGTGCCACTAGCAAGGCTAAAATCTAATAGTGTCTTCCAGGTCTCAAAGGTTGTATGTCTCAGGTCCCCCTTGGTGACACGTGAAGTTGTTCATTGATCTGCATTCCTGACATACATCATATAATCTACAACTGTCAGAAATTTTGTCATCAGATTTACCCATACTGTCATTTTGTTGGTTGTTTTACACAACATCTATTGCACATCTGTCTGTCCTGGGAGAGGGATCCCTCCTCTGAGGCTTTTCCTGAGGTTTGTTCCATTTTTTACCCCATTTGAGCATGTTTTTCTTTTCTGAATAGAAGGTCTGAAGGCAGAGTGTGTTACAAGCTGTAGGAATTGTAAAGCCCCCTGAGGTGAATTGTGATTTTTTTTTGGGCTATACAAAATAAAAATTGATTGAATTTGACTGGTAGATGCCTTAAGTCTGGAGTTCTGTTCACACAGAGTTGTTTGAGTGACTAAACTACAAACTCAGCCCATGAAATGACAAGTCAAAAAATCGGCAAGCTTCTCCCCTCTTTTTGTCCTCACAACCACTTCTGCTGGTTTCTACGGGAAACAGATGAATGTACACCAAACTTAAAGCAGTACTTGTCGAAGGCAAGCGTCACGGCGGGTATGCTCACAGTGAAACCGTGTGGAAAACACCTGATTCTACTGAGAGCTTATTACAGCCACTTTAACATAATTGCTTAAACATTCATACCATAAAGTCCAAAAAATTGTGAGAAATTACATTTGCTGAAGACCATGCTGTAATTCAGATGACCTATATTTACAATTACGTGAGCATTGATGCGTTTCATTTCATGGCACTGTTTTTTTCCCCTTGCTGCTTTAATGGCACAAACATTCAGATGTTTTTACTGCTGCTGGAGCGAGCAGATAATTTGATGACTGATGAGAGCTATTCAAAACCACTGGATACGCTTCCCATATTTACGTGCATCTGCGCAGAAGGCTGCCCGTGAATTTCCAAGCTGCCACAGTTCCTATTAAAATATATCTGATGGCATTCACGGCATCAGTATTACTTTCACAGCTAATCTGCCAAACTGATAAGGTGAGGAAGTGAGTGTCTTACAGACAGAGAGCAAGTGGGATGACACTAACAGACTCTCTATTTAATCAATGATCTGTACTATCTCAACCTCCTCATTCAAACAGCTGCCGCTTTGCCGCCAACAAAAATCAGATATATTTGCATAAACACCTTATCATTTAATTACAGCTGAGAGTTCTCCAATCATGCCATGAGATTATGCTTTTGTAGAGGTCTCAGTGACTAAAATGATTAAAAGCTGGGAGATAATTTGAGACTATATATATGTTGTATATAATAAATTATAATATACTGGAAACAACTGTGTGTATGTGGTAAAATGCCCAATGGACAAAAATGACAAGTACGCAGAAAAATCTAGTTTTTGTATCTAATCTACATCATTGACAGAGAGGATTCCAGGATATGTGCTCACATAGGATATTGTCCTGATAATGTTATGCGTTCGTTTGATGCGTTTTCAGCCTTCTATGTGAGAAATGTGCTTTTTATTTTAAACAACGTGGCTATCTACGCTGGCATTAAGGTCTTTTCATACGGGGAGCCACTCTCCGCCTTGCGTACCCACGGGCCCTCACTGTGCTCCTCATGTGAACAGACTTGGCAGACTAGTGCTTCTATGTGCTGTAACCATGGAAACAGCACAGATATCGACTAGTGTTAAGTGAGGAGATTTAAATGACATAACATTGAACTAGTTGACCTTAGTGATATCATTCATCATTTGTTGACACATCGTTGATTCCAAACATAGACTTATTGTTGATAGCTGAAGTTAGCCTAGCTCAGGGGTCTTCAACCAGGGCTCCGTGAAATGATACTGAGTAAACTACAAGCATTAATATGCAATAATGAGCTACTTTTGACAAAAACTATTTACAATAAATTATTCCATTATGCATGAACTTTTTATCAAACACATACAATAACTAATAACTCAGGATATAAATAGGTTAATAAGGTGAAATAAAAGGTGAATAAAGTAAATATAAAAGTTATTTTAGGCCAGGCTTAAAATGTGACTTGTGATTTTAAAAAATGAATTACATGTGGGGGTCCCTGTTCTGTTTGTCTCTCGTCCAAGGGGTCCTTGGGCTGAAAAAGGTTGAAGACCTCTGGCCTAGCTTAAATTACAAGTGAATGCTTTCAGTGCTCTGCCTTATTCTTCATGTGCCAATAACTGCTTAAATAACAGTTCTGTAGTTTGGAAACTCACTTATCACAACATTTTCATGGTTACTGTGTGTCGTGCAGAAAAAAAGTTCAGGACGATTCAATTCCAGCAGCAGGCGGGCGTGTGCACGAGACGAGCGCGTCAGTTTCACTGACAGGCGAAGCGAAAAGTTGATGCGATACGGATTGTCCACGCGTCCCTACCTGCCTCATTGAAAATGAATTACAAGGCATGTCAATCACTTCCCATCTGAAAAGAGCGTTATAAAGGCTTGTACAACCTTGTATTCTAAAAACATGTAGATGTAAACAGACTTGAATATAATGTTTAGAGGCCTGAAAATATAATCATGTTGTTTCAATTAGATTCTTACTGACAGTGTTCACACATGAACACCAAAGTTAGAACGGGTTTGGTGATTTTATGCGACATTGCAGTCTGCATTGTGTGATGTGATGCACAATTTAGTACCAGTATAATAAAAAACTTCACGATGATGGTGGTTTGGTTTTGACCCACACACACGGAGGGTGAATTACTTTACTTACTTACAAAACTTTTAATTGCTAATTTCTCACAAAAGCAAAAGCATGATTTTATGGATATGTTTTAAGTCCATAAAATCATTTTAAGTCAAAGCATTTGGCTAAGGTTAAGAAAAGTTCATCGTGTTGGATAAGTATTTGTTAGATCAATGGTGATTTGAAGCACGAGACAGGATGTGTTTAATTTTTCTATAGTGCAATATATAACTTTAATCTTAAATCTTGTCTAGCCACATGTGTGATACAGAATCTAGAGGCTCCATTTGGTGTCAAAGTCCTGCATTTGGCACACCCAGACAACCCTGACCACCTCAGCCACATTTCTATGACTTCTATGATTCATGATCAGAAAGGCTCAGAAGTTAATATAATTTAAGAGATTTACAATGGTTACACAGTTAACTTTTTACATGTTTACAACTGCATCTTTAAGATGCAGTTAGTAAACAATCTGCTCTCTGATTCCCTCACGTTTTCCTCAGTCTAGGTCCTAGCTTCTGATTGGTTAGTTGAGTCACGTGCAGTTGTTATGAAGTGTGGAAACAAGTAAAGTGTTGTTTAAGAAAGTTATCCATCTCCATCCTGCTGTTTCTTCTTATAAAGGGTGATCCAACCACCACACATCAAACCCCCACAACACACTTCTATGCCAGAAATGATGTTTGAATATTACTAAATTATTGTCATATTTATGTTGTGGTGACATAATCTCTGCCTGAATGTGCTAGAGTCCCGTGTTCACATCCGGACTCTGATGTCTGGTCAGTGTTAGGAAACAAAAACACTTCAAAAATACATTTGCTGTTGTTGTCTATGAACATAAATTCTAGGAGACGGAGCCTTGTATGCGTGTGGCACCCTGTGGCCTAAAATCTACTGCCAGTGATCATAATCCATGCAGCAATTATGTTCCCGCCAAAATATATTAGGCAAAACTAAGCAGTACATACACAAGTGTTTTCGGAGACGGTTTTCAACTCTGACCCAAAGCAACTTTTTGGGCTTCAAATCTATTTTTTATCCACTTATGTGCTTAAGTATATAATTATGTATGAGGCTGTGAGCCCTGTCAAAACACTTGTGAGTTGACATTACTTTGAACAGATCCACTGACAGAGGATTGAAGCAGCTGCCGCTGCTATAGACGGGGTGTATCATATCCTCCAGAGTGCCAGTTCTATACCTCACAGACGGTACAGATGTGGAAGAATGTATCAACACATTTTCTGTATCGTCAGCCATCTGCATATCATTGAATATAAAGAGGAATATAATGATACTGGATTCCGACCAGCTTTAACACCTGACTGAGTCTTTTCAGACTGCTTACATGATCCGAGAATTCAAAATATGATAATTCCATTTTCCCACATCTGTGATGCTGACTTGGCAGCCACGTATCTTCGAAGATCCAGCAGTGAGTAGGTGTTCGTGTCTGAGAGCCTGATGTTTATGGAAAGAAGTAATCGGTCACAGATGATATGACGAACCATATGTACATATTTAAGAGAAAAAGAAAAGGCAGGAACAATATTGTTATTTATGAGTCTGCAAGAAAATGTGTGTATGATGAATGATTAATGTTCCACGATGCAAATATAATCCATCCTAATGGTTATGAATATACCAGCAATATTGCTGCCTTCTATGATGAAGGAAATGCGATGAATAAAAAATGTGTGCAAATGTTTTATATTTATATTCTCAATTCATTTCATTGATGTTCACTGTGTGGAGCCAAAAACAGGGTTGGGTACATTACTTTGAAATGTACCCATTTACTGAATACAAATGATAATTTTTTTTTTTTTTTTTTGTAATTATTAATGTAATTAACTGGATTACAAAACAAAATTTAATCAAATCTGATTACTTTTGGATTAGATGACATTAAAATGTCTGTTACTTTATTGTCTCTGTAGGGCAATAGTGCACCCATCTACAAACTTACACCAACACATCGGTACATACAGCAGTGCACCAAAGACACAAAAGCAGAAGATAACATAATAAAAGATTATTTCAAACACTTAATATATTGCACCTTATACTTTAATGAAGATGAAGCCACAAAGAGTTAAGTCCCACAAATATATTTTTTTCTTGAAACATGTAAATAATATTTTCCAATGCAAATGAAATGCATTGAAGCTTCCATCTTGACTCAACACTGATCTTTTTCCACACGCCTCCACCACAAAAAAGTGAGCATTTATCTAAGAATCTGTGTATGTCAGACTAGAGTTCAATCTTAGCTATCTCTCATTTTAAATCAAATAATTTTATATTTTAATGTAATTATTTTTTTTAAATTTAAAAACATAATATCTGATTATATAATCCCAATTGCATGTAATCCATTACTACCCAACCCTGCAAAACACTGCACATAACATTACATCGCTAGCAGTTAAATTATAGGGGAATGAACTGAATCAAACATGTTTCTGAATCAATAACGATAACACTGATATAAATGAGATGTGAGGTCATATATTATATCGCACAGAAGAATGGAGCTGTGTTACATAATAGTCTAGTCTAGATTTTGGGAGTGTAACATAAATAGGAGTCTATTCTCGTTAACAGTCCAAAAACAAGCAGTTTATTGCGGCAAAGAACACACATTCAATACACACAACTGAAAAAAGAAGCATGAGGAGGAGGCCCGCTGTGTGTGGAAGAACCAGGATCTTAAACAGGCCACACCAATCATCTGGATTCCCATCAGCTGTGGTCAATCAGCTGGAGCTCTGCACCCAAACCGTAGATGCCCCCAACAAAGACAGGAGGTCACACTCTGGCAAAAAAACCCAAAAGCAAACATATAAACATTAACAGCTGGCCGTAACAAGCTCCATGGGTCTCACTCTATGATAATAACAATAAAATAGTATGTATTAAATAAAAAAATAAAGGCAGCTACATGTTTAGGACATGCTAATTATTCAATTTTTACATTATGTACCTGAAATGAAAATTTCAGTCTCAAAAATGACACAAACTCAAACCAGATATCCAAATAGTTGAGTAATATCTGCGTCATGTCTCTGGATTTTAGCAGGTTGAACAAAAATTCAATATTATGCCTCATCATTTCATTCACCTGTATTATTACATTAATTTAAATGGATTGATTTTCACCTGGACTGTGTGTTCCCACACATGAAGAATTTATAAAGAGTTCAGCAGAATGCCTCAAAGTCATGAAAGGACTCAATATGATGGTCATACATTTTCACCTGTATTTTGTTCATAATGAAATCCTGAACCGAAGATTTCAGTTCTGAAATTTCCATGACACCTGTGGTTACCTTGGTAACAGCGAGTTTGGTTTTGTACTACAGAAAAAAACACACCTTGAGCTGCTCCTTTTGCCGGAAAACAACAGAAGAGCAACCGATGTATCTGATTATGTTTAGCTTTTAGGGTGGCTACCTCATAAAATGGCGTTGAAAAAACTCTATGAAAATATTGAATTTCCTGCCCCAATTGTGTGGTTTCTAAAGATTCATGAAATTGTGCATTTCTCATCGCAATGCAAGAAATCTAGTGTATGAAATCTTTCGTTTTCAGCACGCCCCGGTGAATTAGGGCTTTAAAGTGGACCTTTGTTTCTCTCTCTCTCTACTCATTTTCTGTCAGCTCTGTACTGTTGATGCAAATACATGAAACGCTCAAAAAGTCTGAGATGGAGTAACACCCTCTACACATTCTATCTTCAGCTGTCACACGGGTAAATTGCTTATGGTGATCATGGTTTACTTTCCTTGATAGACACTGATTTGTATTATAGATAATGTTGTATTTGCATCTTTGCTACAAAGATCGCTTCACCTTTGGTTGGTGTTCTTTTCCCCTCAAAGAATCGCTACCTTGACATGGTGTTGGAGTTTGTGTGTCTCTGTGATCCTGGGAGCTGTGTTTTCTGGGGCAGTTTTTTCAGCAGACAAAACTCTAATGAAAAGGTATTCAGTGTAGATGATGATATTTAACACACAAGAATATCTACAAAGAATATCAATACAGAAGTTAGACAGCAAATATTTGGCACTGCACTGAATCCTTCCCCCCAGGAAAATCAAGCAGCTTGTTCCCTCCAGGTGTTCGACAGTTTTACACCAGGAAGTCAATGCTGAGAGCTGTAATCTAAATTGTTGACCATTTAGTTTTGGGAATTATCCCAGTTGGCATCACTGAAGTATTATTTCTACAGCGAAAAAACCCCAGATATCTCCCGCTCTGATCAATGCCTGCTGTGCATTCAATCATAAGCATGCGTCCATTCCACTCACGGCACAAAGCAATTACAAATGGCTGCGAGTGAATTGAAACAGGGAAGAGCTGTAGTGGCGGCTGTTGCAAATGGATTCACTTTTAAGCTCAAATTAATGGAGCCCATGGCTCAATAGAAATTATGTTTTGTAATGTATTTTCATTATAACCTCCCGTGAGCTGAATCCAGAGACATCTTATGTGGCAAACACTGCTGGTAGCCTATAGACCTTTAAGACCAGAGGGATAATACAGAGGAAGTTAAGAATCTGAGTTTCTAAAGAACTTCAGGCAGACTGACAACCAGGCATGGAAACAGTGCAGAAATATAGTGAAATAAATCAGGCACAAGTTGTAATTATTCTTTTTATTCTTTTTATTATTATTATTATTATTATTTGTTCTCACTCTTGTAGTTATATTTTTAAAAGAAACAAAACTTTCAATCTTTTTGATGATATCACCAGTTTAATATTGTATTTGTTCAAAGTGTTCTTGTGATCGTGAGTTTTGACAAATGATTTAAAGTTAGCAGCAAATATTGTGATGACTATGACATGCACATATTTTGGTGGCACAAGAAATATTTCTGAAATAAACCTGAAGGCTTATCCTCAGTTCAGTCATATTTAGTCATATGAAATAACCCTATTAAGATAACAGCTATTATAGGGAGAAAACTTTACTTTTATTCTTTTTTTTTTTTCATATATTTGTTTTAATTTTGTGAGCCAAAAAATGTACACATACCATGTATACACTACAATGCAACACAGTAGGCAACTTCAGTTCTAAATAAAGTGGTACATAAATAGAAACATCAGGAGTCTGAGCTCAGTTGGCTGACACAGGATCAATGGTACAATGAAATGTTGGCAGCAGTGACAAGTGTACAGGGTATTGTAGAAGTGCGACTCTATGAATAAATATAAAACATATTATATAAATAGTCTACTACACTAAATGCAATTGAGAATTTGTGTGTAAAAAGGACAAGTGTGCACAGAAATACAGGCCAAGACTGCAAATGACAAGCAGGCAGCTATGCTAAAGGATAACTATAGGATAAGTATTTTACAACCTGAACCTGAATTGTCTGTCCAGTACGATATGAGTGTTGCAGCCTCAAAGTGAACTACAATGTAACCCTTGTAGGCAACCATCAAAATAAACCCATTAAAAGTGCGGCTTAGATTGTTGGCGACAGTTGTTGATTATCAGTGTCTGAATAGGAACAACATTATGAATAGGATCTTACAGGAAAATGAATAATTTCTTCTTTCTATGACTTCACGAGGTCACAGCAACAGCTCCAGTCTCCAGAGCTTCACCCACCCTCTGCCCCCCCTCCTCGTCCTTTCTTGTAGGAGCTCTTCACTTGTAGATTCCAGCTCAAATAAATACAAGAGACACAAGAGCCCATCAAATTCAAAGTCCTCATCCACATTGCGTAAATCAGCTAAATTTTCAGCCATGACATTGAAAAGGTTTTTACACAACACTCAGCTACAATTCCTGTACTCCAACACAAGAAGCTCTTTGCTGGTGCAGAATGGGACTTCTCCTTGAGCGAAAACTGGTTAGATACACAGCAGATCAAGCCAAAGGAAGAAAAAAACCATTTAATTCCTCTGTAGGGTTGTGTGGTTGGACACTTGTCTGTATAAGCTTAAATGGTCTCATTCAATACTGGACCAAACTCAAAACTTCTTGTCCCATTAGTCACTTTGATAAACATGGAAATCAAGGTCCAGGTTGGAACACACAGAAGTTACCCTTTAACTCATGTCCAGTATTGACAGACAAATGACAGCTAGCCAATGGCTATTGACAAAATATAAAAACATAAATGTCTTTCCTTATCAATCACTGACTGTGTAGAGGAAAATGACTTAATTTGAACTGACAGCCTGGCTCATTTACTGCTGAAAGGTCACTAACTGTCACCTGGACCGGATCTTGCCTCACAGGCATTAGAGATTTAGTGTAGCAAGTGAGCATGAGCCGGGCTGGGGACAAGCATCTGTGTAGCCTGATCAGTTTAGAGAACCAGCCAGCTTTGAGAACTCTTCCCTTGAAACAATCCTCCCCCTTAAAAAAACTGATACTGTCTGATGTGTAGCTTCTCAAACACTGAATCTAAGGTTAACCCATGATCATTACAATATTTGGCCTACTGTTGCCTGTACCTTGGTATATTTATTGTCTAATAATGTTGATTTGATTATTATTCATGCCACAGGCTTGTCTGTCAACACTGGTGAACTAGATAGTGAAGGTTACTATCTGCTATAAACACTAAATCATTAAAATGATAACTCTGCAAGGTCCTGTGGTCCACAGAAAAGTCAGAATCCACAACATGAACATAAAAGGATGACTCACAGACCCAACTTCAAGAACTTCATGAGTCACAAAGCGTGTCAGAGGCATGTTCATCCATTTTTTAGTGTCCTCTGGAAACTTTTGGTTTCCATTGTCCTCTGTGCTTTTTGCACAAGCGATGAAGACGTTTTCTTAATTTGCTCATGTCTTGTCTGATTGTGTGTTTTCTTAAGTGTGTGTTCAGTTCTCTATATGAATATATAGTGCATATGAACAGAGATAGGAAGGCGGACGGTGTAATGGGCTGAGAAGAAAGTCCACCCCAGCTTCTCTGAACTCGTTCTTCTCTAGGGAAGAACAGACATGCAAGGCACAAATATATGGCAAAGTAATATACCAATATTAATATACAGCAGCCCAAATATTAATATAAAAAAGTCTATAATATAAATGCACTGCATCTCAAATATTAATATATGACAGTCTAAATATTAATATACAGAACTCAGACAGACTTTGAAGGACAGAAAAGGTCCCTTTTTTGAGCTGTTTCAGTAGACACTGAAATTCTTGTCTGTACATGAAGAGAACAAGATATCTGAAGTTTGGCCTCAACTCCAGTAATCTGGACTACATTCAAATGTGTTATATTTAATATTTATATTTCATAGCATTTATTGCCATCTATAGGCATAGCTGATTGCAACCACATCACCTCAACCTCCCTACTGTAGCAGGAACTACAGTAACCACAAACACCTTATAAAAGGCCCAGTGTTTAGTTTGTCCATTATGGACTACTGTAGAAACATGGTGGTTCAACATGGTGGACTCAATGGAAGAGGACCTGCAGCGTCACATTCAAACAACATTTTTTTTTAAGGTGAATATACACTAATGAGGTAAACATGAAGTGCGTTTCGTAAAACTGCACAAAACACTAAATTCTGAACATTTCAAACCTGTTAGATCAGAGCATCCTTCAATACAAACAGCATAGCAACAAATTTCAAATTCACTTCAATAAATGAAACTGATAAAGTGATGTCCTTGATAACCAATGAAAAACAGCCGACAAAAGGAAACTCCTCGGGCACATGGAATTATTAAAGATTTGTTTTAAAACGTCATCTCAAAAACACAAAAACATCACTCTGAACATGAACAAACAAACAAACAAACCAGTCAGACTACATCAGCTTCATATCTGATTTTTGACTAAAGCAGCTATGAGGATGAGCTGTTATTTCAGCAGTTTGAGCATCTCCAGAGGTGGTATAGTGATGGTGTTGGCTCGGTTCTGGATGTTAATGGACTCAAAGAACCGCTCTTGCATCGACGCAGCAGGTGGAAATGTCGACTCCTCTGTTTGAAGGGTGATAAGAACGTCGTCCTTTAGCACTGACAGCATGAAGTCCAGCAGCTCTGTTTGTGCCAACAGTAACTTCAGCTGCCTTAAGCTGCCCCTCCATCACACTGTCTGGGGAGGCAACAAAATCCACCAATCCCTCAGAATGTCCAAGGACTTAGTCTTGCCATGCCCGTACATAACTGACTCCAAAGCCCCAAAAAAGTTCACAGTTTCACTCTTCCTGGCTCTTGGCGTGCTTGACATAAATACCCATCGTCATTGTCGCCACTATCACATAATTAAAAAGATGCCTGTAGAGACTAGTTTGGACTCCTGACCAGCCAGTGGGTTGCTTGACGGAAATAAAATAATCTTAATTTTTGTTTTATTTTTGAGGATGCTGATTTGATAAATTTAAGGTCATGTGGTCATATTGTGAATTAGAAACTGGCTAAACTGCTACATACTGTAGACTCCCATATTATTGCCAATTTCTCCAACATCGAGAGATGTTGAGACACGATATAGACAGAGGGGATGTGCAGGAAAAGCATGTAGTAGTAATATTATTTGGTTTAAGAAGGGTGGCGCCCAAGTGTTTTATTGACCTGTTTTATTGAACTCCTAAACCCCTCTGCACATGTTTCTGGCACGTCGCCTACGCACTGCGGTTTTGGTCCGTCCTGCACATGACTTCAAACCCCACCGGGAGCGTTTCAGAAGTTTAGCCTGCCAGACGTTCTTTACTTGCTTAGATTTGGCCATTTTCCTGGTGTATGCTCTTCTAAATATGCTTCTACATGTGAAAATATGCTACGTAGTTAATTAGTTTCGCTTTTGTCTGTTTTTACGACTGGCAGTTTGCACGGGTATTTTATTTTGAAAATCCACCGAATTCTCTTGACTTTTTCTGTGGTTGTCTGTGTAAATTGACGCGGGCTGCTCGCGTCAAGCGTCAAAAATAGAACAGACGCATATTTCACGCCGAACCGAGCGGAGAGACGCTTCTGGGACGCTTCCGAAATGGACCACGGTGGAGCCGGTGTGGTTTGAAACATTGACTAGAACGGCCGCGTATTGCTCGCGCTGACACGGCCGGTGGGGTTTGGGCGTAAGTCATGTTACATAATGCACTTATTTTAACCCAAATCATGATCTTTTCCTGAACCTAACACATGACAACAAGTCATTCAATCAACTTATTCAATCATTCAGATCTGAGGATGTGTTGATAATGTTGATCCTCACATAACAATAGTATTGGTTCAGTTCACTGTTTTTGAAACCCACAATCTGAAATGCAGGTCATTTTATGATTTTCATTAATTCTATTATACTAGAAGTAATGTATGACACAAAAATAGGACCCCCACGTGTCTTTCTCCCTAATGGATTATCTTTTTGTAATATTTTCAAATACTTACCTGTGAACTCTACATGTCTGAATGTGAAATGACTCAGTGTGCCAAAAATGGCTAATATGTCCATGTCCTTTTGACACAGTATGTGACACAACATTTAGTCAATGGAACATATAAACAGTGTGCTTCAGTGGTACTTTCATAACATGCACCTCCCCAACCTTTTTTTTTTTTTTTTTCTATTATGACAGCATCTCAGTGAAAATGAAAAACTTACACAGGGATAGATCCAGCTCCAGCACTTACAATATGTCAAGTTATTTTCCTCCAGTTGATGTTTCCAGACATGTCAGTGAAGTCAACACAGGGTTTCTTTAATCATCTCAAACACCTCAAAGTTCACATTCACATTTGGATTGATCTTGGCATTCATCTGCCAGAATAGCAAGATACAGAGTGCACCAACAGTTCCACCTTGATCTTCTGAATTAGTAATCAAACTTCAGCATCTCGCTCTGTATTCCATACTTATTTGTAGCATTATATAAGAACTCCTTCAGCTAATGCGTCACTAGCTGCAGGGCCTCAGGATCAGTCAGTTGTATGTCTGGCCTTACAAAACCTCTGCAGTAAAGAATGTTTTGGGTTTTTCCTTGGCTCCACTATCTGGATGCTTTGATATGGACTTAGCACATTCATGCTGTACAGAGGATGAACCATACGGTTTAAACACTCAGGTTGAGGACAGATCATGGTCTTTGTTTTATGCAGAAAAAGTCTGCAGTAACATGAGACACGCAGTGATTCCCTAATTGACATTTCACCAAAACCACGATTGTTAACTTACTCTAATTGTCTAAACTTAATCACATGTGGGACCCCAGACTCTGGTGTCAGCGTCCTGCGCTCTGGAATGCGCTTTGGACAGCAATTACATTTCCCATCACACCATAATTGGGAAAACAAATTAGTACTATATAAACATAATTTTGAGGAGACGGGGGTTGGCAAATTGACATTCCCTTTGCCATAACCTGCTGACAAAGTGACATAAAAAGAAAAACAACAATGAGATGAATGATTTGTCTTATTAGAGAGCTACTCTATTACACTTTATGAAATTAGGAGACTCAAAAAAGGTTGATTATGAAGCATGGTCAAAATTAAAGCATCATTGTTAAGATATTCAGACTTTTAGGGTACGAGTCAGGCTTCTAACACTGGCCTCTACTCATGGCAACATCTCTGACTTGAGATTCTGTCACTCAAACCTCCTGGAATGTTACAAAACGTGACAATTGTAAGATTCAATAAATAATTCAACAACCCAAACCGTCAGATTCCTGAACAGTGTCACCCTTTCACTCAAACCTCTTTCCTCTCATCAGATGATATACCTTTCATTGACACTTGAAGCATCCCTCCTCTCATTATAACAGCCCCCGATATTCCGTTTCAAGAGAATTGTGTCTAATTAGCAAAGTGAGGAGGTCTCACGGGGCATGAGGAGGTTCCCTCACCATCCAGGTTTGACATGGTAGAATAAACGCTTTGAAGAATACACAGGGAAGCATTTTCCAGTCCTGAGACACTAACTCATACTTTTCGGGGAACTGGGACTATGCAAATAACAGCAAACTACGATGGTGTTGCAAGCTCTTTCATCAACATTTATTCCACATCAAACACACGCGCTGATCACTGTGTTAATTTATGCACATCCAACATGTAGGAGTGAAGGAAATTACAACAGGGTGAGGAACTTTCTTTACTCTCACTTAAACGCTAAGCTGTTAATAGTTCCTCCGAGTTCATGGAAGGCCATTTTGTGTATACTAATTGAGTGTCTAAATATGAAGAATAATGCAATTGAGGGCATCGCTCGGTGAACAAGTGCAGTCAGGGTGACAGCATAACTTCATGTGAATCTCAGTTTCAAGGAAAAATAGAAAACCCATTACAAAGATAACTGTTATATATTCCTCAGGCAATATGCAGCATTCTGGGGGTGAAAAACAAAAGTGTTCATGCTCATTCACAGTATGCATTAATTTATATAAGTGACTCAAAAAATTCATTGTGTCAACACAATGCATAACCTAAACAATCTGAATAGATCTCATTCTCATGCAGACTCCAGCTATAGAGTTTTTTTTATTTATCTTTCAACTCCATGCCCCCCCTCCTCAAGCCCATTGATTAGCATGATTAAGTCTCATCAGCCCAAATCAACAGCAACCCCCCCACCCCCCCTCTCTCCAAATGAGCGGGAAGAAGCTCATCAGACATCACTAATCAAGTACAGCTTGACGCTAGTTTTCAGTCAATCATGCGTAGCCTCTGGTGCTGTGAATAAATAAGGCTGATTTGATCAGTCTAAATTTTTAATCAGACATTTGAACTGCTGCAGTTATTTTCTCAGTCGTGTTGCTCTTTGTTTTTGCTGAGCGGAGGTCAAGAGGAGGTCAGGGTGACTTTGACTTAGAAAAAAAAAACATATATTGTCACTGTACTGTACATGTGGCTCAACAGCTGCTGGTTTCCGCACTACACTTTGCTTATCGGTATGAATGTTTTATGAAACCATAGAAACTGCATTTGACCGTAACTGCAGGACTGTTTCAACAATCATCAACCATGTGTCTTCTTGTCATAACAGCTATGGCTATACTCTCATAAAGTAGTTTATCAATGGTTGCCATTTATCAGTTCACCCAATCACAAAAGGATCACCAACACTGGAAATAGGAAGCCTAAAACTGCAGGTTCTCAAGCGGCAACTTGAGGCTGGCTACATAACGAATCAATCTCCATAAGCCCCCATCTTAAAATGCCTTCATACTTTACAGCAGAATTTAACATGTTTACAACGTATTTAAGGTTTTGGTCTCTATAGCTAATTTCTCTGAATTACCCATTTCAAATTGTATTAAGCAAGCAAATGTAACGAAGGAGTTGAAGTATTTTGTGTTTTTGTGCAAATGTTTTCTGAGGATGGTGTTTGTTAGACCTCATGGATAGACACACTAAATATGAAGATATTTCAGCCAACCAAGGGAAACTGTAGAATCACCAAGAGCCTTTCATTTAATTTAATGTTTATATGTTGAATAACACTTATTCAATGTAATGTATCAGAGCATTTATAGCTTCTCATAATTTTCATTGCCTGTTCCTAGACTAGCATACTGGTCATGGCAATGACATTTACTGAAGAGAGGACAAGTGTACACTAAACCACAATTACTTTATTAGCAATGTATCGACCACAGTTCAGGAGAAAAGGGTAAAAAAATAATCCATATTAATTTCCTGTAATTTCATGCACAGCTTTATTTTATCTTTTTTGAAGTCAATTTATTTCATCATTTAATATTCCAATTACTCATTAAATATCTTGTGTTTGATTACCATTAATGATTATTTTTTCTATTCTTTCTTCATGAACAAAAATGTCTTTTGTCATCAAACTTGGATGAGTTTTATTCAAAAGGTAGGTAGGAAAACAAAACTGCCAAATGATTACCTGGAATGATTGAATTAACTGATTGCAAAGATATAGAAAATACAAACTTGTGTCTAATCCATGTTGTGCATCAAAGTGGAAAGAAAATGGAAAATTTAGACGTAAGGGTTGTAATAAAATGGACCCTCAGAATACCCCAGGGTTGTCCTCTGACCTTGGCTCTCGTCATTTTATACAAACTATAATTGACAACAATGAAGACCAATAGTAGATGATGCTGTCCCTCTCTAAAAAGCCGCCGAGAACTGCATGAAGATACCAGTAAATGGTACAATTGTTGTTGTTCTCGTTGCACATTTCTTCTCAGGTCCAGTGTTGCTTCCTGTTTTCCTTGAAACTACTACATCATTGGGTTGAAAGAGATTTTGAAAAGTCACACTGCTACACAATTTCCCCTCAAGGTTCAATAAAGTTAATCTTACCCTTAACCTCAATGATGACGAACAGTGAACCCCATAAATGCTACAGAAATAGAGACCACTGACATTTACCCTGACATGTCCAGTCCCATTTGATGCCCATTTCACACCAAATCTATAGCTTCTTATTTTTCTGGAGCTGGTCCAGCCTCCATACTGGCATTGTTTACAGAATAGCAGAGAAATCACACATGAAATAAGGAAAGAGAGAAAAGTAGCATTAAGGGAATGGATTGATCTCCATTTGCAACATTTGCCTGCAACACTGGCTTAAGTTTGCTCAGATTTTTTGGCAAAGCTCGTTCTTTCATTCATTTTCACACGGCTGTTGGTGTTCTCCATATAAAGCCTCTTGAAGTTGAGCTCTTTTAAGTGCCACATTAAAGAAATTATACGCAGACGGCCTCTGAAAACTGGCACAGTTCATGTTTACTGTTTCTCTCTCAGATATTAAAATCCCACTATTGAGTTTACCCTCCTCAGCTCCTTCCTCGGCCCTCAGTGTTTCCTATTATTCCATCTGTTTGTAAGGCAGAGAACAAAAATATTCCATTATGTTCTCTTGTTGTATCTATTTCATGTGTGTGCGTGGCCAGCAAGTTATGAATACAAATTCAGGACAACATGCTATTTAAGTCTAATGATGGCACCAGAGGTTATATCATATCTGTTTCTTTTTCTGAAAACAATCGTGGAAAACATCTTATGGTTTGGCAGCCAGGGTATGTCTAGCACTTGACCTATCCTTTCCATCACACACCTTTATGAGATGCCATCCTGGGTTGCCGCAATTTGAGCAGGTAAACGAGGCAAAGCTGAGCAAAGCGGCCAAGTGATAGGGAGATGAGACGTGGTTTGGCTGTCCCCCATGGGGCAGGGGTGAGATTGAAGGCTTGCCTTTGGGAATGCATTTAAAATCTCCATGTATTTTCTCCGCTCTTTTTTCCTGCCTGCAGCATTGATCTTCAAGCAAGACCTAAATCAACCCACACAAATGAACTGAACAATGACTGACGTTTAGCAAAGCGCTTTTGGCTTCCATCAGGCTGTTTATCACCCTGCAGGTCAAACTCAACTAGAGCCAATATCATCTACATTCATATGGCAACTCTGAAGCCATTTCTATCATTAATAGGACTTTTCAGTGTCTCAAACCTATTCCACCTTTTTTTATGAGGAAAAAAATGGAATCGCAAGAATGAAATGAAAGAAGTTCCTATTCAGCTTAGATAAAAAAAAAAAAAAAGTAGTGCTTTTTTAAACAAAAATGTCCATATCAAGGCATTTTTGAATCCAGGGTCTTCATGATGTGGGATGTGAGGGACACCTGTCTGTAGTTGCTGGCTGCCCTACTATTTTACTGGAGTCAAGAACTGTAATTGTAATCATTTAAATTTGGGAGACTACGTTGGTTGGTCAGTCAGTCATCTGTTCAAATAATATTTAGCATTCCGTAAGTGGCCTGTGGGACAACATAGAGCATCATGATGCTTCATTTGTGTAAAGATAAAATATCTACCCACCATGTCATGGGGGGTGTCAAGAGGAGTGGACCCAAATGTAGAAACGGGTATGTACACCAAAGGTAACTTTAATATTTAAAGCCAGTGTTGACCACAAAGGAGCACAGAACAAACCAAAAGGTGGCAAAAACACAAAGAAAAATCTCAAAAACCAAAATCCAGAACCAAGAACCAAAATGGGCAGGAACACAAACGAGCTTCAGACACACGCAGATGCACTACAGACACATAACGGACAGACAAAGAATCAAAAGAAACACAGGAACTTAACAACCACGCGGGACACCAGGTGAAACTAATCAGAGAGGGGAGAACTACAAAATAAAACAGGAAACACAAAACAAACTCAAAACTGTTACACAACACCATTATACACATGCCAACATGTAGATAAAGGTAGCACTTGCCACTTTAAACACTGCTTGTGAACATGAACAATGAAATTCCATGCATAAAGAGTACGGTCATGAGATACCTTTTGTTATGATTTGGTGCTATATACATAAAATTGAATTTGATGGTCTGTAGGGATGCAACGGTAATATTGAACCGTTTGGTCCGCTATGCACGGGACAATACACCCTTATGGACCGCGGGTTTTTCGGATTTGCAACTATGTGTGTGTGTGTGTGTGTGCGTGCCTGCATGTACAGGCAGGTGAAAAGCCCTCCCCGTGAATTAAAGATGATATTTGAGGGGGTAGGTTTACCTTCTCAGCCTATTTCATCTAAAATTCCAGTAGAAGAGTCTCGTTTAGACAGTGCACGTCCCTTGTTCTTTTATTTTTTTTTACATCTCAGAGGAGCATTTGACCCTGTCGATCACACTATTCTCCTGGATCGCCTAGCACACTGGATTGGCATCTCTGGATCAGCCCTTGGGTGGTTCCATTCTTTCATTTTAAACAGACGTTTCACTGTTTCCATTAGGAGCTCATCCTCTACATTTGCTAACATCACATGTTGGGTTCCACAGGGTTCAGTTTTAGGTCCATTTCTTCCTGTCACTCGCACACCTCCTTCTCAACTTCCAATTTCAGGCTGATGTAACCCGATTACAAAACTGTCTTCAACATATGAAACACTGGTTGGCTCAAAAATGAAGACAAGACCAAGATCACATCTGACCCTCCACATCTTACCACTGTCACAGCACAGAACCTCTATCACTTTTCCACCTACATCAGGCCACACACAATAAACCGTGGTGTCATATTTGATGGTGACTTAAGCTTTAACAGACAGGTTAATTCTGTTGTCAGAGACAGCTTCTTCCATCTCCAAAATCAGGCACTTCCTATCACCCACTGATGTAGAAAGCATCCAAAAAGCTGTTCTATCTCTCAAGGTAACTCCTGTCATAGGCTCAAAGGTGATTTACTCACAGCCTGCTGTACCAGCAAAAGGCCCCATGTGGCAACATGATTTACCTTGGGGGAGTGTAGCCTCCTGGCACCACACTGTGGCCTGGGACAGTGGGCTTTATCCTTTGGTGCCTCATCTGGTGTAAGGTGAGGAAATACACTGGTCCACAGGAGATTTAGGCCATGTTCCCCTGGGTTATGCATTAAGGTGGATGCCCTTGGATATGCCCAGCAGCGTTTCAGCCTCTCCAAAAAAGCGAGTGGGACTTTAAGATATGGGGCTGCGGGAGCCTGTCAGAACAATATGTTTGCTACATCGTGAGCGGCTCGTGCATCATCCAGCCCAACCTTTGTCATGGCTGCCTGCATCTTCATCCGCAGTGGGCAGGGTCCCTGCCCCAGCTCAGTGCCTACAAAGCTTCTGACAAAACTTTCTATCATGCTGGCGGCAGGGAGCTTTCTCCTTTATGTTCTTGTGTTCTGGGCTTCTATGCTCCTCCTGTGGCCTTTGCACTTTTTTCACAACTCGTTGCCATCCTCAAACTGAGGTTGAGCTCCACAAGAGACACACACCAGCATTGTTCCAGTACAAATAGGCTGTCGGGCTAGGAATTCAAGAACTGTGACTAAGCCACAGGATGTGAATCATAACCTCTAGCAGACATAACACACCGATGCAACCAGGTACACGAGTGACTAGACAGTGCGGCCAGTCTAACCAGCTACCAGCTGCTGTTTAGCCAGGTAATCCAAGCAAGAACAGAATGTGACCAGCATTTCTGGCAATATCTCAGCAGCCAGCTAAAGACCAATGGTGGGCTCAAAGTTGATTGGTTGTCTTTAAAGGGGTAGTTTGGGTTATGAAGTTGGGTTGTATGAGGTACTTATTTATAGTCAGCATGTTACATGCAGTGGACACCGTTCAGCACTCCAACATTTTGACAAGCTGGAGTTTGTGTAATCTGTATAAACACAGTCATTCATCATGATGAAAACAAATTTACAAACAAATTTATTTAAATTAAGTCACAAAAAATTGAAAAATCTAAGTTAAATAAAGAAATATTCAACCTACAAGATGCTCATTAAACCTCACTGGACTACTAGTTTTGGGCATGTCCTAAATAATCTGCTAGGGGGGCATTAAAAGAAAAAAAATAAATAACTGTGGGCCCCATGTGACCAGCTACTGACTGAAAT
This sequence comes from Argyrosomus regius, assembly GCA_946959425.1. Classification (NCBI taxonomy): domain Eukaryota; kingdom Metazoa; phylum Chordata; class Actinopteri; family Sciaenidae; genus Argyrosomus; species Argyrosomus regius. The sequence continues at coordinate 19,944,564 of OX336902.1, forward strand.
GTATTCAGAAATAAGTGCCAGGTAAATTTTGCCAAACTAAATAAATTTGCAATTTGCAAATAACCACAAACCAACTACGAAACAACAAATAAGAGGCCTTTGAGACCCCTGAAAGTCTAGGGCCCTGCCAAGTCTCACATTAGAAGATGGAACAGTAAGACGATAATGTGTTGACTTCATATTTCACCAGAGATCTTGGTCTTTTTCTTAAGACAGTTTACTTAGTTTACTGTAGCAAGCATTTTAATTGCACAGATAGAGTGCTAGTCTATGATCACTGGTCGTAAGAGAAGTGTGTCTGTGTGTGTGTGTGTGTGTGTGTGTGTGTGTGACAGAGTTTAGGTTTTGCACAAGCGCCCCCCCAGTAAATCTGTCAATGAGATTTCTAAGGTGTGGAAGAGCTCCATCGCTTTATGATTGCAACAACTAAAGGGCCAAGTGTGATGGTTAGAAACACACCCCGCTTTAACTTAATGAACTGTCATGATACAGGCAATTATTTTAGACACAGTAAACCATCTATCTCTCCTACATTTTAAAAAGCTCAAAATAAATTTCTCTGTCAGGAGACTGGTTTCATTACCACATTCAAATGAATCTTTTAGTTTTTTCCTTTTTTTTTCACACTTGTATGGTGACTAATGGACAAAAATTTGCCTGTAACCCCCACTCCAGTCATTAGGTATTCAGAAAATCAGCCTTTTTTCCTCTTGTAATGGGACTTTCAAATAAATCATTTACAGCACCAAGCTAAATTAAATGCAATAACTTTTCAATGGTTCCTTTTAACCTGTTGTGCAGATGGAGTGGGCCATTCCATTGCTATGGTGCATTTACTCAACAAAATGTAGCTATAAATGACTTCCGCACAATACTGCCTTTTTAGTTAATGATTTTCAGTTACGGTTTCAGGAAAATTGAGCCAGGAAAAAGACAGAGCCTTGAGGGTTGTTTCAGCTGCCATATGTTAGGGATGCACACTATTACAGGTGTCTGATCATGAGGGAAATTTCTCTCTTTGTACATTCCCATCCACTCGGTTTTCTCTCAGAGCTCTTGTCTGCATGCTTCGCTCTGACAAATTGAACAGCTGCATTGTGATGGCCAGCTTCCAGCACTGATGTAATTCAGTACTCTATCCCACCACAAAGATCACTGTTGTTTTGTTGTCCTCAAGACTGACTAAAGTAAATGTTCATTTTCACTTGTTTGCATTATGATGTTACAGTGTTCAGAGAAGGTTGACATCTTTGTCTGCAACCTCAGAACAGCTGAGCAGGCCTCTTCAAGCCAGAAGTCAGTTAGTCGTTAAAAGACCATACCAGATTCAGATAACATGTAGTGTGTGCTGCAATACCAATTCCCAAAGCATACAGTTTTGAATAGTAATGGAACACAATTTCAGGGGCAGTGCTTTGTTTGCCCTTTTTGCAATGCAGCATTGGCCAGTTGGAGGTCAAATGTACATGACTTGCATTAAATGAAAATGTACAGCTTCATTTATTTTTCATTCTACAACGTAGGTTTGTACATCAACATACAAGATGTGACTCCTTTATGCTACTGCACAAAAACTACAATTATATGAATGGATGAGTACAAAAATACTGATACAGTCTTTTAATCACATTGTTGTTGACAAAATATAAATATATAACAAACATGCATATCTTCATAAACCTGTCATTATTTTATGTGTGTAGGTGTGTAGGATTTAGTGGCACTTAGCATTACATTTTATGTACACTGTGGAATGCTGTGACATGATTATGACAATGATTTTGCGTTCCTCCAAAGGGGGCACCTATGCAATCCCTATAGGTTACCATGGTAACATAACATCAAAAAGCCTTGAACTTAGCCACTTTGTGCGTAGTTCTACACTAAAATCATGAATAATGATACGGCTTCCGTAAGATTTAGAAAGCACATAAATGTTCTTCCGAGAATAAACCCTTTCATCCTTGAACACTACATACCACGTTTCTCATGTGCACACGTCATGGCAAAATATATCCAACACAAGACATTTTTATTTGTAATAGCATATGCACCATCAGTATTGTTTGTTATGTCCAACACTATTGCATTGCATATTGTAGTTAATGTTGCAGTCTGTAGGAGCCACTAGTGTTCCTTAGACTTGTTGCTTATATTGTCTTGTCAATCCTTCAAACCTTTTGTTTGAAATACAAGATGTTTACCTGTTTCCTGTCTCCCTTTTTTCCTCTATCAGGACTGAGTTTCCTCTGACTGCATCCCCTTCCTTTCTTCTGTCCAATGATCCCCTCCTGTCCTTTCTATAATATGTGCACCGGCTGTTGCCTTTACAAGGCTACAATGTGACTACCACGAGAATAGCCTCAAAACAAATTAACGTGCTCTGCACGATAAAGGACAAGTTGAGTGTGTGACACGCAAATCACCCCCATATGTTGCCAAGTGTAAGAGGTAACTATGTTGTTTGCGTTGCTCTCTGATGTCAGTGGAAAGCTGTGCCTGCATCTGAGGGACACGCTATGATTTCAAAGGTTAATGCATGGCAGAAATAGAACATGAGTGGGTTTGGTAATCACAGGCAAACAATAAACCGGTGATACACCATGTCAGCTTAAAGATGCAACTGTGTGTGTATGTGTGAAAGACTGGAGAACAATTTGTTCAGGCAAATGCCTTTGTGAGTTTGATTTGAAGAAGGGATGTGCACAGACATTAACTTTAAGGATGTTAGTGCATCTGGAATTTTATAATGTAGTGTGCTAATGTTTTGCTAGCAATCAGTGCAGTGTACTGTATCAAAGATTGTCAGTGTGTGTATACACTTCAAGTTATAGACAGTATGCTTCTGGAATATGTAATTGGCCGAGTTGCACACAATGGACTGTTGGCCCTGACTTCTCTTAACTAGTCAGAAAGGTCAACAAAGTAGAAATGACTCCACACTTTCAATAGTATTTAATGACAAATCATATGTATTTTGTATTACTGTAGTGCCAAAGCATACTGTAGAATTAATGATTTTTCAATGTGTTTTTAATTACTTTTCAGGTAGGCATTGGCTCACATTAAGTTCTGGACAGTGCAAAACTCAATTAGTTGACTTTCGAAACTTTGCCTGAGTTGTATAATCCATCATAGTGAACATCACTTAAACTAGATTACCTCACAATGATAATATAATTGTGGAATTATCAAATTACGCAGGCTTGGATGGATGGAAAGCAATAATAATAATGATTCCAAAAACTATGTAAAGTTACAGCATTGTTTGCCAAATAGTTACCAATAATAGAAGAAGAGTTTACACATATAGGCCCAAAATACAACCACATGTGGAATGTGGATGGTGGAGTGATGGGCAGCCACGTAGCGGTGCCCTGGGAGCCTGGGGACAGTTAGGGGTTTGGTGCCTTGCTCATGGGCACCTCAGCAGTGCCCAGGAGGTGAACTGGCTCCTCTCTAGCTACCAGTCCATGCCCCATACTGTGATCCATGCTGGACTTTAACCGGCTTTCATCAAATTCACAAGCCAAGCACCTATGGACTGGTGTTGCCCCCGGTAATGTAAAGTATATGTGGTTTTGTGTTGGAGCTGTTGACATCGTTTGACATTTTATCCTGTGTTAATGTACTATTTTCTATCAACGTAATGAGAAAATGTTTGGAAACTGACGATGTATTCCATTGTTTTTTTCTACAGTATTGTTCTTGGATGGTGTTTTTTGAACTGTCTTAGTGGTTTGTGAAATGCCATAGGGTTTTGGCCTCCATGGTGACATGAAGACAGCACTGAAATAAAAAAAAAAAAAAGTCTGCCTCCTGGTTGTAGTTCAGATAAAAAAGTCCTCGCGCACTACGGTGTGTGTCCTGATTGGCGATTGAAGATTCAGTCTTCCTGACTAGAGATTGTACCAGTGTCTTGTTCAAAAGTACTTAAACCCACTTCATCGACAGTTAGCACTGGGAGCTGAGCATTTTGGAGCAGTGGAAAGAGTCGCTCTGCCCTCCATTTCCATCGTCCCTCTCTGTTCCATCACTGTCTGTTTAGTAGTTAGGTAATTTTACACAGTTTGTAAAGTTTATAGCCGGACGTGCTCTTATCCTGCATTACTCATTGACACTCAGGGGGCAGCCCCATAGTAGATTTAACTTAACCATATGCAGGAGGCAAGACATGAAAGCCAGTCTCCTGTGTCAAAGTCCTGTGCTTTTAAGCACACCATCCACGTATTAGGGAATCACATTTAGTATATATACAAAAACTTTTAGGAGAGGGAGTTTGAAGTTGCCAAAACATGAAGAATCCCTGGTACGACATGTTGTGAATCTGTCCCACACAAATGTTTGTCTCCGAAACCTTCTATGAACTTGGAATCAAGCCAGCTAACATGAAACACACTCCAAATGTTGGAAAACTTATTTCTGTCAAGCCGGAGTTTAGAAAATCTGAGGCAGGCTCTCATTTGTGTATGTGTGGGTGTGTGTTTGTGTATGTGTGTGTCTTTGATCTCTCTTCCTATAGGGCCGGCTCTAAGTCGCAGTATGTGGCCGATCCTCTGGTACACAAGCCACTGAGGGTGCTACAGGCCACCAAACCTCTGCATAAATCAGCTTGTTTGTGTGTATGTGCCAAGCATGCCTGTGTGCGAAAATCTGTGCACGCTCTATTATCTCATCTTCTTCAAGTACCCTTTCGAGTGGGGTTCAGTCTTCATGCCACCCGCTCTTTTTGCCATGCATTATGCACCGTTCCACTACATATATTTATTTATTACTGTGTCTTTCAAGATCAAAATGAATGGCAAATGGGCTCCGGCGAGATAGAAATTGCAGCAGAAGTGGGAGTCAGCTGAGGTCACGAGGACGGGAGGTGTATCTGAACAGAAGAGTTGCTTCGGATCAAGGTAGATTTTGTAGCTGCTTGTCAGGGGCTCCACAGGTCATCAAGTGAGCGAGGCCTGAGAGCGAGAGAGGCAAACGGAAACAGAGAGAGTGCTATGGAATTCATTGGAAGTCTTTCACTCCGTTCAGCCACTCTCAGCACTCTTCCCTGCTAGCGTCTCTTCTGTTTTACACCTATGCTGCTAACCCTCCATCCCTACATACATGCATTGTTACAGCATATATCTACACTACCTTCAGGCAAACAGGCAAACGCCTGGGGCCCCCAATGGCTAAGTGCTCCCACAAGGCCGCTTGGAAGAGTTCAACAAATTGCTTGAGACTCAAAGGTAACGTGATTTTCTTCTCCGTGAGATGATTCAGCTGCTTAAGTATTTACCACGCCAGGACAAGTAACACAAGGCGTTATGTGGCATTTATAGTTGATAGTGATGATGACAACAACAATGAAACAGACATCCTGTTCTCTCGCTCTGTGAGGAAAATGCTTCCGTCTACAGGAGATCATAAACTATATTTGTTTATGGATTCAAGAAAGGCGCCTTCAATATGTCATGCACATAGTTGTCTTACTGAAGAGTTACAAGATATGTTAAGAAAAAAACAGACTTGGCAACACATGGATTTGATCAGCGAAAAGATGAGCCGACTAGGTGAGCCAACATCTTGAATCCATGTGCACAAATTATAACAGCATAATTACATAGCTATATAATGTTGTGTGTCAAGGCAGATCCTGTGCTAAACTGTATCCTTTTTCTCCACACTGTCTATAACCCTGCTGAGAGTTACTGAACGCCGGCAGAGTTACACAGTCGCTCTCAATTGTCCTCAAGAGCGAAATGCAACACAGCTAGTAACCAATTGAAACAAAGTGCACTGTGCGGCATACAGACTGGTGACTGTGGGCTCACCAGCTGGCCCAGATTTATTATATACTTATTTTACAGCATTACATATTCAAAGTGTGAACCCATGGAAAGCAAATCTATTGAAAGTCGCCACATGGTCTGGGAATATAGATGCAATGTGTGACAGAAATCACTTTAATAAGGTCTTAATGAACGCACTTAATATAGAACACGAGATTTCATTAGTTACTGATCAGTGTGGTCAGCGAATACGAGCTACCTGCTTTTTCACAGCAGCGCTCTTTTATAATCAGAGCGAGTAAATGGCCTAGAAAAGCAACAAAGATTTATTATATTTCTGATGTAATACATATATCTCTGGTGCAATAAATCATTATGGAAAACAAAGTGGTTCTGCTGCTATCTAAACACTGCTGCCCTGGGAACAGCCCTAGTTACTACATCTGTTAGTTCTCAAGTAGCCTCCTGTCGGCTCGGTTAGGTCCGGAGTGTGCCATGTTTTCAGATTGTTGGTTGGTGTGGAGATCATTCAGTCCAATATGTAAAGATCACTTCACGTCAAATACTGTATAGGCTCATTGTAGGCTCAATGTAAGAAAAAAAACTAAATAAAAGCATTCTTGTACTTCAATCTGCACCATATTTATTTATTAAGGCAAGCTATGCATCAGGTGACTGTCCATGGCAGCGAGGGCGAAATAATCCAAGATGGGAGCAGACACACATCACAAACCAAAATAATAATAAAAAATAAAAAAAACCTAGCTGGGGTCATTAGCAGTTTGATAGACAACAGAGCTGGAAGGCTGAGAGGCACACTACACAACCTAGTACCATATCATTAATAAGTGTGCAGGCAGGTGATGTTCATGTGGCTGAGGAATGGTAGGAATTGCTGAGGAAAACCTCCCCGGCTGTGAGGGAATGACAGGGTTGGATGTGATAGGTCAGGAATATGGAAGAAAAGATGTAAAAATAACTATGATACTGCTATTGTCATGACTGTGCTGATGCAAAAGACCATTTGACTATACCCAAGCTCTTGGGAATTGTAGTCTCGAGCTCCCCATTTACACTCAAGTGTCATTGCAAGTGTCTCACGTCCGCATGAAATCCGGATGTGATTACATCCATTTTTGTTTATCACAAACCGCATTGCATCAGTGTTGTTTTTCTCGGGCTAGATGCAAATCTGTAAGCTCCACTCTAGTCCAGAGAGTGCTGATCCAGATCTAGGCTACCCAGCTACAGCCAATAAGCGGCAACCTCTGTGGCTGGGGAATAAAGCCAATTTAGTGCCAAAGACTGCAATTCCTCAGGTGGCCACTTGAGGCTGGCTACAGGACAAGTCAGTCTCCATAAGTCCCCATGATAAAATGTCCAACTTCACAAGTTTACAGCCTGGTCTCTATAGCTAATTTTCCCCATTCAAGCCAAATGTAGAGTGCATTTCTATAAACCTTATCTATTCAAATTATATTTTAATTATAGAATTATATGATAAAAGGTAAGTAATGCATAATATAGAGCATAGCCGCTTTGATTGACAGGCGGGTGCCATTACAGATGGCTTGTATGAGCAACCAGGCTATCCACGAATGAATGAATGAATAACATTTACTGTATGGACTATGAGCGAGACAAAAGGTTTCATGGCACCTCCCTCACTCATAAACATCATTGAGTGGTTGCACTGATCAGGGATCAGAGAAATGTGACTTAACGTGATGGGTTGGAATTGCTGAAGTCTCTTTTACGACTGCTAATTTCAGTGCTACACTTTGACGGAGAAAACATTGGCTATGCTTGTTGGATAGATTCATTTGCACCTTTTTAACAACTGGCGTCTGAAACCATCCATCTCTTGTTTTGGGTTTATTTTCACTTATATTTTGATCTAAACTGCCCAAGAAGCATGAATTGACTCAGTGTTAAGTAAGATCCTGGATAGACTTCAGAAGAATGGATAAATGGCTGTGTAAAAACAGACATATTGAGATACTAATAAGGCAACAGCCTCAACAAAAAGCCTTCTAACAGCTTAAACATGTAACCACAGAAAGATGTCAGTTCAGACAGCTTGTTTGTGATTTGGAAGAAACAGTTCATTCATTTGTTGGAAAGCAGAATTTTGTGGAAAATACAACTGGAAATAATCTCAGAGATACCAGCTGTCACGCTTGTGATTTCGCTTTGTATCTGAAGACGTGTTGTCTGAATGCTCGCTGAAAGCGTGTGTCAAAAACCCCTTCAGTAGGCTGATGTATGGTTTCCTGAATGTCACCACCCAGTTTCAAAAGAGCAAGCAAAACCCTCAGAACGAATCAAAGAGAGCAGTCTAATTCTTGGAGGGCTGTGAGCCCCCCTCGCGCTGTGAACTGATACAACAGCTGAGGCATCTCTGTCGCAGCGATATAGCAGCTAACCTACTATCAGCAGGGATTAATGAGGCTGCTTTGTTTCCTCGCTGTGCAGCCTGCCCTCTCACACCCTGCTGTGATCACACAATGTCTTCCAAATGCTACAGCTGACAGACGAACACGCGATCCATGAGACACTCTGCTGCATATTATTGTACAAAGGCATGACATGAAGTGACTGACAAACTCACGCAGGCGGCAGAAACATATTAAAGACTCTTTTTGGAAGAATTGTCATTTTCTTGTGAACAGGGAGACATCATCTGCCCTCAGCAGAACCCCCACTTCACTCCTCGTCATGTATAAATGAAACCATAGGAAGCCGCATTTGATGCAGCGGGGCACACAGTGTCAAATGGAGGAACAGCCCGAAGCAAAAAACTCACTCGAATTATGAAATCCGAATAAATTGCGAGGGAAAGAACGATTTTTCACAAATTAACCTGAGAAGCACGGAATGATCTTTTCACACTGCTCCGTGCCTCATTCAGGCTATTTCCAGTTGAATTTAAGGTTCCCTCAACTCTTTATACTGTGTGTGCCATGGACAAGAAAAATGGTTAATGTCATTAAGAGAACCTGTAGCCAGAGTGGGCCAATACACATGTGGGAATAAGTACTGTAAAGTGTGTTTGTGTGTGTGTGTATGTGAATGAAGGATCATCCAGTGCAGCCGTGTGGCTCATGGATGTGTTTTTAATAGTTTTTGGACAACAATGGAGCTCTAGGGCACAGAGGAAGAAGATATAAGGCTTTGGATACACACACTAGTTGTTAGTAGAGTACAGTTCTTGTTGTTCACCTAAATCTAGAGGGTTTATCTGTATGGAGACCATGTGTGGATGTCTCAGGGTGCTTTTACGCCTAAGCTGTTTGGTTCAGTTAAATGGACCCTGATGCATTGCAGTTCATTTAGGCTGGTGTGAAAGCTGTCAGTCGCAGCCTGGTGTGGACCGGACCGGGACTGCATGAAAGACGGTGGTCATGGCCTGGCCCAAGCAGACTGTAGTGCAGTTTGTTAAAAGCAAATGAAGGACTTTATGATAGCAAAAATATGATTTTAGCATGATTTCAAAAGCTAAACTACTAAAAAAATCCATCTGCTAATTCTGAAATCTGTCCAGGAAGCAATCATACACGTACACGCCATGTATATACAGTATTTACCAAATCATTTGGTAATATGTAAGCAAGTCAGTGCATCACTGATTAACAGGTCAAAGCTGTTAAATGTGCTTGCTCTGTGTACTTTGTCAGTTCATTAAGTCCATGTGTCTAAGTGATCCCGCAGTAATAAGCCGCGAATCATCATCATCCTGTCTCTAGCTGTTACTCATTATTGATAAAATGTCTAATAATGTTAATAATGTTCATTAGTTATTTATTGGTGACATCAAAAGAACATAATCAGAAGCTTAAATGCAAGTGCATAAACTGCAGCAGATTTTGATTTCCCTGCATGGGTCCTGATGACTCAGGATGACAATGGACAAAAGTGTCCAGTTAACGAGTCTCCTTTCAGCCTGTATGACTTCATGTTCTTTTCTGGGTTCATTTGTAAAAAGAAACTGGACCATTCTTTTTCACTTAGTCCGGATCAAATTAAACAGATTCCAGGTGTGAAAAAAGAACCCTCAGACTAATCATGCTAACATGCATTATAAAGCTGCATTGTTTTATTAACGATATAGAAAAAACAATGATAATATGAAAGTGGTGGCTTGCAGTAATGAACTCACAGTTCACATGAGCACATATGCACAGATGACAACTTCATTTGAAGTGTTGCTTTTTGGTTTATTCTCGACACTTTCATTAAACCAATTTCCAGCAGCAGGAGGCTGCTGTTTTAACACATAATATGAAATGGATGGTATTGTTGTAAAGTATGAATTTTATAAGTTAAAGGGCCAGTACTAAAAAGGTAACATCTATCTTGTGTTTTGTGTGTCTGAGCTCGCCTCGTATTGACAGATTTGGAAAATTTGCGTGTTACCTCGATTGTGGAGGTTTTTTTTTTTTTTTCTTTTTCATTTATTACAGGGACTGGGAAGATTTATTACACACATTTAGAAAATATTTCTGTTAGAGTCACTAGTTTTAGGGGTTCTGTTTCTGATGTGTTTTTGGTTATTAGCGATAGCTTAGATAGTGAGATTTTTCTTTCTTATTTGGTTTTCTTCCAGGTACTATAGGCTCTGTTTTTAGAGTTTTCTTTTTGTTATATTTCTTTGTTCTTTTGAACAGCACCCGTGTGCTCTTTTGTTCCCTTGTAGTTTACCTCACCTCCTTTTGTTTAAACCAATGTGAAATTTAATTTAATAAATACCTTTGTTTAAACCTTACCATCTGGTTTCATGTTACTTCCTGATACCCCTTGTGCTGGGTCGTAACATAAGCTTGTGATATTCAGGGTAACATGGTGACTCTAAGCTGCCCGTAGGTTGTTGTTGTGTGAAGTTGGCAAAGGATAAATTTGATCATTAGTTTTCAGCTTTGTGTCATAAAATATAAGTATATACTTTGTGTTGGTGGTGGTGTTAAAATGAGCTATAGCACAAAAGCAATTTACAGATACATGTCATGCACTGTCCAGTTAGTTATTCATGGCTTCAAGAACAAATTGAAACATTCAATGAACTTCTATTAGGTTAAGTTAACTATTTAATAAATGTTTGATTGCAATGTGAACTAAATCTGTCTCGGAAAAAACGCGTTGAATCAGTTGAGTCTGTATAACACAGCATCAATGGCTGTCTGAGAGAAATGTATCCATTGCCTGACTTAAAAATAACTCTTTCTGACGAACACTGTAATTGTGTGCTCGCTGTCACAGCTGCTATTTCTGAGTGAGTGCCTGATTTAATACCTGATCTCTTCATATCACATATGCAGTTCAGTCAGAGACGCTCGCATCAAAGCAGTGACCATTTATGTTTGTACATTTAAATGTAGCAGAAAAGGTGCAGCTCTTTGAGGGAGCCCTCAAAGCACCGTCAAAGTATTCTGCTGGGAGGTCAAATGTTAGGAAAACATATACGTACATAATTATTAGATCTAGTAAACACAGGAGGAGGAGGAGGAGATGCAGCTGCAGAGCGGTGAGTGTCAGGTTATAAGAAATCTTTTTTTATCTCTTTATTCTGAGGATTTTAGTGAACAAAACATTCAGGTAGCAGCATCTGGTTTGCTGGTGTTGATGTCAACAGCAGGTCATATCAGCTGTTGCTAATTAACACTAAATGTGTGAGTAATATAAGCAGAGTCTAAAATGAAACCTTGCTTTTGTCAAATTTTGTCCTCTCTGCAAGCCAGTGCCTGTACTCGGCCAAAGATCATTTGTGTGGAAAGAACCTCCACTCTGTAACCTCCGCTACAGGTAGACTGAGTGTTACTGTAGTTCCTACAACTCCCAAGAAAGTGAAACAACTCTCTAGCGGATCACATGACGTCAGGTTCAGGAGTGCATTCTGCCAGTTAAACTATCTTATCTTATTAGATCTATAGCAGATCTAATCAAATAGATAAAAAATAAAACACTGGAAGCTGTCATATTTTTTTCCCTCACACACCCACCTGTCACAGATGCACCTTTCCTGACAGCCAATCCATTCACTCCCTTTCATCACATCACGCACACAACTTCAGTTTTCTCCTTGTTTTAACAAAGAAGATGGCGACGAAGATGGTGCAGTTGGAATAGAAGCGGTGAAACCATCCGGTAGTGGCTGCCGGCGTCCGTCCCTTTGTTCTTTCTCTGTTTTGTTCTGCTGTGTTCTCTGGAAAGCCATATTGTCATACCCTCGTGTCTTCACAACCCTCCAAAAGGATTCCCCACTGGAGTTGTGGAAGAGTGACGGCGACGGAAAACCTGGACTGGCTATCAATAATTTGAGATGATCAACTGAATAGTTTTGAAGCAGGACCTTCAGGATCTTGTAAGGTGTGTCAGATTAGAAGAAGTCTGTTGTCTCAATTTGTCAAATACACTTTACCACGTGGTCTCGTGTAGTGTGTGGGTGTTTGTCTTGCAGGTCCTTGTCGGGGTGGAGGTGCCATTGCGATACCTGGGAACGTATTGGACGGTGGTGAAGTCGAGACAAACAGAGACACTGGAAGTTGCCTGGATAATGTGGATACTCAGTCCTGTTTGTCATAGTCTATACTCTGCAGTAAGACTGGAATGGCTGGTAGGTAATGGCTGGGCATCTTCAGGACACTTCTGGTCCAAGATTGCTGGGCCCATGGGAGGTGAGGAGAAACTGTTGAGTGATGACAATCAGCTAAGGCTGGAGCTGTGGGACAATGGCTGACGGCTGGGGTTTCAAAAATTTCCAGTCCAGTCCAGTCCAGTTCAGTTCAGTTCAGTTTCATTAACAGCCAGCGTCACAGATCTGTGTGACTGGGTGGGCTATAATGTGCATTGCTGTAGCTGCAACCACACCCAACTGTGACGTTGTAGTGTACTGACACACCCTCAAGAACAATTCTACATCACTGCAATGGGGTAGGAAGTTAAACCAGTAAGGATCATTAAACTAATCTCCTTACTTTATTAATTCCAATGCTTTTATTTACTGTGAATTGTGTTTTAATACTCTTTTGCAAAGTATTGGGTTTCTCGTCCTCTTTGGGTCAGACTGTATGCCACTCTTTATATTTGCTTTCTTCAATCCCTCAAAACTAGGTGGTGTTTTCGCACAGCAAACAGCCTCCCTTAATAGAAAAGTGAGCTACATAACTAGTTCTTAAAAATGTCATGTTGTTTTCATCAGGTCGGTGCTATAGGTTATGTTAGGGGATCACTAAACTTGAAACATTTCATTCTGACTGTGTGTATAGAGTTCCATGGCACTCCATCCAATAGCTGCTGAGATATTTCAGCCTAGACTAAAATCAAAGCCCTAACCTTCACGCTGCCTCCAAGACAACTCAGAACTTTCCAATCTCCTCCTGAAAAAGTACAAATAAACGCCACTCGGTCAGAGTTCTTACTTCTAAACTTTGGGCTAATCTATCTACTCTGACTTCATGAAGAAGTTTGCACCTGCACAACTGCTGGGTGCCGGGTGAGTTGGTTCCAGAATAGGCAGGGTTTCCAGTAGTACCTTGCATTCCTTAGAGTAGTTGATGGTGTCAAACTGATTGTAGAAGGTGTTCAGGTCATCAGCGATTGAGGTGAGATCATTTATTGCACACATCTTGGGTAACATCCAGTGTCAAGTGTTCTTTTTGAAAAGCTTGTCTTGCACATTGCGTATTGGCTTCACTTCACAGCCACAGAGATTGCCGCTTGGTCAAGGTCCAGAAACCCGAGGTCGGACATTTTTAATTGTGCAATAAATGGTGTCATTTTGTTCATCACAAGTTATAGCAGAACTTCCAAAAATGACTTTGTAAATGTAGGTTTTAATCTGTTTTGGAAAAGTACCTGGTACCAAAGGCTAGTACTCCATGCAGTGAAAATGTCGTGTTGGTCTCATTTTAGCACCAACACAGTTTCTTTCAGGGATTCACATGTATCCTCCTCTGTTTGTTGACTTTTCCTATTTTACTCAGATATACAGTACATCATTCAGCTAATGACTGAATGCACAAAAGAATGTGATCTGTGCTGAGTGAGATTAATGGTTGAGTCTAATTCAGAATGTCATCCACCAATGTTTGGATGGGATGATCCATCAGGGCCTCTCCTTTCAGTTGATTAAATTCCTGTGTCCTTAGAATCTGTCCTGCCTAAAGGTTTGGAGAACATTGAATTTCTCTCTCTTCACTCTGCAGTGTATCCTCTCACCAGTACCTTATGCCTCATGCAAAAAAAATGTCAGAACGCCAGAAATGCTATCATTTCCTGAACTGCTATACAATTTAAAACTGCAACAGAAGAGAGACCTGTGGTTTTAATGAACACGGCAGTGTGCTTTAGCAGAATCATATCTGTAATTATTGTGGATTTAGACCAGCATTTGCTGAATTTAATGCTCACCTTCTTCAACAGCTCAAGGCAACAAACTCGGTTTGGCTGCTATGAATAGAAGGATTCACATCTATTAAATATTGTCTCTGTCCAGTGAAAACCATGTATGTCCAAAAATCTTTTTTATCAGGAGGATGAAAAAACTCAAAAAATCCACCTAAAACTCTGTAATGAGACACATTTAGCACCAGAAATGAAAATCTATGTTTACACAGTCATCAGTGAACCGTTTAATATTTGAAATTGATTTACGTGGCGTGTGAATGGAAGAGGATGTTTTTCAAAATGGTTCTAAAGATGTCTCTACTCTCCTGTTGCCCTGTTGGCAGTCTTGCCTCTTCCAAAGGCAACAATTAGCAAAGATGTGGATCATCAGTGGACCTGAAGCAGGCTGAATGACACCTGGGTGCTCAAACAAGCCACCTGTAATGACACCCACCTGTCAATCAAAGCAGCCATGCTGTTAATTCTGCATAACTTTAAGCCTTAATATCATTTGAAAAATTCAGCCTCAGTACAATTAGCTATAGCGAACCAGGCTGTAAACATGTTTATTTCTGCTGTGAAGTTGGACATTTTAATATTGAGGTCCACAGAGACTGACTCGTTCTCTAGCCAGCATCTAGTGGTGGTTCAAGGAACTGCAGTTTGTCTTCACTTACACATTGCCTTCGTTTCCCAGCCATGGTTGCCGCTTGGTTTCCACAGAGCACAAAGCTATTTAACTATTTTACACTGAGATCAGCGTAATCCAGGTTAATGGCCACCTGACACTGATGATAAAACGTTATATATCCAAAGCTCTCCTCCTTCTAGCTATCCTACATATATGATTTAACTGTTATGTTGTATGGTAACCTACATGGATGCTAATTTTAGCACTCGTGATACAAAGATGATTTAATTTTTCAGACATGAATCCGAGATGGTTACAAACAGAGCACTGCAACAACTTGTTGTCAATCTGCACTCAGCCTGCACTGGAAGACTGAAGGATGTTTCCACATTTCAAATAGCCTTCCCTTCTGTGGTGTGTTGAGGCTGGGGGTTGGGCTCTGTGTGCTCTCTTGGCAGAGATAGGTGTGGTTTGCTGAGGAGCTGGCTGCACACACCTGAGCCTGATCATCATCTGGAGCAGTACTTAGAGGCTGGCCTCCTGTGTTCTCACTGCCAGATTGTCACCGCTTCGTGGTAGATCGGCCTGTGTGCTCTTTTGTGAATTTGCTACCTGAGATTTCCAACGGAATTACTCACCTAAGTTTTCTGCCTTCAGGATCCAGCTCTCTAACCACCAAGCCACCCTGCCACCGCACCCTTCAGCTTTAGCCTCAACCTTGCCACGCTTTCCACCTCCCTCGTTCCCTACCTCTACCCCCCGTGAGCTTGCCTGCCTCCACGGCCTTCCCTGTGTCAGGAGACGCCACCTCACCTCTTACCCTTTAGTTTCAATAAACTGCTGTTTTGTTCCTTCTCCCTCATCTGTTTGTCTGCATTTTGGGCCCAGCACCACCGCCACTCAACACCCTTCACCTTAACTGTCCATCATACATGTGGTATGCATGGCTTTCAACCCAAACCTGCCACATTGTTTTTCATGATATTCTCTTATAATGTGAATAAATTTCTCCTCTTCTGGAACGAAGAAAATGAGAAAAACAAAAATTGACAGATGTGAAAGAGACTTTTTTTTTTTCTAAAATCAACTTTAAATCTGCTTCTCTTGAGTATTAATTAAGGCCATCGAGGCAGGCTTTTTAGTTTTTAAATTTCATCAAGAAGTAAATTTGAAGTGTGGTATAATGGATTTTAATTGTAGGTATTAAACAGCAGACTATGTATACTTGATATATTAAACACATGCATACACACATACACACACCTCTGTCTTTTGAATATTTGTGAAAAGAAAGACTACTTGAAAATCAGACCTTCACAGCAGAGAGCCAAACAACAAGGTGTGCACAATGAACACATAACAGTGTTGATGTAACGGCTGCTGCCTGGGCAAATAGCTGCTATTCATAAATGGCACTGAATGCTCAGGGTTATTACATGACTTCTTATAAAATCACGTTGACATTTGTAGAAACACTGATCAGGTAATAAGACACGGAAATGAAAGCAGTTGAAGTCAGATAAACAAAAAGGTATTAACCAAGTAAAATAAGACATATTTGCCAACTTCTCTCAGAAGTGATTATCAGTCAGCAATGTCTGGTGTTCACCTTTGAGTTCTGTTGTCATGTTGAGAATACATCTGTCATGGAATCTTCTGATGGAACAGCTTTCATAGACACAGAGAGTTTGGTCAAAAGGGATGGGATTTATTAGATGATATTATTAGTTAGCAGGTGGCGATACGGGGAATGATGAAGCAGAGTTGAGGAGGCAGGTTGCCAAGCAGGGTTCTATAGACATGTAGTAACATTGAAGAGTCAGAAACTGCAGTTCCTCAAACTGCCACTTAAGGCTGGCTCCAAAAATGATTCAGTCTCCATAAGTCCCCATGTTGAAATGCCCAACTTCACAGCAGAAATAAACATGTTTACAGCCTGGTACAAAAAACAGTTTTGGTCTCTATAGCTAATTTCCCCGTTCATGACAACTGTACTGAAGAATTAAAGTTATGGCCACTTGACGGATGAATGCTGTCACAGGTGGCTTGTTTGAGCAACCAGGCTTCATTCAGCCCCTTCATCTCCTCCCACGGTCCACCCCTTTGACTATTTTTAGATTAGCCAGGAGGTGGCAGAGGCAGGACTGCCAAGATGGCAACGGCCAGAGCCACGACACTCAGCTTCACAACTGATCTCCCCAAAACCTGTGGGTGACGTCACAGAGACTATGTCCATGTCTTATACAGTCAATGGCGTCAGCATATAAAAGCACAAAACCAGCAAATTCTCAAAATAACTAGAAGTCAGTGTCCTCTGAAATGTTTACATGGGCAAGAGTGGTGGCATAACCCAGGACTTTGCACGTTTTGAGCCTATAGCTTTAATAATTTCCATTCAATATTTATCTGTTTTATGTGGCTTTTGTGCCGTTAACTTCTCAGAATAGTGGCTCTAAAACCATGGTTGGGAAACCGTTGGCTCTATAAAGCTTATTTAGCCTAGCTCATAAATGTTAACGTAGCTGGTAACATTAACACGGCTTCACGGATATCGCCTGACAGACACCATCAGGCACGAGGAAGAGATGAATCCCACACTTCTGCGGCTTTAAAAATGTGTGTCCTGATAGAAATTGGGGATGTTCTTCTTTAAAGAAGTCTTGTCTAATCTTAACTCCCCATGGGAGGATCTCTGCAAGGTCTGCATTTTATATAGGTCTTACCCTCTATACATTGATGTTTATCCACAGGATCAACACAAGAGATCTTTGAAATATTAAAGCAAACATGTGTGCATTGCTTTCTTTATTGTGTCATCCCTGACTGAAGTGCTTCTTCTCCTGCACTTTGAAGTAAGACCACATTCACAGTAGGAGTACTGCCCCACTTCTCTCACCATGGTGTGATGCTGTACTGTACATAAACTTATATTTTATTCAGGAGTTTAAATTTCTATACTTTTAGGCCCCATGCTGGAGTCTCCTGGGTATTATGTTCTCTGGAAACTGCTTTTATGACTACATCTAAACCTGGCCAATTCCTTTTCTTCCTGACTGAACTAATGGCTATAACTACAACTCCCAACATCCCCAGGGTGACTGTGGCCTTCCAGGTTCCTATCTTACGCCTCATCTGCTGCCTTCCCATGGTACCTTTGCTGCAAAGTAAGCAACCGCTGGGTGTTTAAACACAAGGTCAGGGCTATAGGCCTGCAAGGGGATCCCCCGGGTTACAACAAAGGTTGCTGATGCTGGAATAATTCACCGATCTAACAAAGGTGATTAACGTCTTCATTTAGCTAAATGTTCAGGTTTTGGTTGGTGGTGTTCTCTGAACTAGAACCAGTTGTTCAGACTGACCCATTGATTTGTTGTTACTATTTAAACTATCTAAAAGGAGGCAAAGACAGGACAGAGAATGTGAAAGTGTCTCTCAAAACATGACCTAACAGTTTTTTAGATTTTATAAATACAAAATATGGAACAGTTTAATATAATGTTGTTGTTTTTTTTGTTTTTTTTAATTTAATCTTTATTATAAGTTTGAGATTCAAAAGGAAAGACCAAAATCAAACAAGAATAAAATAAGAGGGACATCTGTTAGTCCAGTATGATAGTAAAATGATCAAATTTTTTAATTGTGCCAATTACCAGAAGTAAAGGTGACCTACAAATAAACAATGCAAACTATATACGCTATGTTTGCATATCAATGCTTATACCTGAAACCTATCAATGAAAGAGTAGACAGTAGAAGAAGGTTTTCTAACAGCACCAGAACAGCAGTCATTACACGTGGTTGTGGCTTCGCTCACAGCACTAATTCATTGTATTGTCTTCATGTACAAATGTGCCTCTGACCCAGATCTTACACATTGTTTGTAGACTTCAGACTGTCATCTCTTTTGTCTCCGTCCTTCAAATTACTCCAAAGATATGCAATGCAAATTTCAGTGAGAGGAAATGTGATAACAGACACATTTGTATGTCCCATTTGGTGATTTTTAACACATTTACAGTTATTCACTATTTTTTTCTTCTTTTTTGCTGTGTCAGACAGTCAAGACAGCAAGTGGATAGAAAAAAGCAAACGATCCATGTTAGTGGAAAGGAGCAGAGTGAAATAGAATTGTCTGCAGAGAACATTGAACTAGACCATTTTAATTCTTCACATTCTTCTTCTTCTGTCTGAGACGGGTATGAAGTCGTCTAACAGGCAGGAGTGTTTAGAGTGGCCTTTCATACTGGAGACTGAACTCTGTACACATCTGCCCCGCTATGGACCCATTCATGTGAGGCAGCTGTCACAGGTTAAACTCTGGTTGTCACTGTTAGCAGAGACTCCAGTCTGCTGCTCCACTTAACAGATAAACCAGAGAATTACACAGAATAATGACAAAGTAAATGTTAAGTTTTAGCACCCCATATGCAATCTATCTCTCTCTGTTTGGGGAATGATTTAAATGACATGATTTTTAACTCTGGTATCATTTAGTAATTCATTTTCTTGATAGAAATGACTGAAATGATCCCTGAAGCTGTGTCCAAGAGGAGGGTCCTGAAGGAGGGTCAGCTGTTGAACCACTCCAAAAGTTGTGTTCAACGCTACTTACTACAAATAGTAACACCTAGGGGATTCCCTGATCACATAGTTTACCACCAATACTGACTGCCGATCATCAGTGAGACATCAATGTCAATACAGATTGTTTTTTTGGTTTGATACAGCAGCTGGCATCCAAGTATTGACAAATCATGTAGCACTGTTCATAACAAAGGGCTTAAAAATATCTTGAAATTGAAATGAACAATATAACACTGTCTTATATTTTGACCAAAGCTTTGTTCATCATGTCAAAATTGAATTGCTCAGCCTTTTTTTTTTTTACATTCTGACTCATTCCTCGCCTTGATGAGCTTTTTACTGAAACTAAATATGTCAGGAAAGTGTAGATTTAATCCAGCATGGCTGGAAATGGATCTTTATAGCGTTTGGCTTCTAACTGCTTTGTTTTATACAGACTGCTGACTCCTAGCTCTTTCTAACTGGCCAGTAAGAGCTGCAAGTAATCAACAACTGCTAGGCTAAAAATAAAGCTTACCAAGTCTGTTATAGGCCATGTTTTAAAGGCCAGACATTTGGTCTCAACTTGAAAATCTGCAGATTAATTCTATACCAGATACAAACCAGATATAACACAATAAAACAGTCACCCACACCCCTAAATAGATTAAAATGTATAAATAGATGTATAAAAAAAAATGTACAGACAGAGTTTAGTTAGTAGCTGGTTAAAGTATAAAAATAATAATAATTAAAAAAAAAGTATAAATGTCAATGTATAAATAGATATATACATATACAAATATATGAATATACAAATAGATAAATACACAACAGTGATAGTAATGTAAATTGAAAGCCAGACTAATTCCAATTGACAGCATCTAAAGGTTAAAAAGAGAAGGACCTAACACTGAGCCTTGGGGAACACCACAATTCATTTAATAGAGTTATGATGAACATCCACCTATACTTACAAAAACTCTGTGGTTGAGATAATATTTATATATTATATATATCTGATCTATCACATATTTTTAGTGAACATCGGCTAACTGATAATCCATCAATCGATCAGGGCATCCCTGGTAACATCAGTGTTTATTAGGAGAGATTGTCTGATGCTTCCATTATAAATTCAGCATGTTCCAAACATTTATATTTTGTACACAGCTTCCATTTTAACCATTGTGTACTTCCGTGAGTTCACCAACAGTGACTGTAAATTGCTTGTGTTACGTCACTGACATCCTCACAATAAAAAGTCAAATCAGTAGAGACAGCAGGCAGCCTTTCAGTAAAGTTAGCAAAGTCTTTTATAGGTCTGTAAAATCTGTGACCTGCCATAGAGCACAGTGCAGCGGTAGACAAAGGGAAAGTGAGAGAAGCTTTTATTGAAATGAGTTTTAAAATAAAGCAGACCCTTGTCCACCTTTCCTGTCAGCTTGAGAAACATTTAAACTATTGAAATCTGAAGGGTGCCACACCACCGCTGTTATCTGTTATGTTTCAGTTAAAAGCATAAAATCCAGATGGTATGGAGTAATAAAGTGATTATCTAAAAATGACTTGTTTGAAGAAATACTAATATAAAGCAGAGCTTTGTAGTATTAATAGAGCGGTCTGACACTGACACGGAACAGATAACAGGTTGGTTCGATTTGGAGCTCGAGTTGAGTGCACCGCTCTCATTACTATCACCCATCAGAAAACTGTAGGCACGCCGAAGCCCAGCTCGTTCTGAGGACAGTCATTCGACCATTATCACTGCAGGAGGGACCAACACACATCAGCAAGGGCTCGCTGTGTTTCTATACGTGTGTTGTCATCAGTCGAATTAACCAGACTTGCTGTGCTTTCCACAGAGCACAGGGGAGGTGACGCTGGACAATTGTGATGCTGGACAGAGTGTGGAGGAGGTCAAGGGCGGAGGATGGCGGTGGATGATGTATCCCTGCAGTAAAGGCATGTGTCACAGCTGGCCAGGGGCTCATAGCCAACACTGGAGGTGGATGCCAGGGGGGAGTTTCGGGGAACAAAATGGACTCTGGGCGGAGAAAATGGCAAAGGACCAGGAGAACGTTTGGTTCCAGGGGCGTAATCAGTGACTTGGGAATTTAATAATAATAATAATAATGCATCTTTTTTATTTGTTTATCATGCATGCTGTGTGCAAAATCTGAGTCAGAATATAAAAAAGGGACTTTAGATTTTTAGGACTTTTTGTGTGAGAGGTTTTTATATATAGTGACTCAAATGACATTGCTAAACATATTTTAGATAGTTAGGATTTTAATATTTGATGCATGAAGGGGTTCATAGATCACATTACATGGAAGTATGTTCTAAAATTCATTTTAATAGTATATATTTTTTTGGTAACACTTTAGTTTAGGGAACACATATTCACCGTTAACTAGGTGCTTACTAATATGCATATAAGTAGCATACTAGCTACTAACCCTAACCCTAACCCCAACCCTAACCATCTATTAGTAATTATTAAGCACGTATTAACACCTTATTCTACATAGCCTTATTCTACCTCTATTATGCCATGAATTAAGATTTTTCCTATCAACTCCTAATTATTGCTTATTGGCTGTAAATTAATGCATTGTTGTTTCTGAATAATTATGTAAATAACCAGTGGGTTATTGGGGCCTTGTAGTTAATGGTGAATATGTGTTCCCTAAACTAAAGTGTTACCATTTTTTTATTTATATTGTTTACAGTTTTCATATACTGATATGATACATGCACTTCATTTTCTTTATTTGACCTTTAATATCAAAGTGACCAAAGTGTTATGTTAGTGTCATGAAGTATCACCGAATTGCCCAGAATCAGAATTGCTCAGTCTTTTCTTTTGTCCTTTTCTTTAATTCTGAGTCAGTCCTCGTGTTGATTAGCCAGTTACTGAAAAATAAACATATAAGGGAAGTGTAAATTTAATCCAGCATGAAATTAATCTGTATCGCATTGCTCAGCTGAAAACAAAACATACCTAGTCTGTTGTAGAACATATTTTGTAACTTTTTGTAGGCCTTTGTTGTGGCTCAAACATTTGGTCTCAACTTGAACCGGAGTATCTGCAGATTAATTCTATACCGGATATATTATGATTCACTATAATTAGATACAATGCAACTTGAATAAACATATGTAATTAATTTACATATTGTACATACAGAAATGTATTGTTAAAATGTAAGAATTACAATGATTTAAAATAACCGAACAACTGCACACACACAAAAATTGCAAACGCTGAATTTAATATAGCTAATAAGCTATCCAATCAATAGCATATTTTATGTATATATCTATATATACACGTAATGGAAAGTGAAATATGGCTTCTTCTGTCAGGTGTGAAATACTGAGTTTTGTGGGAGTTGTCCAAAACACGGTCCAAACAATGACTTCAATGCAGCTGTATGATGCACATTCTTATGTCAAAACACTATCTTCCAGGAACAGCAGCAGGCTGGACAGCAGACACAGTAGGAAATACAGGTCATGTGACGGCCTCGGGCCCAGAAAGACTTTTTGTTGAACGCCTCGATTATAACATGACAGAGCTGTGAAGCTTTGAGGCACAGTGACTAATTGAATTGGTTCAGTTTGTACATTAGATTTTAAACTAACAGAAGCTGTACATCTCCACTTCTTCTCAACCGGCCGATGCTGGTTATGGATCTCCACGTGCAGTTGTTCCTCTTTGATATGTTAACTGTCCGTCCTTTGTTTGCTCATTGGTCATATTTCAGCCTTTCATTACCGTGGCAGCATTGACAAAGCCTCACCAAGCTGGACTGATGTGTCAACCACAGGCAAAGAAAGGTTGCATATGGATGGATCATTCTTAACACTGCGACTGACTGACACAGCAGCTGACAGCTGCCTCTGATGTATGGACATCCCACTACCCCTGTTACTGAAGCTGACACACACTCCTCAAAGCTTTTTCCTCTATAAAGAGCAAGATTGATCGCAGGCATTCAAATTTTCTCTCTTCACTTCTGTGTGTGTGTGTGTGTGTGTGTGTGAGTGTGTGTCTGCATGCTTTTACTAGTTCAGCCTGTGCACTGTGTAAACTCAAACTAATATTGCTGAAACCCCCTGGTTTTTCATATGGATGTTGATGCTGGTCCATCTGCCCGTCAGTGAAACTGCCAATTAGACAAATGTGCACACAGTCTGTATTTGAGCGTGTTTTAGACTTGCTGGAGCAGAGTATCATATTATCATATCAAAACGTGTCAATATCCTGACCGCTAAGCAAACAGATCACTCATAAAACGGGGCATTATGATATACTGATGTGCTTTATATGTGCAGCACGTTCTCAGAACAGTTTCTTCATCATACGACAGAATAATATCTGCACAATATTAAAGACAGTGTAGGCGAGGCCATCCACACTTATTTTGAGTCTAATGAGACTCAAACTGATTTAAAAAAATTCTATATTCTTCACATTTCACTGTGTTGAATATCACTTGTAATTATCTCTGTAACTGATTTTTCCTGTGAGTATCATCACCTGAGCATTTGATCTCAATACGTCATTCGTGGTTCTGATTCTGTGTCTTCTGCAGCATTAAACCTCCTGTAACTGCTGCTGATATGGACGTTGGCTGGTAGACAACTTGGACTAAGTGGACTCAGTACAGATGCCACTTTTCTGTCCTGATAGTCATCCTAATCATAATGTGTTCCCCTTAAGTAGTTCTAAACATGTTACAACCTTCAATCTGGTTCAATCTGAGTTCAATCTGGAAAAATAAATCTTTTCATTTTCATGTAATTTAATAAATGAGAAAAACACAAAATGAACACTACAAAAAAAGTCTGTTTAAATTTCAATAATTGTAATTCCATTATTTCATTTGAAAAAGAGATTTTGAGTTACCGCCAAAAGTAGTGGAACTTTTTTGTTAGCAAATCTCCTTCAGCAGTTCACATAACAGACACTACCAATAATACCAATAATCATGACGGTGTGGGCAGAAAGTGAAAGTGGTACCTCCATGCAGTATTTAAAAGACTGTCCATTTGCCCTGCGTCTGACCTCCTGCTTACAAAAGAGCGAATTTGCTCTTCTTCACTCATTCATCTTTAATAATCATATCCAGGCATTATACAGTTTTATCAAAGTTCTTCATGTATCTTTTATTTATACGTAGGGGTCTTCTTCAGGCTGCTCTGTGATTGTCTCCGACATGTTGTTGTTCTGTGATGCATCTGTGTTCTGAGTATTAACAATGAGCTAATGAGCAGCCTGACACTGACTTCATCCTTCTGACAATGTCACTGTTTACTCATATTCTTTTCTCGGAGGACAGCTTGTATTATCAAACACTACATATGTATGCTTGAGCTTCACCGTCTCTGTTGAATTACCATTAAAACATAAACATACAGAGTGAAGAAAAAAACATGAACTTACTGTAGGTCGTGTTACTGTTCAGTGCTTAATCAGTATTTATATACAAACTCAATTTCAGATTAATTAAGATGAAGCTGAGCTAATCTGTCACTCTGACAGACATGGCAGCACAATTTCAACAAGACTGAGATTTTTGCAAAATGAAATGTTCTTTTTTAAATAACAGTAAAATGTCTACAGAGACTGTAGTGTGATCGTGGTTCAGCAAAGATGTTTACTGATAAATGCATCTGTTGACAACATTGAACTTTATGCACACGTTTGAGCTGCTTTCAACAACATTTTGGGACCCTGGGTTTGGCCATGTTGTTGCATTTTCATTTTTTTTTCAAATAAACATTGTATACTTAGACATCTGATATGGCTAACATGTTGGCAAAGACATGCCTATTTTTACACACATATAATAAAACCTTACATTCATTTGGAGTTTTCATTTGTCCACCTGATGCATGAGAGTGCAGTATTCTCTCCTCTTCTATCTCTGTTTTGGTCTCTACCAACTCCTGTGAAATATATCTAGCTTTTGCCTGTACAAGAACTGTAAATTATAGATTACTTATGTAAATATCATCACTTATACTCAGTCTACTCATACTGTGCATACCGCATAAACCAAATATCTACCTCATGTCTATAAGACAACCTGCTGAACAGACCATATTTATTATATCATCCCTTAGTGTTGGGAAGTTCGAGTCTTTTAACTGACTCGGATCTCCTAAAGAAATTTTGAGCCCATACATTCTTATTGACACTGCAGTAGCACAGAGGCTTCAATAAAGTTAGTCAAAGGCAGGCTTGAGGTTGCCAAGCAACTAGGGTCAGGCCAGAGCAATTAGGCGCAGCTGCACGCGCACACTCTCTCTCTCTCCCTCTCCCTCTGACCTCTCAAAATGAACCCCCTCGAACGATGTGGCGTATCCAAAAGCCGAAATGACTGTAAGTTTCAGTGCTAAAAGGTAAAAAATGTGAACAGGTGCTCCCTGCTCAAAAAAAGTGCATAAGAATAATAAGCGCGGGGAATAATAGTGTGCCTTCAGGCACACTCAACTAATCTTTTTTTGAATCATTTCGTTCATTCACTAGTGCAGCGCTGTAGCCCTCTAGTGGCCGATGTAAACGTGACAAATGAACGAAAGACTGATCTGTATGAACGTACTGCTGTGTGCATGGGCGTCAATTGGGTATGGCAAGGTATGGCAGCTGCCACACCTTGGCTCCAGGGGAAAATGTAAATGTTCGTTTTTTTTAAATCAATTTATGGAATTACTCTTTGTGTCAATTTGTATTGATTATTCTATTATTTATACATATAAATTAACTACAAATGAAAATCAGAACAACACAATCGATTTCTCTAGGTATTATCTTTCCCAAAACTTGTATCCCCCCCTCCATATCTTGAAATGTGGTATCTCACTCCCAGCCCGCCCTGACGAGATGACAGAGGTCAGAGGTCATTATTGTTTTTAGCGCGATTTGTTTTGCGGAGCTAATAAAATGAAAAGGAAGCAGAGAACTTTGGAATCATTTTTGATTAAAAAAAAGGCAGGTGATGGGTCCAATGTTGCCCCAGCGGCGGAGGGAGGAGGACCAGGTAGCGATGGCGGGATTCGGGCTGTTAACGAGGCTGTTAACGAGGCTGTTAGCCACTCCAGCACCTGCCCCGGGGATGCAGATGCTAACAGGGAGACGGAGACTACATGCGTTGAGGCTGAGAACTTGTCCACACCGACTTCTCAAATTGAATCCGAGATTTCTGAGTCCCCACGGAATTCTCAGACTGAAAGAGCTGGATCAGACTTGGACAGCGATAGGGAAGGTCAAGGCCCGGGTGAGGGCGCGGGCGCCAGTACAACTGCAGTAGTAGTAGCCACTGGATCAACTGGAGCAGAGAAGAAGGATATTAGTGGATGTAAAACAGACGGACTCAGGCGTCCTCGGTCCACTATGGGCGATGACAAACTGACGCACCTTATGTTAATGGCTGTTGAGCCTGCTGTCGTGAAATCACTGGACCCAGATGAACTAATGACTTTGCCGGTTTGAGGCCTCGGCATTATCCACTGATGGGTTAATTATGCAAGTTCATCTTAAGGTAAGATACATCACCCGAACCTCTTATAAATCTGTTTAAGGGAAATATGATTTCTCTCTCTCTTTCTCTCTTCTCCCCCCTCCATCTCCTCTTTGCATTTGGACTTTAACAGTTATAAGTTTACCTGGTATGTTCACGTGATATTGTTGCAATTACATAGTGAATGAAGTGAACAGAATGAGTGAAACTGCGTTTGTCAGGAAGGCTATTACTGCTCTCTAACCCTGCCACTTGCTATCCATGGTGCTGAAAACGGATGCGTAAAGGCGCATTTGACTGAATTGATGAACACGTGACGTACGTAGATAAGTGTTTGTGTCCATAGTTACGTTAGTGGGATATGAGTGAGACTGCATTTGAAAAAGTTCAAATTTTCCTAACCACACAAATAAGCTACATAGCAGACTTTTGTGATGATTATTTGATTTGATTTGATTTGATTTGATTTGATTTGATACTGTAGTTGGCTCTTAGTCAAAGTCTCGCGGAAGCGGAAGTTGACGCGCTCGGTGTGTTTACATGCAGTCGGAAGCTCCCGTTTGTGTCATAAACACAGGACTCGCAGTAAGACGAAAGTTGACTGTTCTTTATAACTAATGCCATTGCCAGCCATTGTTGAGAAAATACTAATACTACGAAACCGTTGTGCCTCCGAGTTGATATTCCTGTGTTTATGAATTATGACACAAACGGGACCACACACCAAGCGCGTCAACTTCCGCGTCCACGAGACTTTGACTAATAGCCAGTTTTACAAACGTGTCGGCTTGCTTCAAGTAAATAACTTATCTTATCGGTGCATGTTTGAGTAGCCATCTGCCGCTGTCTGTGGAAAAAAAATGCGGCTTTGAGGGCTGTAAACAGCCTAAGTAGCGGAACTTCATTGCTCCCATTCATTGCTGCTGTGGCGATGCGGGGACAGACACAACTACCGCAAAACAAGAGCAATTAAACTGAAAATCTTCAGATTCCTTCTTTTAGACCTAAAATGTTAGGAAAATACAGTCCAGAGTTGAATTTGCCCGGCCGGAATTGTCCTTTAAGTCATGTGACTAGTAACCTTGCCATACCTTAGCTTTGGTTGAATTGACGCCACTGGCTGTGTGTACTGCTCCTCACACAGCCTGAGTATTCATGCAGCTGCCTTGTGGCGAGGGAACGTACTGCATGAACATGAACGAATCACTCACTGAGACGACTCATTACTTCCGAGTCATATAAAAGATTAGTTCATATTGAACGATATGTTCACGACCGACACACCACTATTATCCCTGCACTATGCTCCATTGCACCATTTCATTGCACGTTCCTATACAGTGTAAAAATGTCATCTTTGTTTAGAGATAACTATAGATAAGTGCTAACATATTATACACAATAATTTGTGTTTACCAGTGACACTTACTATTTACCAATGAAAGTAGCTAGTGCTAGCTACAGAAGTCACTAAAAGGTGCCAGATGATGTCATACACTAATTTGCATATTGAGCTTTGTGGTTGTGCAGTGAGACAGAGATCACTTTAAGCCAGGGCCACATACACAGACAGGCTTTGACAAAACAGGCAGTGCGGTGCGCCTCATGTTTCGCAGACTGCTCCGTCTGATCGGGGCTTTAAGCAGCTTAGCTCAAAAGGTCCACTTTCAACTTTCAATCTCTGTCTCCGGTTTCAACACTGCCTAAAAATTCAACTTTTAGGTCAGCACAATCATATGTGATCGCACGTGACCACATATGATTTATTGCGTATTACAGCGTCTTTTTAAATGTCAAAATAACAAATGACATTTAGAATTAGTTTTAATTATAACTGGTGAGTGGCTGAAAATGTTTGGATGACATGACCTCTAAATAAACTGTATTAAATATCAGATATTTGCTTGGTTTTTCAGACACATTTCCCAAACGTAGCCCCAAAATAAGAAACATACAGAGGAACTAATGTATATTCCTCACTGGACATTTAAACTGCCTTCATCATTTATATTGTAACTCTAAATTTTATATTGAATTTTGTTGCTCGTTCTGGTTTGGTTTACTATTTATTGATTTTTAAATACACCCCTTTTCCAGACGTTTGCTCAATACAGTTCTTTCTACAGCTGATTGATCCACAATGAAGCTTTATCTTATTTCTTCTGTGTCTGTACAGCTCCGTGTATGTGTGTGTGAAATTCATGTGTGCATGTGTGACATGTTTGGAGTGATGCATATTCATCCGTGCATTGCGCATTCTGGCAGGCGGAAGGACAAAAGGAAGATGGAGAGACAGAATTGGGCCATTGAGTGGCAGAGCTCCCCGCAGCCTCAGTCAGAGTTCTGAATGTCTGAAGAGGGCCTGGAGGCCCCTGGGCAAATACTGACATCACCAGCACTGCTTCTTCATGTCTGGCAAGACAGCCCCATGTAAATATTACATCCATGCCCACACACAAACACACACAAATATGTCTGAACTCACACATCGCAAGTCTGAGAAAAGCTTTAATTGCTGTGATTTTGTGGTAGCCTGAACTATCACCTTCAGATCTGTCATAACCGCTACACAACCCTGTATTATTTTCATACTTTAGGCTACCATTCTAATTACTTATGCTCACAAAGTAATTGCTGGGAAGTGAGAAAGTGGCGAACTTTCTAAAAAAAGAAGTCAGATGGGACAAACAAGAAAAGCAGTCAGACGATCAGACAGCTTGTAAACGGACATATTTGGACAAGAAAACAAAGGTGATTTCCCAAACCGTCCTCTGCAAACATTCTTCATAATTACCAGACCCACTTTCTGGCTCAACTTTAACCTACTGTACTACACAAAGTATTCCTCTGCACTGAGGGATTATTAGCAACATTGCAGGTGTACTCACTTTCAGTGTGACTTCCAAATAAAGTAGTTTAGATCATTTTAGCTGCTGGTGTGTGTGCACCCCACCTGACTGCTGGTGTCCTTTCCCCATCCGACTTTGTTGGCGTAATTGATAGAATTGACGATCATAATAAAAAAGAAAATACCCAAAACGTAATCTAATTTTTTCAAGGTGTTCATGCTTATTATTTAGACAATTTTAATTCATACCGCATTTCCTCAATTTTAGGACACAGCAGAAGGTCACAATGAGTGTCCACCCTGTTTTATATCTACAGTCACTAGTCCTCTGTTCAATGAAACTGTCACCCAATGAGCTTCCAAATAGGACATGATGTAACTGTTCTGATGTGGGTTATGAACAGCCCACCGTGACGTCACCCATTGACCTGTTGAAAACCATTCTGAAGCCATGGTCAATGGGATCTTGTTTTTTTTTTGGAGCCACAAGTGTCCATATTTGGACAAGACTGTGGAGCTGGTGGGTGACATACTGAAAGTTGGTCTGCGCTTGGATTTGACTCCATTTGCAAGCTGTAAAAAATGGTGTGGAAGAAGACTTGAAACTAGTGATTGATAGCATAACCTCATGAGGAAACTGTTAAGGTCAAAAATGAAGTTAAAATACGGTCTCTTAATAGACTCAGAAATGTGACTTTTTACAACCAATGGAGCTGCCCCCTGTTGGCCATTAGAACAGGTGCAGGTTTAAGACACTAGCTTCACAGAACCAGAATCTCCGTCCACTACTTATATACTGTGAATAGGTGTGGTAATAAGTGAGTTCTGTTGTAGCTATAAACAGAACTAACAGTGTTGTACATTTCTACATCACTGCAGCAAGGTGAGAGGTTAAAAATCGGAGGTCAACACATCAAAGACTTTAAAAGGTTAAAAAAAGGTTAAAAGGTTAGGTTTCTATTTAAGGAAAACAACTATCTCGAATAATAACGTCCTCATCTCCAAACAAGTATATCTGTGTTTCTGTTGGCTTCATACAAAGATGAGCAATGATTCTGCAAAATTGCAGGAGCAGCTGCAGTTAATACTAAAATAGGAAACGTTTAATTGAACTCGTCCATTGTGTTGGCTTCAGTTGAAGTGAATCAGAGACAGAGAGAATATTTGTAGGACGGAAGTGTAATGTGACTATACCCCAAGGCCATGTCCCAGCAGACAACACAACTGCTTGAAACAAAACACTGCCTCCTGGGAGTTGTGGAGGGGGTTAGTGGTTAAACAATTACATCCACTCAGATTGCAGTGTCCTTGGTTTAATTCTGGCCAGGGACCCTTTGTTTTGTGTTATCCCCCCATTACTTTTCCTGTCACCTCTTTACTGGTAAAAATGCCCACAGAAAGAATCAATCAGAAAAACCACTGTGTTGGCACAGCCAGCTCAGACAGCTGTGGCAAAAAAGTTGAACCCAGTTCAACCTTTGGAAAAACACGGCATAACATCATCCAGCAAGATGGTGTTGCCCAATCAAATACTTACAAGGGCACATTACTGCAACATTACTTTGTAATGTAGAAGTTGTAAAATTACTGCCTGGTGGTTGTAAAATCCTCTCTTACAGTATTATGCAGTGTTTTTGTGTCTGACAACCCCTCAAGGTCATGGATCTCTGACTCAACTGGACACCCTGTGTCATATTTCATGGTCTAGTTCCTGAATCGGCATGACTATGACCAGCAGCCCTTTTCATTTTGCCTATAGTGCTATTTTCAGTCTGGACACTTGATAAGATCTTGTTCAGTTGTTCAGTTTTCTAGCTGTAAAGCAAAGTGTTGCACACTCACGTGAACTTACTCACAGCAGATGGCCAACCATGAGCCAGTTTCTGCTCGAGGTTTCTGCCTCTTAACAGGAAGTTTTTCCTTGCCACTGTTGTGCTTGTTCGTAGTGGGGATTGTTGGGTCTCTGTAAATAATATAATAAAGAGCAAGAGCAAGTATAGACCTGTTCTACATCTTCTATTACGATTTGGCGCTACATAAAGTAAATTGAATTGAATATGAAAAGCAAGAAAGTCTGCTCAAGCAAGAGGTTGGGGTGGATAGATTAACAAACATGCAGGAGACTGTTGTTCATCGGCTGTGTGAAACCAAAAGCCAAGATTGAGTTTTTTACGTAACTTGCGTCACGATAATAACTTTTGACACCTAAATTTAACCAAGTCAGCAAGCTGGTCTAACTGTACATTGCATATTTACAGTATTATACTCCCCACGGACCCTGTACATGCAAAGCTACCTACAGCGTCACAAGTTGAAGCATAAGTGGGCATTCAGACAGGGACAGGCAAAACGGATGCCTGCAGCCCGCAACGCAGGGGTTGCCGCAAAAAGTGTCGCCGGCGACCGGCAAGAGAAGTTGAGCCAGATTCAACTTTTGGGAAAACGGAGCCCCACGTCACGCTCCGGCCGCCAATCAGACACTCAGATCGGTCAAACCTCCACAGACAGCCTGAAATGTCTCTGAAGCAGAGACTATCCAGGTGGATTCAGACTAAACTCTGATAATCTACCTGTGTGTGTGTTCTCACTTTGTTTATTTCATGTACCAGCTTCTAAATCTGAGTCCGACTCGCGATTTACGCTGCAAAATATAATGACACGAAGAAGTTTAATTTGATTTGTGTCCGATGATTAGAGAGAGAGAGAGAGAGAGAGAGAGAGAGAGCTTTGGTAGAGAGACATAGAGTAACAACACAGAGAGCGAGCGCCGGCCTGGATAAAGCTGTTATTAATCAGAGAAATAAAAAGTTATTTCCTGATTGTTTCACAGGTTGCATTCAGCAGGTATAGACACGCCCACAGCAACCCACCTCAGCTCCCCTCACCCCCCCAACACCGCACTTCCCCACTGCCGGTTGCCGGTTTCCCTGTCCCTGTCTGAACACGCACTAAGGCAACTGACCAAGCTAGAGAGAGAGAGAGAGAGAATGTATAAAGCCAACAATCGCATCACAAATTGGCTTCACGGGGCATCATTGCTGCACAAGGTGTGAAAACAGCATGTAGACATCA
Organism: Argyrosomus regius; assembly: GCA_946959425.1. Taxonomy (NCBI): domain Eukaryota; kingdom Metazoa; phylum Chordata; class Actinopteri; family Sciaenidae; genus Argyrosomus; species Argyrosomus regius. The sequence continues at coordinate 19,977,369 of OX336902.1, forward strand.
ATCGCTTGCAGTGGCAGTATGGGAGCAGTTACTGTTAAAAGACACAGCCAGACTGTTGACCCTGAATTGGTGTAGAGGTGTTGAAGAGATTTCAACAGTATGGCTTTCAGTGGGAACACGAGTGTCATAAAAAGGTTTACTGTAAATGTTTCAGTGATTGTTTCTTGTGGAAGAAAACAGAATTATTGGAATAATCAAATCCTATATGAGCACAACATACACTATATGTCAGCTTTAAATACACAGATCGGTAGTGTTATCAAAACCCTCACTGGCAAAATACCAAGAAAGAAATTAAATTGTGTACCTGTACTTACCTGTTATACTTTACACATACTGTACATTTTCCCTTCAGTAATAGCACTTGGATGTATATGGCATGTAAGCCTACCCATACGGCACCATTGCTCTTTCTGTCTCTGTGGCTGGCTTGTTCAGTCACACATGGCCACATATCTAATTTCACATTACAAGTAACAGCACAGAAAATTCAATTTGTTTTTGTTTCCCTGCCATTTAGTGCAATTTCCATAAAATGAGAGTGGCTGACATCCAAAATCAATGGCTGGTTCCAAACCCCCAAGACTAATGGGGTAGATAGCTAAAACCGCAAGTTAATTGTTCAGGAATGTCCTTGAAAATTGTGTGTCAGCCTCTCTCTCTCTCTCTGTTTCTCTCTCTCTCTCTCTCTCTCTCTCTCTCTCTCTCTCTCTCTCTCTCTCTCTCTCTTGCTTGCTCCCTCCTTAACCCTCTCTCTTCTATTTACACTGCACTCTTGACTGCTTTTTGAGGAATAATTTCATGCAGCCTTTGTAATGACATGGATTTGGAATTTTAGCAGTCATGCTTAACCAAGCCCAAACTAGAACCCGGGTATTCCAATATTCATAATTCGCAGATACTGCATTGCAATTTGCAAGACTTGTCTCCTACAAAGAAGCAATGTGACTGCCAGTCCGCCTATGGACTCGCCATGTGTGTACTCCACAGAAAATTTGATCATCTAGTCACTGGATAGCCCTTCTTCTCTCCCTGTCAAGATTGCGACCAATGTTGAGTAAATCTGTAGAAAAGCTGTCAACAGCAGGCTCATGCACTGCCCCTGTTGTCCCCATTAGCTGGTGTGACGATTGTGAAACAGCCTGCTGAGCGATGCTATCATCAGTGTTAGGTCTTCAGTGTTAGGATTCATTTTTATCGGTTGCTGAATTGAGAAGTCTGCCCTTTATTGATCTATCTATTACTAAATCTACTATGTATAATGATACATTTATTTATCCCCAACACTTTGGTACAAGACTTTTGGTTTGGTACATGACTTTCATTGTATCAGTATGCCCAGCGAATCAGAGTTATTGTCAACCTATCTTAATACAGTTTAATTAAGTGCACATCTTAAGCCCTATTTGCAGAGGATTAGGGTTACCTGTGGGGGACCTCTGGTATTGTGGAGGTCATCTTTGATCTTAATCCTTTACAAATCTGCCATGTCTGTAATTTGTAGAGAAACAATTTCACTGCAAATTACCTACCATGTTATGCCAAACACAGAGGTCGTGTGATAATACTAATTAAATGCAAATCAGCATTTCATGATTTGGGATCAGGGTTATTTTTTGTGTTTTGCCTCTTTCCTGGTGGGGAATTCTGGAGGCTGCTATGGCAATTCTAAATAAAAGTTTTTTACAGGTTTTTCTCTTTCTATCAGAAGAGCAAAATCTCGAATGATGAGATGGATGACATGCATAACAACCTGCGGTATGTGCAAGAAATCCACCTGGAGAGCTTTGGCTATGGTTTTGTCGTTGTTCCACTGTGCTAGTCGTGGTACAGTAGCCCGTATATGGATGCATGACAAACATAAATGAGAAACTGCAGGTGAAAGGAGTCTTCAGTGTCATTTAGACCTGTTGTTCATCAGTGTTGGGGTTGTAAGTGACGCTGGAGAAAGTGTAATGTAACAAAAAAAAACTGTGATAATGTCACAGGACTTAACTATGGTTATGTTACATCTCTGGAAACACAAACACAATAAACCATCCCCCAAATGCCCCGATTACAGTGCTTGAGCCTTACTATCAGTTGCCCTTTCCAGTTCCCTGTTAAACACAGTCAGCAACTGTCTGGAGTCTTCCAGTATCCCTGCAGTTGTTTGCACTGCCGATGAATGGACCTTTAGGAAGAGCCTAAACTGAGTTTGAACACAAGAAAGACCTGAATTTAATAAGCTTCCACTAAACTGGTTCTAAAGTTCATCGTTAATGGACATTTTTCACAATTCACTTTATGTTTGAGAATATTTCGTTTGGGGTCTTTTGTAGTAACAATAGAGCATTTCTGACATAAGGAAATTGGTGTTTAAAGTTTTCTGGCAGGCAATGTGTGTTGGAGTGCTATAATTTTTACACTATATTCTTTTATAAAGACACAACATAAACTGTGCTGCAGTTATTTGGTTTTGGTTTGTTTTTTGGTTGGTATGATGGATTTTTTTTTTTTTTTTTTTTTTTAAATGAACCACTGCCGTCCCAAATTTCTGTCCTTGGTCAACAGCCAGTCTCGTTTGACTGTCCTACCAAGCTCTTTCTACCAAGACAGTGAAGAAAAGATTCTGCCACTTTTCTTCAGCTCATACTGGATTACAGCCATTTAACATGTCCCAGTTTCTCTGATGTTTTTGAGACAGCACAGAGATTCATTGCAGTTTGTTAACGCATAACTTAACTTTTCAGTTACTAATATACTGACAACTGCTGTTAGACTGTCCCAAAGTGTCACTAAGTGACCCCGAGGTGCCTACTAACTTTGTAAGTGCTAACGTATGCTGCAATTATGTAGCTTTTAAGTTCCTCTATAAACACAATAATAGCTTTTAAACCCTACTGTGTTCTGTGAACTGGGACCATTGTTCAGTTCAATCTTAAATTGCATTTAGGGTTGTGTTCATGTAATCCTATCAAAAGATGAAGATTAGAAGTACAAACTGTTTCATTTACATTACTTTAAATATCCCATGCTCCTGGCCAACATGACCTTGAGTAGGAAGATTCTAAATCATAGCATACACTGCGGGTGGTTTGCCGTCTCTCATTTAAGAACAGCATGTGGAAAACACCAGGAAGGCAATAAACCACATACTTATTACAGCTTCATATTTGTCAGAAAACTCATCATGAGAGAAAGATGATTTTACTCCCTTTGATAAGATTTTAAGAGCCAGCTATCTATTATTTAAAAGCTTTGCAGATTGTTGCATCCAGCATAATACAAATAACTGTTTTCCTTTTAAACTTTAATAATGCTGCTTATTCACTGCCACAGCTAATGTACTAATAGTCATACCGTCACTGTAATGTCCACAGCAGATCTAGGAGAGCTGTGGTCTATGACAGTGTTGTGTTCATGTAGCGCCCCCTGATGGTGGATATAGTTAATCCAGGACGTGGTGCATATCGGGTACCGTACGTGAACCGGAAGTGTTGGTTGTGTACAAATGCTATCAGTAAAGAGCACAGTTGGTACAAGCAAGAGAAAAGTGTCTTTGATTCTTTATTACAAAACACGGAGACATTACAGTCACCTTCCTAAAATAATGGCCTGTGTAATCACAAAAATCATCTCCTCATGATGCTGGTAAAATCGCCTACATCCTCAGTTGAACAGATCATGCGAGTCTACCCTTCTGTAGTATAATGGCCTATGTCAATATATGTAATATTTGGTTCAGTTTTTTGTGTTTTCTGAACAACCTGAAAAAATGACTTGAGCAATTATTTTAGGAAGGTGGCGATATGCGATAATAGAATGGAATGCAACATGGACCCGATTGTTGTATGACATGTGGACTCAAACCTGTTCAGGTCCCAGGTCCTAGGGCTCTGGTGAACCCATAAAGACCTCTATCTGGAGGGATTAAGTTAGGCAGACACTGTGAGTTTTTATTAATTTTGTAGGTTGGGTTCACTCACATTACTGTACATGTTTTTATCAGCCTTTCTGCTGTGCAAATCTTGTGCAAGTATGGTGTCTGAACTGAAAGTCTTAGGCAAGACTACAGTTTTCACCACAACATGTAAAATACTAAATCCAGTCCAAGATCCCTACTGTTTATCATGGATCTTTTAACTGCAGCCAAACGAGAAATCGTGCTGTTAAAATGCTTAAATCCAACCAGTCGTCCAAGAGCCAGATTACTGACCATATGGGTACTTCATCAGACATCACCCTCCTCGAAAATGGGGCTTAGTCCATACCCTATTTGCCCGGCTTACAACTCCTGGCCTCATGAGAAACCTGGACATCTTGGCTACCTTCCCTCACCTACTGACACCACAACCCAGACCAAGACAAGCGGACAGAAAAAAAAAATGTCCACACTCTTGATGAGCATCATGTAACACTAGCAGCTTTTCATTGTGAGTAATTGTAGGTGAGGCCCTTATTTTATGTCTATATTGATCCTCCACTTCAGTTTTTCAGCTGAAAATCATTTATGCTCATTCAGATGAGTCAGTACAATAAAATAGCAAGTGCTCATTATGCGGTATTAACTGAAAAATAAATTACCATACCACAGAGGATGTAACCATTTTCTAAAGGCTGTTCTAGAGACTTTTATAGATTGCAAATAAAGATTGTATGGAGCTGTGGAGCTTTGATTGTCTGTAAACTACTTCCCCTATGCGTCCTTGCCAGCATAAATATTGTTAGTAAATCAGTTGATAGAAAAGCACATAAATACAGAACCAACTCTCAATTTCCCAAATGCATCCACATGGGTGTGTGAGCACAGACGCAAGCAATCTTGTCAGACATCAAAATCATTGTTAGGAAAAACTCAGAAGGAGAAAAGGAAGCAACCTTGACATCTGATACATTACAATATGAGGCAGTTTGTAGTGCAGGCAGTATTTGGGCATAAACACTGGGAACAGATTGCTGTACACATGCTATTGATTGAACTCTGCAGGGCTCCAATAGCTCATTGCCTGCAGAGCCAGACGGAGTTTCCCTGCCTCTCATTCTCTATTGTCATCAGACTGTCCAGCTCATCTCTCCCATACGGGAAAAAAAAAAAAAACATGCTGAGGATGCAGGAAAATTAACAAGGCTGCACCATTTCAGAAATCTAAACAGATCATCGCTTTGATGACAGAACTACTGAGATTGGACACAAATAGAGAGAGAGAACAGGAGCTAAGAGAATGGAGAGAATCTTCAATTCTTTTCCTTGTCTAAATCCACAGGCTGACGAGACCAGATATCTGCTCAGTTAGTCATCCCTGCTGCTTATTTTAGCTGAATGTATTTGTGTGTTCTGTGTAGAAGTCTGTTTCCATTGTATCTGATATCAGTTTGCATAATCTACATTAAGGGTTAAATCAATTTGGTGCAATGATGTAAGTTTTTAAACCATCTAACAACCGCAATTTCAGCCGTTATTCATGATTGTATTTTGCACAAAGAACTCATTTTAATAACATGCTGTTGTTATATCTGAAAAGAAGATACATTTTGATATCAAAAAGTCTGATTTGCTAAGTCCAAATTTAATCAAAAGTAAATATGATTAATTAAATGAATTGTATGCTTAATAAAGTGGCTATAATTTACTATTTTCCATTTAAGAACCTGTCATGATTCGAGTTAAATTACAGCAGGCTACAATGTGAACCATGCTATCGATAGCTAGATTCTAAATCTGAAGGCTGATCTATGATCCAAGTGAATGTTTTCAGTCTTATCTATCATATCTATAAATAGTGATGGCTTGTTATTATATATTTACATTCAGAAACATTAACCTTAATTTAATAATTAAACCTTAATTTGTACTACTTTAATCACTGTACAAACAGTGGAATCTCAGCCATTGGCTGCACTTACAAAACGGTCTGGTTAAAGTTTGACAAATCCATGCAGCGACACATCAGTGCAGGACTGTCAAAACACACAACATACACAATAATGGAGGAGGTTCATGCAAAAAGCTAAATGTACTTCAAAACGGCTTCATCTAACTAACAAACCAGCCCGCTCGACATAGCAGCAGAGTTTGCCTCTGGAAGCACTCTCTCTTGTCACCACAGTCACCACTAGCTGACTGATGTGCGATCATTTCAACAATTGGATTCAGGTGTGGGATCACTGAAGCGGTCTACTCTCAGCTGACCTGGCTGATGGACCCCGAGCTCCTGGGACCAGATTCATGTAACCCTTCAGTGCATGCTGCCATAGGTGCTCTCCATGCATCGTATTATGCTAATAGAGCATTCAAAGGTCTTCTTGTTGGAACAGGTCAACTCTGCATTTTGCTGTATAATGGACAAGGGTCACAGTTACTGGGACTGTCTTTCAGCACAATCTCCCTGCATGTGTAGAGAAACTGTCATATGAATGAGTCCCAAATGAAAAGAGGAAGTAAAGCTAAAATACACACTATCTTGCTGTTGTGATTTTATATGTTATTTGTTATAATAAGTGTAGGAAAAATATGAAATTTGACATGTTAACATTTGAAATTCAAGTATCCACTAAATCTACGGGATTTTACTCTTCATAATATAGTGTCAGTCATAACCATTCATATATTTCAAGGTTGGAGAATCCATCATACTTTGAGTGTTATTTTCAATGGGTATAATTTTCTGACTCTCTAACCGACCTAATTTAAATTATGCTGTATGTTTGGTAAACGAAGGCCCTCATACAGACTGCAGTCTGCTTCTACACCTGAAAGTACAAATCACATCTCACACAAGTGCAAAAAACCAAACACATTAGTTAATGTGTGCTGAGTCGGCATTGTTCCACCAACACAGTTTCCATAATGTAAAGACAGTAACTGAACTGGATGAGATAACAAATAAAGATTTAATCTTCCAGACAGAGTCCATTCACTGCATGTAAAATGTCTATACATGGCAAAAATACTTTTACAAGTTACATGAGTTGATTTGTTTATATAAAGCCTTAATCTGTTTTATAATGTTGGGCTGATTAAGACCCAAGGTGTGTCATGTTTGAACAAAACATCCACACCCATTAAGAGTTAATTCCCTCCATGAGCTGTGTGTCCACTGCTGCAGCTCCAACTGCTGATCATGTTAAGCTGAAGGCCCCCTGGGCAGGCACGCCTAAATCCTCTGCTATAGATAATGGATGAACGGATTGGATGAACGGAAATGGCTGTTGGCTCAGTCAATGATCGCTCATTTCTCTTTCTCTCTCCAGTACTAGTCGTGTATCACAACAAGCCAACATGTTATTATTAAAGCAACATTGTGTCATTTTTCTACTTTAAAATAATTGACTATCAGTTTGATTGTACATTGATGTGTAATCAGGTAAATGGTCTCTCTGTTGCTGTCACTTTGGGCCCTGTACTCCTGTGTCTGCATTATGTAACTGAACAACTCCAGAAGCCAGCTGCTGTACATCAATTCTCTGTTTAGATTTCTCTGATTTACAGACTTTCTTCATAGACAGTAGGGTAAACGGCTGTCATTCATGGCTGCTGTTAGCTAATGTTCATTCAGTTTGTTAGCCAGGCTGCCTGGACTGTGAGCTCAGACCACCGCTGTACCACAGCTTTTTTGATGGCCGGTGTTGTGTCAAAGCTGGAGCTGGGCAAGCAGGCATTGTAACTGATCAGAGCAGCCTCTATGAACATAACGACATAGGAGAAGAGACCAAACAAGACATTGATGGAAGAAGCTAAGAAAAGAAAAGGAGAGAGAGTGGGGCGTCAGTTAGCTCAGTAGGTAGAGTGGGCACCCCGTGCTCAGAGGCCAAGTCCTTGCTGCAGTGGCCCAGGCCTCAGATCTGACCTGTGGCCATTTGCTGCATGTTGTTCCCGCATTCTTCAGCTGCTCGGACTGGCAGTGCAGAATCACAAAAAAATACCAAATCTTACAAAAGATTGCTTGCTTGCTGCTTTAAAATCGAATTTGAGTATGAGAATGTGTATAAAATTTCATATTCACATTGACATCCCTCCATCTCTCACACATGGACACTGTGTCCTTCTCAGCTGTTTTGTAAAAGTTTGGAGTAACTTTATCTAACCCTAACTTACAGCCATATAATGGCTCCATATGCTCTGCCAGTACAGTGAGAGTCCTGGCCCTCAGCTCAGGTTGCCAGATATTTATCTGCAGTGTCGATACTGTATGCTTTCCAGGACATTTATACTGTTTCTGCAGCAACTGAAGCCCCTTGACAAATGTGCCACAATGTGAAGATAGCACCAAAAAAAATGAAACTTGTTCAAAGTTTGGCAGGAAAATTGCAAACCTGGCAGTTTTGGATAATCAATAATCAAAGTGTCATTGTCACTACAACAATGCTACTGAAGGCCTTCCATTTAATGATCCAAGGTCAGACCCCAACAGTTTGTGCTTCAGATGTGAGCACTGCATTTTATATTATTAATATATTTTAAACTAAACAATGAGACTTACAGAAATTGTTATTGATTGCATATTCAAATATTTCTGAAGCTATGACCAGTCTGAATCCTCGGTCCTAAGTTCTAGCAGTTTCTACATCCCTGCTCCCAAACAGACCGATGACAACTGGTCCGGAAGCCGCTTTTGTCGTTTGCTTGTCATCTATTTTAGGGTTCATAAATATAGGCCTTTCTTGTGAAATTGTTCTCTACATACAGGAAAATATGTTTTTGTAGAAGCATGGAAGGAAAAAGAAATAATTCTTAGTAATCTTGAAAGCTCAGTGATCTTGAAAGTGTTTGCTAGGGTTGTAGTTCTCAAGCATTGTCTGGTCTATTGTCTGGTCTCTCTCAAGGCATTTTTTCCTATAACCTTAGACTTGTCTTTGTCTCCAGCATCCATTTAGGTTTCCTTCTTTATTGTGCCTTTCCCGCCCTGCTCTTGTAGCAAAGAAATGCAAAATAAGAATAGTGAAATGTCAGTATAGTGTCTTTACCTTATGGATAGGATTTGATTTCACAGTAAAATCAAGTCCTATGTGGGCATGATGTAGATACAAGCAGAATTTGTCAAATTTGATTGGATTACCTAAAAGTGGGTGTGGTTTAGCAGAGTGATATGGAGTGTGTAGTAAGTTATAGAAGCTATAGAGGACTGTTGGCCTTCACCCACAACTCTGTCGCTGTAATTTGATCAGAAATCAGAATCAGAAATCAGAAAAAGCTTTATTGCCAAGTACGATTTTACACATACAAGGAATTTGTTCTGGTGTCGTTGGTGCATGACAAACATTCTCTAAATATAAACTATTAAAAATTAAAAATATAACAATATAAATATATGTACACAGTACGTTTTAAAAGTAAAAAGAGCAGTACAGCTGTGCAGTGATGGTAAGTACCAGTCAAGTGTTCATAAATGTGCAAATGTTCACAGTAGTATTATAAATATGCAAGTATAGTATATTACAAAACAAGTCCAAGCTGAGCATTAATGTAACGCAAAGAGTAGTGGATGCAATGTCAATGTGACATGAAGAGGCAGAGGTGGAGTGAGAGTGAAAGAGTGTCAGGGGGGGGCTCCGGGCCTTGTTGATAAGGCTAGCAGCAGACGGGAAAAAACTGTTCTTGTGGCATGAGGTTCTGGTCCTGATGGACCGCAGCCTCCTGCCAGAGGGGAGTGTCTCAAAGAGTTTGTGTACGGGGTGGGAGGGATCAGCCACAATCTTTCCTGCACGCCTCAGAGTCCTGGAGGCGTACAGGTCCTGGAGAGACGGAAGATTGCAGCCAATTACCTTCTCTGCAGACCGAATGACAAGCTGCAGTTTGCTCTTGTCCTTGGCGGTGGCAGCAGCGTACCAGATGGTGATGGAGGAGGTGAGGATGGACTCAATGATGGCTGTGTAGAAGTGCACCATCATTGTCCTTGGCAGGTTGAATTTCTTCAGCTGCCGCAGGAAGTACATCCTCTGCTGGACTTTCTTGATGACGGAGCTGGTGTTCAGCTCCCACTTGAGGTCCTGGGAGATGATAGTTCCCAGGAAGCGGAAAGACTCCACAGTGTCAATTGCAGAGTCACAGAGGGTGATGGGGGCAGGTGAGGCTGAGTTCTTCCTGAAGTCCACAACCATCTCCACTGTCTTTAGAGCGTTGAGCTCTAAGTTGTTCTGGCTCCACCATGTCACCAGATGGTCAACCTCCCACCTGTAGGCGGACTCGTCACCATCAGAGATGAGTCCGATGAGGGTGGTGTCGTCCGCGAACTTCAGGAACTTGACAGACGGGTGACTGGAGGTGCAGCTGTTCGTGTACAGGGAGAAGAGCAGAGGAGAAAGAACGCTGCCCTGGGGGGATCCGGTGCTGATGACCTGTGAGTCGGAGACATGTTTTCCCAGCTTCACGCGCTACTTCCTGTCAGACAGGAAGTCTGTGAACACCGGAGACAGCTGATCAGCGCAGTGCTTCAAGCTGGATGGGGAGACAGAATCTGGTCCAGCTGCTTTCCGGGGGTTCTGTCTCCTGAAGAGTTTGTTGACGTCCCTCTCATGGATGGAAAGAGTCAATACTGGGGACCTTTAAGGTGGGCATTGGTGGAGGTGCCCAGGCCCCTGCTGAGGTGGGGTAGGTGGAGGTGATGCAGTGGAGCTGGAGCTGTTGGGAGGTGTCGTAGGGGATGATTGCAGGACTGTCCCTTTGTCTTTCCAAGTGGCAGTAGAACTCGTTCAGGTCGTTGGCTAGGCGTTGGTCGTTGATGGAGTGGGGGGCTTTAGGCTTGTAGTTGGTGATCTGCCTGAGCCCTTTCCAGACAGACGCAGAGTCGTTAGCTGAGAACCGGTGTTGGAGCTTCTCAGAGTACAGTCGTTTAGCCTCTTTCACCGCCTTGCTAAACTTGTACTTCGCCTCTTTAAATCTGTCTTTGTCCCCACTCCTGAAGGCCCCTAAATCAGGAGGCTGACATCAACTGTCACCTAAATGCATACCGCTGAGCTATATGAGCTAGCTATATATAGTAACAGACAATGATAATATGGCAGGATTCAAGAAAAAAAAGCTTGCTGCATTATATTGCACTAACCTTATAATCACCTATAATTTTCTTCATAAAGACCTGATTGTTATGGCTTAGTTCAAGAAGTGTAACGGAACGCAGACAGGAAGGTTGAATGAACAAAAGATAACTTTAATAACTTACTGAACAAGCAGGTAAACACAAAATAACAAAAAATCAAAAACAAACCAACTCCAACAAGCCAAGAAAAATCCAATCAACAGAAGGCCAACAAAGAAAAACACAAAACTGAGACACACAAAGAGATGGACAATGGGGAGAAGCACAATGACAGAACAACACAGGACTGGAGAACAGACACGGACGAGCTGACAAATGAAAGAGGGAAAACAGCTGGACTAAATGCAAGAGAACTAAGTAATTAAACACAGGTGTCACAGAAAAAGACAACAGCAGGAAGTAAGGTAACACAAGACACCCTAGGTCCTAGGACACCCTACACTTTCAGCATAAAACAGGAAATACTAAATAGGGGAACCCAAAACACTGACATTTTAGTATCAATGTTATGATGTTGTCTTAACAAATGTCATGTCAACATCTCAATGAATAGAGTTTTATTTCCTTTTACTACAAAGAGCACCATTTTTACTGCACTATATTTGATTAATGATCTTTTTTTGTCTTTTTATTCAATTAATTTGTCACACATAATTAGAAAAGATCAGTTATAGTATTTATGTGAGCTGCTACTGAGTAGTAGCTACTGACCCTGGAGACTGGTGTTTGACTGCCCTGTGAGACCATTTTTAGACTTAGTTAACTTATTACTTTTTCTTTCTATTAGTTTTTTCTTCATAGAAATGCCCCCAAGAACCCAGGGCAAAATTACATTTAAATCCCTTGTTGCTGCTTTAAAGATAAATAGCTGTGAGTGCTCAGTAATAACTGGTGTTCTATAAGAGGACACTGAGGTTTGAATTAAGCAGTCTTGCCCATTAGCCCGTCCTTCCTCGTGTAGTTTCACTTCCATTTATTTCTCAGACTAGGATGAACATATACATTCTAAACTCCCTGGACTACTACAAAATGATAACACACTGAGGCAAGCGTCTAACTAGTCAGCAATTATTGTCTGAGGCCAAATGTAACGCATTAAGTTTCCTGTAGGTCAACATATTATTCAGCATAACTGAAATTAAATGCAATGTTTGATCACGTTTTCATAAAAGCTATTTAAAATGCACACTGATGTTTAAAGCACATCTTAGCGCCTTCTTTGCAAAGGTGAGTCCAGCTGTCTACCATCTCAGGTTCTGTCTGTCATGGAATAGAGACATCTTTTCCTTGGCTGACCATTCCCAGCTGACTCTGGCTCCTGCCCAAACCTCAGTCTCCACCTTACCTTCAAACACACAATCCTATCCTTCTGCCCATCTCACTGTCTCTCCACTCCCCGCCACCTTTCTCAACACCTCTACTATCCCTTCATCAAGTTTCTTTCTTCCTGTCCCCCTTCACCTTACTGCATCCCTCAGGTTTTATCCGCTCGTCTGAAAATGTTCTTTAAAGACAGTAGTCCAGTCCAGCTGATGCAGGAGTCCCACTGTGTGGTCAAAGTTTGATTCATTGCAGCCATCCTTTTCCAAAAAAAAAAAAAAAAAAGCCCTCCACTTTTTTTTTTTTTAATGACACAAGGGGGCTGATGTTTCTGACAGAGCTCAAGAGGGTCTGATTTTATTCCCTGGGCAAACTTCAGAATGTCCTTTGGCGTACTTTCCCCTTCACCAAGTCTGACCTACATATCTCATGTTTTCCAAAAGACTGTGTTGGTGAAAGGCGTCTCTCATTCAGCGCACAGACGGAGAGTGAAAGCGTCTACTTCCCTCCTTCCTATTTTTAGTTGTAGATAATTAAGACACACTGCTTCCTCTATGGGTCTTGATGGAGACAGAGAGGAAGAGAGAGAGACACACAGAATTTTACATCAAAAGGTGTTTGTTGTTGCAGGATTGTACAGACAACCAAAAAAAAAACAAAAAAAAAAACGAGGAAAGCGAGGAAATGCATTTAGAACATAGAATATTGTAGCAGTTGTTGTGTTTCTTGAAAGTTCTCATTTGGCTGAGCTTTCAGAGGAAGTTTAGTTGTACAATCTGCATGAACATATGCCCATTTTCTTTTTTTCTTTTTTTTGGGCTAAAGGATGACAAATTGGAGGTTGAAATGCCTACATTTGTAATGGATAAAAATTGTGAAATATTGGTCCTGTCACGACCCGAGACGCAGCCTGAGAATCAACAACTCTAGACATAGAAAGGAGTGTTCTGGACATCCACTGTTTCCCCTTCCTGCCGGTCTCGTGCCAAGGTAAAACAGCTCTGAATTCCACTGGACACAGCTCCGTAACGTCGCGGCCATGATGCTGTTTTGGTCTATTCTCCACATGGCTTCACGCCCCACCAGGAGAATGAATTGGAGTGTTTTTCCTACCAGCAGAGGCGGTCCTGGCTAGATTTACGCCCTGGGCGAACCATCCCTAATATATAAATACTTACCCCAAATCCTGCCACCAACACAACAATATATTATATTATTTGTATTACTTTATTATATATAATCTTAAATACAAAAAGGAACAAGAGAAAAAACAAGATAAATAAATGAAATACAGTATATAAACACCAATGTAAATTGCACAAATCCTGCATCACAGGATCTAATAACCATGTTTGAAAAATCCCTGAAGAAAGCTAAAAAATAAATAAATAAATAAAAAAACTACATAAAAAAAAGATTCCTGCAGTAAACTATTTCGTATTTTACATACAAGTTTTGTTTTGCATCATCCTAATACCATCTGAACAGTTGAATTACTACAGCATTTATAGCGTTTACAAAAGTAAAAGAATTATGCAAAAACGCACACATACACCCCCCACATACACTCATGCACACACACACACACACACACACACCTGAGAAATCCTGCAAGGAACATGTGGCTGAGGAGGTAGATGGCTCCTCATCAGACTCCACGACCATGTCTGTGGCTGCTGTGGAAGTATCTGACTCCTCATTTTGGCCAGTGGGTGTTCTAGCTCCAAAACATTTCAGAAGTGCCCCTGAATTTACAATTAAGATACAATATGTAAGTTAGATCACACTTACATCACACATGCATCAGTTACCCAATTAAAATGACCATAATGCACATTTTATTAACATTTGTTAACATCCTATAAACTAAGCATAACACACTACAAATTATTTAAAAAGCTATATCACATGTAGCTTACAAAATGCCATGTCAATGTATATTAGAAGTTATTTAACCCTTTAACGCCTGAATTTATATAGCTGTATATAAAAAAAATGTTTTATGTGTGTTTTTGCCTTTAAGTAGATGGTAAATTATGTTGAGATTGTTAATTTGATAGAAATTTCGGTATGTTGCAAACTTGCAACAACAGGCATAATGATAAATGAAAAGTGCTTGCCGAAGGTTCCTAGGTCCGTATCGAATATGTGCTAACCGGCATTGGGGGAATGCAGGCGCTATCTCAGCCGCTATAACGGTTTGTCGCATATTCGTGCCATTCGGCATTAAAGGGTTAAGTTAGCATATAGCGTATAGCAATAAAAAATTCCACAGTCAGGACGTCTCTGTGAATTTGCACTTGTTGTGTTGCAAACACAAACTAGACTAGGTTGCCTATGGGTGAAATTAGTTGCATGACATGATGCCTCAATTCTAATAGTTGCTAGTTCAGCAAAACTAAAAACCAAATACAGTCGTCTTCTGTGGCTAATAGCAACATATTAGCAAGAGGCTAATAAATAGCCTATAGCCTACTGTCACTCAGTCACTCATAGAAATCTGCATACCTTTATCTTCTGCCCGTTTCTCCTCTTCTTCTTTTCTTCTTTTTCTGAACTGGGCACCTGATGTCTTCTTTGCTCTTTTACTTTGATCCATGATGAAGATGAAGACTCGACATCATTAACTTTTGCATTACCTTTTGCCAACACCGTCCGTTCGCCCGTCAATCAACCGGAGTCACGTGAGTCACGTAGCTCGCGCCCCCCCCTCCCCCTTGCCTCTTCCTCTTCTGACACACACAACCTGTATGACTCTCAGCAGCAAGTTGACGTGACAATGAGGGCGCCCCAGCGCCCACTCCACTAACTTGACATGGAAATGAGCGGTAGTGGGCGAGTTTTGTTTTGAGTTTTTTTTTTTTTTTAAGGGCGCTCGTGCGCCCTCACATAGATTGCGCCCTGGGCGGTCGCCCACATTGCCCATAGCAAAAACCGGCCCTGCCTACCAGACTTTGTTAACTTGCTCAAATTTGCTCATTGTTCTTTGGTTTGTGTGCTTCTACCATGAGTAAGTAGGCTACGTAGGATGGATGAAGTGTACACAGGGTGTTTTATTTAAAAATTTGAACAGATTATCTATGCACAGTCTGACTCCTGGCAAGCTCTATCTACTCTGTGCCGCTTGATGTGACTGCTTATGGCAGCCATAAAAAACAGTAGTTGGATGCCTCTGAAATGCGCGGCAACGATTCTGGTGAAATCACAATCACCAGCCATGATCAACGCAGCATCAACACATTGCAGCCGTGCCCGGTGGAATTTAGGGGTCAGGATCATGCTTTGCCTAACCTATATGTGAAAAGTATGCACGTCTGTGAAGGTGCGGTATAAAGACCAAAGTCGCCATATGGAGGGATGGGACAAAGAAACACAGAACTTTCACCCAGTAGTCCACTGTTCAGGTATTTGTGAAACCAAAAGTCAATGTTGACTTATTTTACATATACTAGGCCAGGTATGTAACGTAAAGTATTTTTGGTACCTAAACCTAACCCAACTGCAACACAACACAACAGCATGTGTTGAAAACAGGACACAGCGGACCATCTGGTCTATTACATGCTTTGGCGTGATACCAGGTTAATACTTCATACTCATGAGTGCTTATTGATCTTGGTCCTATCCTAAATGTCTCTTTGACCACATTTTTGGCACTTAATAGGAGCCTTGCTTTCTCATTCAGGAACAGATGGGATTCCTTTGGTTGTATGTATCAACAGGTTTGCGTGTAATTTCTGTGACTGCTGCAAAGGGCCCACTTGAAATGGCAACACAGGTTAATTATCAAAGGTGGGCAAATCAATACATGAGGTACTAATACTATGAACTAAGACTTGTTTTGAGCATCGATACTAGCATCGATAGGTTAAACAGTGGTGGAAGAAGTGCTCAGATACTTTTAGTGATGCATCAATGTGTAAGCAGCACTTTAATGAAGTTTACAGAAGAAGTTCAATCAGGACACAAGTTGAGTCTTTAGTGGAATCTAGTTGCAAATTGCAAGCCCCGCACCTCTTTCTCTCCTTCTTAGCATGAAGGAGAAACTACGTTTCAGATGAATATACACTAATGAAAACATTCTTATGCATATTCTATTCAATATCTGTCATATTCTGTAAATACAGCCCCATGAATCTGACACACTGGACCTCTAAAACTGTTTCTTTCTGTGCTGCTGTCAGCTTCATTTCATTTCACGGTCAGATCGATGCAACCCTCTTCCACATCCAGCACCCATGGGTCCTTCCACTGAGCTCATCAGAAGTCCCGCTCCACATCACATCCATCCAGATCTCTAGCATTGCTCTTCCCCCCTCCACCACCGACACCACCACCACCACCAGTGTCTAGACTCCAACTCTGGCATATTCCTGTACAGCTCATACACGCTTAGAATATGATGCAACAATGGGGTCCAATCGCCCAAGGCTCATATTTCTTCGGCTTTACTATTGTGGACCATTTTCATTTCTTTTCAATTAAGTCTCTACTGATTTGATGAACTGTTTGAGATGGAGTTAGTTTTAACGACTTTATATGCTCTGCTAGTGTAGTCCAGGGCTTCCACTAACCCTCAAAAGGGTCAGAAGATAAATCTGAGGGGTCAGGAGATGATTAATGGGAGATATTTAAATTAAACCATGTGAGGAACTTAGAAGAGAAATATGAGAGGTTTTATGTAAACTAGTAACTACATCTGTGAAAATGTATTGCAGTAAAAATACAATGTTTCCTTCTGAAATGCAGTGGAATAGAAGCTCCGCTTCTGGAATGCGCCTAGTGGGATATGAAGCCATGTGGAGAACAAACCAAAACAGCGTTTGTATGGCTGTGACAGTAGAGTGACATGCCATGACACTCTGATTTCATGTTGTGCCCCAATACAC
This sequence comes from Argyrosomus regius, assembly GCA_946959425.1. NCBI lineage: Eukaryota > Metazoa > Chordata > Actinopteri > Sciaenidae > Argyrosomus > Argyrosomus regius. The sequence continues at coordinate 19,994,596 of OX336902.1, forward strand.
ATCTATAATTAATTTGCGCACAGATTGTGCATTATTTAATTAACAAAAGTGAGTTGGACACACCTTAAATGCATGTGTTGTGCACTTTAGACCATGTGCTATAGATCTTTTAAACAGGGCAATGCGATTTTTGATTAAGTAGCAGAATAAAATTTGCAATGGTCAGAAACTGTGTAAGAATGATGAATGACAATAACGCAGATTTGATCATTTAACTGCAATATAGTATATACTGCACTGTATATACTATATGTTGAAGATATTGAAGTCCTGGATATACTTAAATAACTCAATTCTATGAAAATATTTTGCGTAATAAAAGTTGCTATTTGGAAGAATGTCAAGGATGTCGTTCTACTCGATTAATCATTGCAGAGCTGCTAATGTGACACACTTGTATCCTTTAAGTGTCCAAAAATATGGATGTTGATAGAAAAAAATGAAATGAAAACATGTAGCATGTCCAATATATTTTCAGACTGAGACACCACTGAGGCAACAACATGCACAAGGTTCACTGAGGTGGATAGCTTGAGCTTTTATAGCATTTCCTAAAACCAAGCCGAAGCCCAAGGGGAAGCATGTTAACGAACAACACATCCAGAAACACGCTGCCTGCTGTCGGGTGGCCACAACACTCTGCTCTGTAATAGTCTACATACATATGCAAGATACCAAAATAAAAAAAAAGAAAATCACACAGGAATATTTTTATATTCCAACAACCAGTCATTCAAATTCACTGAGACAAAAGTCAGGAGAGAAACATCACAGTGCTGTCAAAAAAAACATATTTTCTTGCTTTTAATGAAAACCCACTCAGCCCTGTGTAGGGTCACACTCCTTGTGTTTATGTTAGCATCATCAACTGTCATAAAAATGAGATTACATGGAGTATATGATCCACTCAATTTCTCTCTTTCTGCTCCACCTTCCGCAGTTTCACAACAAAACAAACGTCTCTGATCTAATTGTGTCGAGCCTGAATTTTCCTCCACATGACGCCCGTCCAGAAAACCAATAAATGCCCGAAGCCTTTCTTCAGACACAGCAGCAGTAAACATGTCGTGCTCCACGGATGATGCATCCACCCCCCTTTGACCTGTAATTGCAGTTCCCTCCTTCTGGGTAAATAAGTGTAATTTTGAATTTGGCTCAGTACTGCATCTCCGAGCTTGTCTCTGTGCATTTTAATCAGCAGACGCAGATGAAATAGAACATGTTTGAATACCTTGAAAACGGATTTTACACTGCAAAATTAAAACTGACCACTCCATTTGCTGAAGCCCTGTTTAGTCACCTGAAGAGGAGATGGAACATGACATGATTAAACTCTGACATCAAATCAAGCCTGTCTAATTCTGATGACTCAAGAGTCAATCCTCTGATGCTGCTAGGTGGTCTTGCGCTAACGTCCAGAGGGATCAGTAAAGGCCGTCTGGAAGCTTCATTAAACATCAGCTGCAATGATGTTACATGTTTGACTGCCTCTACTGGAGCTCTTGCTGCCTCATCCTCCAACAGGTTATTCGGTGCATCCCCGAAGAGGCTTGCATGGGGAATCAAAGGGGATAGAGAAGCTAAATCCTCACATATAGAACATTTCTCCTTCTTAAACAGCTGCGATATCTTTACAAGGCCTCCAACATTCAGCAGACACTGTCTCAGCCCAGTGAACATTTCTGCTCTGATGACGAATGTTGATGTCCACACTTGGAGTCGGCCTCCGGGTGTGGCAGGAAGGTCGCAGTTCCTCCTGGCTTTTGTAAAGTTAGACGTAGCTGTATTAGATCAATGTACGAAACCGGTGAAGTTTCCATCACATTGGTCACTTCCCTGCCTGTTTAGGGGTCACTACACCTCAAGTACAAAAACATATTTTTCACTGTCTCTAAGTGGCACCTGGCCATGCTGCAAGTTTCAGTTTTATTTGCCTTTTTTGTGACATTAGTTTCTGAGATTTCTGCCTCCACCCTCATACAGTAGGAGGTGACTGGAATTTGCCGTGTGTGGCTCAAAACTTCATCTGTTTCCACGATCTATGGGCCTCATGCAAGACCACTTTCATATTCTTATTTTAAACCTGTCATACTGCATACCACTCTTTACTGTGCTAATTTGTCATCCATTGATTCTTTCAACCACGGGGTACTGTACAAGAGCAAGTGCAGGCCTTTGAGATTCCATCATTATCGTGACAGATACCCTTGAATTACTGTATCAGGCTACTTATTCTCTTCCACTTGTAGGAAAGTTTTATTTACAAAACAGTGTCACTGAAAGAATTTTACATCATTTGAGTCCCGCTGTTTGAAATAAGCAGATGAAAACATAAAAAATATAACAGTGTCAGCAGTGACATTAGGGGACCCAAAAAATAAGATTACACAACTACAGCTGTCAACGCTGTGTCATCACAGAGACGTGTTGTAACAGAAATAAAGAATGAATGGCTTGATATGAGCTGAGATGCCAAAACATTTCTTGGTAAAACAAAGCGGCTCGTGGTTCAGATGGGTTGTGGTCATGGGGTTATGACAGAATACAACACATTAAAGGTGATGTTGCACTGCTGGGTGCAATAGAGGATTTTAACATCCACCTGAAAATATTGAAGTGAATAAATTGCAATGCCAAAAAGCAAAATGCCTATGAAGTATTGATCAGTGGTTCAATCTCAGCCTCCTCAGGCTGTATGTCAAAATGTCCTTGGGCAAGATACTGAACCCCAAATTGCTCCCGAAGGCTGTGCCATCGGTGTGTGAATGTGTATGAATGCTTAGCTCCCAAAAACTGATGAGCAGTTGGCACCTTGCATGGCAGCTAATGCCATCAGTGTATGAATGTGTGTATGGCTGAATGAGATATGTAGTGTAAAAGTGCTTTGAGTGGTCAGAAGACTTGAAAGGCGCTACATAAGTACAGTCCATTTACCATTTAAAGAAAGATCACTCATTAAACCTCTTGGTAGAGGTGAGCCACAATGCACATCACACTGATGTGGTCAAAAGAATATACCTTTTAAGTCAGAGTTGTTTTTTTTCCCCATGTGGAGAAAGTCAGACCTGTACATGACTCCTGCAGTTACGACATGAATGGACTGTTCACAAATCCTGAAAACCCACTGTAGAACAAATCTGTTAAAATGAAATTTCCTTGCACAATGGATATTTTGGATAACTGAGGAAGCACCTGCCCAACATGTCCTCATACCTAAACGACAGAATAGGTTGATTACCAGTGACTCCCAAAACGACATGACTGGTGAAAAACACCAGCAACAAGCATACCTCACCATAAGTACATGATGTAAAGTGAAATTGATGCTGTTTAGGCATCAAACCTACTTTGGTTAGGTCTAGGAAATGGTTGTTTTTTGTTTTGTTTTTTTGCTCATGATAACTATGTTAGTCACATATGCAACATGACTTATATAACTTCAAACTTTAAATAAATCAATTTGGTACAATTTTTGGTACTGGATGAATATCCCATGTTTTTTTGACCCGTGCATCCACCCCAACCTCCTAGATACTAAGCCATGGCCTTTTGTGAGAAACCCATCCCTAAATGCTTCATTTTGTTACAGTGCTGTTGTATACAGTGTATACTCAAATCTTTTGTATACTCAAAAGGAAGGGCATTTAGCGTATACTTACCTTAAAGTAGGCTCAGATACGTATGAGTGCACATCTCAAAGAGTAAGGTTACAGTCAGTCAAGTATTAAAGTGTGACTATTGTGATTATTGCTCAATCACTGTTTGGGAAGAAGTGTTGTCTTAAACTCACAGAAAATGTCCCTTCCATCAAGCTTCATAGCTCACATAAATACAAATATGACTGAAATACATCAAGGTGCTCCAGAAGGAAACAACACAACAAACATAACTTTGGTGGTGGAGGAAGTACTCTGATTCTTGAAAGTGGCAATACTGCAGTGAAAGCCTCACACTGAAATTGTCAGCAAATACTTAAAATATCTTTTAATTTAGAAAATGACCCCTGTGAGTGCTGTTCTATTATTAGCTCTATAATTGGGTTTTTACAACATTTACCAAGAAAAATAAAAACAAGTGACTTTTCTTTCAAACTAGCTAATGTTAATACTGTAGATCCACTGTTGGGATGTCATTTTGTTATAGTACTTTGTTGAGAAGACCATTATTGCAGTTTCCTGTTTGCATCACCAATATACTATATATGACTGCATATAATGTGTCTGGGGACATATCTGGCAGACAAGCTGTGGGGTGATCAACATTAATCACCTCCATGCTGAGAGACACTGCTAAACGCCTGTGATATACTGCACTGGGCTTTTCCATTTTTTCTTTGACCTTTGTTGTCACCTTCTTTAAAGCTGTGACACATTTTTGCAGGAATTATGTAAATGAGATTGTACCCTGTAGTGAGGACAAACATAGCTCACCGAAGCTTTTGTGTTCCACTACTAAGTAAGGAAACACAGCACTCACAGAAAATCAGATCTCCCACCGTGTGTTTGATTTGCAGTGGTGTGGTTTGGAGGAAATCTTGCTTTAGATGTGATAGGTGACACAAAACAGCAGTTGTATTGCTGGGATGTAGCTGTGTACTGGTTGATGTTGTGTTTGGGGGGTTTAGCTACATGCCACAGTTGGATGCTTGAAACACAAGAGAGTCTATATAGCAGACGCTGACAGATGTTTGTCATCCTCATCTCTCCTGACTTCACTCACACACAGTTGGAAGACGTCCTTGGTTGAAGATGCACTGACGATAAAGTACTCTCAAAAGGGATTTGTATTTATCTGTCTTAAGTGATACTCCACACATTTGAGTATCAAATGCTCACAAGGTTTAAAAGTTAAGTTGTGGTTCAATTTCATTTGATTCTAATGGAACAAGTTTCTGTGATGGACAGGAAGTGTAAAATTTCAGGACAATGGCAACAGGAAGGACCCACATTTAGAAACTGGCAGACACACAAAGCACTTAAAATGTAAAGTTTTGTGGTGAAATGAGGCCTTCCATTTTTAACTTCAGGCAGACACACACACAAAGAAGAGAAGGACCTATCATAGAGCTTTGAGGTACACCAAATGTAACTTCAGTAGAGTTGGACAGGTTATTATTAAGTACATGATGAGTTCAGTTGGATAAATAAGGATACTTCATACTGGATAATCAACATTTTCAAACGTTGCACTGAAATCAGGCTGCATGTAGGACAGGGGATTGGTTAATAACAGTTAATAACAGTTCAACGATGGATTGTCACCTTGGCCATGGTGGCTTAAGTAAAACCCAGTTTGAGCTGGCTGGTAACCAGATTGACTAGTTTAAGGTAGGTTTTTGACAGTTGGTAGACCAGCTACTATGTACTACTGGTGAAACTAGTCCAACCATCTTCAGGATTTCCAGGTGTTACAGGACACATAGGAACTCTAATGTATGTTCATTTAGGTGGACCTTACATTTGTTGGTTATGTCCATAATCCTTTTTTATGTTATGCACTGTATCTACCCTCCTTTGAGTGTCTTTTTTGGGATTGTTCCTGTGAGAGTTTTTTTTTGGCCTGTAGCCATTCCTGAAAACAACCTTGAGAGAGAGAGCATAAAGGATATATACGAGTCTCAGTAAATGCTTCATTTAAAAACAATAATTAGAGGTCATTTAAACCTGCACCTTATTCATTTATTTATTCATTTAATGGCCTTGGCAAGGATTTTAACCTCTATTACAAAAATGTAGGTATTAATTAAATGAAATGAAATCCTTTAAATACATGATATGGGAATGAGGGCAGTACATTCATTTACTTTTTCATCTAGGTCTGATCTGTTTGGTCTATTAAGTTCTTCTCCATTCTGACAACAGAAACGCTTACTGATACTATACATGCACCTTCTTCTTCTTCTTGTACTTCCAGACTCTTACAAATCAATGTCATTTTGCATCATCACTGACAACTGTAGTAATGTAATGTAATGTAATTTTCATATGAAAAAGGTTTGAAAAAAATGTGCATGCCATGGACACTTTTGAGGCAACTATATGGAGCATATGGTCACTCAAATCTCAAATGATGGACAATACATGACATCGTAAATAGTACGGTAGAGTCATCATCATGATCATGATCGTCACCATCACATGAGAGGTTATTGTACTAAAATATAAATGGAGTTCCAAAACATTAGCATTGCTGACTTATGATGCAATTTGACCAGGAAAAGAGAAAGGGGGAAAAGCACTTTATTTGGAGGATACATCACCGACTTTAAACTGTGCTGAGAACAGGGAGCTCTGACCTGAAATCTGATGAACTGAATTCTAAAATCAAAACCACTAAGTGATGTTGATACTCCCAATTCCATTAGAGAAAATTTAACTAATTTAAATAATGTTAATGGGAATAACAACCAGCGGATCAGGTGGCTAACAAGTACAATCACTCAACACCACACAGTGATTTTAAATGCCAACAGTGAACACCAGTTCAAACAGGCTATAGAAAGAGACAGTTGTGGGACCTCATCTGCCTAACAACTGTAAGGTGTGTGGGCTTGCCGTGACTCTCAAGTGATATTTTTAGAAGATCTTTGACCAAATTATGGTTCTGCATGAAAAGTTAAGACATCACCGGAGTGATTAGAGTTCATCCTGAATAGGACATGAATGTATGAGAGTAAAATTTAATGGGAACCTACCCAAGCTTGAGACATATTAAAAACCACAAATGCCGACCTCATGGTGGCCCTTGAAGATAAGTCAGTGGATCACCAAAGTCATTAGAATCCATCCTTTGAGGAACATGAATGTCTTCAGAAAATGTCATGATAATCCACCATTATATCCAAACCAGAAAGACATTTCCATCTAGACCCATGCTGCTAGCATCATGGTACACACAGAATGAACAATGTTGAGCACATGCTTGGTGAGGGAGTAGGTGTTTCCTAACAATATCTGCCGGAAGAAATTATGAGAACTCAGTAGTCAGACCATTCAGATGAAGATTCTGCCCACATGGCGGCTTTCCCTCCTGTGGTGATGACGTGCGTACCTGTGGAAAAGGATACTTCAACCCACAAAGGGGGTGTTTCTTCCTAGAGAGATACACATTTTTAGCAACAGACAGCATGCTTCCACCTGTCAGTGTGACATTTCTGCCCATGGAGATAATGTTTACACCTGCAGTAATGACGTTTCTACCTTTACCAGCTACATTTTCACAATCAAAGTGAAACCCTACAGTGGCATTTGTTGTGATGGTGACGTTATACCTGCAGTAATAATGTTTCTGTTGACATTTCTGTCCACAAAGTTGATGTTCCCATCTGCAGTAAGTAACATTTCAGAGTTGTTTTCTTCCATGGTGATGGTTTTTCTATCAGCAGTGATGATATCTCATCCAACTGTCATTTCTGTGTTCTACCTACAGTACACCATCTCTACATTCATGGCAGATCACTTCTCCCTTTAGCTAAACAATCCTGGAAAAGGTTAAACACAGTAACAACAAACTAAACATAATTATACTCTACCATAAAGCTGTAGCCTATTACACAGATTTGTGAAATTACCATCAAGTCAAGGGGTTGCTCAGAGTGCCAGAATTACATATAAAGAGTTAACTGAATTCTGCAGATTTACGGAGAGTTTGTTTTTTGCCTCATCTCACCACAAATTTACTTTTCAGTTTCTCTTTTCAACCCGGTAGGCAGAATACAAGCTCTAATAAATCCACATTATTCTACCTGCCCAGCACCAAATGGCAGACAAAACAAAGTTAAAGTTTATTTCTCAGGAGTTGGAGGAGACCAAGCTAGACCAAAACAGAGAGAAAATTCTGAACATATCCATAGATAGTATAAATATGGAGGTTGTATCTGTGATGTCACCCATAGGTTTCTGAAGAGCCATATGTGAAGCTCAGAGTGTGGTGGGTCTGGCCACCGCCATCTTTAGATCATCTGTAGATATAAGACTTGTTCTAAGTTAACGTAAACAGGCAGATGGGCAGGGAATTGTTGCAGATATTGAGTCCCCCACCACTATACATTGCCCATAGCGCTATCATCTTGTGTCAGCGTCTACCTTCCAGTGAACATGGCTAGACCTGGGACCCAGTCTATCTGCTGAGCCTGGTTCTGTTGCTTGCTAACAGCAGATTCAGAGCAGTTCATTAGCGGTTAGCTACTTTAGCAAGTCGTCCATCAGGACACTCCGCAAATCATGTTGAGTTGAAGCTGAGCAGCCGGAGGACATCAGAGGGAAAACCAGCAAATATATCCGGTGTTATAGACTGCATAAAACAGAAAGCACTTCACTTAAACATTAATTTTGACTTCAATGGGACTTTAATGTCAAGCTCTATCAGTATTTACAGTGCAGACCTCATGAGTGACCAGCACAAACACCATCAACACTGTCTCTTTGTGTAGTGTGCATGAGTCCCACTACAATGTAATATTCAAGTAGTAGAATTGAACTTTTAATTGCCATCGACCTACTTGAACAATGTATATACATTTACACTCTTCACTGAATTTCCACCTTGCTGACTCTGGCAGATTCAGTCTTATTCCTCGACTAACTGTTTGCTCATGTACTTTGTATTAACATGCAAGATAAGCTGTCCAGATACGGATGGATTTCAACAGCAGGTGTAAATGGTGTCATGTTGACAGCAGCAATATTGTCTGGGAAATATTGGAGCTGTTTAGCATACACACTGTCGCTCTTGATATCTGTTAGCATATAAATTCTTTGGACTTTTTTTGGACTGCAGTACACATTTGCATGAACTCAAGAGGAATCAACAAGCATTGTTTAACAGTTCTGTCAGTGGAAACTCCTGTTCAGTTGAAAATAATACTTTTACCCCAGCAGGAGGTTTAGAGGCTTTCTCTAAACGTTTGGACACACTAAATCTCTAACGACTTCTTAAAACTTGTGAAAGCTTATGAAATCATGTATTCCTAATTATTTGTTCTGACTCATTTTATTATTTTACTTCCTCTGTGCTCAAATTTCCTGGCCTCATTTTCATTTCATCTGCCTTGTCTGGTTTTATTTTACTATTGAAAAACATGTTGTAACATTAACGTTGCACCAAGTTTACATTTGCAGCCCCATGACAGCTATGTCAGTGTGCTTGGCTGCAATGACCATGTGGCCCCTGGGGGCCAGCTGTGGTGCTTTGTTAAAAATCGAGAGCTGAGCGCACACACACATTCAGTATATTTTCAGCTTCAGAATGGCACTTCGGCCAGTGTTTTATTCATGTATATACTTCAAATTCATTTAACTAATTATTATGGATTTTATTCATTTATTTGTCTATTTTGATTTGATTTATTTATTCCTTTTTCCTTTCCTGTGCTGTATTTACATGTCGGTGCTTTAGGCCCTGCAGACCTATGTGTGAATTCACACAGGATCAGGCATTGCGGCAACTCGTAGCAGGGTAGTCCAGTGGTGGGGGGGTGAGGGGAGCTGAGGTGGATTGCTGTGGGCGTGTCTATATGTGCTGAATGTAACCGCTGTGAAACAATCAGGAAATAGCTTTTTATTTCGCTGATTAACAGCTTTATCGAGGCCGTCTCTCTCTCTCTCTCTCTCTCTCTCTCTCTCTCTCTCTCTCTCTCATCATCGGACACAAATCAAATTAAACTTCTTCGTGTCATTATTTGGCGGCGTAAATTGTGAGTCAGACTCAGACAGATTTAGAAGCTGAGTACATGAAATAAACAAAGTCAGAACACACACACAGGTAGATTATCAGAGTTTAGTCCGTGAATCCACCTGGATAGTCTCAGCTTCAGAGACATTTCAGGCTGTCTGTGGAGGTTTGACTGATCTGAATGTATGATTGGCTTGCAGAGCAGGACGTTTTCCCAAAAGTTGGATCTGGATCAACCTCTCTCCCACATGCCAGCGTGTTTTTTTGCTGATACCCCTGCGTTGCGGACTGCCAGTGCGGAAATGGACTACCCCCACTGAAATGAATGGACAAACCTCTGTTTTTGTCGGAGCGCCTGATCCTTTGTGAATCCAGCCTATGGACGGTTGCATGTCTGTTGGAGGTCAGGTCCCCTCTAAAACAACCCTCACCCCTTCAGGACGCGACCTGTTCATTTGTGTCTGAGTAGCAGCGCTTTACATCAATAAGGACTTTCAAGTAAAGTAAGTGTCCACTATCCCCAACCCCTCTTTACCACCAGAGGTGTCGCCCTCTTCTGGAGAGTTGTTTATGGACAGTCATAAACTAACTAAATTCATCTTATTACCCAATTTAAAATCGACCTAGTGACTAGAGTTACAGTATGTAATAATGACAAAATAGAGGATGTCTGAGAGAGGATTCTAGTCTATAAACTCTATTCTGCATCAAGGTTATGTGAAAAAAAAAAAAAAATCTGTTTATCTGTTACTTCCCCAGTTCAAATCATTCTACATCAAATTTAAGAGTACAACCAGCTGTGTGTTTGAGAGTCAGGGAATGAGAACGAAAAGAAGGAATTCAATCTCAACGGTAAGTCCACCTCATTTGTTTATGATGCAAAATTCCCAGTTGTTGTTGTTTTGTTTTTTTTGGCCTTTTCAAGCTTTATTTTGATAGAGACAGCTGAAGAGTGACAGTAATGTGGGGAGAGAGAGATGGGGAATGACATGCAGCAAAGGGCCGCAGGTCTGATTCGAACCCTGGGCCGCTGCGGCAAGGACTGAACCTTTGTACATGGGGCGGATGCTCTACCAACTGAGCTAACTGAAACCCCTTGTTTTTTTTGTTTTTTAACAACGTTCCAATGCTGAAACCTGACAGCTGACATCACATAAGCATTTTGTTGATGTGATGAGCCGAGACAGTGGACCGTGGGCGCATAGGTGCTGGAATTCTAGGAATTATAATGAGATTGAACACACCACAATTTACACCAAATGCCAACATTCAGTGCCAATGCAGCTTTCATAATGACCCATCACTGTAAAAAATGAATGTTGCCTTTTCTTTCCCCGGACCATAACCAGGTGTTTCACTTGAGCATAATTGTACCTTACCTATACTGTAGTACATCTTTTAAATACATAATTACATTAAATATTAAACACTGTTATTTAATCTAATGTAGGTTTTTTGTGAATTATCGGTAATACTTTACTTGAATGGGTGTTCATAAGACTGACATTGTCATAACATGTCATTGCCATGACATGACACCACCTTGTCATAAACATCAATGAATACTTACGACAGTTGTCGTTAAGTGTCATTCGGTAAGTTATGTCACTTTTGATGCAAATCAAATCAAATCAAATTTTATTTGTATAGCCTAAAGTCACAAAATACATTTGCCTCGGAGGGCTTTACAATCTGTACAGGGAGTGACACCCTCTGTACTTAGACCCTTGGTTCGAATGAGGAAAAACTTGCCCACAAAAAACCCTTTTAACAGGGAAAAAAGGTGGAAGAAACCTCAGGAAGAGCCACAGAGCAGACGTGCAATAGATGTCACGTGTACAGAACAAATCAACACAAACATATTGTACAATTACAATGAATGATAAAATGAAGATGAATTACAATGAATGATAAAATGATTACAGTAGCAGTGGAACCTGTGATAGAGATAGAGAGACACAGATGCACAGATACACAACAGCAGCAAATCACCAACTAACTATAAACTGCAATGGAGATATGGTAACAATAATGACAGTAATAATATATGTAGTGGACGTTATGCAGGACCACAGCAGCAGCCACGATCCATGAGAACCTGCTGGACGAGAGAGCACAGAAACTCCAGGGAAGAAGTTTAGTTAGCAAGATGCATTAACATGCATTAATGAGACATGTATGTTTACAGATGGTGGTGGTAATGGTGATGGGGAGAGAGAAAGAGAGAGAGAGAGAGAGAGAGGGGAGAGAGAGTTTTCAGTAAAGGGAGCTGTGACTGCATCTTCAACCAATACCGTGCCTGACTAGGCATAACCCTGAAAGAGACAGACAGAGACAGAGACAGAGAGAGAGAGAGAGAGAGGGGGGAGGGAGGGGGAGTCCCCTGGCAGTCTAGTCCTATAGCTGCATAACTAAGGGATGACCTGCCAGCCCTAGCTATAAGCTCTATCAAAAAGTAAAGTCTTAAATCTACTCTTAAAAGTGTTGACCGTGTCTGCCTCCCGAACCCAAAATGGTAGTTTGTTCCACAGAAGAGGAGCTTGATAGCTGAAAGCTCTGGCTCCCAATCTACTTTTGGAAACTATAGGAACCACAAGGAACCCAGCATTCTGAGAGCGCAGTGTTCTAGAGGGGTAGTAAGGTACTATGAGCTCTTTTAGATATGATGGTGCCTGACCATGAAGAGCTTTGTATGTGAGGAGAAGAATTTTAAATTCTATTCTAGATTTAACAGGTAGCCAGTGCAAGGAAGCCAAAATGGGAGAGATGTGATCTCTGATCTTGGTTCCTGTCAGAACACGTGCAGCAGCATTCTGAATCAGCTGCAAAGTCCTAAGAGACTTATTGGAGCAGCCTGATAACAAAGAGTTACAATAGTCCAGCCTAGAAGTAACAAATGCGTGGACTAGTTTTTCTGCATCCGCTTGAGATACAATGTGTCTGATTTTGGCGATGTTACGTAAGTGGAAGAATGCAGTCCTCAAAATTTGTTTTATGTGGACATTAAAGGACAAATCCTGATCAAAAACAACTCCAAGATTCTTTACGGTGGAGCTGGAGGCCAGGGTGATCCCGTCTAAAGTAACTAAGTCTCTAGAAAGAGACTTTCTGAGGTGTTTGGGTCCAATTACAAGAACTTCAGTTTTGTCTGAATTTAACATCAGAAAATTGTAGGTCATCCAACTTTTTATATCCTTAACACATGCTTGGAGTTTAGTTAACTGATTGGTTTCATCAGGCTTGATCGATAAATATATTTGGGTGTCGTCGGCATAACAATGAAAATTAATGGAGTGATTCCTAATAATGTTCCCTAAAGGAAGCATATATAAACTGAATAGAAGTGGTCCTAGCACAGAACCTTGTGGAACTCCGTGACAAACTTTGGTATGCATGGAGGATTCATCATTGACATGAACAAACTGAGATCAATCTAAGAAATACGACTTAAACCAGCTTAGGGCGGTTCCTTTGATGCCAATTTGATGTTCCAATCTCTCTAAAAGAATTTGATGGTCATTGGTGTCAAATGCGGCACTAAGATCTAACACGACAAGTACAGAGATGAGCAAAGGTGACATTGTTTGAGATGTCCTTGTTATGACAACTTGACATAAACCAAGACAACAAAACCTGTCATAAACATGTCATAGCAGACCTAACTGTCAAACTTAAGAAAACGTTTAGCTTGATATCTTAGTGTGACATTAAACCGTCATATATGGATGGTTTTGACACTCGCCAAAAGACCATTACAATTGTGTCATAAATGTTGTCCTTTTCATTAATATGTCATTACATAGTCAAATCAGTTTATAACAGTGTCATGACTGTTTTCTTTGAATTCAAGTAAAGTGGAACAATTAGATTCTTCAATTAAGATGTCATTATGTATAATTACATCATCAAACCAGTTTATAACTGTGTCATGATGTTTTTCTTTGAATTCAAGTAAAGTGGAATGATTTGAATGTTTCGTTAAAATGTCATTTACTGTAATTACACTGTCAGATGATAAATACCTTAACAAAAGCAACAGACAAGTCAAGAAATAGTGTTTCCTTAATGTATTTCAACACAAAACATTTTGTTGTGATGTTTATCCAAAGCAACTTTTATCCAAAGTGACAGTTTGTAAAACACAAGCAAGGATGAGTCTGACATGACATAGATGCATAAATGCCAGCAGACAGTGTAGAGTCAGATTTTATTTTTACTTTACTTGTTTTTTTCACATCATGGAAAAGTCTGCCCAACACACCATTGTAATGGCGTACACCCAACCAGTGGTGCCACTCTATCATCTTAAGATGAAGTTTGAGTGATTCAGGAGTATGATTCCCTCTGTGACGCCATACTTCACACTCAATATGCTGAGTATGAGCAACAGTCTCTCGGTCGACAAAGTTGTTTTTATGGCAGACAGAATAATGATCATACCCATACTGGGCAAGTTGCCCTTTGTAGGCACGCCATTCATCAGTGAGGATGGATGTTCTGGGTCTGACATGGCGTCTAATATGACCTATAAGTGTCTTCCTTCTGCGATCCGTGACGAGTCTCAGAAAGGGTCTTCTGGACTTCCTGTCGACCTCCAACATTCACGGCGCCAAAGTGTTGCCACATCGACCACGATGGTACTAAAAGTAAATAAGAAAACACAAATACTTCATAAGGTTTGGGCTGTATTACATTTTAACATGTGTCCTTCCCACATGCACTGCCGGATAAAGTATAAAATATTACTCATAATAAAATCTTGATCTAAATATACAGATGCATACAAATATATAACCCACCTTTCGTTTGTGGGCAAATTTGCTCTCATAAATAACAACAAATCGATGACGACCACCAATCGTCATCCATCTTTTCCTCAGTCGCTTGACAGCAGCAATGCACACCTTCAAATGTGAAAATTAAATATCAGCATCTTGAGCTATAACTATGCCTTAGTATGGAATTTGATAAATATGTATGCACAGGTTTAGGAATAAAGTTGCATTGCATGTGTCACTAAGTGGACCAAATAATTCTGCAGCGATGTAGAATTCAATCGCCTAGAGTGGTGACTTATGTATCTGTTTTATACCTAATTATAGTTAGAGACTAGTCTGGTACTGTATGTAATGTGACAACCTTTCGGAGTACTTTTGCCATTCTTGTCAATGTCCTGGAGCTTGCTGCTATCCCGTCAGTGATCATGGCAAGTTGCTTCAACTGCAAACCTTGGGCAAATCTGAAGAAAGGAAATAGTAAGAAACATAATTGATGAATTGGGCTGAGATGAAACTAAGATTTAATTATTTTAAGACATAAATAGCTCGAATAAAATTAGAGGTGCTGGTGGAACGGAATTCCTAATAAAAGGATCCTACATGAATTACGCATAAATAAATCACTGCTAAATATGTTATTTAAATATGTAATGAAAAAAAGTACTACATTTGAAATATTAATACTGTACCTGTGCATGAACTCAGACTTTGTCAGAGGGAGGTGAGACTTGGTGAATATTGAGCCATTACGTACAGACTGTGGGAAACTTTTATGATGCTTACAGACCCTGAGGAAAAAGAAGGAAAAAAGTAAAAAATGATGACATGTAGACAAGGTTGTCCATGCTTTTATCTCTTCAAGACTAGCCTACTGCAATGCTCTGTACTCTGGGATCAGTAAGGGAAACATCCGTAGACTGACTGCAACTTATCCAAAATGCTGCCATATATATATACATAACTACTGTGTAACAAATATGAATCTAAAAATGAATAATTGATTTAAAAACTGCCTAAGTGTAGCCACAGTGGGTGTTTTGGTGTATACAGTGATACATAGTTTCATTTTTCAGCTCGTACACACGTTTGTTTTCACTGTGGTCCAAACACAGCACAACTGGCAGAGCTAAAGCTTCATGTTTCCATGACGACTGACCGGAAAAAGACGCGCTTGACGTCATGTTTACATGACTCCCGATTGTAAAAATTAGTCTGTAAAGTAACGCTAAACTTTAACAACAGAGACACACATACACAGTACACAGGTGCACAGGTTATTTGTTGCGCTGCTCATTTCGTTTAATAAACGGACCACTCCAGTTCGACTGTAGCCGCACTAACCGAGCTAACGACGCTAGCGGAGATAACTGGTAAACAGATACATGTGGTATCGGATCGGTGTCTGGACTCCGGAACAACTTGTTTTTAAAGCCCTGAACGGTCGTTCTGCTTGCTGAACTCCCTGCGCGGTGATCTCAGGAAGGCAAGCTCAGTGGCTTCTTTTACTGTACATAGTTCCTGTTTAAATTAACAAATTAGAATTAGCTTCTGCTTACCACCACAGCCCATCCTTGACATGGCATTTCACCAGATGCATGCTACGGTTGCATGTTGCGCACTTCATTGTCCTTATCATGATACTACGTTTCTGCATCCATCTAACAATTTTCCTTCTGCTCTTATCTGTATTTGAACGCCTAATATTTTTTAAAAGTTCTTCCATTAGTGCCATTGCATCAACAACTGGTCACCCGTCTCTGATCTGATCCGCATCCGCGCCTTATTTTGAAACTCCATAAGTACGTCAGTCTTCTTCTCGTGCTCAATGCTCCACTAACTAGACAGAACAGCGCCCCACGTGTGTCTACAGGGAAATTGCATCTTTATTCATGAAAACAGCCTGCAAAAAGTGTTATGAGATTGCAAACGCAGTCGGCTTTTCTAAATATAAAACTAATATGAATAATATCAGAAGCAAATTTCAGTATTTCATTCAACACGAATGATCTCTCAAACATTACACTTAAAAAAAAAAATTAGAGTGGCGCTCCAAAAGCTCTCGTTATCATGGAATTATCTGTAGAACAATAAAACACACACTCCATGTAGTACAAAACACATTTGTTAATATTTCATCACTGTTTACAAGTGTTCAAATTCAAGTATTTGAATTTGGTCTGCTGACAGGTGATGAAGATCAAATGAAGATTTGTGTGCTTGCAGAGCGTTGCCACGGGGCTATAAATGAGCTGAAACCATCACAGCATGCAAAAAAAAAATGGAAAGCTCCTCCCAATAATGTATAAGTATACTTAAGAATGTTCATTGAACACTCGTTTAAATTTTGTTAAACAGTTGTTTAAACTTGGTGTTAAACTTTGTTAAAAAAGTTCATCTGTTTATACATACATGATACATGTAGGAATTTTGGAAGTTTGTTTTTTCTGCTTCGTCTTAAGATGATAGAGTGGCACCACTGGTTGGATGTACGCCATTACAATGGTGTGTTGGGCAGACTTTTCCATGATGTGAAAAAAACAAGTAAAGTAAAAATAAAATCTGACTCTACACTGTCTGCTGGCATTTATGCATCTATGTCATGTCAGACTCATCCTTGCTTGTGTTTTACAAACTGTCACTTTGGATAAAAGTTGCTTTGGATAAACATCAATACAAAATGTTTTGTGTTGAAATACATGAAGGAAACACTATCTCTTGACTTGTCTGTTGCTTTTGTTAAGGTATTTATCATCTGACAGTGTAATTACAGTTAATGACATTTTAACGAAACATTCAAATCATTCCACTTTACTTGAATTCAAAGAAAACAGTCATGACACAGTTATAAACCGGTTTGACTATGTAATTATACACAATGACATCTTAATTGAAGAATCTAATTGTTCCACTTTACTTGAATAAAAGTTATAAATGTATTTGACTGAATTGTAATGGTCTTGTGACAGTGAGTGTCAAAGCCATCCATATATGGCGGTTTAATGTCACGCTAAGATATCAAGCTAAACGTTTTTTTCTTAAGTTTGACAGTTAGGTCTGCTATGACATGTTTATGACAGGTTTTGTTGTCTAGGTTTATGTCAAGTTGTCATAACAAGGACATCTCAAACAATGACACCTTTGCATCAAAAGTGACATAACTTACCGAATGACACTTAACGACAACTGTCATAAGTATTCATTGATGTTTATGACAGGTGTAATGTCATGGTTTTATGAACACCCATTCAAGTGTTACCGAATTATCCAATATAAACATTCTGTGTTCATAGCGTTAATAATAAAATTGGCATCATGCTGCTAAACACTCCCTGCTTTATTATCATGTATATCTCTAGAACTTTGGAAAAAAAGTGGTTTTCTATTTAGCTTTATTGGGTAAATACAAAACAATTCATAGATACGCTGCTGAAACTCAATTCCCTATCACCTTACACACACACACACTCACACACCCACACACAATACCATCAAGGTCCAGCAATGGAAGAGAAGAAAACTCATTTCTCTGGTAAATATGAAATCTTGAATGTGTCACTCTGTCTTGTCAGCCGTCCAGCGCCTAGCATCTGCCGACGTTGTTTACATTACTCATGTCTATCCTCCGTGACACACCAGCCCGAGTGAAATAGGGGACAGCATTTACATAATGTGTCATCTCATCTCAGCACTAAGACAGTCATCGGCAATCTGGCAATCTGCATTTTATGAGATCCACTCCCCTGGCTCCAGAAGGCCAACTGGCTGGGAGGTTCCCTGACAAAGAAGAACACACACTACTGTACAACATAATGCTTCCCCAGCAACAATACAAAGCATCAGCTGTGTATTTACATTCTTAACTGGAGCATTTAGCTGCATGGCTAAGACCATACATTTCATCTCTTATATTATGATTTCAAAAGGGACCATGTACAGTTTACAACATAAGTGCTGTGCTGTACCACATGTAATGAATTCAAGTAAGCAAAATTAAAATGTGCAAAGATTTAGTTTCTGGTTGCACTTTTCTACAGTCAGTATATGATCTCATGCTATATAAAAAAACCAAAACCTTTCCTCGATTTTAGAAATACCCAGTCCCACTGTAGGCGTAAAGGCCAAAATACATGGGACACAGATGTGGTGCAACACAGGTGTGTTATGCCTGCAGCAGAGCGTGGCTGGTCTATTTTCTTTCTCTGCACATGAAATTGAAATGCCATCCACATGGTACGTTGTGTCACCATGGCAATTCCGAGTGCACTGTTTGCCTCTTTGTATGAGCAGTGAGAAAAAAGGTACACTTTGGGAACTTTTGTCTCAGCTTTAACTGTTTAAGACCAAAAGTTCTGACATGTGTCTAAGTACTGTCTTTATTTACAGCAGCATCTTTGACATTGTCTATCCAACTAACAGGTCCTAACTGGCTAAACTGGTTGTGAAGCTTGCTTGCTTAGGAGGCAGGGGGGATTCATTTGGCTGGTGAAAGTGATGAACATTGTTGCCAACTTGGCGACTTTCTCACTAGATCAAACATCTTTTCAGACCTTCATAGCATTTTTATTTCTAGAAGGAGACTAGGGACAAATTTAGTGACTTATTCAGACCCTCAGGGAAAAGGTAAGAAATATATATTATTATATTAATTAATGAAATCATTAACATGCCCGCTGCTCATCTTGAATAATGTTTTTTTTTTTTTTTTTTTACGTTATATGTATATGATTGTTTAGCTTACATGTCCGTCTACATTTTATATGGCTTCACTGCAACAACTATATGTTGACAACAACTATATAACTATATGCAGATGATGCATTATAAGTCATCAATATGTCACATGTTAATGTTCACATACATTAATTTAATTAATTTATATATATTTTTTCATATGACTTTTAAAATTAATTATTGATTTTTTAAATTTATTTAATATTGGGTATTTGGGGGCTCATCAGTGAATGAGCATGTGTGCTGAGCTGCCTGGTAAAGGTTACCATGGGTGTCTCACTCTTGAGGTGTTCCAGGCATGACCAGCTGACCTCAGGGCAGACCCAGGACACACTAGAGCGATTACATCTGGTCTGGGTGTGGTTGAGGGGGGACGAATTTGAAAATGTTCAAGAAAAGAACGCCTGGGCTGCTCTCTTACTACCATTACCGCTTTGTCTCTGATCGTAATGGAATGAAGGATGTGTCATGTCAAACACCTGGTTTTGGCGTGCACATATGTTCATGGTTCACTTGTGCATGCACTGCTAAGTCAGAATAATACTGGTTTTAAGTTTTTCTGCTAATTAAAAAAAGAGGGGATGATGTGATGGAAGATAAAAAAAAAAAAAAAAGGATGATTCCATACGGAGGATGTAGTTAAAGTTAACAGTACTCTGTGGGAAATGTGCATGCCTCTCCAGGCACTGCTGTGTTTTTCTCTGTCTGACACTGACACTGTGCACTGCAGTTTAAGCAGAGACCTTGGAGCGCCCAGGGCAGCGTTCAAAATAATAGAAGAAGCCTCAGATGTGCTCAGAAACCGATCTCATGTCAACACAGCCACATAGACTCTATACTGGTGGATGAACAGCTGATCCATACTGTAAAGCTGCAAAGCTTCAAACTTTTTCATGACATTTCCTAAAGCAGTTGTAATGCAATTATGGTTTGTTTACAATGCACATATGGTGACATACCATGTGTGAATAATGAACATTTCAAGCCTGCATGGGTTCTGCATCTATTTGCACAGTTGTTCTAAGAAAGGCTTTAATAGAGGTGATGTTTTTTTTTTATCATTTTTCATCTTAAGGGCTTTACAATACTTCAGTGCTGCATTGTACCTTATCATCAACATGCAGGTCATAAAGTTTATTGTGGCTATTTGGGTGCACAGTTTTTCCTGTTCTTGACAACCAAGAACATAAAACAAAAAAAGTGTCTAAATGATCAGATCAAACAAACACAACAAAGTATCATTTAAAAAGTGCGCCCTTAAAGACAGCAATTAAGATAAAGCTAAAGCCAAATTATGATGTCAGAAGAAAAACATATATTATACGTAGCCAACAATATTGGCTGTTATAGCTGACCTAAAATGATCAGAACTGCATCACAAGGGCATACAACATTGTATCATCACCATATAAATGAATGTTGGAGATATTAACAACATAAAAAAATATAATTCAAAAGTATGGAGAAGAGAGCGGGACCAAGTAATTAGCCATGGGGAACGCAGACATGACATTTAAAGAGACTGTGAGAAATGAAGGTCTACATTTACACACTACTAGTAGTAGAAAAACAAGCTAACAAAAGACAAGCTAAAAGCTTTCACCAGGAAAATTACTTTTGGTGGACAATTTGGTTTTAGTTTGGAGTCCAGTGAGGATGTTATGTCAACTTTCAACATGGCTGTAACACACCATATCTATACATTCTGGACAAAAACAAGACTGTACATCGGACAAAATGTTAAGTATGGGGCAAACCCATCAGCTGGCTTTTTGTTGTCCTAAGCGACGGAATTAGCTATAGAGATCAAAACAGTTTTTGTACCAGGCTGTAAACATGTTTATTTCTGCTGTAAACTTAACATGGTGGCTTATGGAGATTGACTCATTCTGTAGCCAGCTTCACGTGGAAGTTGAAAAATTGCAGTTTTTGGCGCATCATTTCATAGCCACAGAGGTTGCCACTTGCCTAATACTGTTTTATATTCTTCGACAGTTCAATGAAGTGACAACATACAGTTTTGGCTCAATACTGATACCTACTGGAGGAGTTTATGAAACCAAATGAAATCTGCTCATTCTTGGTCATCTTTAGCTTGGTTGTCAATGGTTTGAGGATCCAATGGAGTTATGAGAGATGGGCAATCTCCACCCAACAGGGACGACTACAAACTCAGTAGTCGGAAACTGTTGCAAGCATTTTCAATCACAATTAAAATTCTCGCTATATGCAGAATATGCTAGATGGTTGTGAAACCATCTGAGATTATCCAAGAAAAAATGCCACCTATGCATTTTCTCCTTTTTCTCCCATTATGGAATAACCTAACAATGCAGAGCTCATTGTTGCTAACTCCCTCTCGTTTTAGAAACAGACGTGCTTCATCCAATACACAATAAGTCACCATCTGTGTGTATTCACTTATCAGTGAGGAGCATCAAGAAGGGCATACTGTATGTGCAAAGGTGTCTGACCAACTAGAAGGAGACACTCGAGAAGCGTCGAGAAGATGATCCCCCATCGGCTTCCCACTTACAAGCTGGAAGCAACATTGTTCGGTATTTAAAAATGTGATACACTAAGAGAAGAGGAAATGTGAGCTGTCTAAACATTTAAAAACTCTTTCAAACATGATACAGTGACATTTAGTCCCACTAATTAACCACTAATGAAGTTCCCCCTGGACACATCAAAATCAAATTTCAGGGAGCTTATTTTCTAGCCATCTATATTGTACAATTCAAACTCTTTCATGCTTGAATATTGAAAGGTTATAAAAACAGGAAATGTGACTGGCTGTCACAGATGTTTATTGGTGCTACTGTAGCTGCTGACATGCCTGTAACAGGCACGCTTCTGCACCTCCTGTCCATATTTGAAAAGCTTCCTTTATGTCTTTATGGAAAAATAAGTTCTTAAATCTTAATAAAAGATCATCAAACAGTTTGCTAGTCTGCTGTTATTCTATAAATGATCTCAGTGTATGAGCCGTGAATCTTAATATGAACAGCTCACCAGTGTCAAGAAAAGCACACAAGGTCAGTTAACCGTTAAATCGTGGTGTCATGTTGAAAGATTTAAATAATTAATGAAGTTATCTATGCTGTGCCAGCTGTGCATGATATTAGTTTTGGTCTGTGTGTGTGTGTGTGTGTGTGTGTGTGTCTAAGCAGGAAGTGAAAATAAATTAAAACATGGAGAGTGCTTCTGCCCGTGTTATCTGTACGTGTCACTGCGTTTTTATTTATCTTTTTATTTTTTCATATTAATTTAGTCCCTTGTTGTGTGCCCCTGCAGTTTTTGCCTGCACTGTCCAGCAGCATCTCAGAGCACATTTTTATTATCCTACTGGTCAATTCTTATATCAGCGTGTCAAGGCCGGGTCAGGTGTGGAATCGATTTGACATAATTGTGGGTAACGGATCAGTTAGAAAGCTGAACTTTGCTCTCTGGACACAAGATGATTTGCAAATTTGTTGAAACACTTTTACTCACATTCATTATCTTTCAATTCATATATGATGAATTTTTAAAAAGCCTAATTTAAATAAATGAAAGTTAAATACAGTGCATATGTCATAGTTATATCATTGGCAATATAAAATATGGACATTGTATCTGTGGTTTGTTTGAGTGTGGTGGCTCTGGCTGCTGCATGACTAATATAAAAATGGACAAAAACCAAAGAGCGTGGGTGGAGCTGAGGCGGACTGAATGAAACCTGTATGCTCAAAGAAGCTACCTGTAACAGCACCCACCCGTCAATCAAAGTGGACACACTAATTTCGCACAACTTTAAGCCTTAATATCATTTGAACAGGTGAGTTCACCCTCAGTACAGTTGTCATGAACGGGGAAATTTGAAATAGAGACCAAAACAGTTTTTTGTACCAGGCTGTAAACATGTTTATTACTGCTGTGAAGACTGACTCACTTCTGGAGCCAGCTTCAAGTTTTTGGCACTTCCTCATTGGCTGCTGCTTGGTTGTTATTGTGCATTTACTGTGTCACAATGAAAAACATGCTAAAATGATAATTACTTAGCATTTCATCTTCAATAACTCAATGAATACTTTCCCATGATGACATGAATTTTCCGTGGCACACTAAAATCAACCACAACACAGAGAAAACTAAGTTGAGACATATATTTATTTATTTATTTTTTTTTTTCAGCAGGCAACAGCTAACAGCTTACCTTTCTCAGGAGATTTTTTATTTTGAGATTTGAGATGTATGATTTGTTTTTATTTGGGCATTTTGAGTCTTCCTTACCTTCAGAAATAGAGTGAAAAATTGTGTGTAGCTGATGTTGATAATGTTTTTTTTTTTTTCTTTTCATGCCTCATGCTGCTACTTACATACACCACCTGCCACATTCCAGAGGAATGACGCAGCGGGAACACAAATTACTAAATTTGTACCTAACCATGAGAAACTACTTTGCACCTGGAGCAGAAAATATGGTCTCAAGAGTGAAATATGCACAGTACTTTTCTGTCCAAAAACTGTAGATATAGAACAAAACCCACAGCGACAACTGTGGTCCAGTCACAGTACCAACATGGGCCCCTTTAAACATCTGCATTGTCAATGAGGACGGATTTGTACCAGTAACCAAACCTCCCCCGACCCACCAGATGAGTCCATTCATGACTCCATCTATGCAGTTTCCACACTACTAGTTACGCAAAAACAAATAAAGTCCATCCCCAGTGCCTCAAACAAAGTGATGATTACATTGTGGCTTTGACATTTGAGGCAGCCCCTTGCCAAGTCGGCCCAAAACTCATTGCTCACCCTGTTCATTACCTCCCATAATGACCCTATTCAGAGACAGCGGGGCCCAGCCTCGGCCCAGGGACCCGGCAATAATCCCCTGCATTAATTAGATGACCCCCGGAGAGGGCTGCTGCTGCATTGGTGTGCACAATGACAGCCTCTCTGCTTATTGTTTATGGCTGGCTGTAAAGTGTCCAGCAGTGGGAGAGATGGGGGAGAGGAGGAGAGGAAGTGGGCGGGAGTGGTTTGGCTTGGGGCCAATCGGAGCAGAGTGAACAGCAGCGATGTAGAAACATTCTACCACAGTGTTGGTTTCTGAAGTTGTGACAGTCACTTCTGCTCTTAAAATACAACATTCTCTCACATTTTCTTGAAAATAAAAAAAATCAAATTAAGGCACCGCAGTGTGACTAATATGCGTTCTTATGACACGATCTGATTATTGACTCTGGCTTTGCTGACTCAGCACAAGCTGAACACGGACCTTTATATTCACAATCCACATTAAGTACACTTGCAGTCGTGTGACCCAAAGTGAATTACGGCCAGACACTGCAGCTCCTCTCAGCTCTGCGGAGCGTTTTGACATCTTTCAGCCTGGTGTTTTGTTTTGTCTTTTACGGCCTGGGACTTTATAGTTTTGGCTCGGTCTCAGCACTCTCATGAACCTCATTTCCAGATGCAGCTACTGCAAAACAGGGGCTAAAAAGAGAGAAAAGCTAGAAACAATTCCAACTTAATGTTGCTTTGTGTTTTGCCAGTGTGTGAACAGGCAACTGTTTGCTAACATCTGTGCCTTTGTGATGTCATATGTTAAGGTTGTGTTGATTGTTTCACTGCTCCTAATACCTCAAGAAACTTGAGGACTATTTTTTCTTGCCACATGATTGGATAAAATCAAGACAATATATCAAGTATATAAGTATTTAAATGCTAACTCTTCTTTGTTCTCTTCCACAAACATATGTTTGATGGAGGTGGAACAATACAGAAATAGTCATAAAGCATTCTTAATACACCAGATAAGTAAATATTTCACACCATGCAACAAGTTGGTCAATGGAAAGCAATTCTTTGTCAAAGTAATGCAGAACAAAATCGAATCCTTTTTTGCTGTACTTTACTGTGTTTTGCCCACCTAAGCCAGCTAGTGTCGGAGCACTGCACTGCTTTATGAAACGGCCTACACAGCGAGCACTTCTGTTACGTTAGCCACAAATAAAACTCAAAAGATTGTTTATCAGGTAAAAGCAGCTTTACTCCACCACAACAAAACCATACAACATACAGGGGATACGTCTTCACTCTAGCTGAACATCGATTTCAGTAGTCACGTTCTCTCTGTTGAACTTTCCATGTACTATTTTTAAAAAATTAAGATGATCAATTGGAACGTTTCAGCACTGCACGGTGCAGTGGTCAGCACCGTCGCCTCACAGCAAGAAGGTTCCTGGTTTGAACCTCAGCTGTGTGAGTTCTATGAGGGGACTCGAGCTTCTTCCCCTTAACTGGTTAATTGGTGAGTGTGGGTGTCAGTGTGAATGGTTGTTTGTCTCTGCCTTGTGAAGAACTGGTGACTTGTCCAGGGCGTACCCCTGATGATGAAAATGTAGATTTGGGATTTTATTTGAAGAGCAGTCAAGACCACAGCTGCAGGCTCATCACTCTATGAGCAGTGTCTGACTTATTTACAGTTTTTCTCAATTACTAAAACACTAAAACCCATTGGCTGAACAAAGTTCTCAGTTGCCTGAACTCATTTCAGTTTGTTGTCAATACCTTAAACCATTTCACATGGTAAAACACAATTTGAAGATCTCACTTACACTTTTCAGCAAAACTCTAAACACATTCTCATCCAAATTTGTAAATACAAATAGAGCAGACATGTCATTGATTAAACACAACCACTCAAAATTGATTTCACTTGTTCACTTGTCACAAAGGCGTTTCTCTGCCTGCTGTTTGTCCACTTGCCCACATTCCTATTCTATGTTCTACTCATTGACTGTAAACTGTGGAAATCACAAGTAATGGACTGTAAATCCGAGAGTAACATAAAAGCTTTATCGCTCTTTTGAGTTAAGAAACTCTGGTGCAACACAAAGTATCAGGCCTGCAATGTTTTGCTTTAAATATTTGTTTTTTGACGGCTCTTTGGTTATAGATTTTGTGATACCACAGGTAATTAACAGGTGTTGACATTAAAAGGAAATAAAACATATTGGTTTGATGTTCTTGATTTATCTTATTTATTGAAAGTGTTGTGGTAAGGAATGTAGATATTATAATAGAAATGATAATTACTGAAGTCAGGATATGAACTCAGGCTCCTTCTATTGAAAGGTTAATAGTAAGTTAGGTATTAGAGAGTTCTTTGGCCTTGATACATAGAATAAGGGTTACACTAGCAGGCTAACTGGCAAACATAAGCAATCTGCCTCTGTACCAAAAGAGATTTAGCAACTAGTTGCTATACATGTTAGCTTCCCATGCTAGCTACCAGTTATTTGCCTCCTAGCTACCAGATTTAGTTAAAACCTAAGTTACATCCCCCTGTGGGGCTCACAATCTTATGGTTCTGGCCTTGGTCTTAACTTGGTCTTGGTTCATGTGGTCCTGACAGCTCATACTGCCACATACTGTATGAATCTTCCGTTTCTGGCCCTGAGATCTGCATTAGGAACCATAATATACCTAATATCTAACACATCCTTGTAGAAAGGAATATGAGAGCATAAGAAAAAAGAAAAGGTAATTGGACTCATTGACCATCTTTAGTTGAGAAAAGTGCCTGAGGAGAAAATGGATACAAGATTTGTAAAACATGTATAAGCCTTTTTATTTTTGTGCACACCCTTAAGCAAAGTAAGCCAAAATGTTTGTAGGAAAAACCTCTAATACATTTATAGAAATACACTTGACGATTGAATATGATAAAAGAGTATGCACATAGAGCTGAATGATGCCCATTTAGTTCAAATTGTGCTGCTCTAGACACATTTGCCTTTAAAAAACATTTGAGAATCCCTGCACAGTAGGGGGTAAAGAACTCTTTGCCAAAATGTCATTATGACTTATATATGGAGATTTTCACTATTTAGCAATGAAGCAACCCACAAGAAAACAGTAAAATTACTGTTAAATTTGAATTTGCAGCTCTCTTTTTTTGCCACAGGTCCTGAGTAACACGACTCAAGCACAGCACAAATGGAAACTGAGATCACACAGAGGTTGCTCTTGGAGGTATTGAGAAGTTACTTGGGTGTGTCCAAGACTGTTGGGAAGCCTGACCAGAGTGGTAGGAGGCAGATCTGAGGCAGTTCATTCAAAAATCACCGCAAGGTCTCGATGAAACTCAACTTACAGCAACAAAAATTACAACTAATATCAAGTGTCTATCACCACACCTGTTCTCACATTCTCTTCTCTCTGTACTCACCGACAGACAAAAAGCAACTGCTTAAATAGTCTTTCCACCTGGCGTTACCTCTCTGGCTGTACCATTAGTGGAGGTGACTCCACTGGCAAGTTTACAAAGTTCAATCACACAGTTCACAGTGAAAACACTCTTACCTGTTTTACCATTAATCCACATTTCAACCATACATAAATGACTTACCCCACTCACTTGGACTAGTCCAATGACCTCCACCAATCATGTCAGCCAGAGTATAAATACAAGAAATGTTGCAGCACTTCCTCCTTTTGTCTCTGACCACATGGTGAGTATGGTAAGTAACAAAAATGCTAATTTAACTTATTCTGACAAGAAATAAATCAATAAACTATATCTAAATTTAACAATACTTGTAAGAGTTTTATTTTAACCAAAGATGTTGAACTATGAAATATAACCAAACATACTACAAACCACAAACAAACCTGGGATGGTCTGTATCTGTAAAATGATTACTGATGGAAAAATGGCTGAAAAACAAACAAGCATGGTTAAACTATAGATGGTATTGATACATGGGACAAATGGTGTCACCCACTTTGTCACAAAGACCAACAACGAGCAGCACAGAAGACCGTTCACTTTGGTACTGTAAGCTTGCATTCCTGCTATGTTAAGAGCACACACGCCCTCTCAATCCTGATATTAATCTAAAAATTAATATCTTACCTTTAAGTATATATACCAGATACATGATCATAGTTGGAGCTGAGAGAAATCAGTGATCTGAAATACAAAACCCCTGAGTACAACACGAAATAACAAATTAAAATCAAAGTTAAAATAAAATAAAACTTGAGCGAACATCTTTATAAGAACTATGTGTGACAGAATTTCTTTAGTTTGTCCTGCTAACATTAACAAGGGGAGGTTTATGACCTATACTACGGCCAGCCACCAAATAGTGATTAAGGTGTTTTGGCTTCACTTTTGGGCAGCCATCATGTCATCCATCTTTATATAATCAGGGCGATGATCTAAGACCTCAAGAGTTAAATCAAGCTTTTCTTCAGCAGTTTCTCTGCAAACCTTATACCACTTTTTTTTTTTTTTAAATCCAGGCCTCTGACCAGATCACTATATGCTAATAGCTACGTCATAGACTATACAAAGAACTTGTCTATTTCCTCCCCCTGTATGAAAATGGAGTCAAAGTATCTCGGATATGGCTGGTGATATCGTTTGGAGGCAGAATCTGAACAGTAGTGATCAGGTTTGTAGCAGCAGTATCGAGGTCCCGCCCATACACCCACTTGTCTGTGAGCAAGGTTAAGCTGTTAATCACCCCCTTTTTGTAGCATTAAACAACTAATGGATACCAGACTTATCGGGAACATGAACACCTGGGTAAACATCAGTTTAAGAACTACTTAAAATGACACCTATACCACAGCCAGTCATCAGGGGGCTTCACTTTCAGGGAGCTGTCATGATGTCCATCTTTATATACAGTCAGTGAGCTGAGTAGTCTATGTACTCCAACCTAAAGGGTGGTTTAGGGATTCT
The DNA here is from genome assembly GCA_946959425.1 of Argyrosomus regius. Taxonomy (NCBI): domain Eukaryota; kingdom Metazoa; phylum Chordata; class Actinopteri; family Sciaenidae; genus Argyrosomus; species Argyrosomus regius. The sequence goes on from OX336902.1 coordinate 20,023,525, forward strand.
TGTTATTTGCGAAGGTGACATCACTCCATTGTGGGTAATTGCCTCTTTTGTATAAGCTGCAGCTTCAATGAACAGAGCATACATTGAATAATAAGATGCTACAGTCTGAGATCTCATGATTTATCACCTGGAGCTTAAAATGAAAGCTCATTAAAATCATTATTCCCAGTCTGAAATATAACACACAAAAAAATAAATAACATAACTAATCAAGGTTAAATAAAAGGCCATTCTTTTTTAAAGAGAAGAAGAAAAATTAACATCTTCCGTGTGTGCACACCTCATGTAATTATGTTTTGTTTTTGTGTTCACATTTAAATCATAGCTGCATTTACAAGGTATTCACACCTTCATGCAACATTACAAGTGCTTCATTTACTTCTCATTAGAGATCATCAGAGTGAAACACACTGCTGCTCAACACACACACACACACACACACACACACACACACTCATACAAAAACACACCTGCTACTCCAACGTCCTTATAATTCACTACTTGTGCTATCCATCAGTGCGTTATCATGATAGGTGGCAAAGACTCATTGAAGCATTAATATGAAGCTGTGGTCTTGCGAAGCACTCAATGACATTTGGTGGTGCGTCCCGACATAATTGGATGTACTCAGAAATCCCTCTTCACAGGCTAATAAAGCACAGAACAGATTTTTGACACATTTTATGATTACATTAAGTGGGGAAAAAAATGCTTTATGGTTACACCTCAGCACAGGCTAAAGCCATTAATTGTTCAAGGTTTCACCTTGCAGAAATGAAGTAGTGCAGGGTTTAATGGGCCCGAATCTGCAAATGTTACAGCAGCATAAAATTGGAACGTAATTATTTTGGCCCAATTAAAATATGACGGAATTATTCTGTTGAAATTAGGCGGTGATATTTGAGAGCCTGGAGACGTGTACGGCTCTGTTCAGATTTAGTTTCATTCGGGGCTGATGATCATAATATATGGCTAGACCAAAACCAAGGTGTGCGGTTAGACAACCGACTCAACCCAAGGATTCCATGTCCACCAGTCCACCCCCGCCATTTCACATAAAACACAGGAAGAATGTCAAATTGAAATCTTTCTCGTCCCTCTCTTTTCGCACTTGTACTTTTCATACAAAGCCAAGTACATTAGAAAATACCATTTATTTGTCAAGACAGGATAAAATGTATTAGTGCTGCTCCTTTTATAGATAAAATCAAGTTCAAGGTGCTCAGTGTGCGCTGAATGGAAAAGGAAATAGACAAAATAAAATAGCAGAATTGAAAAGGTAGGGGGGGTGTAGGTTGTCCTCATTGTTACGACAGTTAACAACAGCGTTTTCAAAAGCTCCTCGGCAGCTTTGTGAGACAATCAGACTGATCAAGGACACACTGGGACATGGTCAAGGATATAAAGTTACCTGCACTTCCACAGTGTTACTCAACAGCAATATGAAATCAAATTCTCAGTTTGCTTTTCTGTTTTGGAAGTGTACCAAATATTACAGTTAGACGTATAACTTGGATTCAGCTATGTAAAGGATCACAAAAACCCGTCAGTCATTTCAGGACACTCCCGTCTGGTGTAATGTCTTCTCTGAAGTCAGGTGATGTAGTATCACGAGCAAAGAACTCGTTTGGGGTGGGTGGATGGGACAAACAAAGACAGGTGACCGCCGTTACCCATTGATCCCAATGGGCACAAATGCTTTGCGTTCCTGGTGCACCCCGGCTGCCGGAGCTGATCGTGGCAGTTCAAGACAATGTTTGTGATTTCACCAAAAGCGCCGCAGTGCGTTTCAGAAGCATCCCAGAAATGTCTCTTTGCTTCGCTCTGCGGAGGATACACGGCTTCTTCTATTTTTGATGGACATCACAACCAGCTGCGTCAAGCGGCACAGAGCAGATCAGACACACAAACAGCATATAGAATCTGGTCAGTTTTCAACATAAAACTCCCTGTGAAAAACAGCCAAAAAGGAAGAAAGGAAAGTATTCAACTATGTAGCCTACCCACTCATGATAGAGACACATAAACCAAAGAAAATCTGAGCAAATTAACAAAGTCTGGTGGGCAAAACACTCCACTTCTGAAACACTCCTGGTGGGATTATGAAGCCCCATGGAGAACGGACCGAAACAGTATGATGGTTGCAACAGAGACACAACAATGCTCCAACACTAACCTCTATTTAACCCCACAAAAAACTTCTACTTATATGTACTTTTTAAACCGCTCATGAACGTTCAGTCATCAGAGCCCCCCTGTAGCTCATCTGTCTGTGTGTCTCTGTGCTGCTCAAACCGTCTGACAGGATTTCCCAGATGAAATCACTAATCAGTTCAGAAAAGCTGAGGCTAATTCACCCCATGCTGTATATGATGTCAATAATATATTAACAGTTCCTGATCCAGTCATGAAAAGGGGAGGGGGAGGGTTGACATTAGTTAATTCTGCATATTACTAATTTCAAAGATGATGAGTGTTTGGACTGATTACAGAACAGTTGAGCTCTCACTGACACTTGTTCTTCTTAAAAAAGGACCCAATGTCCTAATTCACTTTTAGGGTGACATTTTTGCCCAATGTAGTTGATGGAATGCCATGTGAGAGCAACGATTAGCCTAAAATTGGCATATAATATCAATTGACTGACGACAGTGATATCCAGTGAAGATGTTCTTGATGCTGCATCGCTTGAAACGTTTAAATTAAAACTCATTCATCACAGTTCAGACTACTGTGGGGGCGAGTCTGGAGGTAGCGGGGTACAGCTATTGTCAGAGCTGCAGCTAGCCAACAGCCAGATCATCAGGTCAGGAAACCCCCATTTTTTGCCAAAAACACACACCCTTGTCAGTTCTGCATATGCAGATGTTACTGCTTGATTCCACCGGGTACGACAGCAACATGCCCGCCAGAGCTCATCGCAGCTATTCTGGACAATGCTTGTGATTCCAGCAGAAGTTTCTGAATAATTTCAAAAGTAGCTCTCCGCTCTATGGAGAATACATGACTGATTGTTTTTTGAGGGAAGCTAGGACTGGACAAAAATTGAACAATTTCACAAAAACAAAAGTAGCCTACTTACCCATGCTAAAAGCACATCAATCAAGGAAAAATGACCAAATGGAGGGCAAAACGCTCCAGGTGATCCCCGGTGAAATCAAGGCATTACTAGTAACTGAACTGAAATTGCTGAAAGTCAATGGCACCAGGTCAGGAGGGAAGAAAGCGTTCAGGAGCCTCTGATGTCTTATGCTGTAATATTTATTGAAGCTTGACTTTAAACCCTCACAGATGACGCCACAAATACTTTACGCCCAAAATAGTCAAAGGGAATGCATTTACCCATGTTAGTGTTCACCTTCAGCACATTCTAGTCTGGAGACACTGTTGTAACAGTAACACTGTGTGAAGTTAAAATAACTTACATATCTTTGACCTTGATTCAGTCGTATGACTATGATTGTTTCCTAGAGCGGTAGAGCAGCTTGGTTATTGGCAAACACAAAGAAATAGAATACAGATCCTTCAAATGTTCTGTTCTGCCCTCAATGTGCTCTCTGTGCCTATGTTGAGATCAACAATAGGCTAAACTCTTAACTGTACGACTTCCTCCAAGGAACAGTCAAGTGTTAGTTGGCAGCTTTTTATATGGCAGGTGTCAAAAGATGGTGCCATCTAAAAGAAGGTACACAAAAGGATGGCGGTGGATTGTCTGAGCTTCATGAATGCCATGTGGCTAACCTCAAACTGACACCTGAAAAACATGACTTCCTTGAATCTGACAGTAGGTACAAGATCTACAGCCTAGACAATGGAAATGTGCCACTAAAAGGAGTAACTTTGCTTGCAGTTACAGCACAACAAAAATCAAGAAAATATAGTCCAGGTGATATGAATACTTTAAAACTAGATCTAAAATGCAGTTACATAAAGTCAAAATAGGATTTATTACAGGATTTTCATGAATGCTTTCCATTTGGGTTGGCAGTCTTAAATATTAACAAGACATTGTATTTTTATCAGAAATGAAATCAAATCAAGGGCAGCAAAAATGTCACTTAATATTCTCTTTAAAGATTAAAGAGCAGTGTCCCTGTCACAGAAGAAACAAATGCCTGAAAACAGAGTCAGGTTAACACCTTTTTTTCTGTCAATGAGTCTTTCCAACACTGTGGACCAGAGTAAGATTGTGTATGTCAACAACTGCTGGCCAGATTGCCATGAAGGTACACTGTAGATATTTATGGTCCCCTGAGGATGAATTCTAACGCTTTGCCGTCCTCATGGTCATCTATGTAGCGGCACCATAAGGCCAAAACGTTTACGTAAATCAAAAACCCAAAACTAGATTCATACAAAATTTGATATCGATGCTCCCCAGAACATAAATCTGAACCATTGTGTGTGTGGTATCTTAACAATAGTACCAATATCAGAACAAAGAAACCAAATAGTATTATAAAACAATTAAAACTGACATTTTTGAGCACATTTATGTGCCGAAAAGGATAAATTATTTTGACTTTAATGACCTCATGGACTCCTGGAAAATGAGAAATAGAAATGTTTCTAGCCCTGGAATGCTCAGGGAATAGCCAGAAAGTCAAAAGTGTCTTACCCTCTGGGGTCCTATCAACCGCCCATGATTGCAAAAACAATTGATGCCATTGATAGGACCCTGCATCTCTGATATACCACGATAGATGGACCGGCTACTAATTGTGTCATTACTTTTTCCTGCATGAAGGTCTAAATGCTGCTTTTCATCCTGCCAGGGTTGAAATTCAGATGGGGGAAAACTGAATTATTTTTATTATGTGACCTCAAAGGAGACAAATTAAAATATATTGAGGTAAGCAATATTTGAATCAGCTGATTATCCTGTATATCCATCTCTTTTCTCAAGTGGTCCACAACCTAACTGTGGTGTTCCTCTCTCACCACTCTCATAGTGTAGTTTTTGACCACAGGAGGCAGCTGTTTTAGAAAAAAAAACAACAACTGCACACTCCCCGCTCAGCACCAAACAGCAGACAGACACAGTTTGAGACGAGCTGGTGAACATAGCGGAGCATTTAGCGGCTGAAGACAGATATTTCCCTCAGAAATCAACACTAACTATGGCCTTGTGTGTGCTCATTAGAAACTACATGTTTTTTGAACAATAATTCTGTAATTATTGTTAAAAAAAAAAACTCACGACAGTTCTGCTAAACGTATTATTAGCGTCTTACAATGCAATCAATATTTCAGCATTGGTTTTAATTAAAAGACAATTTGCTGCCTTCATTTTTCTTACTGCTGGAAATGTCTGAAGTGTTTTGGTGTCATCGATGTCTAATTTCAAGCCTGTAATTTTCAGGGTTACCAAGCTGTTTACATCTATTATCTGTTATGTTGTTATAAAATTATTCCATCATTACATTTTTAGCGCATCAACACTGAAGTTTTTTGCAGTCTAGTATGTATTCAGTACGATAGATCATTAGAGCAAACAGTGCAGTACATTATTATAACAGCTGCAGGGTCAGACCTGCGATCATCCTTGTTAGAGACTAAAATTAACCGATGGGTGATTATTTTAGGAAGGTTTAAGTCAAATCAGGGAGGATTTACACCATAAACTTAAGCACACAATGCCACATTCATCTGCCACAGTATGAGGAACGGACACCTCGGGCCTATACCTTATCTGAAAACGACTTCCATTCCATAGATCCAGCCTTTTAGCGCCAATGGCACATGGCCATCAGGATAACAATGATCAATTCAGCAGCCTAACCCGATGCTGCTGGAGATGGCTTATTGATGTCCTCACATCGCGTGTAGCAGAGATGGTGCTGCTGGTGATTTAATGACAGATTGACTCGCAGGTTGAAGCTGGATCCTTCCAGAATGCTAAGTGGTGCAGTTAACCTTTTCACAGTTGAGTTTGAGTTCTTTTTTTCTTCTTCTTTTTTTTTTTCATGCACAAAATTCTTAAAATAAATCTTAAAGTTCCAGAGGCAAAGATTCAGCATTAATGAAACACAGCACTTTGCAGGGAGCATGGCAAAAGGACAGAAAGGCTGCAAATGATTCAGACGAGAAAGTCACTTACAGTAATTGCAGCATGAAGAAATTAACAGACGGCGGACTGGAATATCTCATGTAACTTACAGCTGGGCAGGTTGTTATTTCCTTAACGGTAATATTCTGTCATTGTCCGTTGTTTTTTTTAACGGTGAGTCACGGCCTTGTGCCATGAATCATCCACGCGTGCCCACGCAGAAGACACACACGCGTACACATATCTGCACTTACCAGCCTTGGATGCTGAAGTTCCATGGCCAGTTGTTTTAAAGTCAGCACTGTGCTCTGCGTGCTTATTATTGTGCCATCTTACCAGGCTGTCCTCCCTCTAGTTTTGCCAGCATTCAATCAGAAAGCAAGGTCCCAATCTGCAATCTTGCAGGGCATAATTATCATGGCCACTGTAACAATCAGTTCCAGATACAGTGGCTGAGAACATGTTGGACTGTGTCGGTGTGTGTAGGTGTGTGCTGATCAGTCTCAAGGAGAGAGTGCTGCTTCTCGCTTTTTAATGAAATGACAAGTTTATTTTAAATGTAGTCACATTATTCTACAGAACTTTCAGAGAACTACTTTGTAGCCTAAAGGATTTAGTTTGCACCGTGTACAGTTATTATCCACAATATGCTGTAGTGTTCCAAACAGTCTGTCAGTAAACTACAGTAGCACAAACTTTTTATAAATGGTCGAGACCAAAGGGAAAAGGAGGTAAGCAGGAAGTCAAGTGGATTGAGAGGTAACTTAATTGGACAGCTGACTGCTACATGGAGCCACATGAGGAAATCAAAAATCTGCCAAATTTAACAATAAATGTGTCCATGTCCTACAGAATGACACAGTTACAAATCACTTGCATGATGTGACAACACTGGAATTCAGGTTTGGTCAGGTTTAAACCCCAAAACAACTTGGTTTGGTGCCTTATTTATAATATTTAAGACTTTAAAATCAAAAAATGACAAACAATAAAATAAATCTGTATTTTTGTTCAAGGTAATGTTGTGTTTCCTACATGATTCTAGTTGCTATAACTACCGGGTAAACATCCAGGAAAGATGGGATCTGTTGGAGAGTGAAGAAGGACGTTGCAGAATGTGAATGTTAAACTTTAATACATTACCTTGTCCATTTCTGCCTGATTTACGTCAAATAGATTCAATTCTGCAGTGGCGGTTGTTAAACGGTGAAATGATCTCATACTACTGCTGCTAAATTACTTACTTACTTTTGTTATTGTTTTAATGTGAGAGACCCCCTGGTGGGAGAACATACATAATGTACGGGTTTAGGGTAGTTTCATTGTCATGGTTACAGTAATAACTACACGGGTAAGGTTAGGGAATTAACATGTTCTGAAAAGAGAAAAACTTAATGTTGACTGTCAGTTCAAAGCAGGAAATGTAAAAGTCCATGTTAAAGTCCAATTTTTTTGTTGCTATAACAACGTCAACTGTCTTCATCCTTTGCTCCTGTCATAGTTTCTAATGCATAAGCTCCCATGTTAAAACGTCCAACTTCACTAATAACAATAATGCAGTAATTAAGCACATGGCAGCTATGATTGACAGGTGAGTGCCATCACAGTAGCTTATTTGAACTTATTTACCCACGCTCCACGTCTCATTTTTGCTCATTCTTAGATTAGCCGGGAGCTGGCAGAGGTAGCAACAGCCGCCACAATGAGTTTCACATGAAACGGCTCTTTAGGAAACCAATGGGTAACATCACATCTATGTTTTATACCGTCTAAAAGGCAAACAGATGTCATTTTGGGACATGCTTGGAAATGGTTGTGCTGCTCTTTACTGAACCTTATCCACTCACAAAACTGACAAAGAAATAAATAATTGATTATTAGCATCATTAATCGAGACCGTGACGAGAACTCCTGTCATAAATAATGTTGAGCAGATGGAAGAAAAGGACCAAAACGAGGCGTCATGCACTGCAGCATTACGGTTGTATAATTGCTACATTTCACTCACTTTTTTATGAGGAAGTGCTGAATCACATGTAGTGCGTCATGAGCACACCTCTGTTTTGACTCCTTTTCACTCTCTGACTGATGAAGGAAAATCCTTGTGATGACGTGCATATTTGTTACCATGGTTACCACCAGAGGTAAATTTGGATTTGTTATGTGGGGGGGGGGGGTCTGGTTTTCAGGGTCACTATGTGCACGTGTGATCGGATTAATCTCATTTGACAAACTGTAGATGGAATATAAATTATACAGCTATATATAGCTATATAGATATATAATATATGTAGCTTCGTCTCTGCTGCACTGTAATTAGTCCAGTCCTCATAATATGATACATTTTCAAATATAAAATGCTATTCATATCCATGTCTATATTTCCCAGTTTGCTTAGCTAATCAACATTTTAAATCTAATAGCCAATGACAATCCCTACATATGACATTACGACTATGAATATGTCTCCAATAATAGCCCCTTCTCAGATGGATTTAGTGGTAGTTAAGATTATCTCATATTATAGTATAGGTTGTGGTCTGTTTTTGCTTTCACACCACGTGAACAGTGTGAACTAAAGTTTGCTTGGACCCAGACCAAGACCCTCAATTTCAGGTGGTCAGAATTGGATAGATAAGTAGAGCTGGTCCGCCACAGGAAACATAATGTCAGCATTTAACAGCAAAATGTAACCTTTCTGTAGCAGGACTGGCCGTCGGATTGAGATTAGATAAGATGCCCCAGAAGTCTCTGAAGATGTTCCCTCAGCAGCAGTCACGTCAGCTGACGACTTATAATGCCCCTGAAAAGACATTGCACTATGTTCTGTTCTGTTTTAGGGTGTAAGACATTACATAGGTATATTATATGTATTGTCCAGACCCATTTATTATACACAACTACCATATTTTAAATCCAGATATGCAAATTTTACAAATATGACCAACAAAAATGCAATTTAACACAAACAAATGGTTAGCCTGAAACTGTTTGGGTTTGTTTTGGTTAAAATGTTATGAAATAGTAATAAAATAGGAATTCAAAACACAAATTTGCTGTTGTTTGTTTGAAGAAAATATCGGTAGCTAGTTAACAAGCAAAGTTAAATTATAACTTCAAAATGATGCTTCAATTCTACTCATGTTAGCTAGCAAGCAAACAGCAAAACTCAAGCTCATGCTGATGAACGTTTCAGCTGAAATTAATAGTAAATTCATAACTCAGTTTACCAGGTTAACCAGAACAAAGCACAGATTTACAGAAAAACACAGATTTCAAAATCACAAACCTTTATCCTCAGTTCTTTTTTCCATGTCCACTTTTCTCTTCTTCCGCCCTTGAGTGCTGGTGCTAAATGTTCTTTTAGGAGCCATTTGTGTAACTTGGTACATCAAAATGGAGATTTATTGCCTCACTAACCAGCACGACTCGCGTTGCCCTAACGTTACCCACAATGATGCTGCGTTACCATGGCTACGCAGCAAGTCACAGTGTGCAAAGCAAGAAGAATTTATTCTAATTTAATGTTCTTCATATATATATATTTGTGTCATTTAATTTTGATTTGAATGTGTTGTATGAGCAACAAAGCAAGTCACACTGATGGTGTGGCTGGCATCCCCTAGAGGCTGTGGCCCTATATAGAGTATAGATGTAGTAGATGAGTAGTAGATGAGTGTTTATGTCAGCAAATTCACCAAGATGACTTCAGAGTAACATTCTTGCCACCCACAGAAAAAAGTCAGTCACATTGAAAGACCAAGATCTTTGTTGTGATCTGTCTGATGTAGTGACAGAACAGCGCCTTCACTCGCACATCACACTTGAGTGAGTCCTGAGTTCTCCACATGATGACAGTTAGATTGAATTTGCTTTGAATTTCTGCATAATATTAATTTAATAATCGTAAAATAAAGTCAGTGACTGTTCAGTTTGAATGCAATTTGTGATTACCTTTTTTTCCAGACTTGATAAAATCATGATTAAAGAGTTCAAATTTGTAATCAGATTTAACAGAATCAATTTGATATTCAATCCAAATCAAATTTCAGACTGTCCTGCTGGATGCGTTTGGGTGTTGGTAGAGTACAGAAACATACTGTTGTGTAGTGTTTTAATATAGTCTTGAGTGTTGCAGCTGAAAGTTTACCGGTACAGGATGGGACGAAGAAAAGATTTTTACAGAAGCAAAATAAAAAGGCTTCACTTGATAAATCAGCTTTATGGCCAACATGTCTATTAAGAAATACATTATCAGAGGCCAAAATTATACTGAACGGTTTCAGAAAAAAAAAAAAAATACATGGCGATTTTTTTATCTTAAAGGGATAGTCCAGCGTTTCTGAGTGAATCAGATGAGACCAATTTCTAAAATGGAATCGTCAAAATCATGACAGCACAGGCAGAAAAATACTGACTTTTACTTCCAAGGACTGTGTGGCCGAAGCTCCTACATTACCCATGATGAAACTCAATACTTTTGACGTGAAGTCATGCTCCCAGCTGCTCCTTTCGTGAGGTAGTCCGCCATGTTTCGATCCGTGGAGGCGGAGACACGAGATTTGGAAATCCGTATCCACCCAGATCGGGATCACAGTGATCCACCCTGCCAGTGTTTTGAAATACTCAGATAAAGGCGGCAGGATCACCTTGATCCATGACTGAGAAAAGGAGGATTTCATTATCCGGATTATCCTGACCCAGATTACAAGTTTTGAAATACTGGGCCCTGATGATTATGTTTGCGTTGCCTTAGAATGAGCCAATTATATCTAAACATGCTGCTCGTCTATGTTAAACCACCATGTTAGTCCAGAATGGACAAACCAAACACTGGCACTAGATAGGGCCTTTCACATTTTATGTGCATTTAACAACCACTGTAGTTTAAAGGTGACACGAGGGGGTTGCAATGCACAACTATGGCCACACACTGGTCCTATATTAAATCCTAATGTCAGGCCTGTAATGGGATGCAAACCAGTCTTCTACTACTACAGTCCACCACCCTGACCTCCACACCCATACTTTCCACCTCACTACTATATTAAGCCTTCCTGCATGATACAGAGAGTGAATAATGGGGTATATAGGCATGTCACACTATGATAAAAATATAAGTTTACGATCAGTGATGTGGTTCTTTGAGTCCTGAGTCACCAGTTCCAGAGGAGAAGAGCTCCTACCAGTGACAATTCTTATCCTGGAATTGAATGTGACTCTGTTACATCTGGTTCAGTAATGTTGGGGAATGTCCTTTGTACAGACTGATTAAGGCCTCTTTTACATTAAAGACAAGCTCGCCTTGTCTTTAACTTTTTTTTTTTGCCTGATCCACTGAATCCTCAGCTTTAATGGACAGCAGGGGAGGCAGTGTGCTCAGCCTGTACTGCCGACAGTCTTCCATCTGTTTATCTGAAGCTGTGATAGATGGGCTGTGGAAATTTCCTCCCCCTTGTGTAGCTGCAATCAGTCTCCCCATCACTACTGATAACACAGCGTGCCAAAAACACAACCTCACAATGGCAGCAGGTCCTCACAACAAACTGGGTTAATGATGCAGGAGGACTGCCTGTCACCCTCTGGACTCACACAGGTCCAGCATCGCGTTTGTCTGTCTATCACAAGAATTTGGTTCTCTACTCCTGTTAGTCTGCTGCCCTCATAAAGGCAAACATTACAGCTGGGTTGCCACATAGGAAGTCAGTTAACTCTTTACTGGGTGCATGAATTCGTCTGCTTTTTGGCTCATACAGTCACATTCTTGGGCTGAAAATATCATAAAGAGAAGAAATATTACTAATGCAGATGCTTCCATACAGGGGGCTTTGAATCTTTTTGATAAGTATGGAAATGACATGAATTATATACTTTAGCCTTCACATCTCAGCTGAACACCTATGGGAGATTTTTTGGAGCGACACGTTAGACAGCGCTCTCATCAAAACACCAAATGAGGGAATCTTTTGACAGAACGGTGTTGATCCCTTCAGTAGAGTTCACACACTTAGAGAATCCGTAACAAGCAGCACTGAAGTTCTTCTGGAGGCTCGAGGTGGAACAACACCTTCCGAGACACTTTATGTTGGGTTTTATTTTTTAATTTGACACCCATCTATACCTGCCACTAAATAAAAAACTTGTGTATGTGATGCTGCTCGAGCATAACTTGCAGTGGAGAGCTCACGCAAAACCAATCTGAATCCAAGAACTCAAGAAGACAAATATTAAAGAGCAATTTTTTTGCAGAATTTATATTTCCACACAGAAAGGTCCCAGCCCGAGCCACAAACTCCCCAAGACCAGAAAGGCCAGAGCCAGCTCACGGGTATGAACTCATTCTTGCTGTGTGATAACCAGTGCTAACCGCTGCACCACCATGCTGTGGAGTTTGCATGGATTCTCCCGAGGTACCCCGGCTTCCTCCCACAGTCTAAAGACATGTGGGTTAATTGGTGACTAGTGTAAATGGTTGTTTCTCTCTCTGTGTCAGCCCTATGATGAACTAGCAACCTGACCAGGTTGTACCCCGTCTCTCGTTCTAAGTCAGCTGGGATTGGCTCCAGCCCCCAATAACCCTGATAAGGATAAATGGTTATGGAAAATGGATGAATGAATGAATATTTTAGGCTTAGTGGAAAGGAAATATATGATTCTATACATTTTGCACATGATAAGGGCAGACAGCAATGCCCAACGGCTCTAAAGCCTTTTTTTTTATTTTTACACTGCAGCCTTTTTCGCTTGTTTTGCACAAATTCCAACCTGTCAAGCAGACAGAAGGATCTGGGACTTTCACTGCTTCATCTGTAATCATGGAATAATTATATTTCGTAAGAACAAAATGTATTTCTGTTGTCTTAAAATGGACATACTTTGCTTTAAACTAAACTATTTTGTGTTTGTATAATTTTCTCATTGCAAAGAAACACATTCACACCAACACAGAACTGAATTTTGAGTTTTTAAAAAGCTTTTTTTTTCGGTCTGACCATGCTCTTACTGCAGAGAATGTTTCATGTGTTCTTTTTTGTCACTTTGCAGAGATTAAAAACCTGTATGTATGAAGTATGAAATCTTACTGGAGGTCAGGTGACAACTTGGCAACAAGGAGCACTAGCGAACCATGGTTAATGATCCCACCAAGGCTAAATACCTGTTAGTCACCAGTTAGTCAGAACTGAAGAAGCCTTGGACCCATAAAGTCCAATGGCTTTATGGGTCTGCTATCACACAGCTTGGTCAATTCTGTTTGGACAATTATGACATTCTGTGAACTTTATTTTTTTTTGAATAGCTGCTGCTATGGACACCGTTCTGATCATAGACTCTAGGGGATCAATATTAAAAAATATTAATGTCAAATTATCGATTCTCCAGTAAGTAGCTGTGATAATGTAAAGTGAGTGGGTTATTGTTGCAGAATAAACTGTGACAGGTTGACGCAGGACTCTGATGCAAAGTGTAGGGGCAGCATTAAAGCTGATCACAACAAGGCATAGAATTGCAGACCATAGCTTAAAAAAAACATGGACGTTTGTTAATGACTATCAGCATGTGAGAGCTGTTCCGCCATGCAGAGGTTGTTTACATTAATGGATTATATCTGATCTATAAAACATTAGTAAATGATTTATGAGTCATTAATAAAGTCATTAGTCATACCTTAAAGCCTTTGTAAGAGGTGTCTTATTAGAAAGTGGTACCATAAAGTCTACGACTAATATAATGTGTCTTCTCCATCCTCTGTAGGCCCGAAAATATATCTTCTTATCTCTCTGCTATATTGCTCCATATTATTTCATTAAACGCGCAGAGAGCTGGGGCTTATGTTTACAGCATCAAACTGTCAAAAAATATAGTGGGCCTGCTGAAATCCACCACGGTGAGGCAGGTAATTAGCATTAACCAAGAAACTGTGTCATGATTTTCATGCTGCTATTAATTACCTCATCACATGCGTTGGCTGGGAGAAGCACAATGCCTGAATGTGTCCCTGCAACTTTGCTGAAGAGATTATTTATCATCATGGCTTGTAATTATACCTGGGGCTCGGCTACATTCAAATGGATTTGCAGCGGAGCTGATAGCATAAATGTTTGATGAGATGTTTTCATTGATGTGTGACTGGCTTTGCATTATAGCCAGAGAGAGGCTTACAGGTTCCCCTCATCACTGATGGTGTTTGCCTCAATCATTGCTGATAAGATCAAGGACTGGGGGGAGAAGGCTTTTCACAATATACTGATTCCACACAAATCTCTCATTTGTCAAAGGTCAGCCGTGTGAGAGGAGTTGAGAGCAATTACCGTCTACAACCCTGCATTCAATCAAACAGGCCTCATGGGTCATTAATGTGCAGCCCTATGACAGAAAGCAGTGTGTCCTTCAGTGTCCTGAGATTAGTCTCGAGTCAAGTCAATTTTATTTGTATATCTGTGAAACAAGCAACAACCTTTATACTTAGGCCTTGATTTGGATGAGGAAAACCCAACAAAAATCTTTTTAATATAAACTTGAATAAATAGACCTGGTTAACTGCTTTTTGACACGAATATCTAATCACCCAATCATTGGGCAGCAACTAGACATGGTCAAGACCATCTGCTGAAGTTCAAACCAATCATCCGCATTTGGAAGAAATGTGATTTAAGTGACCTTGAATGTGGCATGGTTGTTGGTGCCAGACTGACTGGTTTGAGTATATTTCAGAAAGTACTGATCTATTTTCACACCCAATCATGTCTAGGGTTTACAGAGAATGGTCAGAAAAAGAGAAAATATCCAGTGAGTGGCAGTTCTCTGGATGAAAATGCCTTGTTGATGGCAGGTGTCACAGGAGAATGGCTGGACTGGTTCGAGCTGATAGAAAGGCAATAGCAAGTCAAATAAGCACTTGGTGCAACCAAGGAGATGGGCTACAGCAGCAGGAGACCGTCCTCCTGTCTGTTGAGAACAGGAAACAGGCTACAATTAGCACAGGCTCACCAAAATGAACAATGTTGGAAAAATGTTACTGGATCTGATTTCTGCTGCAACATTCAGAGGACAAGGTTGATTTTCTTTCCATTGTTTGGGGTATTTTTGTCTGAAAACCAAATATTTAGAGGAAAATTGACAAGGTCAAAGTCGTGAAGTATCAAGGTGATAAAGCAATGTTAAGTCTATTTTTTAAACTGTTGAAGACACAGGACACAGACCGGAACATCAGGGTTCAGAATTCCAATGCTTTACTCTAAATACATTTAGATTATTGAATGTTCCAAAAGTGCAATTTCAATTTGAAAAATATGTGCACTTTGGACAAGTTGTCAGTTCATTACTGGGCTGACACATAGAGGGAAAACATCCATTCCCGCTGTCATTCACACCTACAGGCAATTTAGAGTAACCAATTAACCTGCATGTCTTTGGACTGTGGGAGGAAGCCGGAGAACCCGGAGCGAACCCATGCAGTCATGGGGAAAACATGCAAACTCCACACAGAAAGGCCCCAGCCAGCTGAAGATTTGAACCTGGATGACAAATACATTTTATTGTAAAATTCATATTCTGCTCACTACAGGCCAGCACCAATATACCAGCAATTTACTGCTCAACACTGTATTTATAGTTTAGATTTAGATTATTTTGTCATGGCAGTCTATATAACTCATAGATGCTAGAAAGTGTTGCAGCTGCCTCGGGGTCTTTATGCAACACCCTCCTTTATAACATCCAACTGTGTACAGTAACATCACCTGTAATGTATTCTCTCATCCATTTCTGTGACTGTCACATCCCTTTGACCATCTATGTCATGAACCAGCTGTAGAAACATATTCTCCCTTTGTGCTGCTACTGACTGGTGTAAGACATGTTGCATGAGACCCATTATTCAGTAAATAAAGTAGAAATATACATGAAGAAAATGGTTCAGAGAAGAGGTCGAACACTTTCAAGGTGCCACCAAGCACTGAGCTGGACCAAAAAACCCACTCTAATCCTGTAGACATGGCTCATACACAGAGAAACGAAAAAACAGGCTGTCCAATTTTTATTGGTTATAGTATCCTTGTACTTACAAAGGTGACTGAGACATGGGGAACTCTCCAAAAAGACAGACGGGATGCAAACAAAAACAAATCAGTCAAGTCAGATTATCTCAACCACTTTACTTGGTCAGGTACCTGAACTTACCTGAAATCAATCAATCAATCAATCAATCTATCTATCTATAATCATGTCCCTGAAAACTGTGTGTGCACATGTGGGTCAAAGTAGGAAGTTGGTCCTGGATGTTTAAAATGGACAGTTTGGGTCATGTCAATGTCACCAGCACTCTTTGTTCTTCGGCCATTCTGACTGCCTTCTAGCCATGCCCATAGATCTTAGCAATTACTCTCTTAAAAGCAGCGCTATCACTGATACGTATGACGGTCAAAACTACAAAAAGATTGACGAACCGAAACCATTCATTCATACTCGTCATCATCTTTCTTCGAAGCATAGAGCAGCAGTAGCGTGTAAAGATGTAGGCTTTACTTGGTTCTGTGAGACTGTGTAACCGAAAACCAAAATATTAAAGAGAGTGAGACATGATATCTCAGGATTACAAAACACGTCTGAGGAGGCCCATGAATTTTTCATGCAATGTTCCAGGGTCCTTTTATACCTAAACACATTGCTCAGAGCACACATGCCTCGTTCCCTTGATAATGATGATGACCCCCATGATCATCTATCAGTGACTGCTTTACAGCTTAGCCATGCATCTGAGGACACATCCTACATGCAATAAAAAACCCTCTTGTTGTTAAGGTCGTTACTAGTAAGGTTGTACCATACTGATTGCTTAAGTGGTCCGACTTGTTATGCAAAGCCATGCAAACATGCTGAGAAGGGATGCACTTGACAGAAAAGATATGTTCAAGCATTTCTTATTTAAAGTTAGACAAAAGTGTTTTTGGTGCTACAGCATTCGACTTTTAATCCATCTCAGTAAAAAAGCGACTGTGAGTCAGTGCTGTGTTTGAACGGAGTGACAGGTGCGGAGTTAAATATGAGTTAGCTAATCCAGCATTCTATCCATGCATGTAGTCAAGGTGGTGACGTGCTTCAGTTTAAAGATGTAGTTTGAAGATGTACATTATTGAGAAGTTTTTTTTTCTTCACTCATACAAATGCTGTGCAAACATTCTATTGGAATTTTGCCACTAGAATCCCAAATGGAACTTTAAGCTTTGGTTGGTCTTATTGCTTAACTAGCTGCTGTTTAACCCAAATTAAAGCTGCAATAATCCATAATTTTCATTAACAAAAAGTCAAAAGATTGTGTGTACCCATGTAACATGTAATTATCACTCTGCAGCTGCCCTGTGGAGCATATTATCTTTCAGCTCATTGTTTTGGTTTCCTAGCTCATAAAATGAATGTTTTGTTCAGTCACTGCTCAGGCAGCAGCATCAGGCAGCTGTTTTTATGGAAAAGAAAGCTCTGAATATAAACACTACTGCTCAGCAGCAAGCAGACTGACACAGTTGAGACTAGTTGGTGAACATAACGGAGCATTTAGCAGCTAAAGAGACAGGTGGTGTTCTCAGGAGTAGGTGGAGACCAAAAACAGAGCTAAAAGAGGGTGAATATTGGACTCAAACTTGACTCCAGATAAATTATGATGTTGTTCTGATTTCAGATTGTTTCGCTGCCCCCAAGTGGCAAAAAAATTTAAAAAAGTAGAACAAACATATGCTGCTTTAAGTATTGCACTGATTTTAGTTGCTATACTCTGCAATTGCCTCGCCATTTATCAATTTTCTAATAATAGACTCAGCACTTTAAAATATTCATGTTCCCACATCTAATCAGACTTTTGCAGCTGTTCAGTCTGGTTTTCCACTACTCTGCCATCATACCACCTCATGTGAAGACACCTACTGAGTGCAGAGGGGTTGTGTAGCGATTAGAACAACTGCACTGATGGAGTCATATGGTGCCTGCATGCACTGACTGACTGTCAGATTGAACCCTACCACTGTCCAGTTTGTACAAGAGGCTGGCATGGACATAATAAGTGAAGATTTGTTACGACTGGAGCCCACAGTTTTGAGAGCTGCAGTGATCAGCAACAGCAGACTGACAGTGACACTGACAGCTCTTGTTAAAGGAATAGTCTACAGAAAATCTATCTTGAGTATCAAATACATTAACCATATTTCATTGCCATTGCCACATTGCCATCTTGTTTTTTCGCAGCCAGAAGTGGAGCCATATTTGGACGATATTACTGGGCTTGTGGGTAACGTACTGTGAGCTGGGCTGTGTTTGGTTTTGACTTTCAAGCAGCCACAAATGTTATTGTATTCTGCCTAGTTTGACAGTCTGATCTGAGTGTTCCACCAAATGACCACACCCTAAAGCATAACTTGCTTTTGGGCGTCTATTTTACTGGAAACCATAATTTATAAAATGAACATTGTGTTGTGTGGAAAGTGACTTGAAACATGATTGTTTGCTGATGTTTACTGAGGTTGTAAATCAAGTGCGAAATTTTCACATAAAGCTACTTTTTGTCTGGCAATGGTGCTGCCCTCTGCTGACCACTAGAAATAATGCAGGTTTAAGACACTTCTGTGTTGGCTTCCATCTACACCTCACAAAAGCTCTGGCCACTAATTACATACTGTCAGTTGACAGAGTATGTCGGTGCAAAAAGCAGCCAGGAGTACTGTCTGAGAGGCTTCTATTGGAGTGGCAAAAAAATACAAACAAAAAAAAAACTGCCTTTTGTGTGCAGAAGCGTAGGTTTAAAACTGAGTGATGTCAAGGACTGACCTCACTTTGAGCACACTGTAGGTTGTGATGGTTTGTTTTCCTACCACTTGCCTCACCATCAGCCAAAAACAAAGGTTTGACAAACATTTAAGTGGAGTCAAAATGAAGGTTCTGCCATGACATAATTGGACATGTTGGTGGTCTTTGTTCCACTAGAGACATAGAAAGCCTAAAGGGTGAGTCTGGTGATATTCTTTATTTTTTTCTCATTGTCAACAGATCACATTTAAAGACTCAAACCCACAATTCACGTATTCTACTAACAAGTATTATGTGTCCAAACCTGATACATCTTATTCCTCTGTGCCGTCGAACTCCATGGCTGTGCAAAAACCATTAAAAACACATCAATGAGGCACAAAGTTGCACTGTGTGACGTTCCTTCATTATGGTGAACACGCTGCTACAAATGCTATCCTACTACACAACAACTCACTAATCTGCTGTGTAAAATAGTCCCCAACAAATGTATAATTTCCTCATATTTGAGTGATGTTAGAGCCACATTGTGGCACATTTCTACCATTAAAAAACAGATTTCAAATAATTTTCATGTCACATTAATGTGTAATCAGGTGAATGGTCTCTGTCATTCTTACTCTGCACCCCATACGTCTGTTCGTCCACTTTGTAAATTTGTGCTCCAGGTACAATCACCCGCAAGAAGTACGCAGCTATAGTCACACACCACCAATTATTTGACTGATTTTGGTGAAACTGGATCATATTTTTAATGGAGAAAATGTTTCCTGGCTTTCCCTCTGATGTCCTCAGGCTGTTAACTCTCTCTCTTTACAGAGTTTCCTGATGGACAGTGAAGTAAACCACTGCAAACTGTATCTGCTGTTAGCTAATGATAGCTTAGTTTGTTAGCCAAGCTGCCTAGACTCTGAGCTCAGAGCATTGGGGCAGTGTTAGTGTTTGTCCCACAGGCGTTTTGGACTACTGAGAAGAGAAATTGTTTTAGGCCCGGGGAGTGGGTGAATGCTGACGGGGAGCGTTGTGCCAGAACCGGAGCTGGGCAAGCAGGCAATGTAACCGGGCTCAGTAGTCTCTATGGACATATTGACAGAGGCAAACAGTGCAACTGTTTATATTTATTAGAGTATTACACTGAAACTAGGGGTGCTAAATCACAAAAATATGAATTTCTATGTAATGTTGCTTTAAAAACTACAGTAACCAGCTGTTTTAAGAGATTACTAAGCTTTACTTTCTCAAAAAGTGGAACTTTTTTTTGTGATCTTCAGCTGGGAAGAACAACTATCACTGACCCCTGTCAATCAAACAACACAGCACAGAGTCCCTCCCTTCACAAACCTGTGGGTGACATCCTGTTGAACCACATGGTTCTCTACAGTATAAGATTGCACATATCTTGACTTAAAGCCAACCACAAGTCAAATCCCTCATGCCTCAGCGGTAGTTGTAGGTGATCCTGATCTCTGACTGCCTGTAAAACAGGGTCGAGAAAACAAAACAAACAAACAAACAAAAAAAAAACGGGTATTTCCCCAAAGGGAGCGATAAAGTACAACATTCCATTAAAAGTTCATCGGCTTTTATCTTGTATTACACACACACTGAGCTCAACTATTTCTTTCATAAATGACATTCTCCCAGCATCAAAGGTAAAAAAGAGACTGCGGGCTCGTCTCACACACCTCTCACACCGCTCAAACACCAAAGCTGCATCATTGTGACATCAGGCTGCTTCAGGAAGGATGTGACACTGTGCTGGGAGGTTGATGATGATAAGAAGAACTGAAAACCATTAACCTTAAAAATAAAATAAAAAAAGATTAGAGCAGCAGAGCACAACATACGCATTTCAGATAAATTCTGATGAACTACATTTCCAATTTCATGTTAATACCTTCCTTGTGTAGACTTACACAGCATTGTGGATATTGCTCACTGTACAATACAACACTGGCTATTGGGGGCATTAGGTCTTATTGATACACTAGCTGTTCTCCGCAACCAGATATTATGACCATGATACCTTGAAAAGCAAGATAACGACAGATGAGACAGTTTAGTAAAAGTATTATTATTGTGGCAGTCACATTAATGAACATTACTGAATGCAAAGGCAATTAATTACTGCTTGCATCATCACCCTGGAAAAAGTGTTTAATTATTTTTTGATGCACTCTGTTGCACTCAGCGAGCCTTGTGGAGTGTGCTCAGGTTGACAAAATGGATGCTGGCAGGGAACCAGCTAAACTGTGGTTTCACTGCCTAATGGCTATTGTACTGGCAGGGCAGATGGTATTTCTTGACAGCGGAGATGCACCGAGGTCTGCTGCAGCAGTGACATGGCTTCCTTTTAAAGGTTTTTTTTTTTCCTGATGATCAGTGTCTGTAGCAGCTTGGATGTCAACACACCAAAAACATGTAAGGCCGTGGACATGGATGTTTCTTTCTCAAAGAGATAAAAGCTGGTCTGACAACAAACAACAAAAGAGCCCCACAAACAAGATAGTAGCCAGGATTTTAGAAATACTGAGGTGAGCTGTCTGTCGCCTTTATTTCCTGGAAGCTACAGAAATTAAAGTAAAATACTTTATTTGTCCAGTTTCATTGTCTGTAAAGTTATTTTTCACAATACAGGTCAGCAAGGTCAAAGCCTTCGAAAGTAATCCAATTTAAACATTTAATTTTTATCCCAGTCAAATATGTTCAGTGAGGAAATAATTGAATCATTGGATTACAATAATTAGATGTCCATCAACTCTTGTTTTTTTTTTAGTTCAGTCCAAAAATGTCCAGAAGACCTGACCTCTGTGTCCTCATTAATAGCTACAGTGCAGCTTCCAGACAAGATCACAGAATATGTTTTTATTTCATTTCCCATTAGCTGTTGTTAGTTACACTAGCCCAACTGATCTGGTCAATTTGTATTGTGGGTCATGGAGTTGGCAGATTTTTTTTTCAATCAATAAGAATGCGTGTAAAATATGTGAATATGTAAAAAATATCTCCAGTTTTGCTAAATTGATTTGGATCTTTTTCTTTTTTGTTTGTTTGTCCACTGTGAGTCCAACAAAGCTAAATTGGTGGAGTAACTTACCTTACGTAACACCTTACCAACTGGGTAAGGTGAGCAACTGCCCCAGGACCGAAGTTTGCTATGTGGCAATTAATTTGAAGAAATTTGATGCAATTCTAATTAACTTGTGAAAATGATATGATACTCTGAGAGAAAATATAAATATTTATAAATATTTCAGCTATACCTGCATCTACAGGCCCCATGTTGTAGAGGTGCCATAAGTTAAAATCTCAGTTTAATTACATTTGAAAAACTAAATTCTTCTTGCCATATGCAGACTATGCGGATGTATAGGGCCCCGCAGCCACCAGGGGGCCCCCAAGCTGCAAGTTAAGCCTCAATACATGTTGGGAGAATTAAAAGTAGTAGATGCCACATGCCAGCGGATGTCACTCACTGCGTGACAGCGCAACCCAAAGATGATTTTGACTTGATTACCCCACAAACAGTCACAGCTTCCCTACCATAGCAGCTTAGCTTATAACCTGTAAAAAAAAGCTTAGAAGCTTTTTTAAGCATATCAGGGCTTCACACAACAAATAAGAGGGTTTGTCTGGCTACAAATAAAGACAGGTACTTTTAATTCTCCCAAAATATACTGATAATATAAAAAAAAAAAAAAAAATGAGTAGCAGAGCCAGGTCTGCTTCATCTTTTTTGAGGAGGATAATGGAAACATGAGACTGTGATCATACAGATCATGAACACAAAGTAGTGTGATCATGTTGTGTTTTTATTCAAGGTGATAGCTTTTGCTGTTTTCTGTTGATCTTATGAAGTGGCCTAAAATGTCAGACTTGTGGTTATACGTACCGCAATCAGGGCTTGCAGTGTTACATGTGAATGTTTCTCACTACCTGAAACAGCAGTATTATTCTTACTATTTTTTTTATTGTTTGCACATTAATATGGATGCTGGTCCATTGTGTTTTTATTGATTTTAGTATTTCATTTTATTCATTTTTTACTGTTTTGGATTGGTGGGGAGAGTTTTTATGTCACCTTGTTTTCAAAGTTTACCATAAACATTTTTCAGGAACATGCTGCATCTGTTGCATTTATTAATGTACTGAAGCCTGTTTTCCTTTTAAAATGTAACAGACTGTTGCATCGTCACAGATAATCTGAAAAGGTCAGGAATCTCTCCCTCAGAGTTTGACAAAATAGGGCCCCCCAAATAGCATGTTGCATAGGGCCCCCAAACAGCTAGAAACAGCCTTGACTAAATAATACACAATACTCGCAACTCGTCAAATACTTTGACATGACACTACTGTTGAAAATACTACATGACGCTGCAGGTATCCTTATAGAATCACCATCATGTCTGCACGTGCCCATGTAACTTAATGGTTTGATGACTCAGTCGACCTAGTTTAAGTGCAAGAAGGTCCATATATGGAGGAGGTGGGGTGGATCAAACAAACATAGGACTTTTAACCAGGAGACCGCTGTTCATGTCCCGTGTGAAACCAAAACTGAATCATTCTGTGTTACGTAGGTTAGCTTATGTAACATATTTAAATGACGTCAGGTGCATGTGACCAACTAGTCTTTGTCGCTCAACCAACTAAAGTGTGATCATTTCACAGCATTAAGAACAAAAGCTTAATTTTGAAAGTCTAACCAGGCAAACGTGTTACAGCTAACATGACTACAGAGTCCTGTTTGTCCAGGAATGCTGCTAGAGGGTTACCCACATATCATGTTTTGTAGCCTATAATGACCTCCTTTAAAGACATTTTTATATCTCAAGAAGAGATGAGCTAATTCAAAAGATTTTGGTGGCTTAGATATGTTTGTGTGTGTGCACTGCATGAAGAGGATTGTCAGCAGAGGCACACCTTTTTGCCTCGACTCTTGTGGCCTCATTTAGTGCTGGATTTTGTTGCTTTATAACAATTTGTTGCTCCTTCTGCCTTTTCTCATGACAGACAAGAGTCATACTTGACACAGCTGCTCAAGATCCTTTTCAGCCAAACACAAACACGTCATATTTCAGTTTTCGAACAAACAGCTGCTGCAGTTGTTTCTCTTCTTTAGTTACAGATGAAAAGAAGGATTGAATCAAACGGTAACCAAGCATGTGTGATCTGGAACACAGTGGATTGTTTGCTCCTAACCAAGCACAGAGTCAATCCTTTAATCAAACAAGCACGTCGTTGCTGTCTCAGAGTACTCCGACACCAAATCTGATTTACATGTGACGCTTTGAGAGAGACTCTCTGTTTTAACAGCAGGACTCCAGATTTTTATCTGTCAAACATTTCTTAGATCTTTCCTGCATCATGAAATATATTAATTATTTATTTTGTATAATATAACAAACCTTCAAATATCACATGCCACTGTGCAAACATTTTCATTTTCTTTGAGTGTGAACTGAATTATCTCCATTATAACAGAGCAAACTCCAGCTCTCTGATGAACACTGTGACATATTAGTTTTCTCTCATTTACAAACGTATTTAGAAGATTAACACTGTTTGGAAATATACAAAGAAGACTTCATATCAAAAGTAGTTCATTGTTCTTCTCATATTTCATGCAATGAATAGCTGAAGGTTTAAGTTTAAACTGAGTTTATTAAAATCACAATAAATCCCACATACTAAGGTCTAAATAAATATATTTTTAAGTTTTTGCAGACTTTACTGAAACATCTTGACTCACACTTTTTTTCACATTTAGACTAAGACTCAAAAACCCATAGTCAGTTTTATGTTGAATTTAATGTTAACACATGTTAAATCAACATTTTCCAGAATTTCTGTTGAATGTGGAAACAGTGAGTCACTGAATTAATGTTTATGAACAAGACCAGCAGAGACAGAGAGTGGAATCTGCATGGTGATTTCTTACAATAGTATTTTATATTGAAATAAATGTGTGTGTGTGTGTGTGTGTGTGTGTGTGTGTGTGTGTGGGATGCGGATGTGTCACTCTGTTACTCCTTCATAAGATAAATGACAAATGTCGCTGATGTTCTTTCATGCCTGAGCACATGTATTTATACAGTATATATAAATTGCATAGAGCTTCTTTTAAATTCATGGTTGTGTTTCTTCTTTAAATGTAACTTATCCATGTGAGTATATACAATGTGCTACTTCATGCTTCCTTTAACTGCCAGAGTAATTATGTCCATATGCTGTTATAATAAAGGCTATTATTAATATTCATATTATTTTTTGTTTGCACTTGATTTAGATCAAGTAAAATGAGCAGCAGGAGTGGGAGGACTGTTATGTACTGTACTCTGAAACTGAAAATCCAATCATGAAAAAACACAATCTACAGTACAGCAGTTTCCTTAAAGGGCCGCCTTTCTCTCATGTTCACGAACACTGACTTAGTGACATATATACCTGAAATACCTGTCAGTATACACCTGACATAATAAGTGGACAGAACAACTGATAAACTAACAATAAATCCAAACAGTGAACACAAGAACTGCAGGACGTTTGTGTCAAACAAGTGATAGAGATGATATTTGAGCTACTCGCCGTGAACATCACAGCATCACAGTGTTACAGTTAAATAAAGATTGTTTTTTTTAAACAATCATACATACTTAAAAGGCTTCCCGTTTGATAAATTCAGTGTTTCCTTCTCCCTGACACTTGCTCTATGAGCTCTTTGGTTGTTTTTACTATTCTAAAGCAGGTCTTCAACGTGCACTTTTCCTGTGAGATTCATTTGAATTCATATTCAATTTTCATTTAGTTTTCTTCACAGAAATGAATGCAATGTTGATGTTTTAAAAAAGTTTTATTACACCCATCAAAATGCCTCACAACCCCCTGTGAAGTTTTGACGACCCTTAGTCTGCAACAGGACCCCCAGGTCGGGAACCACAGAGCCATCGATGACTTACATCACCAAACATATTTATTATTATTATTATTATTATTATTATTATTATTATTATTATTATTATTATTATTATTATGATAAACATTATGGTTTGTGTGTTTTTTGTCTGTGTGTTGAGGAGTCCCATGATTCCAAGGTGACTCTCAAAGTGCCCTCGTGTTGTTGTGTCAGGACTCTGAACGCTGAGCAGCTACCACCGGCTATCAGATGTCAACATCTGATGTCTCTGCTCAGATGACTCTGACGTGACAAGAAGCAGCAGCTGATCACAGTATGGCTTCAGACACACACACACACACACACACACACACACACGTCACACTGTGACAAATGTTGCTACTTTATAACAATATTCACCTTCAATTTATAATTCATTCATAATAATTCTATTTCTAATGAATATGTTAATTAAAGGGTCATGAGCCTTTTTAAGAGACTTTGGAATATATGCATTTTTAAGTGGTTTACTTTTGTTTTTTTCTGAGAACCCCTTATAGCTTTCAATAACAAATTGAACTGATAATTCATATTTAATGATTTCATTTTTAATAGTATAAATAAAATATTTCAAATTAATGTGTAAAAGAAGGGGGCATCACATTCTTTACATATTAACATAACTGATTGATTAAAGGTTAAAGGTGAAATTAAGGTATAAGATTTGGAATTCAGTTGACAAATGATCTATAATCTATGATCTATAATGTATGACCTATAATCTATGATCTATAATCTATGATCTATAATCCATGACCTATGGCTACCACACACACACACAGTGTGTTTCGTGTGTTTTCAGGGATAAATGACGGCGTGCTTTAAACAGATGATGTCTGTTTTGTACCATACCTTTGCTCACAGTATTCAAACATTACTAATGATAAACATGGTTCTTTGACATCCTCAACAGGTGCAAAATCAGTGTATTGTCTCACACACACAAACACACTGCACCTGTGCAGCAAATCTGAAATTATGTTTGGGAGGGGTGGGGGGGGGGGCAGTATTTATTATGTGTCAGTGCATCTGAGGGTGGGACGACACCTTCAAAGCCCCCGCCACCAAAACAAGGAGCAGACACGTCTCCTACGAGTCTGCTGCGACAGACAGGAGGAAACAGCCATGTGCAACACGTGCTGCAAACCTCCTATAGCCTCCAGGTGGAGAGAGTAAGCGACGGTCATCACATGTGAACTACCACTGGGAGTATTTCACATGGAATCTGTGAACATTGTTTAGAATGAATATTATTATTATATTATTATATTAAGAAAAATAGAAATGACTGCTGTTGTTGTGGTGCAGACACTCTGTTGACTAAAATTTGGTATTAAATTAAGGAAAATGGAAAAATCCCATGGACGAAATATAAAATTTGACATTAATAATATGTTTTTCATTTGATGTTGAACTTATTGATTGTGTTTCAAAGTCTTAGCTCAAACTACTGGCCAATTATGAAAAAAAAAAACAGGACAAACAGAGATTTTGTTGTCTATTAACTCTATTAACTGAAGTAAGTGATCTTCAAAGTGTTGCAGCCATTTACTGATGTTGTTTCATCGCAGAACATCAGCATCGATTGTGGATACATACGTACAATTGTTGTTCACATGGTTATGAATCTATAACGTGTACGTTATTGGGGAAAACTGATATCAGCACCATGGACAGCTGCTGCATGTCGCTGTCCATGGTGCTGAAATCACCTTTGTTTTTCTATTTATTTGAAAATCTGAAATCACTGATTGATGAGAATAAAAAGGATGATGTCACATCTTATCAAGTATATCTTCCAGCAATACCGACATGCTCATACAGTATATACATTTAAAGGGATATTGGTCGCTGGAATTGACTGTACATACACAGGAATCCCTTCTCATAGCAAGTTCAGTCTAAACCGGGGGTTTTCAACCTTTTTCAGCCCAGGGACCCCTTGGACAAGAGACAAACAGAACAGGGACCTCCACATGTAATTATTATTATTATTATTTTAATGTTTCACATTTTAAGCCTGGCCTATAATAACTTTTATATTTACTTTATTCAACTTTTATTTCACCTTATTAACCTATTTATATACTGGGTTATTAGCCTATTTATGTTTAGAAATGATAAAAGTTGCATAATTACTGTTGGTTATTAAATGCCAAGAGCTGTGTGTCTTTGGACATGTCCACTGATTCATTCAATTGGAGTGCAAATGCCTCCACTGTTTGTAGTTTTTCAATGATCTGCACCCTCACATTCACCATTATTTTGGTGAAAATTGTCAATTATTATGACAAAAATTGGTGGACCCCCTGCAGTACCTCTGCGGACCCCCTAGGGGTCACGGACCCCTGGTTGAAGACCCCTGATCTAAACAAAGGTGGACATTCATTTCATGTAAGAAATGACTTGATCTAAAGCGTGTGCATATGATGTCTTTTAATGTGACTCAGCTCAGAAAACACTTTCCAGTGAAGCACAAACAGGAGATTCCACTTTGTGAAATAATCACTTGATTTGTTTGAACTCAAACAGCTGGAGCCTCTTCAGCTGAACTTTAGAGTAGCACTCTGGATTTTTTTGTCCCCTGTAACAGTGAAATTGCTTCAGGATGGAATCCCTTTGCAGCCACTATAGACAGGAAGATCAATTACAATGACCAAATATGGGCATGTGAGTATTGCTTTAAGATACACTTAGAAAAAAAAAATGTGAACCCATCCTTCAATAGCTGATCATGTGATCAGAATGCCTCAGGAACCTTTCTGGCATGTCATCGCTCCCTCCTCACTTCCTCTCCCTTCTCTGCTGTCCCCTGTCAAAATAAAGGCAGTAAATTCCTTCCCTCCCAAAAAATCATTAAAACTAATTACTAATATAAACTAACAGAAATCTATAGATACAATGAAGATGGCTGAATATTCTCATCAAGAATATCAATCATTTTTAACACTTGGTGAAGAGGGTCAATTTTTAAACTAACAGAGATCACAGAGCGACTTGACACATGATTTTTCACATTTTTCAGGTTTCTAATATGTTTAAATATGCAAACGAGGCATTATCTCATGGTAACTCTGCAGACACAAAAAGCCACCATGAAGTCCAATAAACACCTAAATGTTTTCTTTCCTCTTGTCTGAATGGAAACGTGTTACAGAAGCAAAATAACCCAAATCTCAAAATTATAATAATATCAATAACTTCATCTATAGAGCACCTTCACAAATTAACCAGCACATGAAGAAACTACGTTTTCCCCTGTAGTGTGTGGACTTACTAACTGCGGGAAAATGTGACACTGAACTCAGAAACAGAATATATAATAATAATAATAATAATAATAATAATAATACATTTTAAAAAACACAATATGTGCAGTCGTGTGTTTACATTACTTTTTATTTATTCAAACATGTAAATATCATCAAACAGACACAATCCACTCATGCTGTTCAGACTGTGTATTCTGTTACATCCATCTACCTCATCAAACAACCTGCTGCATAAATCAGATTTATTTTAGCATTGTATGCACTCTACTCATCACATTATGGTCTTACTGTCTACAAATGTTACTGTTCTTTAAATAAATACACATATACATATTTATATATATATATTTTATCCGTACAGAGTCGTATAATGTTCATTTGTCAAGCTGGTTGTTTTGAGTTGTATTTTTGTTAGATCTATATCTTGCAAAGTGAAACTGAAGTTTGAAATAGTTTATATCTCTGTTCATAACATTAATTCATCATTCATATATGTGTCTTGCACACCTGATTACATCCAGGTGAATGTCTGAGTCACACCAGTGAAATCATTGTATTTTTTTGAAGTGTCACCTCAGTACTCAAAGTACAGTGGTGTGTCTGCTGTGATCCAGATGACAGCAGAGACAAGTGATTATCCGTCTGACTCCAGACCAGTGGCTTTGTGTTGAGGGCAGAGCAAAGTGCTCCTCCCAAAAGGATGATCCCTGATTGGCCTCTGAAATCAATTAAGAGCTAATATTAAGAGTGGCACAATTTATGCCCATTTGTAACAAAGGGCAGTGTGTTCTCAGTCTCTGCCCCATGGAGACTAATAACATTCCGGCAGGATCTCTTCTATCTTAATGACTCAGGACATGCTGTGCTGGCCCTGCACTTGCGGGTCGCTGGTCCACCCCCACCCTTCAACCCCCACTCCCCATCCCTGTTTTGCTCCCATCTAACGCTACTACATTGTTTTACAGCCTGTAAGATGGCCTGGGGTGTCTCCTGACTGCATAAGTACTCAAGAGTTGGACACACCCACACAAAAACACACACTTCTTTGAGGTGTGTGTGCGTGCGTGTGTGTATGTGTATGTGTGTGTGTGTGTGTGTGTGTGTGTGTGGGGGGGGGGGGGGGTTCTTTAAAAAGTACAGCATAAGACACATACAGCGAACTGCGCAGCATTCTAAAGAATTTCAAAATAAAGTGCTTCATACAGACGCAGTTATTTTACCAAAATGTGTTTCCCATTTAAAAAAATAAAATAAAACCAAGCGGTCAAGGTGACAGTAAGAGGCCGGATGAGGACTAAATTTGCAGAGGTGTGGAGTGTGTGTGTGCGTGTGTGTGTGTGAGAGAGAGAGAGAGAGAGTGTGTGTGTGTGTGTGTGTGTGTGTGTGTGGATGCCACAGTGATCCACTAGACTGACGTCTCTCCGGTAGCGCAGACGAAGACCGCAGCCCGGTTATTCTACAGACTTCAGCAGCAGCAGCAGCCAAGCAGTCGACAGTCTCTCCTGCAGAGAGACAGACACGGAGGAGGAATAAAAAAGATAAAAAAACAGAAAGAAGAACTTCGGCAAATGAACAAATAGCTGTAGTTTTGCAGCATGTTCCACCTTCGGCAATCTCCGTTTAAACACACTCGCCCAGCAACTGTTTGATTTTTGCTGGTGTGTCTATTTTTTATTTATTTTTTCGCGTGTGGAGAGATTCGTCTTTTTGCCCCCCTTCGGCTGATGTAAAAAAAATCAACCGCTCTAACGTTGGAATGATGTGGACCTCTCATGATACTGTTGGATTTGTTTTCTTAGCCGGATTTTGCGTGCAATTCGGATTCACCTTTGAAGGTAAGGAGAACATTACATGTATGTTTATTTTAAGCTTCTTAACGAAACGGTCCTTGTCGGTGTCATCGTGTCGGGCTTGCTTCCCCCCCCCTCTGCACGGTGGGAGCTGCTCGGTAGGAGAAAGTGTTAAAAGTGCGCAGCCTTGCTGGAAAAGCGAAGGGGGCTGTTTGGAGGTAACACTCAGAGTGAGATGGACTCTAATAAAGACAGAAATGTGACACAAAACGTGGCGTTTTTATTTTTTAACCCAGTGATGAGGAGAAAAAAAAAAAAAAAGCAACTGGTGATTGAAGTCCACATCGTGTCAGAGGGGAGCAGGCGGCTGCTTTTCTTTATTTCCCCCTCACCTTTTCTTCCTTTCATGATAGAAAACAGCCTCTCAGAGAGCCACAACTTATGTCTTTTAAAGAAAAGTGAGCGAGCAGCCGCAGATGTCAGCACCGCGGACAGCTGCTGCATGCGGGCTACTGTCCGCGGTGCTGAAAGCGGCTGTCCACATTTCCAAAACCGCCTCTGAGCCTCTTCTTCCTTCCCTCCAGCTGCATCCCCGCACCACCACGACAGACGCACACGAGCTTATAAATAGTCTGTAGTTTTCTTATGAAGAATTGAACATGATTTTTTTTTTTTCAGTGTGAAAGTTTGCACACACGGATCTTCCTCACTCTACCGTCGCCACCGCGCTCTCCTTTGGGCTAGATTCCCCCCTCTCTCAGCCCCCTCAAACCAAACTCGTTTATTTCTGCTTTCTTGTGTTCTTCCTCATTCTGCTGCATTCGAGGTTTTTTTTCAGTATTTTATGGTAAAGTCTGACAACGGCCACAGAAAGGCACAAATTACGAATGTGAGATATATATAAATAAAAAAAAAAAACATTCAGCCTGTTCGTAATTAAATATCTGGATAATGTAGTCATGGTGCGACTGTTGGTTATGTAAATTCCTGATGAAGACGCGTCAGTATCTGTGACTAGGGGGTGGCGGTGGTGTGTGTGTGTGGGGGGGATGTGTGGGGGGCGCCATCTCCTTCAATTAAAACACAAAACACACCTTTATCAAGCGCTCCCTTTCAATAACACAGCTGCCCGTGGCCGCGCACCACCGCCACAAGCACACCGTTTAAGTGATTAATTCAGGGGCATTTCTGTCTGTGCGTGCAGAAATCACACAACTGTCTCCATCATATCCCCCCCACCTCCTCCTCTTTCCTTCCTTCCATCCTTCCTTCATCCTTCCTTCTTTCTCTCATCTGCAGGTCGCTTCACTGATCTGCCCTCTAACATGACGGTTAAAGAGGGACAAAACATAGAAATGGCGTGTGCTTTCCAGAGCGGAACCGCGTCTGTCTATTTGGAGATCCAGTGGTGGTTCGTGAAAGCGCCGGAACCCACTGACAGCGAGGAGGACGTCGATGCTGAAGAGGTACAAGGGGCCTTCTTTTTTTTTTTTTTTTTTTTTCGTTTCGCTCCTCAGTCAGGAGCTGAGGTGCTGTGTGAGTTATGTTTCAAGCACACCCACTCATAAAGGGAATAAGGACATCCAACAAGTATCCGCGCTATTACGCACGAGCGCCTTATGTCATCGCCGTGGTTTCGCTTGTGTGTAGCATCCCTGTCAGGCTCACGGCAGAACTTTTTATTGACCTATTTTCATAAGAGGAACAACATGTTGTGACCTTCACAAATCTACAGCTGCTGCCTCGGAGTGTGAAGAGGAAGTTAGCTGATTTAAACTACTTTAACTTGAACTAGAGCCCCTCATATGACCAGGAGCCACTGTTAGATCAAAATAAGGATTTAAATATGATTTAATTCACCCTAAATGTGGATACACAGCTCATACTTATATATTTTTTCCATATTCGACTTAATTTCCTTTCCTTCACTTCTTTCCCTCAAACAGTTAAACTAATCCATCTACACACTGAGCAGGGAGCAGTCCCATCAAGAGAAAAATAAGAACATTAATCAAAGACTACTGTGGTGGGGAAAAAAAGAGCTCGTTCTGGATATTAATTACATAATAAATGAAGTAAATGAGGCTGACTACTCATGAATGGATAAAAAAGTGGCTGAATCAATGCAGCCAATGCATATTCTTGTATATTGCCTAATTAAACAGTGCATTGGAAGTGCTTTGGCATTTTTGTTATGTATTGCTGTTGCATGACAGCTTCGCTCACCCCCAAAGAATGATTGGCTGCTTAGAGGGATAAGAGTGTCTGAGCGTGCTCACTGCTCTGAAAATGGATGGAAATGACTTGCTTAGATTTTGTGTGGCAGGTAGCTGCTCATGAACATGTGGAAGGGTTGGTGTATTGTCATGACAGGCATCAAATGGTGCTTTTTTTATTCCTGTGACAAAGAGGATGAGCAATATGAGTGTGCGTGTGTGTGTGACAGGGGGAGGTGGTTGGATATCCATGTGGCTTTAATTATTGTTCCATTGTTGCTGGGCTCTCATAGTGGCATCGGCCAGGCTTTGATGTTGGGCTGATCCCACGTGACTCTTGATGTTGGGGCTGAAGTGGCCTATTGATGCAGACATCACATTGTTACCTACATTTCTTATCAGGAAATGGCTGTTTGAAATGAAAGCCTCCGTGTGTGTGTATGTGTGTGTGTGTGTGTGTGTGTGTGTGTGTGTGTGTGTTTATCCTGCAGTGTTGCAGTTTGAATGGGAACCGAGTCAAGAGTGTGTGTGTGTGAGATGCTGCTGGTTTCCTGGAAATGTAGAGGAAATGAGTGCGATGCCTTAGAATGCAAATACGTATGCAAATATGAGCTGCACGCATGGAAAAGAAAAGAGTTGTTGGATCTTTGAAACGATGACACAAAGAAGAGAGTGGAGAAAGAGATAGTGCAGCCGAAGGAGAGGAAAGTGTCAGAGCGGGCGGGTGGATGGGTGGGTGGATACTTTATCTTCAACTCTCAACAACCCTCGGTTCAGTTCTCAACTTTGCAAATGAATATTCTGCTGTGAGGCTGTGTTAATATGTGCTTTTGAAGATTTGATTCAAAACTGCGCGGTCATATCACAAGGAAAAACATAAGGGCATGAAAAAAATCCACCCAGACTGAGCTGCATCCACACGAAAAGTTACAGATTACCACATTGCATCGGATTGTTTTCCTTCCACACAAGTCCATTATCTTGTCTTGACAGAGCACCCGATATGACATAACTGATGGGTAACCAGTGTCTCTGCAGTGTGTTCCATGGAGTAGAAACTAAATGAATCTGCACCCATACATTACTGCTAAACAGTCAGTTCTTTTCACGAACATTAATGAACCCGATTGATCATTCAGGTCTTTTGAAATGTGCCCATTCAAGTAGGTGAGAAATGGATATCTTAGAAAAAAAAAAAAAAAAATAGCAGCTACATCAGATCTAATCTTTTTCATATGCGGCAGCTTCTTAATTGAGTCAGACAGTATTTACACTCTCTTTATTCCAAAGCTTTAGAGTTCAATTTTTGCTACAACCTTTAAAACACTCTACTGATGGTGACCAGCCTAATGTTGCAATATCTATATCATCCAGTAACGCTAGAACTCCTTTTGTAATACAGGACAAAACCTAAAGCGTGTGATCTACATAGGGACCCTTCACCAAACCCCCACCCACCACGTGAAGATATTAGTTTTATCTGATAGTAATGTAGTCGATGGATCTCTTTGTATTAAATGAACAGGACAGGTCTGAATACCCTTGTGTGCATTAGTCCAGATATCCTGCAGATTAATAACCTGAGATCTTTTTTCCCCCTGAGCCTCTTTGAGATATTTTGCGGATGTTTCATTTGAAAACAAATCTATAAATCTGAACACGAGGCTCTTAGAGTCTGGTTATTAGCTTTAGAGATTTCAAAATTGGGAGCATTAATTTGAATGGTCATTTTTTTATGTAGAAAAAAAGAAAGAAAAAGTGTGAGGGTGTTAATCTACATTTATGCCTGAGCTGAGTGAATGAAGTGAAGACATTATTAATACAGAAATCGTCCACAGTTACAGGCCCCTCGTCTGCTCCGTAATAAGATAGCACTCAAGCAGATTTTAACTCCTTCATGGGGCTTAAAGGTTGAACAAAATCATCTGATTTCACTCTGTCCCTGTAAAAACATTAAAAATATTCAAATCGTACATACATATCTCATATTCATACACACACTCTCACACCGACAATACATTTCAGTGCACACACAGTCCTGTACACAGTTGTGTTTAATTGCTTCTGCTGTTTAATTATTTTTTATGGCATGTTTTTAACACCCTGAGTTAGAAGGCTCATATACATGGCATCTGTCACATAATGTGATAATGTTTATCTGCATTTCCCACGTTAAAATAAATAACTCAACAAAGAAACGGCTTCATCCAATGGAAACATTCTAGATGTGTTGTGCATCTTTTCATAACCGCTTCTCTGACACCTCGACAGTTTGGTATCTCCCAAGAAACTGAGACATCCAACAAGAACATATTTATTCATCTCTAACATTAAGACACAGTAATCAAATGTTCTGAGAACATGTCAGTGTTAGAAAGCTGGAAATGTTGAACTGCAGTCCCCCAAATGAGACCACACAATGCGTCATATGTAATTACTCTCCAGGTCAACGTGTGTAACCCTCTTCTGATGGCAGAATGTCAATATTTGTTACCATTACAAAACACGCAGCTGTGGTTAAGGTTTGATTATGAGAATACAATTCAGTTATGTCTGGGTTCACGTTGTGGTTTGGTTTAAAAGAAACCAATTATGACTGCCAGAACAAAACAGGACGCAAACAAGAGGAAACTGTTTATTTGTTGGGGACTATTTTCAGCAGCGGATTAATCCACATTTGGTGCCCCAGAAAGTATTAATTGAGAATTTTTTTTTATATGATGAAGATAATAAAGTAAGAGATTTCATTTATGATTGGAGGAAAAAAGTGCTGTTGAAGCGCCATGTTTGAGCTCATTTAATTCTGTGAGACAGCACTGGACATGGATTAGAGAGAGAGAGAGAGAAAAAAAAAAGAAAAACGTCAATAGAGAAAGCTGCTGTTTGGCTCCAGCTTCCACAAGTGGTAAATGATTCCTCTCAGATTATAAATGACACGCTGCCAGTTCATAATTATGCACAAACACAGAGAGACAGAAACAAAATATTCACACCTCCATGACAAAGAGGATTCACGCTGCTGGCGGGGATTTGCTACACTTGTGATGTTGTTGATTCAAGTCAAAGAGTAAAGATACACAGGGAGGAGGGGAGTGATGGCGCAGCGCGAGTGTGAGCTAAACATTTGCTGTAACAGAACATGAGCAGATTGCTGCAGAAGCAACGGGTCATCACTCTATATGGCATTTTGGCTGCAGTTTCTTACTGGAAACTGAGGCAGCACGGGGCGTGATTACACATGATTATGTGGTGTTGTTTGATATTCTGTTGCATGCTCTGGGCTGGTTTTTGGTATTTGGATTAGTAGCTCTGGAAAGACAGAAAGGAAATAATTCTGCGTAGTGTTTTTTATGGATTTGAGAAGATATTAAGTTATGAGCAGTGGAAGTAGTTTGTTGGAGGGCTTACATAGCACTTCTGTCATTTAAAAAGCATGGCAAGCATCTTTGATGCTTGTTATAAAATGTAACAGCAAAGCCTTTTTTGTTTCATTTGTAAATGCACGTTACATTTTTTTGGAATCAACTGTCCGAGATGACAGTAATGAGATGGATGAAGATGTGCAGTGTGCCATACTGATCAAGTAGAGTTGTGTCCCTGCAGATCCGGCATGCAGTCCACTTCTTTTAAAAGTTGTAATTTCTTTGGTAACCTCCTGGACGGAAGACAGAGATCCATGCACTAAAACATGATGCACACTCTTGTTAATCAATAACTCTTATTTGAGGCTATACTGCCATCATTAGGCTGCTGGTTTCCATGCATAGTCCATTTAACTTATGAACTAGTGGTTCCCAACACTTCAGTTTGTGACCTCTTGAAGTAAAAAAGTGTGTTCTTGGAAGCCTGATCTTGTTTCCTAGAAATGACATGCCAAATATGTTTTGAAAGAACCTCCACTGCTGCCTGCAAACTCTGTATGTTCACTGGTAAAAATGTTAATCAAGGAAGTGTTACATTTTTGTACCTCAGGGGAGGGGGCAGTGTCACGTGTGGCTGGTTTAGGCAACCAAAACTTGATATAGTATTTATACAGTAAATGCTTCCTGTTGCTGATTGTCTACAGTCTTTCCCAAACCTCACTAAGTGCCGTGAGTGCCTATATTTATCCATAAAGCATTAATTAAGCTGGAGTTGCTACGAGCGCACATCGAAGGAAAACAAATAAAACATGTTGTCACTGAACGTTTTCCAACTTTGCTGATTTGTTCATTAAAATGAATCAGCATTCTGTTTAAATCATGTTGTGCCATTTTGTTTGGATCTCTGCTGCACATGTGATGTGTATTTATTTAATCTCTGGGAGACGGGGCTGGAGACCGCTCAACACAGGTACCAGTGTTGTTCAGTGATATTCCCCTTTTTTAAGACTGTAACATTTTTAGCAAACTGAAAGATAAAGTAGCCAAAAATCAAAAGTGACACAAATGACATGTAGCAGAACAATGATTTTCTTTTCTATATTATTAAACATGTTGTCTTATTGGAGGACCCCGAGGTTGGGATCATCTGTTATAAATCACCATAGATACTGAAAAACAGTCTACTCACATGTCTCCATACTTAACACAAACATAACCATATGACTCAAACAAAGTGAATATGAGTTTCAGAATATAATATAGTGGGGTGGAAGTGGGGCTTATATGCTAAATGAACAGCAGCAGTAACAGAAGCAGAAGGGATGCACACTTTTTTTTTTATTATTATTCAAAACTAAATCATAAATAAAAACATGTTTTATGTATAAAACATAATATTATATTATATAATTTATAGGCCGTCATTTGGTGTAAAAGTGATGGTTATTTACATATTTTATCAGTATTCAACATTCATTACTTTTCCACATATTGAATTTTAGGCTAGAAGAAAGATATGAAAAACATAAATAAAATATGAAAAAAAGTATTATTTTTACTGATCGAGAAGAGTAGAATCTGTTTGACCCTCTGAAGTGAGGAAATAAAGCCAAAGAAAACAACCAGCACCATATTATCATAAATATTAAGACAGGTTAGGTTCATAGCTTGAAGTAGCTCACAGGCTTTGTTTCAGTTGTGCATGTTATTAATTATGATCTAAAAAAAAGAAGCAAAATCAATAAAAACGCTCAGAAAAACACACCATAGGCGACTAATTCTGCACTCTTTTGCAGTCGCGTCTTTCTTCTTGTCATCATTTGTCTCCTGGTTTGATTTTCTGTCTGACCATCATGTGAGTGTAACACAGTAAGCAGCTGACTTGAAGCCTGCGATGACAAACTGAATAGAAACTGTAAATCACGCCGGACATTGTGCGTCCAAATCAACAGCATCTGTCCAGCTGCTCTTACCACCACGTCAGTCGAGTCTGTAGTTAATCTTGCGGTGTCGTACATAAAGTGAAAGGTGAAAACATGGTGGAGGTAATAAATACCCCAACACCAAATAAGTACACCTCGAGGCTGTCAGTTTCTGCTTTGCTGCTTTGACCTCCATCGTAGAATCAGAAAGCATAGAGAGAGAAGAGAACACGGCCTCGTGGGTAATGGTGTTAGCTGAGGGCTATGTCACACACGGTGGACCATGAGCCTCATTTCAATTGAAAAAAATACATTAGTGAATTCCCCTTTTGGTTTCAAACCCTAAATCCCTCTTATTCTGAAGAGGTGGATTCGATTCTTCTCGCGGTTTGAGCTTTCTTTTTTATCCAGCTAATCCGGCCGCTATTGTTTGCCATAAGATCAATTTATTGAGTAAATCTTTACAACCCTGTCCACTGGTAATTCTATTTGGTGTGGGATTATGTTTGGATATAAGGAGGGGGAAAAAAAGAGGAGGAAAGGCAGAGTTAGATCTGAGGAGGTAACTCTTCCTTTCAGCTAGTGCTCACTGAGTTTTGCAGTCGGGTATTTACATTCCTACCCAGGTCGAGAATAAATACATGAAAAATAAAAACAGCTTAGAATCAATTTAATGCTCTCTGCGATGGGGAGGAGAAACCATTGCATATCTCCGATATCAGAAAAGCTACACCTTGACAGTATGAATTTGGAAGCAAAGGCACAAAGAATCAGAGACGATGCCGGAGACTCGACGCAGACGTGTGCTGTTTAAAAATTCATTCTGCATTTCATTCCTCAAATACCACCCGGAGTGGGTGAGTGGACTCTGCTGGAGTCAAATCTGGATTTATCTGACCTGGGATATGTTAAAAGGGTGGAATCAGGTGTTAGAAAAGTCAGATGATTTTTTTAAAAAACAGAGGTTGCCCTCAGTTGGACCCAGCAGGGAAAATAGGGATCATCTGAGGCCTGCGGTCAGAATACAAATGGCCATTACATAAAACATCCACCGGTGCACTTTGACCAAAAATGCACTCAAGCCACGGCGAGCTTTACCTCTCTTAACAAGTGAGTTTATAAATCCAGTGGGTGTAACAGCAAGGAAGCATAAAATCCATCGGCCGCCGTACTCTCTGAGTGACCTTACTGTCTGCCTCTACGCCCCTCCATCACCGCCTGACTGCAGCTCGTGCAGCCTCCTCCAACGCTCTCGCTGAGATAACTGCACCGGGAGTCAATATGATGCGCCAGGCGTAGTCCCGGTAACTGCTCTCATCATCAGCCCCGGCGCCTGCCTATACACACACACGCATGGAATCATCTGTAATGATTGTAATGGTTTCCAAATGGTTTGTGGTGAATATGAGTTCTTCACAGGAGGCTGCAGTTTTGTGCGTGAGCGTGTACCGACACACGAGAGAGCCTGCTGCTTTCATTTTGGACTAGTGGACTGTAGACGGCTCGCTGTCGGGCTTCTCTACAGTTATCAGTCGTGAAAGGAAAAGGAAGGAAGGTTGGAAGGAAGGAAGAAAGAAAGGAAGTGAAATTAACTAAAAGCTGCTGCATCACTGCATTGTGTAAACACTGGCATTATGTTGGGCTACACACTCACCATCTCTCATCTAAACTAAAATCAAATCTATTCAAATGAGTCACTTGGTTTCCTTCAGGTTTACACTTCCAGAGCAGATCATAATATTTGAAAACTAATTTATGATCAATAAAACTGTAAAATCAGAGTAATTATAGATGAAATGACGAAAGGCTTCTGTGGTTATTCAATTATCTTGAGGTCATCAAATCGCATACAAATTATCGTTTTCAGCCTTAAGACCACTTGTTCATGCTGAGGACATAAATCTGTAACATCCAACACAATTAGTCTCCAAGCATCACGTATGAGTGACTCATATTTGTTTCTATCATTGGAAGAAAAATCAAATGGCAGATGAATCAGAAATGTACCTTTTGCCTCTGAACCTCTGAGTAGATCTGTGTGTTGGAAGGCCGACAGCACGGCGAGACACAAACAGTGATTTATTAGCAGCATTACTGAAGAATAACATTTTGCTAAAAACTGACCTGAACTGACATTTGACAAGTTTTTAAGACGTTCTAAGTACTGCAGCAGACTTATCCAACCTGGAAACTGAATTGAACCGAATGGTGACATCACTCCTTACTGCAAGTACAGTTTAAAACAAATGATTTGACTGGCTGCATGGAAGGAAGCTATCTCTGTGTAGATGAGGAGAGACAGCATCCTGGTTAATGTGCTGTTATAAAAGACCAACAAAATATATCAAATATTGGGGAGTGAGGACAGGAAATAATTTTCAGATTAGATCTGTGTGCTCTAGCAAGAACAAAAAAAAATCAGCTAGTCTTTAAAAATAAATATATAATTCCATAAGAAAAAGTCTCAGTAATTATTAGATAGGTGGTCACTATTGTAAAAATAATATTAGTGATTTAGTTTGGGCCTATTTTCAGCGGTGGATTAATGTGTGTGATTAATGTGTGTTTTTGATGCAGCAGGAATGTGTGTAGGATTGAGTCAAAATAAACTCTGGTGTGTGTGTTCATGTTAATAAGTAGCATGTGACCCGGTGCAACACTGTGGCTCACTGATGTTTAACAACATCAACAGTGAACAGAGGTCGATATCATCGCTCTGATGGCAACAATTAAAATGATGAGGCACGGGGTCACCCATAATGTTGTTCACTGTCTTCGTTGTTCAAACCTTTGTAGTTTGCTGGCTGCGTCACGGTTTTTCAGTAGCATTGTCAATCCAGCAGATGATGCACAAGGTCAAAACACCTTGAATGAAAGCACATAGCAATTTCTTTAAAAAGTACATTCTTTGTTGTGTCTCTGTGCTTACGCTCATGTTATAGGATTCATGAGGTTTAGCACAATGCCAAGGCGCTTTTGTTTTAGAGGTGTTAAGGAGAAGAAGACACGCAATTTATTAAAAGATGTCAAGACGGGGCTCATGCCTCCTCCTCCTCCTCCTCCTCCTCCTCCTCCTCCTCCCCCCCCCCCCCCCCCCCCCCCCCCCCCCCCCCCCCCCCCCCCCCCCCCCCCCCCCCCCCCCCCCCCCCCCCCCCCCCCCTCCCCCCTCCCCCCCCCCCCTCCCCTCCCCCCTCCTCCTCCTCCCCTCCTCCTCCTCCTCCTCCTCCTCCTCCTCCTCCTCCTCCTCATATAGCAGGCTAACAAAGGCAGTGTCATCTGCGTTTATATATATAGTGCAACAGTTGGTGTGAAACAATAAAGCTCATGGTGGAAAGAGTACTGAAAATCTGTACTCAAGTAGAAGTTATAGTACTGAAATATTCAACTACAAGTAAAACTACCAGTGTTTTGAATAATCTTTCTCAGGGTATCAGTTACTTTTTAACCGATGATGTATACAGCAGGCAGTCAATGGAAAGAGGAAATCAATGTAGAAAATATCTACTTTCAACATATTTCTCAGAGATATGACAAAAGGAATCAGTGGGTCGAATGGAGGCAATGAGTTCAAACAAATACCCAGATGAAATTAATTAAATGTTTTTGAACCTGTGTAAAATATCTGAAATTAGTATAAATTCCTCCCAATGCACTGAATCCAGGCCAGCACCTGATCTGTCTCCATGTCTTCATTTTCTAAAATACTCCTAAACTCTTCAAACTGTTCAGTGTGGTTACCTCTCCAAACCTGCAGCGTTTGTTCCTGGTTTGCATCGGCCTGCTGCGTGTTTTCTTGTCAGAATAACTTGAAGCGCAGAAAACCTACAACAGATACTGAAACTATTGCTGCACATCACGATGCGGCGGGCTCTATCTAACCAGCCTAATTGGTTAACATGGGTGCGTAACATGGGGTGGGGGGCACTCCTGCGTGTCCCTGGTGGCGGGCAACAAAAATGCTGATGAAAGGTTTGGATAAAACTACAAGTAGCCCCAAACATGACTTAATTACAGTGAGTGAGTAAACACATCCCTGGGGGAAGTGGTCATTTTTGTCAGTGATGTATGTACTCTGTCCATGAAATCAAACCAGCTTTGAGTGAAAATTCAGTAGCCAGTATATCTGCTGAAATACTGAGTTGAACAGTGTTAAAGGTAGATAAAAACTCCACAAATACAATCTTTGGTTTCGTAAGGTCAGTGTTAGTCAGAACTGTCTTTCAGCCCTCATCAGGCTGTGGACACAGTACTTGTTAGTAGATACGTTCACTGCTGGTATGACAAAAATATATACACACACCATATTACTGTCTGTGTTCTTGTAGAATAACCAACCATTATTGCTTGGTGACTTGTGAATAATGGACAAAACGCAACTTCTGAGAAAGGTTATGCCAACGTTTTCTCGTAAGAGCATTTATTCTCTCACAATGGCGACGGAGTGTTATGGAATATGATTGACTGTTCTGGTTTCAGGGAGAATGACAGACGGGGGGCTCTGTCAGTCGACTCTGCAATTCTACACTTCTCCATATTGATAAATCTGATTCAGATGCCTGCTTTTCTCTTCTCTGAAAAATCAAAGCAGTGGAATGACTCATTGCACTGTCATGCAACAAAAACATAATGCGTTTTGAAATTTGAAGGTGACAGAGAGGATTTTTTTTTTTTTTCACTCTCTCAAGGATTTTATTTGAGTTTGGATTTGCACAATTTTAGTTTGGTCTGCCTTGTACGGTATCATGACAGTCCTCCAGCTCGATAATTTCTGTGCTTTTTGCTCTAAAGATGAGTTTGAATGTTATTAAGCAGTTAAAACAAGTCAAACATTTAGAAAAGCATGTGCATGCAGCCTAATCAGTAAATAAGGTCTACTTTCTAGGTCTACTATGAAGCTGCTTCTTCTGACTCTGCGAGAGCAATCTTTCCCTCTGAACTCTAACATGCCAAGAAAACCCTGATGTGGAACTTTAAATGGCTCTGTTGTTGGATCCAGAGCAGCTTCCGCTTCATGGTGCTGCAGAGGAATGAGATGATGGAGGGAGGGATGAAGGGACTGGCAGATGGAAAAAACATATGGGAGGTGTGATGCAATAAGGATACAGAATGCCTCTGGGGAAATATCTGGGAGAGGTTCATACATGCATGCACAACCAATCTTCATTTACTGTCCCACGTGAATCTACACAACTCTGTGCACTGGCCAGACTGTATGACATGAACGCTCACAAAGTGGGGACTTTGTGTCATTGAAGCAAGCTGTCCGTGCTTCTTATTCATAATGAGGGAAGGACAGCTAGCAGTGGCTAGTCGAGAGTTAGCATAAACAAAAGATGTGTGTATTTGGAGCTCATGTGTGCAAGTCTGTTTGCTGGCAACATTCTGTAATAACAGTATAATCTAAAGTCCCCTGAGGGACTTATGCCTTGAACAGATAAGAATTATCAGACCATATGATTAGAGTGTTCTTGTGTTTCTTGTTGTTCCCGTTTAGTTTCTGTTCCAATGCATTTGCACAATCAGATTTGCAAAAAGAGATAATGTGGTTTCATTAGAATAGCACTGCTCTTTAGTGTTCAGCTGTGAGCATTCACCCTCCTTTGTAGATGTCCAAACAGTCACTGGACTGTGCACTTTGAGCTCAACATACAGAATGTCTACGCTCTGATCTTAAAAGGACGCCTTACGTTGTAATCATATCATGTTACTTGTCTGGCTGCCAAGATTGGAGTTATCTCCTGCTAGCCTACATACTTTAAGGCAGGTATTTGTTTATTTCTAACACAAGTCCAGTCAAAAAAGCTTTTTCAAAACATTTTGCTGCTCGATATGAAGTCTTTAGAATTGAATTTGAAACACACAAAAAGCAAATTTCATACTCTGTGTGTTCTTGGCCCAGTCTCATAAATTCAGTGCCTAGGGACGTCTACTGCAATTTTCTCCTAGGTAAGTAATTAAGTCAGAAAGTAATTAAGTAAAACTTTATGTAGCACTTTTGAAAGCCAGAATTACAAAAGTTGTACAAAGATGATCAAAGCATTTCATAGGA
Source organism: Argyrosomus regius (assembly GCA_946959425.1). Taxonomy (NCBI): domain Eukaryota; kingdom Metazoa; phylum Chordata; class Actinopteri; family Sciaenidae; genus Argyrosomus; species Argyrosomus regius. The sequence continues at coordinate 20,067,932 of OX336902.1, forward strand.
AGGACCATATGGACCAAAAGATATGAGAAGTTGAATACACATTACAGATGACAAGTTGATTTTCAGTTGACGGTTTAGCCACAGATTTAGTTCAACATAGAAACAGCCTTAATATACGTTTGGCAAACACCCTTTACATTTCTCTGGACCTCTTCCATTGTATCTGTTGTCAGCATTTAGGTTCCCCTTCTGAGGCAGACTTTACTCATCGTTGGGCTTCAGGAACAACTCCAGTATATCTGTCTTCAGCCTCTGCCAAGTGTTCTACCAAATGTGCAAATGTCAAACTGATGAATGAATACAAACATCAGGACATAAAACTTTTGGCGCATTGTTTGGGACGAGAACTCAGGGCAAGAAAGCATCAATGAAATACCTTTGAAAAGAGTTTGCTGATCAGACTGTTCTATAGTCTAAAAGTCGTGGCAGAAACTGCTGTGTCACTGCAAGTTACGAACTTTGAGTGAGGCAGAGCCAGGAGCCCTTGTTCTGATAACCTAAGAGGCATAGTGGACCTGTAAGACATCAACAGCTCATTGATATTTGGCGGAGCCAATTTGTTTTTTGCCTTAAGAATTTAGATGGACTTTAAATTCAATCTGAAATTTAACAGGAAGCCAGTGTAACAAAGTCAACTCCGGGGTTATTTGAACATGAGTCTTTGTTATCCTGCAGAAGAAGTGGTAGACATGCAATGGTTTCTTGGCTTAAGAAATACAGTACATTACAATAATAAAGACACAGAGACAAACTGGATGATTTGTTGGAGCTGTTGGAAAAAGAGTGGATGCGGTTTGGCGATGTGCCTTAAATGAACATAACAGGACTGAATAACTGACTTGAGATGTTACTCGGAGTTCAACTGGGAGCCAAAAATGATTTGGTTTCTGGAAAACAATTTTCAATTTGAAGCCAAGGAACCTAACGGCTGTTATGAAATGTCAAAGGTCTGATTCGGCGCAAAGACCAGAACTTCAATTTTATTTTGATTTAGCTGCAAGGAGCTGTGAGACATCCAGGAACTAATCTCCTTAAGAAAACTTTGTAAAATGGAACCAAAAAAGGAAAAAAAGGAAAAGAAATCCAACTGAGCTGTTTATTTTGAACAGTAGCTCAGACTAATGGGATTGACTTGCATAACTTTGTGTGGTACCTGCAGTTTTTCCCATTGGACACTGGTAATGTAGAAGACAGAAGGATGACTCATCATCAAGAAACCAAGGAGATGTATTCATGCGAATTCAAGACGAAATATAGGACTGACATATTATCACCTCATAAAGTTGTTTTGGAGAACGTGTTAAACAGTTCCAGTCAAGCAACATTAGCATTTGGAGTCAGGTTTCTGGGAATCTCGATAAACAGATATCTGCCCATGAATGCAAACACTGTACACAAGGGACTGAGATTTCTGGTTTCCATTTGTAGTATTGACTAATGTGTGGGCTTAGGTTGCAACAGTATGAAGAGAAAGAGGTGGAATGGAGTGGCTAAAATGCAATTTTGGAGCTCACTGGCTATCAACGATTTAGCTTTTTATTAACTTTACAAAAAATGTATCTGCATGCAGATATCTGTTTATAGAGATTAAGAAAAATGTGTCTCTTCTCGTCATTCACATGTATCAAGTTGCTAATCAGACTGCAGAGTTCAGAAGTCTTGACCGAGATATCCATTATCTGTTTTCCAGATATCCACTGGCTACACTGAAATCTCAGTATAATTGGCCGTTGTCCCCAGAGGATAAGTCCTCAAACAATATTGATAGGTTGGGTTTCTGGGAATCATATGAAGTCCAATATTCACTTTCATTTTAGCTCTATTTTGGTCTTGACCAACTGCTGAGAAAAAAAAAAAATAAAAATAATATAAAAATAAATCTGGCTCTTTAACTGCTAAATGCTCCAATATGTTCCCCAAATTGTTGCATCTCCCCAAAACATCTGCTGTTTGGTTCCAAGCAGGTATTGTACTGTATGCTGGGTTTGTCAGAGCGTTAAACTAAAACAGTTCCTCTTTTTGTTTATTTCAACACAAACTATATATTAAGGAATCAGTTACCGCACACGTAGCCAATTCTGAAACGCACACAAAAGTCTATAGAGCACATCAATCACTGCTGCTCTCACATGTCCATACGTGTACTGCCAATATATTTACCAACAGCTTTCCCATAATCCGCCATATTCCTTTTGGTGCTTCAATCAGCGGCAGATAATGACCAGTGATGGCAGGAAAAGGGCTTATATACACATCACAGTGGGACAGGAAATTAAACACGGATTAGGGAGGTGGTTCATCCTTGCTGTTTGATAGCAGAGGCAGATTATAATACATGCGTAATGATGGAGGTGTTAAGGTTGGCTCTGACTTTAACACCATGGAAATCTGCTTATGCACACTGACTGTTTTCTTCACGTTGATCTGAATGCACAAGCTCTAATATATTTTACAGCTGATATGGGCACGAGGATTACATTGAAAAGAGGACCTGCTGCTTCTGCCTGGTGTGATGCCTGCATTCGTTGAAAAATTTCAATGCTTTACTTTTACAGTGGGCGACGGTTTACCACAGGTGTTTTCAACCTCCACTTTGGCTCAAAGCAATCCATGAACCTCCATCGTATTCATTAATAGAAATGAGTTTTAAAATGCTAGTGGGAAATCTGAACCGTACTGAACAGCACACACACACACACTCCTGCTGGACACAGACTCGTTATTTTCTTGCCAAAGCGTGGCATTATATTTGTTCTCGTTGTACACAAGGGTGGAGAGTCCACCATCACAGATACACGGTCGTAAACAGCAAAGTCACTTTATTGCTTTCGATGTCAGCCCTGGCAGCCAACCCACCACCAAACAAGATGGGGTGGAAGGTGGGAGGGGGTGGTTCGGATCTCATATCTGCCACTGCAGATAATTCAATCAATGGATCCTTTGCTGTCACTGTTCTTCTTGACCCCCTCTGTTACACTGCCACCAAAAGGAAACTGAATCCATTTGATGTCACAAAAGCAGTTGTCAGACTCAGAGAAGTACTTTTCAAATTGAATCAGAGGCTTCTCCAAATGCCTACAGATGATGCCTTTGATGTCAACTCTGTTGGAATACTCTTCCATTGTTGGAAACACCGCCAAGTTGCAGCCCTGTGCTCGGTCTGTCACTCTGTGCTTTTCTATCTGACGCAGGGATCTATTTTTAGTTTGTTATGCTGTTGTTTTTCCTTTTGCAACTATATTTATAGACATTTCGCACAGGTTTACCTGGGGCACATTGCAGGAGAAGGGAATTTCCACTTGAACATATGGAATGGGTTACATCATCTAAAGCATGTACAGTATATGTAGTCAAACTTTTCCAGTACTTTTCATATTTATCATAAAATTGAAGTTGGTTTCTCTATAGAGTTTATTTTGTTGATAGATGCACTCTTTTCCATGTGTCTGATGACTTTCTATTTTAAAGAGGTAGATATCCTGAGTCATGATCTTGTCTGGGACATTGTCCAGGTATAATGCAACAAAAGAGCAATCAACTCAAAAAATGTCTGCATTTCGTCAACAATCTCTTGTCAAGATCCTGTAAGAATACAATGGCTTCATGTAGGAAGTTTTAGAGTACTGAAGTGCAAACACTAACCGGAGACTGAATTTCATTTAAACAGTTTATTGATAAGAAAAAGGGAAGAGCAGCGCAGGTGGGGGAGCCGGTGTGCCAGTGGGAGTCTGGAGTGGTGCTGGGCTGGTGGTGACAGGAATCCCGGAGTGTAGACGTGGAGACAAACAGAACTGGACTTAGTAGGAGAATGGCAGAAGGGGTTTTCCCTTTTCCAAAGTCAAAAATCTCAGAAGAGCAAAGTTCATGAAAAAACACAGGGTAGGCCGCAGCACTGTTACCGCTTGGGAGACTGAACGATCTGGCGGGGTCTGGGAGGTTGAGCCGGGGTTTTATGCAGCTTAGGTTGACTGGTTGATGAGGCGCAGGTGGTGAGATAATCAGGCAGGTGAGAGGGAAACGCCACGCCCAACAACACACACACACACATACAGAAGACAAATAGAAACAGAAACAGAGGTGAAAACAACAGAAAAACACTACATTTCTGTATACATTCACAATCAGATCTGAATATCAGAGCTGATTGGATACAATTTGATTTGAGTGTGATTTAATATTGAGTCAGCTCAGAAGGATTTGCTATTCTTACATGTTCATAAAGCATATTAGATCAGTATCTCAATTTTATTTCAAGTACTAAATCAGATACATGCGTATATGTTTTCTGCTGTCAAACTAACAGCAGTAACATAGCATTTTTTTTGTTTACCTCAGTTGAGAGGTCAGTGTCATGTATCTAAACATATTTTCAACAAGACTATATTGAAAAATTAAAACCAGGAGGAGTTCTTGGCATTAGCTGCTAATATTAGCATGACTTGGCTTGGGTACCTTTTGTGTCAGCGCACAGATCTTCACCTTAAATCGGTATTGAGGTTTCAGGCCAGTGGCATAATTTTTTTTACGGTACTGCTGATTTTGTACTTGCACATGCAATGTATCAGTTTTGTGCAGCGTTGAGTCTATAAATCCCTTCAATGTCGAAATGTTTTCAGGAAACACCTTACTTGTGGTGTGATTATAGCTGCGAGGAGGGAAGGGACAGATTGCACAGACAGAGTGAAATATTTACTTGGAAAGATTTTTTTTTTGACAGCCAAAAAAATGTTTTATCAAATTCCACACAGAATTTGGATGGGTGTATATTCGTGTAGCTATATCTTTAACTGTAAATTTTTAAACTTTAACCCTCTCAGCTTCATGCTGTTTGATATTGCGCAAAACAGAAATAAAACCGTCTGCTCCTCTTTTTCTGAAGTAGAAATAAATTCATATACACATTTTTAGGATGTATCAACAATGAATCACATCACAATGGTCTCAGTAGGTTCTAAATTCTCAAGCAATTTGCACTTCTGGCCGCACCACACTTCATATTGTCAGTAACGATCATATCTGCTGCTGTGTTTAAGAAAAGGTCCAAATGTGTACAATATCATCTCTGAACCACGTCGGAGGGCAGGACAGCCACAGTTTCTATATATAAGTAAGACCGTATTTCTTTGAGTTTTACTCTAAATCATAATGGTAGTGGCCATTGGCAGAGGAAGAGCGAAGGATGATTTGTTTCATCTTACAAGACTCATGGCCCATAATGCATTCCCAGAGGAGTTTAGATCTAATGTAGTGGACTTTTATTGGCTATAATGATTCATTTCTCTGATTGCTTGCAGTCCCCTCATTCACCTATCTTCACTGAGATATAGATAATTACGTGCCAGTGCCAGATCTTAAATAGACTGCATTGTTTCATATTTAATGGAAAGCATTATGTTGAACTAGTTCCACTTATCCACAAAGGCCAGAAATGATATACCTAAAATAAAATGGCTGCTGAGTCATGATGAATGGAGGCATACACCTTGGCAGGAGGTTTCTGGGTAAAGATTTTAAATCTTTGCCCAACCCAAACAAACGTCACGGTCTACATAATTATCTTTGGCTTTGTCTGGATATGTCGCGGCCACAGGGGAGAGAGGTAAATTTATTGAAAGAAACACAAAGTATAAGTTCAGTTCTCTCCCATGCACAACTACGTCTCATTGGAACCAAATGTTAGTGACAGGATGAAGGTAATACAAATCATTACAAGTAGCAGCTCTGAATTATCCCACTAGGGGAACCGGGGCAACACAATGAGCTGTCGGCTGCCATTGAGTGTCCAGTTTCTTCTCTCTGAGCAGTCCATGAGTGTAACTGAATACAAATACATTATTCACATAGGAAAAGATCATGGACTCAATGAAAATGTGTCTTTTTGGCAGGAGAAACACACTGCTTCAAGCAGAACTCAATATGTTCTGTTTATTAACAGATTAAAGAATTAAGAATAAATGTCTGTAAATTTGCTTGAACAATGTTCTGATTCTGTCTCATGATCACCAGATTGAGACTTTTTCTTCAGTGGTGATGCAGATTTGTCCAAGTGAAAAAAAAAAAAAACATTCAGCAAATGTTCAGCAATTGTGCAGTGTATGCATGTATTTTTTGCACTTCATATCGAAGCACGGTGGCTTGATGAGCTGAGGTTAAGGACAACTGACACAATAGCTTTTCATATTCTTACGAGCTAAATTTCTTTTTATGCGCAACCTCAATTATTTTAAATTATGCAATATGGCCTAATGAGCTATTATGGCACATTCATCTTCAAAAGCTTTCTTATATTTTATCGCAGATACTTCAAATGCTCTCGAATCATGTAGTCTGTTAAATCCGCCCTTTCAATTTCAGTAGCTTTGCATTACACCACCAAGTACATTGTGTAATGTAGGAATTAGTTTGCGGCAGCTAGAATGAGCACAAATGTACAACCCCAAGTCCAGAAAAAAAAAAAAAAAAGTATAGACAGAACAAAAAAAATCAAATCCAGAATGATTGTATATTTATAAAAAACAATAAAGTTTATCAGTTTGAATATTAAATATCTTGTACTCTATTCAACTGAATATCAGAGAATATCTGTTTTTTATTATTTATTCACACAGTCTCCCAACCTTTCTGGAATTGGGGTTGTATTATGCACCATGTGAGCAAAATATGAACTGAAATGATACGAGCACAGGAAGCCTCTGTAGGACAGGGCCTTCAGTATTAGTGTGAATAAGTGTTGGATATAGTTTTATCAAACACATTTGGAATGAATTAAATCACCATGAACTAATCAATACAATGAAGAAACTGCAGCTCCTGAAGGTCTAGGGCCCTCAGACAGTTGCCCATTGGTTTGCCCAGTTGGGGTTCCAGCTGTAACAGTATGAGTATAAGCTTTCATGTTACTGTAATATTATGTATTTTTTTTAGTTTTAAAGTCAATCAAAAGCAGCACATTTCATTAGTAATTTTCTAAACCCTGCTCACTGATCTTTTTCAGATTGCTGTGAAGTACTGTAGGTAAGAGAAATGAGTGTGCAAAGCTTGAATCTCAGACACATGACAGCAGTATAGCAACAGGGTTGTTTGAGTACCGAGGCCAGCTGAAAAAAAAAAAGAAATCTGCTAACAACCAGAATCCACAGCTACATCAAAATGAAACTCTCTTCAAAAACACCTCAGTCAGAATAAACCAAGCCATTCTACATGACCTATTTAAAAAGGGCAGGGTTAAACCTTTCAAAGTCCACCCAAAACAGAATTTTCAGTTGTACATGCTCGTACAGATGAATTATGGATTAATTTATAGTCTTTGCAGGAAAATTCTGGCACGTTATACCTTCACCAAATTAAGCTGCATGAGAAATAAAACAACTTTCATTAGAGACCACATCAGTGCACGCAAAATCAAGCGGTCGACATGGCACTGCAGCTGTCAAAAAGTTTGCACGATGTGAAATGCTATATTTAGTCTTGTATCCACGCCGTAGACCATCATGCTGTCAGTGTGTTGCCACTGTCGAGCAGGACGTGACGGGAGTCCGACGCAGGACTCACTTTACATTCAGTGGATAAATGAAGCACTGCGTTCCTCACAGATGCTTGTCTGGTGACAGCGCTCATATGTGCGGTGACGCCGGCAGGCTGCAGGACCTGCTACACTTCATTAAGGCAACCTGCTGACAGTGAAGTGACAAAAAACATGTAGAGGACTCTGCATGAAGTGTGACTTCCTCAGGCGAGAGTCCTCATCACTCAGTCCTGTCTGTCTGCTGGCATTAAGCTTACTAACCACCATGATGCTGATGGACCCGTTTAGACAAAACAGCGCAGGTGAACAGGACGAGAAATTTGACATTAAGTACACTTATTTTTTTAATTTATGCATATGTTTAATCAGTAGAGTGGATTTTCCTTCCATTTGAATGAATAAATAGCAAAGAACTTGTCTCCTGGGAATTTCTAGGGTTCCTTACATAATTCATCTAAGATACATAAAATAAATATGACAAGTTATGTAATTACTCAGTAAACTAACTACAGTTAAAAATGATTAGACTTAGCATGTCAGATATGGACATTTCCGCAAGATAATCAAGCACTATTGGGCTGCCATTGAGCATCTGCGGCTGATTGCCACTTTCAGCTTTGGCAGCGTGTTTGCCGTTGCCTGTTGGCTGTAGCCGGCCCTTGTCAGTGGTTATTTAGGCAACTCCTCGTATTGAATCAGCATCAGAGGCCTCCTGTGAGAGACAGCTGTCTGACTGGCTGTTCACATGGCGACAATCAAGGAAAAGAAACTTCATAAATCAGTGAAGGAACACAATGAACGCAGATGCTTTCCGTACAGGATAAAGGGCTCTCTGAATGGCGTGATGAGTATGAGAATAATGTGAATCATATGCTTTGGCCTTGACCAGATGTGTCACCCACCATCATCAGAACACTAAATGAGAGAAATATCTCTTAGCAGAAGCTCTCCAGTAGAGTTCCACACAGTTGGAAAATCTGTGACAAAGAGCACTGACGCTGTTTTAGAAGCTTGTGTGGAACAACACTGTCTAAAACAATTTTGTTTGCTTTCATTTCTCATCCATCTGTCCATTCTGTCTTTTCTATTTATTTTTCCCCACCTCCGTCTTTGTTTCCTCCATGAATAGAACACTACAATGCTAATGAAAAGGCTCTTTTGCATAGAGCACATTAAATAAACAGAACAAATTTCAAAAGGCATCAGAAGTATTTACACCTGCAATGACGTGACTTCAAGAAGATCCCCATTATTGCCATGACAGCAAAAAGACAATGTTTGAATTAACTACTATTAGGATACTGCCTGTCAGAAAGAATTTAAATCTTTGCCCAACCCAAACAAATGTCATTGTCTACATAATTATTTTTGGCTTTGTGTGGATATGAGAGATACAGTGGAACCACAGTATCCAACAATATCTGAGTCAAATTAGTGGAAGAATATGAGTTTTGTTTTTTCTGCAATCTTTTTATCAGAACAGGTGATGTCTGCCAATCAGACCGGAGTATCCAGTGTGTGTTCTTTAAGGGCTTTATCAAAGAGTGTGTGACGTTGTCTGTTATGAATGGTTAAACCTAACCTCCAAAACAGTTAAAAACAGAACAAAATCAGCCCCAGAAAAACAAAACAAATAAATGCATCAACATATTGTATGTGTATTCAATCTCAGCAAACTTTACATTGGTAGTTGCAACTTTCTGAGTTGTTTTGTTTACTTAAGTGTGTGAGACAGAAAGGATGAAGGTTATGAGGAAAATCAGTGTACCGTTATGATTAAGGCATTGTATCATGCTTGTTTACCCATTGGTGCTGGTTAATGTACCTATGTGTATAGTATATAAGATTGCACAGATCAATGCACAGTGGTTTTAAAAAAGGAAATAAGGAATGTCAGTTACTGACTTTAATGCAGCTGCAGAACAGACTTCTATGGCGGTAGTTGCTGACCACTAATGTGGTGTCTTCAAATATCCATAATGACACAAATTCTTGTGCAAGTTTTGTTTTAGGTAAAGCTGTTTTTTGTTCATGGAAATTGCTCTCTTACGTAATAATACCTACTTAAAAACTCTTAATAACTAAACTCTGAGAAAAATATGTGAACTTCAGCGCCTCATGAACAGTTCCAGGTTTTAATGTTATTTTCAAGAAACTTCCAAGGAAATAATTGACCTGTAAAATAAAGCTGTACTGTAGCACTATATTTCCAGGAATACAATTCAGGTGAAGAAATCCCGGTGGAAGAAACCCTGAAGGTTTTAACTAGAGAATATAAACTCCATCCAGGTTGCTAAAACTCCCCAAACCCCTGAAAAAAAAAAAAAAAAAAAAGGCATGTCCTCAGTGTCCTCGGCGTCCTCTGTGTTAGCTACTTCTTTGGTTGGTCAGCCTGGTGTGCATTTTTGGGGGAGAATGTACTTTTGAGAGATTTATTTGAGATAATTTTAAGCTTACTATAGCCGCAGTGGTCAATGAAGCAAAGTATTATGTGTCAAAATGAACAAATGCAGGCAAAAATAATTTTCGCCTGTGGTACCGTAGAGGACTGGAAGCACCTGAGCACATTAAAGAGTGCGATTAGATGAAAGCGGCGTCAGCGCTGATGTGCAGCTGACATTGATGGGGTGGATTCCGACGGTAAAAGACTGATGCTGACAGACAGGGAGACAGAACGAGGAGAGGCAGGGTAATGAAGGAAAAGTAAGAAAATACCAGAAGGGATTATTTCAGAGCGAAAGATGGTAAGAATGTTCTTGGAAAAAAGAGAGAGAGAGAGAGAGAGAGAAGGAAAATGGCTGAAAATGTGAAAGGTCGTGTATTATGTGTGTGATAGTGCGGCGGTGTATCTACTCCACTGCAGATAGTTAAAGACAGATGACTGTGTGTGTGTGTGTGTGTGTGTGTGTGTGTGTGTGTGTGTGTGTGTGTGTGCGTGCACCAAGCAACAAGAAGAGAGAGAGGGAAGCCGAGAAATGGGACTCTACTGGGCCTCCTATATCCAGGGATAATAGAGCTGTCACAGTGTTTTGACTCAGGGCATTGATTCTGCCTTTAATTGCTTTAGGCCTCTGCCTGCTGGATAGCAGTCCGAGGATATTAAATGTAATGTATTGTTGCACTAGAACAGTTATGACACTGATCACACACTGATATGTACTCATGTGTTGTCAGTGCCAATAATCCTTTTATCGATTGGGGCCGCCTCCAAACAATTACGGCAATTGTTTAGGGGCATAATTCAGACGGAGCGGCACTCTGTTTCCATCCGCCATGGATATTTTATTGAGCAAAACAAATGATTTCCTGCATCCCTGCCCTCCTCTATTTTCAAAATGAGCCTTTGTCTACAATTATTTTCAAAGGAATAAGGCTAACATCTATCTTCAGTCGGGATCAAGTGGCCGTGGTGCATGAACCTTTGGTCCTTCCCATTTCACCAGCAGACTTTTTTCTTTCATTTAAGCTATTAACAGATATCTGCTTATGAATGCAGAATCTGGAGGCAATGGGCCAAGGTTTTAGCACCAGAGCCATTCTGGTTTCCCTTTGTAGTCCGTGTGGTATTGACCAATCACGTATTAGCAGGCTTTGGTTGCATGCAGGTAAACAGTCCATGTGCAAAAGAGGTGGAACATATTGACTGAAATACAATCCTGCGACCTATCAGCTATCGAATTTTTTGAGATATTGCTAATAAAATATCTCTTTTACCTAACAGCTGTTAAAAATACACCTTATGGATTTTATGTTTCTTCACATATCAATCAAGATGCACAAAGAACATCTTTGGTGTTGTTTGAGGGCACATTTCCCTCCCTTTCCTTGCTGGCTGTGTGCTAGGCTAAGCTAAACATCTGTGGACTGGAAGCACAAAAGATGAAAATGATATTGATCCCCTCATCTGACTCTCGGCAAGACTGCAATCAATGTGCATTTCCCAAAATGTCAGACTGGTTATTTTAAAGCTGCGCTCGGCCATGTCTCACTTTAGCAGCCCTAAATGACAGCCGGAGATAGCAGCTGGTGTTTTAAAATTTCTGATGGAGTTTATTACCCACGACTGTGAGGTCATTATATGTCCTCCTCTCACATTGTGTTCAATACCAATACCCAGCATCACAGCTTATTTTACATAAACGGGGTGAGTCTTCTGTGCACTCTTTAGGACCACTTAGTGGTTCTAGCTGTATGTATGTAAAAAGAAAGTGCCTTTTAAAATATCCAGCACACACAGAACAAGGCAGGCATCCTATTGGCTGCTTTGAAATCAGATTTCTACATGAGATCATGGTCTTGTGCCCAAATTAAATCCACTGTCTTTAGCCGTGGTGCCTTTAACGACTAAAACAAATAGATACATGTTAATCTTCAAATTAATGTCCTGTTTTTGTATGCTGTAGCTATTCTTAATTATTCAAAGAGCAGTGACCTCATCGTAACCATCATGTCTGAGTTGAACTACACACTGTTTCTCCCTTTCTTACTTTGAGCGAACATGATTTAAGCAGCTCTTTATCATAATGTTGATTAAATCATCTGCAACGGCTGTTTGTCTCAAACCAAAGTTACACTGTGCGAGCTGAGAGCTGAGAGCTCCATTTGTGTTTCATTAGCCTTGAACCTGTATAATGTGTGGGACAGATATCTCATCTGCCACCATATGGTTCTGTGCAGGATACAGGTGTTTAGCAAAACAAACAAACAAACAAAAAAAAAATAAAACTCCAGCGTGGGTAAGCTGCTAACCTCCACCAACTGAAATAAAAATATATATTCATATATATATATACTAAACCGACCTGTTGTCATCATGCTGCAATGCATATTCTTCAGCCTGTTATTGCTCTACACTGTTACAGGCTAATTGTTGGGGTTAATGTAGTTTTCCAAATGAAGCTTCATGTTGGTTGTTGCACATTGCTTACAGTGACAGTGCAGAGAGCTGACACTGACAGGGAAAACACAGAGCATGTGGAGTGTTCACACTGGACAACTGACAAGACTGCGTAAGCACACTCAAAAATACCTTTTTTGATTTTTGAGTGTGGTGTTGATGGACACTATTGAACCAAAAGCTATCCCAAAAATCGCCTGCCTAATAAGACGTGTGTCATCTGAAGGTATTCTCTTTCCTGTCCATCACCCGACAGGAAACATACGGATCAATCAGTTTTTTTTAATGTAGAGGGCTATTGAGATTTTGAAGATGTGACCAATAGTCACGCAGGACAACCTTTTCTGCTTAGATCCACACGTGTGTCTTTCAGAATTATAGTATAAGACAGCTCTGGGGACATATCAGGTCTAAGGTTCCCGTCCACTACCATACAATTGCGAAGTTCAGTTCATGCTGGCAGCACATACAGTTTGGTTGTGCTTTCTGCTAAGCAAAACTGTCATGATGTAGGTGACTGTTGACTGGTGGTTGGCAATGCAGTGAAGTGGACTTACGGACAAAAATCAAAGTAAAATATTGTTGTATAACAAGATTTGGCCTCTTGGGGGCAAATTGAACCTCCTTGAACCACCTTTTTGTTATGACAGCAAACAGTTACCTATTTACACATGCAGCAAACACATTATTAGCATTCATAAAGGCATCATGGTTGTGGTGAATGTGAGTCCAAATCCTGAGAAAAATGTTTCTTAAGCTGCTAAATGCTTCGCTATCTTCACCAGCTCATCTCTAACTGTGTCTGTGGGCAGTGTACTGTACAGCAGGTTTATCAGTTTATTTTTGTTGAAAACAGCTGCCTGCTGCTGCTGGAAAGCAGGTTGATAAGGGTGCGAGAGGTGACAGTGAACCAAATCTGTATCAATAATTGGTAGGCCATGAAACCAAAACAATGAGCCGAACGTTGAAACGCCCGGCCGAGCCGAGGGAGCTGCAGAGTCGGGTGACGATTCTTTGTGGGTTTGTCATTTCGAGCGACCCCTTTCACATTACACATAATAACCCGGTCCATTGTTCATATAAAGCTATTGATGAAAGCAGCTTCGGTGATTGTATACCAAAGTGCATAATTATGTGTTCATGAGGGACGAGAGTCAGGATTTGTGATGTATTTCTCCACTTCTTTGGAACTGACTCACTTCCCTTCAAAAATGTCTATGCATGACCCTGAATACAGTCTGCAAACCCCAAACATTGAGCCGAAATTGGATAAAAGCTGCACAGAGCTGCAGAGTTGGGTGTTATTTCCCAGTGGGTAAGCAGCAGTAGCAGCCCTTTCACGTTACAGCCATTTGATTTAATGTTATATCAAAAGATATGTATATATATATATATATATATATATATATATATATATATATATATATATATATATATATATATATATATATATATATATATATATATATATATATATATATATATATATATATATAGTTACAGTTAATGGAGTTTTAATATAAGCTGAACGAACCTTGACTCAGTGGGTCAAGGTCACCTCAAACACAGCCTGACACAGATCTTTGTATTTCAGATTGCTGCAGTCATTACGTTTGCTTTTTTTCCATTCCAGCGATGCTGGGATGAGCTCATTTAAAAAAAGCCAGCTCATCCTGTGACACTGTCTCATCACCTGAGTGTTCACATTCATTCCACTCTAACTCCTCACACCTAATTTAAATGGCCACTTAAATCTTAACTCATCCTGTGGCTTTTTGTTTGAATTACTTTCAGCGTCTGACTTTTCTTTCTTTCTCTTTGTCTGGAACAATAATGTTACCATGGCACAAATGGAGTTTCTACAAAAACAGAGAGATAAAAAAAAAGAAAGAAGAGGATTGCTGTTGGTGTGGAGGGGAAGAGGAATTGTCACAAGCTTGTACAACAGTTGGATTAACACTTAGGCAATTTTCCACAGTGTGCTCGAGGTGATGAAGCAGCAGCACCTTTGCATTCGGGGGGCCTAGAAATTACACTCTCGGCGATGCTTTATTTAAGTATCATCTGTGCTCTTCACTCGCATAACCCTAGATGAGATGCCACATCGCTGACATGTGAGCTGTCTCGGTGGTTACCGTGGCGAGGGGATGTGACTGTAAATCTCGCAAACCACATGACATTGCTCTCTCTGTCTATATGCAGAGAAAATTGAAGGAATAATTCAACGCAATAAGATAAGATAATGCAATCATATCCTCTAGACCTTGTTTATTCAAAACCACAATTGTGGCAAACGACTCGTTGCTGGCTTATAGAAATTGAATGCTCCCACACTGCAGGGCCAATAACAGTCTGAGGTCAATGACAGTCTGAAGGCCAGCATAAAGTTTGAAGGAGGAAATTCTTTACATCGCAAAGTGTGTGTGTGTGTGTGTGTGTACGAGAGAGGAGGGGAGGGGGGATTCGAGGGGTAGGAATGACTGATTCAATATCCTCAGGTGGAAGCAGACAGAAAGCACTTTGGGTGAGTAAAGAAAGTCATTTCAAGCTGTCAATCAAAGAGAATCGCTGACATCTGCTCGGAGATGGAGGTATCAATCACTCAGAGTGCAGCAGGGTTTATACTGGTAATGCAGTGACATTATACCCAAACTGTGGACCGGTTACTGGGGATCATTCTCTGCCTGTGAGGGAATTACAATCACTTCAACTGTAGTCAACCTCTTTATTTTATTTTTGTTAGGCTGCTCCTACTTTCTATCATCATTTTTGTCCCAGTCCTTCAATACTATTGATATATTCCCACTAAACTGCTCCTGAAGACTTATATTTTAGGTTCTGTTTGACTGGTAGCATTCAACTATATTTCTGGTACCTCTAAGTGTTGCCAAATTAACCAGCACTGAAATCTTTAGGATCAATTTAAGCTGGTACAATGTTTCTATCCACCAGCATGTTGAAATGCTAAACTAAGGTTTGCTCATTAGCACAAAACACAGAGTAGAGTTCTGAATTTTCCAGTCTATCTACTGTCCAACCCTGACATATGGTCATGAGCTTTGGGTAGTGACCGAAAGAATGGGATCGTGGACACAAGCTGCCGAAATGTGCTTCCTCTGCAGGGTGGCTGGGCTCATCCTTAAAGATAGGGTGTGGAGCTCAGACATCCGAAGGCAGTTTGGAGTACAGCGTCTGCTCCTCCCACATCAAAAGCAGCCAGAGGAGGTGCTTCGAGAATCTGATTAGGATGCCTCCTGGGCAACTTCTTTTGGAGGTGTTCTGGGCATGTCCAACTGGCAGGAGACCCCGGGGGCAGTCCCAGCTGGAGGGACAATATAGCCCATCTGGCCTGGGAATGCCTCAGGATCCCCCAGGAGGAGCTGGAATTTATTGCTGAGGAGATGCCACCGTGACCTGACCCCGGATAAGCGAGGGAAAGTAGAGCTGATGAGAATATTCGGTCATGCAAAAGAAATGGACACAAATTCTGCTGATGGTGCTAGACAAAAACTAAAATGAATACTTAGGGAGACGATGTCTGTCACATACTTCATGACAATCCATCCCATTATAAGAGATTTCACTCAAAACCACAGATGTCAAGCCCTTGGCACTACAGAGAAGGTCAGGGGATAACCAAAGGCAGACTGTGAAACCGTGTCTGTACAAAATTTCCTGGCAATCTGTCCAATAGTTGTGAACATATTTCACAAAAAGTGACAAAATATCAATCCACTGAGCCCAATTGTACTTTATTTGTGCAAATCTCTCAAACAAATGTATAACCTGGGACTTTTGGCCCCAGGCTACATTTTGCATCAGTCAGGGTCAGCCTTATTCCTGATCATCTATCAGAATTGCAATCCCAACGCCTCACTTAGCATCTCTCCTGATTGGCTCCTGACAGTGTCGATAGTCAGAGTGACTATTACACCGGACGACATTAAGAGGTGCCGGGGACTACTCTAGCTCACGGGTAATTTATCCAATCTCTCTTGCATCAGTACCAAAGTGGCAGAAACAAGGGCAAACTTACACCCACCATTTCCCTATTTCCATTACAGTTAGGTTTTTAAGTTAATTTGGAGACAAGACATGGTTTGTAAAAGTTTATAGCCTGCCAAGCTGTTATCCCCTGTTGCTTTGTGGATAATGACATAGCCAAAAAAAAGGAAAAAAATCCAAACGCTTAAACTAACAAGAGATTCAAATCACGGGCACTTGACTGCTGATTCAAATCATCGATGTTCAGGGAGCAGCTCTACGGTATCGTGGGGATGTGTCCTGTGACTAAACATGGAGTTGACAGTTTGTTTGTAGAAATTCTTCCACAATGCAACATTTCACTGTACTGTAACACAGTGATAAACATACTCTGATTAAATTCGATTAACAGATGAAATAAACAGGTCAATAAAAGGGATTAAAATAATAAATAAATACTTCAGTATTATGTATCTAAGAACACAGAGGTCATTTGCATATTTGAAGCTTTTCTCTGTATCCTCGAAAGAGTTCCACCAGCACCATGGTTCCAAAAGCCCATCACCTCATTATTATCCACATTTTCCACATGTTAAATGTTTTTGTACACCACATCAGCAGTCCACAGCAGCAAACAGACGCTGCCTTCAAATACTGCTGGTAATCTTGTAATTAGGGTGTGCTCTTGAAAAGGCCAACCAAATGGTAAATACAAACAGGAAAGTTGGATTTTTTACGATTCCCAAGATGTCAGTGTACAACATGCTAGCCTGCAAACTTCAATTATAATCCTTTACAAAACATATGTTAATATTGCATCACAAAGTAGACATTGCTTTGTAATTAAAAAAGTCATCAAAGGTTCTATTTTCAGTCCACTGTTATTCTGACAGAAAACTATTTTAAATTGATGAGTCCTATTTATGCATTTCAAAGTCAGAAATAGAATTCTCTAAAGGACAGCGACAAGATGCCTGAAATGGACAGAGCACAATCAAAACGTGACAAAGGTGTTCAGTGGAGCAGAATGAAAGAAAGAATGCCAACAAACAAACAACAACAAACTAAATCAAACTAGAATTGTCAATTTGTGATGAAGGAAACAAGCAGGAAGCAGAAACTGCAACTGAGGTCTTCTTTTAATCTGAGTTACTTAATAAGGCGGTTTCCTGTTGATGGACAGTCGAAAGATTAAGTTTCAGTTTTGTTAAGATAAGAGCAGAGCATCTGATGGCTGCTGACAAAATCACTGAGCTGTTTGCCAGGATGGTGCGAGGTGGGCCGAACAACAACAGCAACAAAACAGAGTGCATTTTAAAAGAGCTTCTTTTTTTTTCACTTTCTCCGACAAGAAAATTGCATTTATATAACACCATTGTCAAACACAATCACCTATGTTGCCATGTTATCCTTAGTTAATTTAGCAGAGGTGAAGAGTCTGTGGAGTTAGCAGCAAAGGGATTACTTAAAAGCCTCAATAGATGGCATAACAACAAGGGCTCTGTTTTCATGGTGGCACTGCAAACCAGTTCAGCTCTCACAGTTTGGTGTTTCCCTTTATATGTTATATCATGCATTTACTGTTAATGTTTTGGCCTGAGGGTGCTGCTAGAGTGGAGATTCCAAAAATGGAAAGAGTTCATCGTTAAGGGTGCATGAGGGTCAATTTTATGGCTTTTTTCCAATTACATTTTAATTGGGCGTGAGGTGTTTGGCCTGATGGTGACACTAGAGGAAAGATTAGAGGCTCACCAAAAACATTTTGTTCCATAAAAAAGAGGGAGGTCCACACAGCAAACTGTACTGGGTTAAATCAGCAATCTCATGTGAAGTTGTTGTTGGCTGCTAGAAAACTGTGTGCTAACTTAAACTATGTGCAACATGAATGAGGGGAACATGAAGAGGGTCCCTGAAGGGCACCAGGCTTCCAGGAGTGAGAGGAAGCCATCCTAAAATCACTTGGGTTATGGAGGCTACACCGGGCGCCATCATGTGCTCTTTTTTTACACTCCTGTACTCTCTAGAGTATGCAGCTTTCCACCATTAATGGGAGAGAAGATTGTAAGAGTCATAGATTATAATATTAGACTGTAATTTATGAACTATTTTAGATTGTATTGAACTGTGAAAGAAAAGTGTAAAAAAATATATATATATTTTTAAATGGCCCCTTGGTAACTGCCATAAAGGAAATGTCAGTGGAGTCCCTAAAGACATTAGGCATCACCAACTTGGGACCATAAATCACGAAAAAATCAGTGACAGTGAGATATTTTTCTCTGGACCAGTGGAAGAAGTATTCAGATCCTTTATTTCAGTAGTAGTACTAGCACCACACTGTGAAGTACCACAAATTCATACCATTTCACCATGATTGTATTTGTATGATCATATGTGACTTAATCTTAAAGTCCAGTACTTGAGTAAATGTACTTAGTTACATTCCAACAGTGCTCTAACTAAAGAGTGGAACAAGACGGACTGGTGAAGCTGTCATATACGAGGGAAGCACTCTGCTGCTACAATTAATCAACGCTTTCACCATCACATCATTAAAGTCAAACCTCTCCCGTCATAACTGCAAACATCTGCAACACAGTTCATCTTTCCACAATTTATTTCACTCTGTGTGCTTCCCCATCACCCACACCTCACTGTCTGCTGTGGTCGTTTACCTCATAAAATTGATTAAGACACTAATGCCTGCCCGAGAGAGAGTTGAAGAAGTTGTCCAAGGTTGCTCCTCACATTGAAACACTATCCATTATCCAGCAGCAACATGCAATTAAACTTTACAGATAGATGGCTGTCAGCTTGATGGGCAGAGGATTAGTGGGTTTCGGACTGTGGAGGCTCGTCCCCTGCGATATACTGAACTGAATGAAAGCTTTAATAGCAGCAGCATGAGAGCACATGCTCTGATTTATGGAAATGTTTTACAAATAATGTTTTAATGGTGTAATATAAGGCTGATATACTTCATCCAGGGAGTTCATTCTTGCATGGGAGACGAAGCTCAGTTTTTAGCAGTTTCACCATCTTTTTAAAGGAATGTGACATCTAAGTGCAATTTCTCCTCTTTCCATGCTTTCATTTCTCCCTTTTAACTTTGGGAAATTTTGTGATAACTATTTCATTACCTTCTGAAGTCGGGCATCTGAACTTCAAAGCTGATATGGATTCATGGCAAAGTATTCTGAAGAGACTCTCTCTCTCTCTCGCACTGTCTGTCTCTCACAAACTTTTTATCTGCTTAAAGAGGTCTGTTGCTTATAGAATCAAAGCGCCGCTGGAGCACAGCCTCTCAATAAGGCAGCACACACACACCTTTTTGGCTGGCTATGTGTTCACCGGAGGAAAAGTGAAAAAAGAGGTTTGACTCCAAACCCCGGAGTAATTGATAAATATCATTCATTTTAAGCACCTGTGGTGTTATTGCATTCGTTTCCACCGCTGCCGACAAAAGCGTTGCCGTTTTTTCCACACGTTATCAACATCTCTATCTCCATAACTCCAAGCTTGTCGAGATATTAATATGTGACTCCCGCCGTCACCCCGTGTTAATCTTGTGATAAAAATTCACTCTGTTTTGAATCATAATTAAACCTGTGATTGAATATACCATCCATTAATACTCCTGACGTGGAAATGACAAAAATGGAACTCCTGAATGGATGATTGATGTGCCAATTAATTCCCATCTAATAAGATAATATCTTTACACTGTTATTATACTCTGCATAAGTAATAGCTAGCTCATGATCATAGCAATTATTCAACGTGAATGTGGAGAAAACACAAGGAGCTGAACGTGAGTGATGATGCAAACATCATAGAGTTTTACACAACAAAGGAGCGATCGTCTACCTTTTAAATGTTTGGGGCTCTGCCTGTAGCTCGCTGGATTACTTTGATGCTGAAGAAAACGTCACGTTCAGGTTCTGGAGGTTTTTTTTTTTTTTTTCTATGATTTTAAAGAGGATTTTTGGATGTTTATTCACATTGAATCTAAAAACATGTCTGTGGTCACATTTGACTGAGATACTACTCAGAGAACAAATTGCAGCAATCAGGCACTGAGGGTTTTAAAGTATTTTAATAACCTTTGTGAGCTGTGAGTCACACCCGCTGCTTGGATCACCAGCAAAATCATCAGGCCAAACTACAATGACTTCCTGTTGTTTTTAGACCACCAGCGTGTACCTGTCACTTTCGCCTCACGCGGTATCTCTGCCTCGTGCCGTTCCCTCCACACTCCCCCTTCAGCTCTCCCGTCCCCACCCTGGGGAGGCACATCTCACAGCTTGACAACATCTGCTCCAGAGTCTACTATCTGATCGAGAAGTGCACATCTTAGACAGATGTTTTGCCGCTGTGAGTCTTTCTGCGCCCTGTGACTGGCAAACTCAAAGTTGGTGGCTTTTCATCTAGTGGCAGTGAACTACATTAGGGAGTCAGTGCAGGCTAATCTTAGTGTGCTAGTCAAACTTCACAGTGTGTGGGTGTGTATCTACCTGCACATGCAGACTGAATACAAATACGCTATGTTCTCTTCTCATATTGCAAGTCATGGACAGCTGAACAACATAACAGATAATCATTCCAGTTCTGAAGCAGTGCTGCAGGCCACAGTTAGCATGCCTGAACCAAACAAGTCCAGTACCTGATGATCACCAAAAACAGCTCCTGGTGCCAACAGGTGACCTGGAAAGCCCACACAGGTGTCACTTTATTGTTGCCAGGTGTCAAAAATCAAATACACCAACAAGGTTTCCTGAATAATCAGATCTGAGGCCAAGTTATTGTGCATTTAAATCCAGACTGTGCTGCAGCCAGAATACTGTAACTTACTGGATGCCTTGATTTACTGTAATCAGCCTCTGACTACATCCAGTGTTTGTTTATCCAGGATACATAATACACATAAGTAAGGAAACAGGTTACAGGTTGAGCTCTTTTGTACTATGTTTGGGATTTAAATCACAGTGAAACAAGGTGCGACTATAATTTATGGCATTTATTACTGAAATAGTTGAGGTAAGATGAATATCCAGGCCGGTGATAACGGTCAGTGTCTTATTTTTTGATTCACACATGTAATAGCTGGAATATTTGTTTCAAACTCAACACAAAACTTTGTTATGCTTGTCATAATAAAACTTTGCATTTGCTATTTTTATTCCTTCTAATATGCACCATGAACCTTTGCCTCCTCTATAATAATCTAATTCTGCATTGCTTTGCTGCAGTAGTGCCTCCTGCCTATATTATTTGGCTCCAGTGTTGTCACTTAATAACATGTTGTGTACCTGACACTGCAGAGGTATATTATTAATGATGGCAACTGCTGACTCTCGACACAGAGCGCGCACTAATGGTGCAGTGTAGACTAACTTCAGAACTAACTTGGTTTGGATGAAGAGCTCTGCAGCGTCTCTGATCTGAACACAATGGTTGATTTTGCATCAAAAGAGTACATTTAATCACGTTAGCCTTAGACTGTTTGTACAGTAGATGATTAACAGTTGTGTTGACACCAAGCCCTCCCATGTCTGATCAGATGTATGCATCTCTCATTGAGTATTGCACAGGTTTTGAATCTGATTTTCAAATTTGAAAAAATAAAGCAGCTGTACTAAAATGTTCAAATTCATCTGGAGTATTCATCAAAATCTACATCTAAAAGGTTAGGGTTGGAAATGATTCACGCAGCTCCTGAATCATGCTTGATCGGCCCTGTTAAGGCGAGGCTACTCCAATCACTCCTGCATAGATTACAGACCTTACAGACCCCCAGTTTTTGGCAATTTGGTTAAAAACAAGTTTATGAAGAGAGGATATGTGCACTGTGTAAACACAGCATGGAGTCTTTGAGAGTCTGGGAACAGGTCTTGCAAAAATGGGAAAATTAGGTCCAAAATGTCCAAAAAAAAAAAAAAAAAAAACTAATTCAAAACAGAGCAATGAAAAACCTGAATAAAAAAGAGACCCAAACCAAAAAAAAAAAGGATTCAGGGCGTTTAGAACGGATCCTCTGGCTCTTCAGGTCAGATCCAAAATGCAGCTGATAAGCAACTGTTCAAGATCAGCAGATACTGACAAACAGACCAGAGACTTGCAACAAGAGTCTACCTGATCTGATTTAAGTTAACATAATTGGACGAGGCGCGACCCATCCTGACTCGAGTTAACCATTAAAAAAATACAAAAAATACATCAAACTGTCCACAAGGACAGGGAGTGATGTATTAAAGGATTCTACTAAATTTCATTGAAGTACCGCCCATATTTCAGTGGATGAACCGTCCATCCTCAGATCCTCTGTGATTTCATTGAACCCCTTGTAAGAAAAGATAAACATAGTTCAGATTCAGATTCAGATATCCTTTATTAATCCCCGAGGGGAAATTCTTAGAAATACAACATAGGGGAGAGGGGAGGAGAAAAAAAGCAACCCCAGACTGTGCTCCTGTGGGGAGCACAGTGTGGAAGCAGGAAAAAAAATACCTCAGCAAACACGTCCTTATGCACAACAATCAACCTAACCACTGGCACACACGTGACACTGCACATATGAGAAATTGGACACAATAAAAGACATGGCAGCCTGATTTTGCCCGTGCAAACTCACGTTGTTGGAAATGACAACTGCCAGGAATCCTCCTCAGAGAACAGGAAGTATTGAAAGAGCACATTTTATGAGCAGAACAGAAAAATCTGATGTATGAAGCTACCTCAGAGACAGATCTTTTTCATTCTTTTTTCTGTTGGAAATGATAGATGATAAGCCTCTCTCTTCCCTTTGGTACCCTATTGCTACGAAGCACACATCAGCCTACTACTACACTGCAGTTTTAAGTGGTCGATAGTGAATATTTACTCCTACCCCACCTCGTGCATGTTGAAACTGCATCTTGCAGCTCATCTCGTTAAGCTGTAAGGTAATATCATGTTAGGTGGTAGTGTAAGCTAAAAGAAATAAAAATATTGCGATAAATCTGTGCCAGGCATTTCATCCTCTCTTCTCTCCAGTGACTGTTAGATATCTAATGTTGTATCAGGGATGTTGCTATAGGTAAGGCTGCAGGACCCTGGAGACACACAACTTTATTACAAACAGTGGCTTGTTGGAGGGCTTTGTTTTCTGAGACAGAACGGTTTGGTTACATTTACAAAAGTACCACAGAAAATAGGATATTAAGTTTGAAGACAATGGGAAATCCTCACTAACTTATAGTGAAAACCATGTCTAATGAGTTTTTATTGAAGTTAAAAGCAACATCATTTTAGATATTGAACTTAATCAGATGTAATCTACACTTGAGAGTGAACTGAACCACTCAACCAACATAGAAACTCTAAACTGCTTCTAGCCGTTTACCATTTATTTAGTGTTTTTGGACATTCTGTCACCTTTTTTTTTTTTTTGGCCTTTTTCAAGCTTTATTTTTGATAGAGACAGCTGAAGAGTGACAGGAATGCAGGGAGAGAGGGATGGGGAATGACATGCAGAAAAGGGCCGCAGGTCGGATTCGAAACCTGGGCCGCTGCTGAGCCTTCGTACATGGGGCGGATGCTCTACCAACTGAGCTAATCAACACCCCCATTCTGTCACCTTTTATTGGGACACAAACACGCCACCAGAGATTTTAGGCACCCATGAACAGATATCATATTGGGCCCCACCACTGCACGCCACGCCAACCCTGCGCTATTGCTGTAACCGCACTGCAGAACCCAATCGACCCATTCAAAGCTTTAAATGACTCTACCTTTGCAGGTTTGCAACTCTCCTGTAGTCCAATAATTACTGTACGATATTTCCTGACAGTGAGCCGTGAAAATACAACACTGTGCAGACATGCATGCAACACTCTGCAGACAGTGGAATACTTTGATACAGGCTGAGTCACTGAAAGCTTCAAACTGTCCAGCATCCGATACAGACTACAGGCTGGTTTTGTTTCATACAATGATCATCATGTAGAAAGACAGTGTTTTGAATTATTATCATTGGAAATATTTTTTTTTATTCATAATAATGAAAAAATAAATTCCCACAGACTCCCTGACATGCCATTCAGCACCTCCTTCAGCTGGGAGTTCATTGGTAGGGGGATGGGAGATGCTGAGCCTGAAGCTGCATTGTTGGCCTGGCACCAGTCAGGGGCAGGAATGACTGATTCAGTATGAATAACTTGATGAAAGTTTGCCTGCATTGATGAAATGTCGGCTAAAAGAGGAGCGAAGCACTCACAAGTTTCTGACGATAACTTGTGAGTCACTCTGGACTAAGACAACAGGTTCATTTCCACAACTCAGACACACACACACACACACACACACACACACACGCACACACACAAACACATACACACACACACACACTCGCTCTCTCTTTCTCTCCACACACAGGCTACCTCCCTAAATAGCTACAGCTAACGCCTCTACAGTCATTACACTGGTTTTCTGGTCTTCCTGTCAGACTTCCTTTCCTGTCTACCGTCTTTCTTTTCTTTCTCTTTGTTCTCTTTAAGAAACTGTGACATGATGCTCCATAATCCATCGGCACTTTACATCATTTGTTTTGGAGCGGGACAGAACCATTTCATGTAAATAGAATTGAGGGTGGTTGGGCAATACAAAGACTGTCAAAATACCTTTTGCCCAAAACAGGACAAGAAAAATAAATAATTAGTTTAATAGATTGTAAATGAAATATTATATTAATGTTGAAAGGTTAATAATTTAATATTTACAACATTTTCCCTTAGAATCATCCTCACTTTTCATGTGGACAATGTTGGATTTAATGTTTCCCTAAACTGCAAAAGAGTCTCAGCAGAAATGTTGGTCACAGTGAAGATGTTCCTGCTGAATTCAAAGCAAATATTTGTGCAAATATGACCACTGGAGGGTTTTTTTTTTTTAGTGTCATTTGAATGTTTTCTCTGTTTATTTGCCCCAGAAAACCAGTGTAATGACTGTAGAGGCGTTAGCTGTAGCTATTTAGGAAGGTAGCCTGTGTGTGGAGAGAAAGAGAGAGAGAGAGTGTGTGTGTGTGTGTGTGTGTGTGTGTGTGTGTGTGTGTGTGTGTGTGTGTGTGTGTGTGTGTGTGTGTGTGTGTGTGTGTGTGTGTGTATGTGTTCATAAGTAAGTTGAGACTGACTGATCTAAGGACTCACAAGGAACTCCAGTTCTGTCTGTTATTGTCAGTTTCAGTTCATCTTCATCCTCTTGTTGCTGTAAGTTCACACATTTGAGTGAATCCTGTGCATGTGTGTATTTTGGGCCTGTGTGTGTGTGTGTGTGTGTGTGTGTGTGTGTAATGGAAATAACAACTGAATTTCCCCAAGAGAGACTAATAAAGTATTTCTGAAGCCTCAGAACACTTTTCTCAGTGTTTGCAGATGTGTGTTTGGAGTCAGTCTTCAGGGCTTGCCTCTATTTGGGTCCACTTGCCTCTTTGTTTTGACCTTATTAGCAATCGTGCTGCCTCTGAAATTAGCTTCACATTCAGTATAAACTTGTATTGTCAACTAGAACATGCTACTGTAAGATACCCATGGTTCACCAGGACTCGAAGTTTACTACAAGAAGATACATTTGGCCACATTTGTGCCTTCCAAGTTTAGATTGGGAGGCCATTAAAGAGTGATTTTGTTTATTATTATTATTGATCAATAAGCATAATGATAACACATGGGGGCATTCTCAAGGACAGCATCATTTCACCACATGACCTCAAACTTACAGCTGTCCTCTGTATGCCACTTGTTTCAGACAAACGTCACTGGCTTTGTCTGAACAAAAACGTGGTGAAATAAATCTGCTATTCCCTGATGATGGACTATGATTGTGCTCCATACATTGGAAGTGTGCATCTTTGTGTTAAGCCTGGACACAACATGTTTCTAAAGCTCTTGTTGAGCTCGTTGCTCAAGGTGTTTATCCATTTCTTTATCTAATTCTTGGAGTCACAAGTTGGCTTTTTAGCAGATCTATTATCTACTCTGACAGCGATCTTCTATTTCAAGGTTCTACAACACGGGGTTGTTACGCTACACACGAAATATTATTTCCCACCGAAGTTAATCTGTGACAGCAAGGATGTCATTGTTTGACCTTTCTTTCAAGCAAACGCTGAACCTCTAATGCCCGATTGAGACAAAATGTTCCATCCTTCATCCTTCAGTGTTAGAAATCAGTAAAATCAGGATGTACATGCATCATGTAGTGTTCCTTTGGATGGAATCAATGCAGCTTGCTCTTTCCAGTGATCATGATTTCGTCAATGTCAAGTGTAACATCCATATATACCCAACAGGAAAGCCATGTGCAGAATCACGTGTGAAACATGTGGAATGGAACATTTTAATGGTATAATGTGAAGCCAGAAATCTGTTGCTCTGACCAGTTACCTTGCGAGTTATGCCAATTTGTGTTCTGCATGATAATGTTCTACTGTAACACCCAAAAAGTCGTGACTGCCAAACTTGTTGTACACTTCTTCTCTGCTGACACACACGCTGCTAATTGTCATTCATCTTGATACGACTCCCTTGTGCGGCTGCATTTGTAATTGTGATCTTGTTATTTCAAAGACCGTTTTCATGTGCTGCTTCCATTATTGTACTACCCCTTTGGGTCTTTTTTTTAACAGCCTCACAACATTACTGTACCCAGACCACAACCATCTGTATTGCTTTGAACAGGCTGTTCTTCTCTCAAAGTCTTGTGGGGTACGCTTCAACTCTTTTTAAGTTTTTGTGAACTCATTAGGAATCCATCCTGTGCACCTCAGTGTGTTTGGACCATATTGTGCTAAGATCATCAGTAAGTGGGTCTGAAACATAAAGTGATTTATGTCGTGAGTGTTTTTGTTCATCCAATACTGCTGACATCCTGTAATGTATCTAAAAAAGAACAGAAGAGCTGATTGGATTCCTCCTATAAAGGAGCAGAAACATCTGGAAGTTGCATTGCATGGCGTAAAGCTGTAACAGGCAAAACTTTGATGGAAAACTGACAAATCACAGCTGGAGCCAGTAGAAAAAAAGGGGCCTCCCATTAAATGAGCTGCTGGTTCCTTCAATACACAGTCCAGATAAAACTGGACAGACCACCGGCTGATGTCATCTCTGAGGATTTCTGGGCATTTCAAGTCAGGTTTTCTCCAAACGGTTGGTGGAGGCTGCCAATGAACAAAATAGCCTAGTTGAGCTTTAAAAACTCAACTAAAGCTGTCACAATTCAGCGTTCTCTCCAAATGTCACCTCTCAGCTCTCATTAAGCATTCCCGTTGCGAGTAGTAAGTACTTTGTCATTCTGCTAGCTGTCGCTTTGAATTGACATTTCACTCAGTGCCTCTCATTTCATTCCGTATTCTTTGGAGACTGACTTTGCTTCTGTCCCCTCATTTCCAGCCTTGCCATTCCACCTTTTTGTCTCCCTAGGATATGGATAAGCCCGCCAGGACAAAAAAATTAACTGCCAAATCAATTAGGGCTCCTCAAAGGTACAGATTCATTTTCATGCTCGTTCATCACGCCTTTTTCAGAGCTTGTCTGTTTCCATCTTTAGATTACTGGTTGCCATTTTGCTTTGCACCAACCTAGAATGGTAGACATATAAAGGTCCAGTGTGTAAGATGTAGACGGGCTCTATTTACAGTATAAGGCAGAAATTAAATATATTATCCACAGTTATGGTTTCAATAGTGTATAATCACCTGAAAACAACAATTATTATGCTGTTGCTACACTGCTAGATGCCACTGAATGCTACACTGATCACAGTTTGATTCAGTAAAATCTTCCCATTAAAACAACAGCATTTTGTGTGATATGAAAAGAACAGACTTTAGTGTGTAATTAATGGAGGTAATAGAATGGAAATCATTACAAAATCATCACATCTGTAATTTTTCTTTCAACAGAAGAAAAGAAGCGGATGAACAATAACAAAGCATGCGACTTGGATACAGGAAACTGCCATTCGGTTACAGTTTCATCATTTCAGCAGTCAACATTAGTTTCTTCTGACCATGACGGTGATCTTTCTCTAACCTTGACCAAGTTTCAGTGCCAAACCAAACTTTAAAGTTATAATTCTGAAAAGGTTCTGCAATGACACGGTCTGTCTGCCGGTCACTCCAGACTGAAATATTATAACAAAGAAATACGGATGGATTGCCACTTGTTTGCTGCAGTGGCATAGACAGATATATTGTTATAGGTGAGCCTTGTACATAAAGGTGTGTCACAATAATAACTTACACCTTTGGGGCTGCAATAAGCCTGGGAGAGGCAAACACTCAGTTCTGTCCTTAAGTTAAATCATCTTACTATAAGATGACTTCACAGTGCAAAACATCCACACTCGGTCTTTGGGGATGAAAGAACGTCCTCGTAGTGACCTGTCTTTGAAATGAAAGTAGTGATATACCGTTGAGGAGACTTGTCAACAGTGATGTGCTGTTGTGTTTTCTTTATCCTGTTTATGGTGAAGATCAGGGCTCAGTGTTCCCTTTTTTCCTCATTATGTGCTGCACACAGTCAGTTCAGGGTCTGCTTCTGTAACTACATGGTGTGCATCGGACTCATAACTTTACCTTTTTTTTTTATTTGGAGAAGAAACATTTTGCATAGCCTTATCAGTTACTGATTGTGACCTCGATTTGGGCAGACAGTATATGGTGCATTTACCAGCAGGGGCTTGTTTGTAAGACTATCACCTGGACCGGATCTGTCCTCAGATGCAGCAGCATCAGGGACTTAGCAGACAAGCCGGGCTTAGTTAGCCGTGAGTGTTTCTCGAGAGACATTTCTTTGGTTGTGTAGCCTGGTTTGTCAGTTTGGAGTCTCGTAATTGGTTGGATGCTTCTCGTTTTCTTGCACAGTCTTGCCATCTGCACAGGGAGTTGTGGACTCTTGGACATTTGGCTACACAAGTTTGCAAGCATCATCACTGATGAGTTTAAAGAGGCCTACAGTTCCCCATTATACCTGAAAGTCTGCCCCCTGCTGGCACACATCATGATATTCATCAATTTAATTATTCAAATTTGTGTATTGGGTGCCTGCATTCTTTTTATAACCTGCTAGCACAAATAAATTATGTAATACTGGTGATAGTCTCATTCAAATGCATTGGTTTGAAAAATTACATATTTTGTCATTTAGTTGGAGAGACTTTGGAGTATTGTCTTTGTGTATGCGTGCTTCTGTTTGTGTGTGACATTGTTCTCTGTTCCTGTTTTATTTATCACCTTCCCTCTGTTCACACTTGCTCATGTCATTTTTATGACTGACTGCTAATGTGAGCTGTCAAATTGGATTGTCTCTTTTTGGATCTAAATAATATTGCGTATGAACTTTCAGAGGACTTTACACAACCTTTGAAATCAGGCAGAAAAAGCAGCGTTCATCTGCGGTCACTCTCACTCTGATTCCCCTTTTAATTAGCTCATGTTTTTCCTGTTCGCTGGGGTTGTTGTGTTGTTCACAAGGTATATTTATAGGTTTATCTCAAAGCAGGACACACACTTGTTGCTATATCTCACACGCATGCTTGGAGGCAGTTCTGACTTTGCTGAATTCACTGCTTTTTTAAAGAAGTGACATGTCCACAATACCTGTCTTAACAACTGTCTCACACATTGTCAAAGAAAGAAAAACAAAATACTGAAGCAAAATGCAACTCTTATTACAACATACTGATTAAAATTTCAAACTGAAGACAAGTGCAGAAAAATGCTGCTTAATTACAGTAATGAGTAATTACAGCTGCAGGCAACAATACAGTCACCGAGCTCCAGTCTCAGTATTTTAGAAGAAGAAACAAAATGGTGTTTTACTGTGTGGATTCTCATGTTCAGTTTATTATTAGTTATTCTCATTTTTTTTAAATTTACTAAAAATAAATGTCATTAAAGGGTATATAGTCCATTTTTCTTGCAGGTCAATGTGTCAGAAGGCTGCACAGATGTAGCATGTAAGATTATTTTCTGTGTGTTTACTTCAGAATAAAATAAAAAAATATAAAGCACCACCATTTTGTGCATTTTATGCACAGAAAGACAGTTTTAAAACTGAAATTATAAGAAACGGTTTCTGAATTTTATAAAAATCAAAGTTTGCTTGAATATATATTTTGGTTTAATCATTTGATTTTTATTCAAATTTGCATCTTTTATTAAATACACTGCCAAAAAGTAAAATTTGAAGATGAATGGGTTAAAAGTAAAAATTTCCTTCACAAGTTATAACAAAATTATTCAAATAAAAAATGAAAGTTGTAAAGACGCATTTACAGACGTTTTTGCACATTCTAAGCCGGAGTTCTGATTCATGTATGAGAAAGAAGAATTATTTGTCAAAGTGCAGCAATTTTGATGAAACTTGAACAGATGATCGAAGAGTCGAAAGCACTCTAAAAGCCCTGTGGGCCCGGGTGACTAATTGTAATTCGGCGAAGCTAACGCTGTGGGATTCTGATGCTCCGACAAAGAGAGTCAAGTACGGTTCTGAGGATGTCGGTTCTGCTATTTGGAAGAACAGTAGCTGAAAAGAGGACAAACCTCTGAGTTTTGACCTCAGCGTTGCACACTGGGACTGATGTGTCCTCTTTCCAACACTAATGTAGCTGCCAAGGTTTGTATGGGTGTCATGAATAGAACTGAGATGATAATAGTGATTCAGTCCATGTGGCTTCATGGGACCATGCTGTACCTCTTCTCTCAGTTGTGCTTTGAGACCATCTTGCGGTTTAATAAGAACACTACTTTGGTCTTTAATTCCTGTAACATTGGCTTGTCAACGGATCATTTCCCCTTCACTGGATAAAGTAATGGAGTAATTGTACACAATTCAAGCACTTTCATGTTTTCTACATGCACAATTGCAGGCTTTACATGTAATTAACATAGCTCTTGTCATAAACCAATGGGCTGTGAAGGGGATTAGTGTTTGCATGTGAATGGGACCCCTGTCAGCTGTGGGATGTAATTAGGGTTAACAACTAAGCTTAGACCCAAAACATCTTCAAGCGGGAGTCAGAGAGTATTGTAATTAGGAAGCACTTTACAGAGCGCACTACTGTGCTTCATGCACTGTAACTTTACACCCACTATGGCCTCACTTTGTTCTTAAAGTGGGGGCAAACTGCCACTGAGGGCCTCAGCTGGTGGAGAGATTGAATTTTAAATTAATTGAACGTTCATAACTCATTATCGGATATGATTAAGTTGTCCTGGCTGTAATGGATCTCGGTGGCACCAAACACATCCATCATAATTGGAAATATGTCATTGAGTATCAATGTACTGTCAATTTGTAGGTGCCTTAAACGTGCAGTGTTTACTTATCTATCGCATTGCCCTGGAGGTTTGTTAAAATGTATTTTACAAGATGGAGGATCTTGCATTAAACTAGCCAAACAAACTAGTTAGTCTTGTGCTCAGGCTGGATCATAGGAGTCCTATGAGTTGAAAGACTGCCACTGTGAGCACAACAAATCCAACTTTGTACAGTTCACAGGATTTTACATGGAAGATTTTCCAGGTATTTTGAGGAAGTAAGAGAAGTTCAGTCCGACAATGGCAGAACAAGTGTAGCAAACCTAAACCTTTACAGATTTAGGAGCAGAAATGGTAAGGTTCTCTTCGGTATACTGCCGCGATGACATGGAAGAAGTAGCTTATTGCAGAGGTCTGTATTTTGAAGAATGTCTTAATACAATACTCACATACCATATGTATGTCAAAAGAGTTGAGATTGCTCACTGTAATCGCTCCTCTTGTCTATAGCGGCCGTCTTTTTGTCGACCTATATGTGAATGCAGAGTCTGTAGGCTTGAAACCAAGCTTTTGGCATTGGAATCAATCTGGTTTCTGTTTGCAGTCTGAGTATTACTGACATCACATCTAAGTGGTTGCATGCCAGCCGACAGTCCATGTGTAGAGCAAAAGAGGCAGAATCTCAGAAAAGAGAGATCATTCATTTTTGTGTATCAAATTGCTAATTGGACTGCATAGGGAGTCTTGGCCCGGATACCCGTTATCTGTTTTTCAGATATCGGGAAGATATTTGGAAGACCCCAGAAGCTAAATCGTCGTCAGATGATAGACTATGGGTTTTGGGATAGACCTGAAGCTAATATGAAGCTTCAGCAGTCTGTCATCCTGATTGTGTGAAGGATGAGTGTACCATATACCGTTGATTGTGTTAAAAATGTGCCATGTTATGATTCAGCCCAGTATCTCAGGAACTACATCCATATTGGGTGTTTCCACTCCAATGATAACTTTCAGTACCAATGGGCAGGAAGAAGTGTGCTCACATGTATGTCATGATGTGGAAAGTAAAGCTGTGGGAGTTGGTTGGATGGGTGTGTAAATTTTTTTTCTACACTGCTATGAACTCCACTGCAAACCTGTAATTAACTTTCACAAACAATAACCACAATCTTTTAGTAACCCTAGACAAGAGTTCTAGTTGGTTAACCCTGGCCATAATGTAATCTACTCAGAGGTTTTGTAGAAAAGATGTTTGTATTGGAAATAAAAGAAAATGTTGTCACTGAGCGTATTGGTAGAATTGAAGATGGCGCTGATGAACTGCAAGACATGCAAGGATATGAGTGAATCACTGATAAGTCACAGTGTAATTTTGCATTAATAACTCTGACAGAGCTACATCTCACAAAGAGATCAGATGAAGAGACAATTTCGTACTCAAGACTGTTACCTTGGAAGATACTCACTTGATGCATGTTTGGCTGGCTCATATTGAGTTTTGCAATCAATGTGTTAAACAACGTGAGGACAACGTAGAATATCTAATGTTTGGCATTGGAGTCATATTCGGAAGTAATTGCATCATGGCTGATACGGACAGGATTACAGTCACCAGTACAGTACTACTGTATTAAGATAGACCAAACCTTTCCTTTGAGGCCTCATCTGACATACTGGTCTCCAAAACAGCTTACAGAAAAGGCCGTTGGAGTGAACATTTGATGTCTTGCCTGTCTTGTATTCACTATGTCTTATTAAATTGTTGAGGCAGTCTCTTTTAAGATGATGACATGTCTTGTATTTCAAGTCGGAAGACTGTATATTTTAAAAGATGATGTAAGAATCGGTGTCAATACTTTGTTTATCTGTCCTCTGTCGTCTTAGTCAGGCTGCTTGTCTTCAGTCAAGCAAATATATTTAAAGCTATAATAGAAAGATTATCCTGTTTTCATTATGGCAGCTTTCTTTTTATGATATTCATCAAATAAAATCAGACTACCTTCTATATTCTCACTTCCTTGCAGCCTTTTGCAGACATTCTGTCAAAGCATCGACACAAGTAAGAGAAATAATTCCCACAGATACTCTTACATTGTTAAACAGCATCAATTTGTGATGTTCGATGCGTCAGAAGTTGCCTCATGTACTTCGACTTTAGCTCATGATGTCCTACATCCCTCATCAACATCCCTCAGAGAAAGGCCGTGAACTCAGCGCTTTCAATCAAAGCGGGTGGGTGCGCATAATTGGCTCCAAAGTGGGAACACTTAGTTGTCATATTTGTCTTACGCAAAACATATCATCATATTGCTACATCAGAAGCCGGTCTGTTTTCTGCTGCTGTGGGTGGAGACGCTGTTATCTCAGCCTCTTCCATGATGGATTTCTCCTTGTATCATTATTGATCATCAGAGCAAATGGCGGCTCTACAAAGAAAGCCTCGCTCTTTGATTCTGAGAGACTGACACCAAGACATGGTGTTTCAGATCTTTGAGACATTTTTCTGCTATCACACCCCCATTGATGCTACACTGGAAATATCCCCACATTATGACACATTGTGCACATTCAGCCCGTTATACTACAGGAGAGACACACCAGCTAATAATAAAATGGATCCAGATGTGCAGGGAACACAGGCAGCGGCTGTTAATATGGGTGTTAAAGTATTTTGGTGGAAGGAACTTGATTTAGAATCGCAAAGGAAAGGTTGGCAATGCGGAGGAATTGACTTG
The DNA here is from genome assembly GCA_946959425.1 of Argyrosomus regius. Taxonomy (NCBI): domain Eukaryota; kingdom Metazoa; phylum Chordata; class Actinopteri; family Sciaenidae; genus Argyrosomus; species Argyrosomus regius. Next base: position 20,102,371 of record OX336902.1, read on the forward strand.
CATTTGGATTCAAGTCATGAGTCTGACTTTAGACTTGAGAAAATCAGAAAGGACTTACAAGGTGTGTCTGACAGTGCAGAACATTGTTCAGAAGTTGCAAATGATTCTCACTGTTATTACAGGATATCACATCATCTGATTAAAACCTTTAAATGATGTTACATTTAGTGAAGGGCACATAATGACACATGGTGTTCTTGATTTGGAACTTGACTTTATAGCCATCACTTACTTGTACTGTACTTTAGGAACAAACAATGACTTAACAATGACTTTGTTCCACCTTTTCCAGCACGGCACATAGTGTTCAGTAAAGGATAGAGAGGGATCAAATCATATTTGAGAAAGATGAGCCCTCATCATGCGGGAAAGGTAGAGACGTTTCAAAACATTCAACTGAACGGTTTGTTTTTGCTCGAGGCTGATAGATAATCAATAGGCTATATCTGAGGAGTGAGACCAGGCTTACAGTATATGCCATATACAACGGAAAACAACCCCATGGATGACAAAACAAGGTCTGCATTTGTGTGTCTGAGGCAAGAAGAGGGAGGGGTGGAGTAATGAAATGACATTGTGAGATTAAACAAGCTGTTTAATGTCACGCGATGTGTGACAGGTGTAACAGCAGGGAAAAACTTGGCTGTTGTTGAGGTAAAAAAAATTGTATTTAGTTTATTTTTATCCATGTTTGATAGACACTCAGGCTGCATGCAAATATCCTCTTTTCTTTGTGATCTGGATTAAAGTGTAAAGTCTGCTGTCAAGTCTAATTAGCCCCAATAACTGTCAATCACACAAACTGTAAAGGCGACACCGAGGGAAGAGCAGTGTTTGTTATTTGGACTCTTTTCTGGGCAGTGAAACGCTTCAAACACAACACAACAAATCAAAGAAATGTAAAATCCAACCCAGAGAATAAAGACACAGATGATACAAAAGTAGGTTAAAAATAGTGTGGACATGTACATATAAACATACATACATGTCCATACACATCCTAGTGTGTCTCTATCTGGACAACCCCTGGACAACCACCATCTCAGGGCTGACACAGAGATAACATGCACACATTCACCCCCATGACCTGCATGTCTTTGGACTGTGGGAGGAAGCCAGAGTACCCAGAGAGAACCCAAGCAGACATGGGGAGAACATGCAAGCTCTACAAAGGCCCAAGCCGAGGTTCAAACCAAGAACCTTCTTGCTTCTTCAGTGCTAACCACTGTGCCGCCCCTATTACCAACTATTTATTTAGAAATGCACCACCCTGAGAGCACCTTTAAAGGTGTCATCTAATTCTCAAATCAAATACACTTTTACTCTTCATGCACTTCCCATCACTGTATACACAAAGATATGTTTACATCCAGATGTCTTGAGACTCATTTTGATGCATATCACATCACAGAGGCATTTAAGTAAAATATCACCACTTCCTGTCATATCTAGAGGTCTTTTTAATGTGTATTTCAATAGCACTGCTAAGCCGGCGTTATATTCTGTAAACTTGTGATAAGCTTTTTCACTGTGGTATATAATGACACATTTCATCCACCACCACGGCTTAAGATTACAGCATTTAATGTGAAGTCCACGACCTGAATTTAACCTCCTCTGATTGTTTGTGTTTGTAAAAGCTATGATTGCTGGGTAAACTCTGGGTTTATAATATTTGGTTTTATTAATGTGCTTTGATTGGCCGTGCACGTCTATCACCGGGGGTCAGGGACTCTCTCTCTCTCACATGAGATCTTATCCCGTCACAGTAAGAGCTGCGACACAATCACAGCCGCACAGGGTGGTCCTTTCTATGCTTCACTTTAAGTGATGACCATTTTTTCTTCATGTGACGTTAATTTAGTCTCGGCAACTCAATAAAGCTTTTTTCTTTTTTTCTTTTTTTTTCATGCACAATAATTGCAGAGCACATTTTACAAGAAGTCAATTTGAGATTTGCATGAAGAATGGCAGCGTGTCATGGTGGAGGGGTTTTGCAATAAAGAGACAAGCGATTGAAATTGAGATACTTGCGAGCGGCCGCAGCTTTGGCTCAGAAGGCACTCATGCGACAGAAATGAAATATAAATGGAAAAATAATGGAGGTTTATTTCGACAGTGTCATTGAAAACTTTTACATTGCTGTCACAGGCATGAAACTTCCTCGTGGGGGAAAAGGTACACATTTAGATAAGAAAAAAGTCGTTCTTGACAAGCCGAAATGGCTAAATGCAAGAGAGTGATTATTCTCGATAAAACACTGAAACATTTCATCTGCTCTTTCTGAGGACACGGCGGCAGCATCTTAGTGGTAGATAAATGCCTTTTACAGTGGATGATAAATGTCGGGATTCTGAATTGATATTGGACATTCATTATGTCACAATTACCTTAATTGCGTTTGTACAGTGCTGGGTGACTAATGGGTTCACTCTCATAAAATACTGCCTAATTTTGGGGTGTTTTAGTGGGCTGCAAATTCAAAGAGTCAATTTAGATCAAATATTTTAAAATATTTGAAAGGTAGAGGTGAAGCCAGACATGAATTTGTTCCCAATGTGTGAACAAGGTGAGCGCAGTCATCTGACCTGGAGGCACAGCAGAGAGATGTTGTCCGGAAAACAAAATATTCATTCTTTTCATTCTCGCCCACTGTTCACACACACATGCAGAGCTGTTGGCTCTTTAAAATACTGCTGTGTGTGATCAGTCTGTGTGCTGACTTGTGTGTAATGTTAGCCATGCATGCAGTTCTGTAACTCTGTAATTTAAAACTACGTTGGTTCTTACAATGCTGCATTTTTTTTTTCTGAATTTGCTGGATGTGTATGAGCTCAAAGGCAGCTCCGGCTGCAAAAGTAGAGAAATACATCATTAAAGATAAAAAAGTTGTCTGCGGGTGGGTGCACGGCACAGTTTACATGTTTCTAAAGTTGGTAATTTAGCTTTCAATGAATAAAAAACATCAAATGTTTGATCCACTTCCTGTTTACATATGCTCAGAGCCACAGTGGTGGAAATGTTAGTTCCACATGAAAATATAACCGACTCTCTGCTGAGCAAACCTTCCTCAAGGCGGGGACACACATGACTGTTGAGCAGATTGTGATTACGATGTGGACACGGCAACTGAAACACCTTTACCTGAAGTTGGCTTTCGTTTTGCGAAATTTACTCACCTCCAGTGATGTTCGTTTTGGTGCCAGAACACGTGACTGTTGGCGTTCTCAGAGGATTTACAGTGTCATCTCCCAACAGAACTCCAGAGGTCACTGCCCAGTGGTTCAATGCGTTGTCTACTGCACTGCTTCTTTGGTACCACTGGTGGCATGTTTCAATATCAGCCTGACCAGTTATGTTCATGTAATGTACACATACATCTATGGTTAGTTCTTACTAGTTCAGTTTCATCCACTAGGCCGTCAGGATGCTGAATTCCCTCCCAGCACTGCCCCCCCTTCCTTCTCTGCCCTCTGCCCCCACAAACTCTGGACACTAACTTATAATTCATGTTTATTGCTGTTTGCACCAGGAATTGGGAGAAACGCTATTTCGATTCTGTGTATGTCCTGTACATATAGCAGCAATTGACAATAAAGTTTGACTTGACTTGACTTGACACTAATATTTGATATTATGGTCAAGCTGACCTGCTCTGACAAACAAAGGTTTAACCGCGAGAGACTCATTCTTGGCACCTTGATTGCAGCATAGCCGCTTCCTCTACCATGCCTTTCCTCCTCAGCAAGATACCAAACTGCAACAGTTGAGGAGATAAGGCCTAGAGTCCAACGAGTGTGCCTGAGGCAGTGCTACACAATGAGCAATGACAGCGTAGCTAATTTCCATTCCCAAGTGTTTGCGATCAATAACATGCAAATGGAGGAGGACCTACATGTACATACTTTACAAGGGCACAAAGAAGGAATGAGGGGAGCTGTGATGTTCAAATAAAAACAAATAATGTCACATTTCTTTTTGTTTTCTATCAAAATACTACAGCATTCTGAATGCAAATAAACTATGAGATCACTAGAGTATAGTGCATGCATATATCACTAAAATCATGGCTTTAGACGTGTGGATAAGGAGTAACCTTTTTCTGCCAAATTAGCTCTACTTCTTGATCTGGTTCCGTTCAGAATCCAACGGCACTCACCAATAAATAATCGTCTTAACCTGCCTCCTGCATAACCTGCCTGCAGATAAACGGGGTCGGCCCACACTACTGTATTTCAACGTCTGTCACAATAGTGTTACCTCGAGAGCCTAATATTTTCTGAGGTGGTACAAGGTGTCAAAAGTCTGAGAAACCCTGATGTAGTGTATTCACTCAGTCGTAAAGTTTATGCTCCTTCCTGTCTGTCAAAGACTAAAAAAAACCTGCAGCTGCTGGAAACAATCTTTATGTGTGGTTTGTCCAGTCTTTGTAGGCTTCAGCCAGTATTCAGGTTTGTCCCAAGCTTATGTTGCCGTTATGGTGACATCTATGTATTTTAGCCATCTTCAAACTGTTTTTTGGTTTGTGACATGGAACATAAATATATGTGCATCAAGGGAAAAGAGAGGTGATCAAACAGGATTTAGTCAGAGTCTGAGCTGAACTGGGCTAAAGGAAAGTCTTTCTTTTTTTAAGTGAAATTCACATTTTTTGGACATGTTGCAGATTGTGCTGTCATCATGTTTTACTACCTGTATTGCGATTAAAAATGCGGAGCATCAGGTGCACACAGTCGTTGCCCTGGTTACCTGGTGTTTTGTATCATGGAGACACTGTGGGAGGAGCAGCAGGAGCAGACGGTGCTGAGAGAGTTATTAGCCGAGAGAGGAGTTTTAATTGATCTACGGTTTTCTGTGAGGCTATGTGAACTCTTTTCAGCGTGCCTGTCTCCAACATGCTTGTTGATTTGCAGCAGACACTGTGCTGAGTAATTCATGAAAAAAACGACGAAGTAAACACAGAGACTGGCGATCATTTTATTTTAAAACAGTCTGATGCTTATTGCACAGAATTTAACCAGATCAGCAATGTGTAATTGACAGTGCACAACATAGCTTCAGTTAGAGGCTGCAGATGGAACAGGAACGGAGTCACCAAAGTAGAAGGAAGGACATTGGCAAGTGTGGTGGATAATAGAATAACGAATATTTGAATGTAGAAAAATAATGGAAATAGGTCTGAGTGATGTTGGGAGGGTGTTTCTTCACCAAATAAATAAAAACATGTTGGAATACGAGTGAATTGCATTGCTCTGACAAACCTGCAGACAAAGGGTTGACCGTAAGAGACTTACTCATTCTTGGCACCCTGATTGTAGCATAGCCTTTTCCTCTACCACGCCTCACGGAGATAAGACCTCGGCGTTCCTAAAGACCCAAGAAGGAAAAGAGTGTACCTGAGGCTGTGCTACACCCTGAGCAATGACGGCGGCTAATTTACTTACCCAAGTGTTTGCGATCAATGCCATGCAAATTGAGCAGGACCTACATGTACATACTTTACCACGGCACGAAGTAGGAATGAGGGCAGCCGTGATATGTTGAACAGGTGTACAAATAGACGAATAATGTCACGCAGACTCTCGGACTGGCAGCTACTTTGGATTCTAACAATTCGGGCTTGGTGCTCTGCCTCAGCATCAAAAGAGTTTGCAATGAAAAAGAGAAATCAAAGTGACAGAAACATCGTGGAGCAGCAGAATGTACACAGCGGTTCAAGAATTTATGACAGTAGGCCTTTGATCAGTCAGAACAAAATATAGTTAATGATGGCGTGCTTATTTTCCAGCATTTCTCCAAATACATTTCATCATCAACATCTTCATCAGGGCTGAGCTCCAAAAAAAAAAAAACATCCTTGCAGTCTCTTCAGATGCTCACTGATAAACACCTCCATGCCCCCAATTTGTGGCTCTGCCTTAAGAGCTTGTAGTCTCTGAGCCCAAGGAGAGATAACCCCGTTGACATCATCATGGTTATTTTCTCAGACTTGACAAAGCTCCTCCAGAGCCACTGAAGACACAGAGCTGTTTAAACGGGCTGAGTACAATCCGACGATGGCGGGTGTAGGACACTTGATGCGTTGTTGACTGATTTAATTCTCAATTAAGTTCTATTAAAATTCCCAAATCTTGACAAAGGCTAGCCACTCACCGTTCCAAACTGACTAACTAATCAACGGAGCACTGCCCACATGCTGATGGTGCTTTGTCAGATGGATTTTAATTAAAACAAAGAATTAAAACTGTTCATATGACAAAAATCGTACTAATTGCTCACTGGACGCTGGGAAATAATTCAGCTGTGTTGTGATGAAAAGCCATTTGAATAGCCCTTTAGGATTTGCCATGATGAAATGTTTGAGAAGCAATTAAACCGTTTTTCTCCACCCTAATTTGTCACTGTGGCCATGTTTTCCTGAAGGCAGCAGCCAGTATGCGCACACCAGAGTAGAGTGACTGTCCTGCAGTGTAAGTCTAACTTTATCCTCCTCAGGTGACATATATAGACTGCACACCCAAGCCCGTATAACAACTGTGAAGTTTGTAAAAAGAGAAGGTTGAAATTGATGACTTGAAACTGTCCGACGCCAAGACGGAGGACAATTAATCCTGCCTCGCCGTTAAAGACATCTCCTTGATACAATAGAGGGTGCCAGGTCCATCTGTGAAGTCAAGATGTAAGAGTCATGCATACATGCAGACAGAGAAAGCTATGGCTCCTAATTCTGCTCATTAATCACCTGTCTGCCGAACAACCTCCAGAGAAAAGCACGCCGGCTCCTCCGAGGTAATTACAGCACTTGAAGGAACGCTCTCTGCTGCGAATGCTCATAAGTAGCCATCTTATCCCTCTCCTGCCCTTCCTTTTATTTTTTTGTCTGAGCCGTGGAGCCAATAGCTTCTATGTCCTCTGGAGAAACTTCCTCCTCCTCCTCCCTCTTTCTGCTGCAGCATTCTTGCTCCTCTTCAGCTTTGTAGTCAGCAGACTTTTTTTTTTTTTTCCCGGGCACACATCCATTTGGCATCCGATGTGGGATAAATAAATTATAGCCTCTAAAATCAATGCCCAGTCCATGATGTAGGCTGTAGGCTTAGTGCTTGCCACCATGCTGGAATTATGTCACCGCAGCTCAAGCAGGCACATTTCTTGAGCCCCAGAGCTACTCTGCTGTTCAGTATTTTTTCTATTTTGAATTTTTTTTCTTTTTTTTTTCTTTTACTGAAAAGCTATTTCAGGCCTTCTGACATTTATTATTCGTCATAAGTTTTCATGGGTAATAATACTTTTACTGCGGAGACTGATGGAGGTTTTTGAGGCACAATTTGTCTCAGGAAGCTGTTAGTTTGTCACACAGTATCCTGGTCTGAACCGGTTTGTCCCCTTGATTTGCCGCAGCGTCTGGAAGCTGCTTTTTTAATTTCTCTACAGAAGCACTCAAAAGAATCTAAAAATAAAATCAAAAACAGTTGCAAAAGTGACATCTTTGTGCATTTATTTTTAAAAGGCAGAATAGTAGCAATGCAGTCTGCAAATTGTGTGCCGATGCTGGAATGAATGATTTATGACCATCAGCAGATAGATGATGCCTTTTTTTTTTTTTTTTGTAATTTCATAGCCGGTTTTGGGGAGTTTGAGACTAGACTTGCATAAAAAAACAACTTTGAATGTGTCCTCAGTGACTCTTTGAGAGCCACACAGTACTCAGCATGCTGCTATCACTTCTGCTAATGCTTCCTCTCTCTTTCTGTTGCTTTCTGTGTTCCCAGATGGAGATGATACCAGAGCCTGATCCTGATGACGAGGGGACAAAAATAAGTGTAAGTTGGAGAGCACGTCATGTATCCCTGGTCGTAGCCCAGTGCTTCTCGAACGGCGTTCAATCGCAACCCAAGTTGGCAATGTTTCATTCCAAGCAAACACAACAGCAGCTGATTTCCCCGAATAATACACCTTCAACCAGAGAAAGGAGCTAATCAGTGAAATCAGTGGCAGTGTATTATTACTGTCAGAGCGGTTCCTTTCCTGCGCTCATGTTCCAGCAACCGTTCCGCCCCTTTTTTTTCCTGCCACTCGGTATGTGCTTTCTGTGCCCAGCGCAGCATGCAGCCTTCCTCCAAATGACCTCACTAGAGTCCTCAAAGAGTCATGTAATCTAAATGTCACATCATGTAATGTAAAGTGACAGGTGCAAGATCAAGATAACCCATAGATGTCTTTTGAGGGTCCATTTTAGTTTATTACAAATTGGGTCATCATTTCTTTGGGTTATGATGACATTGTACTCACTAAATCAGGCATGTCCAAAGTCCGGCCCGGGGGCCAATCACGGCCCGCGGTCAGATTTCATGCGGCCCGAAGCTTCATTTTTATAATATATTAATATGGCCTGCTAGGATTGACAGATACTGTAAGCGTGCATTCACACAGGATCAGGGATTGTGGCAACTCGTAGCAGGGTAGTCCGGTGGTGGGGGGGGTGAGGGGAGCTGAGGTGTGTTGCTGTGGCCATGTCTGGAAGTTTAATTTGATTTGTGTCCGATCGCAATCCCTGATCCTGTGCGAATGCATGCTATGGCTGGTAAATTTGGCTTTTTTTAGTTGATGAAGAATTTGAAAAGGACATAACTGCTGGTGTTGTACCTGTAGAATAATCTTGTGAAATAGAAGAGCAAGAGTGATATGTTTTAAATTTAAATGTTAACAGACTTTTGCATTTTTTCTTTGTTATCTGACTTCAGATGTGAAAGAAAGGCAGAATTAGTTTTTAGATTTGTTCACGTCTGATTGATTTAAATTTGGTGACATTGCCATTTAAAAAAAAAAAAAAAAAGATAATTGTGACAATGAAAATAAAATTGTTAGAGAACAGTGCATTTGTATGTAACTTTTATTGTTCATTTAAATGTTAGTATTGGCCCCCGGACATCTTCACCTTTTCAAATCTGGCCCTCCTTAAAAAAAGTTTGGACACCCCTGCACTAAAGGAACAGCATAGATCTAGGAACATGTGTCTTGTCCTGTCTGACATGGTACAGTGTCATTATTACCACTTGGAATAATGGGACGTCAAGATCCAGGTGGTATGAAGCTGTAATTTTCCGTTAAGAACACAGTACGCACAGTTTGCAAGCAAGTTATCAGGTATGAACATTCTAAGAGAAGTTTGGAGTAGTAGGGATTTTCATGAGGTATTGTCCTAGAACACACGCCATTACAGTTCTCTAGTATACCCATTCTACTCGCATATGCAGCCCAGTCACAACTGATCCTAGAGAAACTATTAACTTGCCAAAGAAAGTACATGTTTTGACAGAGACATCAAGCCACCCAGGTCAGGTTTTTTTTGTAGAAAAAAAAAATGTTCATATTAAACATATTTGCACATAGTGAAAAAGTCAACAGTGACTCATAGAAACCATGAACATAGCACCCTGTGGACTGGAGGAAGACATAAAGTATCTTGTGTTTCTCTTTAAAATAATTTGTTAAAAAACAAACCAACAATGAAATGAAAGGGGAAAAAAAGAACAGAAAAATACATCACTGTGTATAAACATAAGGAGACAGGTTCTGCATATGTCCGCAAAGATCTGCCATGTAATACTAAATATATCCATCGGTCCCACCAGCATGTCCAGATGAGCTGTCCTGAATAACAGGGACAACAGGCCACCGTGGACCAGCTCTTTATTTTTTTATTAATGCATGCACACATGTACAGAGTTGGAGATTGCAGTTTTCTATGCTGCTTCTTAATTCTCTACCACTATAAGAAAAAAAAAAAAATACTGTCAAAGAACATGTACTCCATATGTCACATTATGCTGTTAATAAATGTTTACATTTATATATTTACATTGATGACCTCAATCACTGCTGAAACATCCACCTCAGTCATTTAGTCTAATTCTGAGCAATACTGTAAATATTGTGCCACAAAATATTCTAACCTCAAGACAATATGTGGCTGCCAAAATGATGTACTGACAAAGTGAAGCCAAGGTTCGAGTGCCAAAATCTGCAGTTCCTTGAATAGCCATTTGAGGCTGGCTGCAAAAGCAAGTCAATCTCAATAGTGTTAAATACTTCTGCAAGCAACATTACAAATCAATGAGCAAGACTGCTTTATGGTAATATTGGATTTACAAGAGTGCTTCTGTGATTAAGTACCCTAATGTCTCCCAAAAACATTCCATTTAGCTATTTTATGTATAACCAATTTCTCATTTGACTTTCCATATTGAAATTGCTATATAAACGTACGTGTACTCTGACAAAATATTTTATTCAAAGCCATGTAAAGACACTGCTTACATAATTTTGTGTTCAAGCCAGTAAACAAAAAACTGGCCTATAAAAGAGGTATAAAAGAGTTGTCAAGGTTTACCACGGTATTGAAGAAGATATTTTCATGGCACAAAGATGAGTTACACAGTTAAGATTTTAACCCTGACCTGCCGAGCCAAGGCTGTAACTGTGTTCATAGCAAGCTACTTTCTGCCTGTAATTATCCTTGCCACTTCTGTTTATGAGCCCAATTCTGAACATGTTAGCATCCAAATGTCACAGTATAATCATCATGTGGAATAAAGTAGCATGATGTGTCATGAAACCTGTATTCCATCATACCATCAACTGTTATGACACTGTTATCTCTTTTAATTACTCCAACAGACAGTGAAAGTCCAGGGCAACGACATCTCACACAAGCTGCAGATCTCCAGAGTAAGCAAGAGTGACGAAGGACTGTATGAGTGCCGGGTGACACGGGCTAACTACGGAGAGATTGTGGAGTACAAAGCCCAAGCCTGGCTGAAGGTCAACGCCACGGCCAGGCCACGGCGACCACTGCCACCTCCCAAGAAAAGCTCCCCGCTGCATCTGACAGACAAGAAACCGAGAAAGTCCAGCTCATCCCTGGGCCAGGATAACATGAGTTCAGACCAGAGAGTGGCCTCCACCTCCACCTCTCACACATCCTCCAATACAGCTAAACACAACCCCGGCTCAGGTAAGGCCCCTGGGGGAGGGTTATATAATGAGGGCACTGTGGAACACACAAAAAAACACTCATGTAGCCAGAGTTTTGACTTCCGGCATAAAGTCTGGTCTACAACCTTCCTGATGTGTTTGACGTATTCGTGGGTCACCTACTTTGGTTAAAAAAGGTTGTTTAGCTGAGATTCAGAAAAAAAAAAAAAAAACAGAGTCAAGTGTAAAATGGCACTTTCAGACCCCCTCTTTGTGGTGAGTATCTGATTTCACCGAACTATGAAGACATAATGCAGGTGTTGCAGAAAATGAGTACAAGCAATCGAGAGCCAGAATTTGGAGAATCTGACTGAAGTAGCAGGAATGCACCATTGTTGACCATTTGCCTATTCACAAAACAGGTAGCCCCATCTTCCTTTCTGCTGACATTCTGAAAATCTTTCCTTCTACAAGGTTTGAAGTCCATGCTCTCTCTCCATAGTACACTGATAATGGCTGCACGATCCCCACAGCAATCCCTGCCTATACTTTCACAAGCCATGCTGCTGTCCTTGCAGGAGTTGACACTGTAGTGGACACTGTGGACGTGTCTACCGCGACACAAAGTAAGGTTGATGTTGAAAAAGAAGGCAAAAGGAGCTTGTTGTTTCCTCGTCTTGATCCAAATGTCCTTGACACGACCTTGTCCACACTTGTAGACTCGCTGACTTAATGAGCACATTGCCGAAAAGTCTGCCAAGTGCCAAGGGCTGTCCAAATCCACAATTTCAAAGTCTGCAAGGGGCCTCAAGCAGACCTTCTGCAGAATTCCAGAGAGTACGTTTAGGGCACAGACTTCACCGGACCAGAAATTATCCACAAGCACCTAGAGCATTGGGAAAAGGGACACTTTTACTGTATATTCTGACCTTATCTGTTATAACTACTATGTAATGCAGCAGACCTGCATAACATTGTAAATATTAATCACATTCAGATGTTGTCATTGTAATGTGAAGCACATAACTTGTCTCCTAAGTGACAGTGAGTCACAGGTACCAGAGACCACAAGGCCAATCTTTAACAAGCAACTGCAGCCACAGATCACAATGTTTAAAATTTCAACAAGCATCCACCAGGTCCATGCACCAGCCCCAATTACATAATCGCAGAGGTGATAATGGGTGCATATGTTTGCTGAGCCCAGCGGGAGAACCAAGCAGCAGGCCTTGGAGTGGAATGTCACTGTGTCACCATGTCAGTGAATCAAAATCTGAACTCCCTCTACTGAACTCTGCTTCGTTTCTCAAAGTACTCGCAACTGCATGCTGTTTAGAGGAACTATCCACTATAATGATAGCAATAATAATAACCACTGATTACTAAGTGAGGTGATGGAGTCTTGTTCCCTTCAGCTGGGGATCATAGCCGAGATTAAGTTGTTTTTTTCACTCACCACAGATACTGAAGAAGTCTGTGGTTTTATTCCATCCTGTGTTGCAATTCCCTTTATTCAGAGATCAGCTACACGTTAGTTGCCTGCCTCCAGCGTAACCGGCTCCTAACTAATTCTAGTAGGTGAGAACACATTCCACCCTTTCATGCATCTCTTCACTGGGCGCCTTTGATTTTTAAAATTGATTTTAAGACTTCACTGTTGATGTTTAAGGCTCTACATGGCCAGACTGTATTTCAGAAATTTTCCATCCCTCGTGAGCAGCTGTGGAAATCCTCAGGCAGGCCTCCTCTGGTGCTTCTTAAAAGTCACCTTATTACAAAGAGTCTTCTTGCTGCAGGCTCCCCAGCTCTGGAACTCAATGCCTGGGCAGGTTAGTCCAAATCAGTAGCATCTTTTTAGATTATTTTCCACAATGATTTACTTTCACTGCTCCTTAATTATCATCCTCATTTAATTAAAAAATTTGCAGTGGCAAAAAAAAAAAAATCCTCATTTGTGCTCTTAAGTAGTCTATCAATATGACCCAGGAACACTGAGAATATTGTCTCATTTTTCTTACACACAGAAATGCCATTTGAATAATTGAACAGATGCTATGATCACATAAGAAATGCTACACGTACTGGCTTTAAGTTATTATTATTTTTATTGAACTTGAACAAATGTAATTCATGAGATTTACTGCAGTATGTCTCTATCATGGGATTCTAATACTCAGTCTGTAATTACACTCAGCAGATTGCATAGAATATCAATATTACCTTTGTCCTTCATCAAGCAGCAGTAAGGCTGAAGTCCTTTGAAAGATGTGTGCAGTGTAATACCTATTGAGTTGTCTTGGTGAGGGCAAACATCATCAGCCTTTGCAAGAAATGGAAAACGTGCAGACCAAGCTAGTGGATGATGATTTAACCCTTTCATCATTGTTGAGGTCAGCTGTGTTCCCAGTGGATTTCCCTGACAACTCAGAACAAAATCCACCTCTTCAAAAAATCCTTTGAATGAGGAGTAACACATAGCAACCAAGCTGCACAATACAGCAGTCAGTCTCCATTAAAGCATCAAACATTTCACTTAAAGTAATTTTGTAAGCTCATGGTGTGAATATAATAAATTGTTTTATATTAACACCACATCTGTGGCTGTAATTACAGCACATCTCAACACAGCTGTACTTACTTTACTTTACGCTGTCAACCAATTAAAAAGTTTATCTTACTAACTTGTAAAATGTAGAAAGTGTACAAAATTTATAGTTTAGAAAGGTAAAACATGTTTATGAAACCTTGAAAAGTTAACATCATGGTTTTAGTTTGATATTCATACAAGCACAGCAATTTGAGTCAACAAACGGTTTAAAAAAGTCTTCATCAAAATCCATGATCTTCCATTCGCTGTTCAACCTTCCTGGATCTGGTTCAACCAGTCAAAGCTGTTCCTTTAATATGGGGCAGGGTTTATATGATGATTGACAGTGGAGCATCACCAGTTCCAGATGAATCAATATTCTGTTACTGCATTACTAATTTTTCACCACAAATGTTTTCAGAAACACATTTAACTTTTTTAAGTTTGTGCAGGCTTCCGTTTTTTCCTGCTTGAAAATGAATGGACCAATCACCAGCCTAACTTTTATGTGTCACTCGCGCATCTGATCTGATTGGTTCTAGATCATGTTCTGTTGCTGGTATTGGTTGAAGCTCTACACTGTAAATTTCAGCTGTGAAATCCACAGTAATTTACTGTGTTTGTGCCCAGTAAATTACTGTTAATCATTTCACAGTAGTATACTGTACGGTGTATTCAAAAACTACAGTAATTATAGAGTTACTGTGAAAATTACAGTACTGTAAAAAATATTACGGTAACCAAATAATGTACTCTAGAGTTACTTGTCAACAGCTGCCAGATAGTTACTGTGATTTTATTTACAGTAAGTTACTTTCACAGTAACTGGTTTATAGTGTATCTAATTGCGTCCAGAGGCATTTTGGTCTGTGACCAAACACCCCTTTGAAATCAAAAATGAACTGAGAGGTTCCAAGGGCGAAGCCAGGTTATAGAACTTTAATATCGTGCAACTGAAGCAATCTTTAATGATTAAAGAGCAACTAAACAACAGTTGAAAATCTTGTTTTTGCTTTAGTTGTTTAACTTCTCTTCTTGCTGCAGTTATGTGTAAGTAGACTCCAGGGTGTGAACAGTATGCCATAATATCACAGCTCGGTGTGTTTACAAGTGCAACAGTGTTTTTTTTTCAACCTGGTGTTAACCTTCTGTTATTACTTTCACTGTTATGCTTACATGCTGTTCATACATAAATCGAATATGTAAGACCCTTAGCCAAGATCTCATACCTACATGAGAACATAGATTGCTTGTCATTACCCTTGAAAACAAGCCATATGACCCTAACCATATGGTTGTCAGTTGTTCAAGTTTAGGGACCTAAAACTGCTTGGTTAAAATCTGCTTGGTTGTGGTTATGATTAAAAAAACAACAACATTGACTGGTCGTTGGAGATGGGATACAAACAGTCAGACACTTTGCACAGCCGTACAGCCACCATGACCACCTCCCCAACCACAAGAAACCCTCCATGTTTGAAAAAATGATCAGTGCTGTCATTTTTCTGGTGAGGACGGTCTCGCAAGTAAGTAAGTAAAACACAGACGGCTGCATTTTCATGCTAAATAGACAAAATACATATTTTTAGCAATGAGGCATCCTTTTTTTGTACATGGAGTTGACTTAAAGTCTGTAAGAACATTTGTAAGAACATTTTGCACACTGCACTTTTCCTCATTTCTTTTTACACGTCAGCATACTCATGCTGATAGAAGAAATCTTGTATCTTCACGGTGTTCAGCTTGTAGAACAACAGTATAGGTCTCTAAGCACTTTAGCAGCCTAATTTCCCCCCTTAGGTGGCTCAGTTTGAATTTTCTCTCATTAAGTCTTTGCGTTATTTTCAATTCTCAGACTATCTAACCATGTTATAATTGTACTGCTCCTCCTCGTCTATAAATGTCAATCATTTCCTACCTGGTCGGACAGTTCAAACACAAAGTCAGCCCTGCTCTGGGCTCAGATAGCCCTCTGCACCCTGAAGCAAACATAGAAAGATATTACTTGCCACTGAATAGAGGTAAAAAGTTGAATAATCCCTGGGGCTGCAGAGTCGGAGATTATGAGGCAGCCAAATTATGCTGACAACTGTGTTGCAGTGAGTCCTCTGTGCGGTGTGTCTGACACTGATAAATGCCTCTCCGTGGCTGCTCAGGCAGCCTTAGCCACCTTCTCCGAGCAGAGAGGTGTTACGGCTGAGGGCGACAGAGTTCTATTACTGCCCCGCTCAGGTTGGCGGCAGATGAGCAACAATAGGTAAATGGGCTGAGATGAAATTAAACCTGGGAGAGTGCAGATATTTTCCTTTTCCGCATTGCTGCATCTGTAAACAATGAGGCACTTTCCAGATGGGGGGAATGTGACTGTGGCTGGTGGAGCGGCTGCAGCAGCAGTAGCAGCAGCAGAGTGGTTTGTTCACAGCTTCTCCCCACCAGTGTGTCATCTGTTATTAGATCACAGCTCGGCCTCCATCGGTCCTGGCAGTGTTGTTCTCTCAAAGCTCAGAGGTGGCTAGAGCTGCATGCAAAAGAAAAAAAAAAAAAAGAAGAAGAAAAAATGTCCCCTAAGCCAGACTTGCCCCCCCCTCACCCCTTGAGACCAGCCTGGTTCAAAGAAAAACAAATATGGACTCAGCTTGATTGCATAAGCATTCATCCAAACGAAAAATCACTGACCTTGTTTTTAAGAACCACCATCCTTTTTTTTTTTTTTTTAAACTGCCTCGACTGCATATGTCGAAGGAAAGAACACCAATGAGTCATCGCTCCAGTAGGTGGTTAGCAACAGCAAGACTGCTGTCCATGGTTGCATTCATGCAGCACAAGCAGTCACATGCAATGTCAGTATGTTAGTTCAGGTTCATGTGAATGCCTTAACGGCGTCCTTCCTCACTCACACTTTTGTCTTACAGTATGGGTGCGTGTACGTAGGAAAAAAAAAGTCCACTTCTGAGATCTGCTGGAGTATTGCAGTAGATATGGCAAATGTCTTCATGTCAAATGAGACTGCATCAGTGGTAGTTGTGTCCAACAGACAGGCATTACTGTGTTAAAACAACACAGGAACATCACTGAAATTTTGTACACCAGAGTGGAGTAGATATTTTAGATATATGCCAGTGTTTTATTACTATACCCTTTTTACAAACAAGTACTGAACTTTTTTGTGTGCTAGAGTATTTCAGATCTATGTGCTCCGAGCTAACAGGAACCAAGTAGTAAAAATCAATAGTGTTTCAATAGCTATTTAGCTAACTGTTATGTGATTATATATTACATTAGCATTGGTATTAGTATAGTGTCATGCATATTATTACTCATGCAAAAGTGTGTAAACAGCATGTTACTGTTAATGTAGCAATTAATCTATTGATTGCATGATTTGTAAATATTTTAGAAAATAGCTGAAAATTCTTTTCGTCACACTTACAGAGAGACACATTTATAACACTATTATACAACATTTATTGTTGTTTTGTTTGTTTTTTCCCATCCAACAGTCCAAAACACACATTTGAGAAGTTGGAACCATGAAAAGTTAGTATAGCTTAGTATAATACGAAAGAGTTCCCTTAATTTTCTGTTAGTGTACAGTATGTATACATTAATCAAGTAATCATTTTAGCTCAACTTGTACTGTTTAACTGTTCACGTTGCAAGTGTTTGATATATTAAAAAATATGTATTGTATTAAACAAGCTCTTCATATGTTTTGTGTGCAAAACTCTTAACTTGTAAATTAACTCTAAACCATCAAATTGTGTGAAAAGTATTTCCACCTGAAATGAATTGCAGTCGAAGTAAAAAAGTAAAAATATAGACAGAAGCTGAAACATTCATAGAATGAGTGTTTTTGTTTGAGTCAGGAAGCAGTGATAAAGAAGAAGAAAACTGTCCCATGGTGAGCTCCCACATTAAGTCATAATCATCTGCATGTTTCTCATCCACACTTATGGCTATTTTGTTTGGAAAATGTTTCTAGTAATGTCGACTAAAGCACACAAAACTGCTGGTGTGATCTTTTCAAATGTGGTGAAAGGTAATTTTGGCGCGTTTGCATTACACACAACACTGTGTTATCACATTTACCCTCGTCCACAGATGAACAGTGACGCTGCAAGGTAATGACATCCAGTTTGTATTTAACAAGTCAGAAAACCAACAATGGAGCCATGGCTCAGGCAGCCCGGCTGTCAGTTAAAGAGTGTATCAGTCAACAAGCAAATCAGACAGCAAGTTTTATAACAGAGCCACCAGGCAAGTAAGCAAGCAAGTCAAAGAGACAGTCAGCTAGCCAGTCAGCTGGCCAGGGATCAGCAGGAATAGATGGAACTGGCACTAAGCCAGTTTGAGCTCCCTGTGGAGGTGCTGTGGTGATTCACCTCCCTGCCTCACTGAACCTGACTGCCTCTCTGGCCTGGAATTGATATTCCACATCGCCATTTTGCAGAGCCAAAAACATTTTGGCAAAATGCGGAGTGTTGTGTTAGGTTAAGCAGGACAAAATGAAGAGTATTCATTGTGGGTCTATTCTATCCCAGCATGCAATGAGAAAGCCTGAAACGTCTCTACTAGCTCAGACATATACTCACACTCATGCCTAGAAATAAGTTGGTGCAGTCCCTCGGAATGTAAAGAGGCATCTTCAGATGTCATATAACAGTCAGACATCTCCGAATCAAAACTGCCATGGTAACCTTTTCACCCAGCATTCCTTTTGCTTCGAGCTTCTTCTCTCCAGCTGACCACGTAAGAATTGAGCTGTAAATGAATCCGCAGTGACTTGCTTGGACATACGTGTAATGATCTTGTCAAGCAAACTGTGACAGGAAAGTGTGTGGAGATACTTTTAGCCACAGCAATGGATAAATGAAACCACTGCCCACATTGTATGTGTGTGTGCATTGCTGCATTGTTGGACTCTTTTGTATTTTCTTTTTCTTTGCTCAGCAATTAAAATGCACGGTAGTTCACAAAAACAACCAACAATTCACAAAATGTTCTTCCTTTGTTGTTTTCCAAAAATAGCACAGAATACAGAAGGTAGCTTTACCTTTAGTATGCACGCTGGCAAGGTTAGTTTCAAAGTGAAAAAGTGCTCACACAAAAAGAACAAGCTGAATGAATGTATGTGATTTATATATGAGGATAATAGCTTTAGACCTAGTTTTTCTCCCCTAGCTGTATCTTACATGCATTTTTTTCAGAGGCAGGGATATAACAAATGGAGCAACCTGATACCAGATGCAATAGGAAGAGCGAGGTGAAACAGTTAGGTGTTTGTATCACTGAATCAAACTGTAATTCAACGTGCTGTGCATTAATGAAAAGACTCCAAACGACTTCTGCAGTTCAATTAAAGGACAACGCTGGTTTGTCACGACTTCAATCTTATTTACTTATAAAGTTCAGAGGTTCTTCAAACTGTGAGGTGTGTCTCCACACAGGGGCAGGGGGGGGGGGCTCGGAAGAGTCCAAGGTTGGCAGGGAGAGATGTGAAGCAGAGATATTGTGCAAGGTGAAAAGAGACGTCCGCAGGCAGGCGTCCTCAAAGTAACAGCATGTTAGTTACTGTAGTTTTGCTCGCTCACCAACGCGGTCAGCAGTTTGAGCAGCGGCGAAGCTCGTGGAGGTAATTAAGATACTTTAAAACACTTAGCACTCCATCGCCGCAATTTGCACGATCATGCTATGCAGATATATTTTTAGATTCAGTGAGATTTGCAGTTATATGATTATCTCCGATGTCCAACGCAAAGAAATGCCCATAAATCACCATCAGAACTTAATCCAGTGAAAGCTGTTTGTACATTTACAGGTACATATGTAGTTTCAATGGTGTCACTTTGCTAGAATCTAAACACCAGTTGTCTCTCACATACAGACTCCAGAGCAGGGGCAGCGATAGACCGCTATTCACTTGTGAAAAGGACCTGTTGTTGCAGCCTGGCACCGCCCGCTGAGCAACAGGGATTTAAAAGGTGCTCAGTGGCACTACAGGGGAAAACCTCTTCTCTCGAGAGAAGCTACAAGCTACAGGCAGAGGTCAAACTGTTTTAAAGGCAGAGTATCAGTCATTTGTTGTGATCTGCTTCAGTTCTGTAAAAATTCGACAACATTTATCAGATATTTTGCACGCTAAATACATTTTGTCACATTCAGCCTTAAAAAACAGGCCCAAAGTTACAGACTCCATGCAACACAATACTTTGAGTTAACATCCACAGATAAGTTAGTAATAACCGGAGAGATAAAATCCATTAATAGCTTTTTTTAAATCTCGTGCTATCAGCTTTGTGTGACCTTGCTAAGGCTCAGAATGTCCCACCAACACTGTTCTTCTGTTAAGAGGACACTGACACTCTGTCCATTCAAATCCAGATATAAGTCCTGTGTTGAAAACCTGTGAACATAACAACAGCAAACTAAACAATATTATATATTTGCTTCTCCAGCAGTGGATGGTACAGCACTGCAGTTCATTCCTTGTGTTAATAATAACTTTGTACTGACCGCCAGAGGTGGACAGAGTACACAACTTCACTACTTGAGTAAAAGTACAGATACTCCTTGTCAAATATTACTCCAATACAAGTAAAAGTAGCTTAGTCAAAATATTACTTAAGTAAAGTACTAAAGTATTTGCTTAAAAAATTACTTGAGTAAATCTCAGGAAATACAGGAAAGGAAAGTAGCTTTATTGTCATTATACAATAAACTGATGCGATTCTGCTACAGACATGTTTATAGCTCAAAAATAAACAAATAAAGTCAAGAAGCCTCAGAACACAGACTCAGCTGCATTCATCAACAAATGAAATTTCTATTGTTGTTACATGTGAACACATACTTATATCATGCATCACAGCCAAAAATGAGCCGGATAACCCACATCAAAGACAGCCGCACCTCTCTCTCTTTCTCTCTCTCTCTCTCACACACACACACACACACCTAACCCCTACCTTGGACTTTGATATGAATTGTATAAAAAACATAAACAGAAAGTCAACTTAATCATTCAAATGCACTGCAACAGTTGCCATATTTTTAAACCGTTTAAAAATGGCAACTATGATACTACAAGCTCATACAATTATGTTTCAAATATTCATCTGCAATTTAACAAACATTAAGCTAGCTAACGTCAGTAGCTACTTTACATACCACGATGTGCTTTTTCAGGTTGGAAGACGAGTTTTTGTAGGCCGTGATATAATTTGTTCGCGGTAAGCACAACAAACAATGTGTTTCTCCAGTTTCTTCCTCTATTGTATGGATTGTATGGCATGACATAGTACAGGTACGGCAATACGACTAAGACAAACCATACACGAATCAGCAGAAAGTTTATTTTCTCAGAATTTTGAAAAAAAAAAAAATAAATAAATAAATCATCAGCTGACGTAAGCTCAAAAGTAGCGAGTAACGAGAGCATCAATAGAAATGTAGTGGAGTAAAAAGTACAATATTTGTCCTTCAAATGTAGTGGAGTGAAAGTAAAAGTATCCCCCAAAAATAATACTCAAGTAAAGTACAGATACTCAAAAACTGTACTTAAGTACAGTACTTAAGTAAATTTACTTCGTTACTGTCCACCACTGCTGACCGCTCACTTATTTGGAAGTTAAAATAAAGGTGCACAGTAAAATTCAGCATCAATCCCTTTGACCTAACACATTTACCATCGTTGCATGTGGTCAGATTTCCTCTGCAATGAGAAATTATTACTGACATTTTGAGTGCACTCCAACTGTGCTTCTCACTGTGAGTGGGAACCCTTCGTCGCCAGATGACGGGTTGCAAAATCATTTAAAAGTAAAGAAATAAAGAAGTATAACACAAAAATGATGTTTAACTTTTTTGACTTTTCTCAAACATTTGCTTTTTCTTGTGAAATGTGGAGCACTTTAACCTCTTTAAGCCTCTAAAGACGATCACTGTAAAATGAAATCATCTCAGGAGGAAACTGACCTGTACTGAGGTCAGTGTAGTGTCTCATGTGGACATTTCTTGGCTAGAATAGGTACAACTGAAATAGGCTGAAGTAAAAATATTCTGGACAGACTGCATCTGGCTGATTTTTCCTCTCCTTGTACTTTATTGTAGCGATTCTGTTTTGCTCTCAGATCTCTGCTATTACTTTGGCTCTGGTTTTGATTTAGTTTATTGACAACAATCTATTACAGAAAATAACAGGATAGAAAGATAAAGTCCTGGACTTATCCAGTGTTGTCCCTGGTGTTTTCGCAGTCCGCCACCCGAGATCGAAACATGTCGGACCAAAATATTGAAAAATAAAACCCTTTGAAAGTTAAAAGAAGTTTAAAAAGTATGTTTTCCTAACTGATAAAAATGAAAAAGTATGAAATAAAACCCTCAAAGTAAATAACAGAGCAACTTGACACAATTAATACTCACATGACGCTTGATGAATTAGGATGAATTACAAGATTTGGGGTCAGAGATTACAGCACATTAAACTGTCACCATGCTTTTGTCTGTCTGCGTGTTGACACGTTCTTCTGGAACTGAAGAACATTAGAGGACAAAAAGCACAGACACCCAGAATAGAGAGTGTGTGTGTGTGTGTGTGCATATTAATGGCGACTGACGTCTTCATCTCAGCTACAGCTACACTTCCTTCACTTATTCTTTCTCTTATAAAATTATATCTACATGCACCTTCTTTTGCTGTTTGTGTTCCCCCAGACACCCAAACTGAAAAATGACTTTCCAAATATCAACTCAAGCAATAGAAACCACTACAACAGCAAATCAATAATGTATGAATAACAATCTCCCTGCTGTTCTGTACAAGTGTGGCTTGATCACCAGGTTCTAGAGGGAGTGTGACGCTATTTAGAGTTGCTTCAGTAGATTTTAAAAGCACATCTGGAAGATGTCAGAACTGACACCAAAGAACCAATGACCCAGAACAGCTGTGCATCATGCAGGGACCCATCGTGTTGAGTTATACCCAGAAGGAGGTCATTATGACCCAGCAATCTCAGCCCTGTCTCACTGTGTTGCTGCTGTATTTAGCTGCATCTTTCTTTTCAGTTTCATATCATGTTTCTTTTAGTGACGTCAACTTGTAATGTTTCAGGAAATGTTTACTCAACATCCATGCCCGGCATTCGCCCTACACTATTCAGAGCTCGGCAGCAGTTGGACCAGGTGTAGGTCCAGCTGGTCATCGTGTCTGCATGTCACGCTGTCCTTGATCAAGACACTGAATCCCTGATTTGTTTCTAGTGAGCAGGACAGAGCCACAGCTAACAATGTGTAAACCAATAGAAATATAGAGCCCGCCAGCAACAACAACAACAAAAATAATAGTTTTTGGACAACAGTGGAGCTCCATGTCAGATATATCAAGCTTTAATACACACACAGTACTTGATTCTGGTCTTTTCATGTTGACAATAGTCATACAATTGTCATAAAATGGCTTCCATTATCTTTCATACATTGCAGTAAAAAAGGAGTGCTCAAAGTGCTACATTGCATCAATTTAACCTGACATTACTGAGAGCTGCTCTCACAGCCCAGCCGTGCAGGTATTTGGCAGAATAGATGTGGGATTTCTCCCCACAGCTATCAGTGTACATTAACTCAGTATTCAGCCAAACCACTTCATATTTGTGAAAATAGAGAGAATATATGAACATTTTTGCAAAAGGACAAAAACACACAACAAACATTTGCTCATCTGCAGTTTAGTAAATAAATGAGTTGACGAAATCCGCTCTCGTCCTCAAACGGCGCGGTGCAGTGGGACGTGTTTGCCTCCAGTTCATGTGAAAGCTTCCCTGATGCAATCTACAAACACAGTGACCCAGACAGCAAGTGAATTAACATAGCTCAGTGCTCATACTATTTAAAACAGAGCGATACACAATGCATGTGCTGTGTGGGCAACGTGTTTTTACCTGTCTAGTACAACAACACGGTATACTTTGGTCAAAACCGATGCTGTTAATGGACCACTGAAGGATTTTGTTCCACATTAACACACATGACTGAAGAACAGGAGACTAAACCCGAAGTGGGCTCAGATATATGCAAATCCGTGAAGAAGTGCCAGTTTGATGTAGTGGATTTGAACATAAATTTAATATTAGCCCAGTGCCACTTCATCACTGTGTTATAATGATGTTAACACATACAAATACAATGAACAGAAAATGCTCCACAGATGCAAACAGCATCCAAATATTTGATGTAAATAACAATGACCTTGATTGTCACTTCTCAGAGTCGTACGGACATCTGGTGGATAAATCTCCACAAATACATTTAGAAATTATATTTTTAAAAGAAGCCACTCCTCGCTCAGTTCCTCCTCTGTAACTTTTCATCATTTTCACCAGATTAGTTGTGCACCACAGGATAAAGCTTGACTGATGTTGCTCAGGTGTTATTTTTACCCCACGATCCCATATCGAAGCCTGGCGCTTTGAAAACCTTCATGACTTGTCAGTTCGTTGTCATTATTTGGTTCATTTAGGTGTTTGTGAATAAAATTTGTACATATATGACACGAGGAGTAATAACGGCAGTGGAAAACGACACAGGAATGAAGCAGTCGTGATGATTTCCTACAGCTTTTCTGTGCAAATCCAAATCTAATTTTGTGTCTGAAACAGACAAAGAGCCGGTTTGCCTTACAACCGTGTTACACGGAGATACATGACTCACGACTGTGCCTCAAAATGGTGCAAGATGTTCAGAACAGGTGGTTTTTTTTAGATTAAATTGCACGTCTTCAGCTGTGGTTTCACTGTTGCCGACTAGTTCATTGTAAAAAGCTTGATATTAGTGAATTAGTGCATGTTTTTTTTTTTTTTCCATGTAAATTTGTATGTCTCTCTGCGTCTGTGTCTTGCTCTGACTCCTAGCTGGAGGCTGATTAATTATTCTGTGTGTGAAGGGTGTTTTGGCCCAGAGTGATTGCTGCTCCTCTGTGGCACTCCTGTTCTCTAGATCACCTCAAGCCAAATGAGATGTGGTGGGGGAGGAATAAAGGGTCAAAGCCCTCCATCTCTGCCCCCCCCCCCCCCCAAATCCCCCAGCAGCACAGACAGTCCAGAGCTGGAGCCGTGAGGAACAAAGTGTCCCTCTGGATGATTTCCTTCTTTGGACCTGGAATCTAGTCAATGTCAATATGATTTAGTGAATATTTCATTTTCCATTTCCCCAAGTCCTGCCTTGTTTCACAGGATTACAACTTCATCCTCCTCTTATTGCTCTTTTCTCCCGCCTTTCAAGCTTTTGTCTCCCTCACATCCTTTCTCTCTCTGTTTCTGCCGATGGAGAGTAAACTATCTCTTTGGCCACAGAATTCTGCTGCATGGCATTGTATAGTTGTCATCCGTTACTTTGCTCTCTTTGCTCTCATCAGTTCAGGTTCGATGTCCCCGAGACACAGGTGAATCAAACAGAAGAAGCTGTGTTATGGCTTGCAGTTGTTAGTCATGTCAGATGCTCAGTAAGCAGTCAGAGCTGCCTGCAGTGATGATAGCAGTTTGTCAGGGCCGAGGCGACGGTCGGTAGCTACCCATGTAAATCCTTTTCACAACAGTGGGGGAGGGCAGGGAGAGCGGGGGGCGTGATGATTCTGTGCTTGTTTGAAGATAGAGGAATTTATGTACGGATATGTAAGTTTGTTATCGCCAACAAAGTGCCAGTTTTAGACCTCCAGGTTTGCATGGATGATGCACAAGTTTCTATAAAATTCCAGTTCTGCGATTACATTGAGCAGCATGATGTGTCTGAGGACATGAATATGTAAATCACAAGGCATCCTTACACTTAATGACTGAGAAGGTCAATTGCCAATCAGCCTCCATTGGAGAGTACCAGCAACCAGGATATTAGACCTTTGTTGTGCTGGATCTTTCTTATCACAAGGTTAATGTAGGGAAATGATCAGGTTTAGGCACCAAAACTACTTGACTAGGTTACTTAACTTAAATAAACTGAAACTAAATTGACTCTGAAGGTCTGGCTACATTTGACCCATCCATCAACCCCAACCTCCTCCTTATGTGGCTCTTTATACTGTGTCATGTGACTTCCTACTTTTCTCCCATCATAATTACTACAGCCACTCGAGGCTGCTGCCTAACAATCAGTGTAAATATGGGTCCTAATAAGCTGGTGGCACTAATGACTAATATGATAATACATAAAAAAAATAAAGGCATGACCATCCTCACGATGGTTCAAGCTCTTCATGTGTGTACAACACTTTTGTTACAAAGAAAAAATATTCTCAGTCTTCTGTTTCGTGACAGCAAATAACAATAAAAACCTGTTGAGTCACCAGATGGATGAATGTCTCTGTTTATGTGTATGAACCCTTGCATTGTAATCTTCTCAGCAGCAAAGCACTGTTCACGAGCTTTAGCTGACCACATTTTATAAAACCATATCCTGCAAAACATGGAATGCAAAAGAGGGTGAAACACAAACAGAGACACGACCACATGTTATATAACAAGAAAACAAACTTTGTAGACACGTTTTGTACCACGTCGTGAAGTACTGTGCATTTTATGTTGTGAGGTAGAAAGTATGTTGAAGGTGTGAAGGCTGAAACAAGTCCTTCAGATCAAACAGCACAATGTGTTTCATCCATTCCCTCCAATACTACACCGAACATGTTTCCTGCTCTGCTGCCACTATAAACAGAACATCATTTATTTGTACTTTCAAAACCCGTTGGACGATAAATCCATCTGACAACGCTGTGGTTAAGGTTTGGTTAGGTTTAGGCACAGAAACAACTCGGTTAGATTAAGGGAAAGGACGCCTTTGACTTAAAATCAATACTTCATTAAGGTTAATTGACCTTTGTCGCCATGGTTACGGTAATTAACACTAGATTAAGGTTAGGGAATGACTGCTGTCATGGTTCAAAGAAAATTAGACGTTTAAAATGATGGATGATGTTTTATTTGGGGGTTTTCTGGAACAACTGATGCTCTCGTTTTTCTTGTGAGGACAGTCTGGGATGTTTGATGGTGTGTGCATCTCATCACACATCATATATTATCTTTATTTGATTTGCCATGACCAGAATCCTCCACCCAAATAATATCTTATCCATGTTGTATGCAGGCAAGGATGGAGCACTGTGTAACTGTGGATCAGCAACGTGAACATGAACCTAAATTCCTAGTATATGTAATTTTTATATTACAATATGTGTATACATGTTTGTGTCCATACATCAAGGCCAAATAGAGCTTCAAAGAGATTACTACCTTTGTATAAACCTCAAGCTGGACTCTTCAATTCTCTTTCTTCCAGCCTTATTATCTGGTCTTTTTATTGACTTCAGTGTTTTTTTGCTTTGATAAAACATATGTAATTAATTTTACTGGTTCTCTGTATTCATACTGTATGCTTTGTATCTTGCATGCTAGTTGCGTGGTTGTCTGGCTGTGGCTGTTTTGTGTACTCGGGTATCTCCTGAAAAACAACTTGATCTTATTGAAACTACCTGATTAAAGAAAATGAAAAATGTTATGGCAAAACCTCATAGCGGGGTTGTGTTGACCTTGTCACCACACACACATATGCACATATCGCTTACCGCTGTACATAATTTTATCAAAAAATCCATATTTCTTACAGAGTGCGATGCTCTATTCATCAAGCTAGAGAAATCTGTGCAACGGTTATATCAGAAAATCTAATCTCCATTGTACATGTGTTAACCCTTTGTCTCTTCTCTTCTTAGGTACAAGAATATCATCCAGCTATGGACTGGCTGTCCTTCTTCTGGCGTGTGGTTTGGTGAGGGATGCCTTGTTATAATTTGAAGAACTGACATGGTTTGCGCCCTGATCTCGCTCTCTCTCTCTCTCTCTCTCTTCTGTTTGCTCTCAAAGCGAACGAGAAAATTGCCTGTTTTATTTTGATTTTTTTTTTTATTTCTTTGCCCCCTCACCATGCGGACTGCACAGTTGGCCCTCATTTACCAGCCTACTACTGCTCTTGTACCC
Source organism: Argyrosomus regius (assembly GCA_946959425.1). Classification (NCBI taxonomy): domain Eukaryota; kingdom Metazoa; phylum Chordata; class Actinopteri; family Sciaenidae; genus Argyrosomus; species Argyrosomus regius. Next base: position 20,129,950 of record OX336902.1, read on the forward strand.
AGCACATTGTTATTAGCCACTGTAAACCACCAGTCATCTTTAAAACCAGTTGGATTACCTTTTGTACAGACGTTGCCACCATCCGTGGTGCAACGCTCCGGTGTGAGAACGGACTCTGTATCTCGTTGGATAACTCTCATGGAAGAATGACTTTCTTATGGTCTCACCTTTCCTGTTCATGTGTTCATTGCTCAAAAGTGAACAAGAAAAAATGAGAATCTACATTTGTGTAATATATATGATTCTAGATATATATCTGTTTTATTTGAAACACACTAGAATTACTGTATGTGCTGTATACATAGCTGACACTCTCCATATTGGCCATGGAACTTCATTGTGAATAGGCGCTCTGGCCCTCTCAAAGACGCAAAAGAAATTCAAGTATATGTTAATTCAGACTGTTAACATTAACCATCAGGTTAACAAAGGTTAAATTTATCATTTTTCTTCAGCTGTATTGGCCATCCAAATTATCTGATGTGCATAATTTTACATCTTGTTAGTGATACATATACAGGTGTGCATGCTTATTAGTCTGAAGGCTTAAACGAAGGGAACATACGTTATTTGAGCTACGTAAGTCAACACTTGGAGTTCAGTGTTACAGTATGTTGAATTTAGCTTTATTTTAATGTGATAACTTTGGTGTGAAATAAACAAATTGTCCCTTGTCATTTTAATTTGTATTGCATCCTCGGTAGGAATAAAAAAAAAAAAAAGATGTCACAATTTATGACTCATTCAAAATCCTGATATGTGACCGGATCGGATGATTAGTTTTAATTGACCTGCACCATTTTTCGTAAATGGCATGCTTCAGTTGCTGTGCGCCTCCCTGGTATGTGTCATTATTACAGAAAGGTGAATGAGAACTCAAACACTTTGGGTCATGAGTGTTGCTAGTTTCAGAAACACACACACACACATTGGCACATTTGCAGACAGATGTTTGAGTGGCTGGATGGTGAAGTGAGATGCAGCATAAGAGAGCAGACCTGCTTAACATTAACATTGTATATGACCCATTATTGGGGAGAAATAAGTTAGTTTTGTTGAAATCTTCTCCCTTATATCTCACACTTCTATATTTTTAGCTTTATTTTCAGATGATATATCACAGAGATTTTTATCCACGCAGAGCATTTATAAGCAAAAGCTTTGACAATCTGAAACAAACACACACAACAGTGTTTTTTTTTTGGGGGGGGGGGTTGTTCCACAGTGCAACAGATTACTGAACCATGACACAACCTCTGAAATAAACTGGATTCTTTTTGTTGTTAACTTTTGAGCTGAAAAGGAAATTGTGCCCCATCCATCAGAAATGCAGATGTTCCAATTCAAACTGAAATATTTATGAATAATAGAGTAGTTGATTTATGTCTGAAAAATCATACTGTAACTGAATGTTAACCACCATGAGTATCATGTTGCCCTGCAATGAGATCAGTATATTATTTTGGTAAACACTGACCCCTAAGCACATACTGTTTTTTTTTTTTTTCTAAGTTGATGCCCAAAATTTACGCCGATTTAAGGTAACATGAAGCATGATTATGTAGTTCCTCGTGTGCTGTATGGTATAATCTAACATTCATACACGACATGCAGATGTTATTGCCAACGATTACTGTGCTGTGTTTTTTTTTTTGTTTTTTTTAAGAAGATGCTCACCTTCCTTCAAGCTTTTATTCCGCTTTGCAGACAAAGCAAAAAAAAAAAAAAAAAAAAAAAAACTCCCCTTGTATAGTTGTACTGCATTCCCAAAGAACTGTGGAGGGAAACTTGTTGATTCAGCACTGAGGTCCAAAGGCTGACAGAGTGTGTCACGCTTTGGGATCAGGCCAGAGACATCGACTGATCAGCAGCTTCCATCCTGGATACGAGATGTGTGTGGGCGATAGAGGGTGACCCCGTCCGATCCTTCAAGTTCCAAATAGCTTCAGGGTGCGTTTGGACAGTTAATCTAGCATCACCGTCATATATACGCCACTCTGCTGTGACTGGGAATTGATCGCTGTGTTTCAAAAAGAGACACGTTTGTGTTATATGATGCAGAAAGTTTGCAGAGAGTTTATTTTAAAGGTGTCGAGAATGATATTTGGATGTTGATTCTGATGGAAAAGCACTTTTGGAGCGAGTGTGCACAGTCTGAGTGGACAGTTTGTCCAAACCCTCATGTAAAAAGTTAAAGATCTGTACAACTTGTAAATGAAATAATCCGCATGTTAACATTTTTTTTTTAATCCATTTAAAAAGGCAGAGGCCAGTGATGTTCTGTACTTGTAACAATGGTGTCATGTACTCATATTCAAGTGTTAACAAGTCCAAAGTGGGTTTTCATCTCTTCAAAATGAACTTGGGTAAAATGTATTTGAGAAAAAAAGAAAAAAAAGTGATATCTATATATATTAGAAACATCTCCTTTATAAAGCTTTCATCTTAATCTAGGGGACTCGCTTCACTGTGGGTCCTTGCAACATACTGAATAACAACGAAGGAGAGATTGGAGTGATGATTGATTTGATATTGTGATCGGAGTGATGAAAAATGACGCTTGGTGAAAAAACGTTTGGGCTGTGATGGAGGCTGAATTGCTTCCAAGCGACAAGGTTACCGAAGAGGAGAACAGTTCACAATGACGGCTAGAGCTGCAGTTCCTTCATCCAGGGATGTTATATATCAGAAACATCACACAACCATTTTTTTTCCCTCTCTGTTCTGTTTTATATGCCACGCTACTCATCCACTCTAGATGTATTTGTTTCTTCTAATGTATTTTCATTTCAATGCGGTCCTGTCTGTTTGTTGAGCTGTCAAAAATTCTGATGAATTATAGTTCTCTTTTCTTTGGTATTGTGTGAGGCTTCTGTACTGGAACATTGCAACAGTTTGTATTATAATGACGATATCAGAATAATATTTAAATAAACCATTTTCACAGATGAAATTCAAACACTGAAGGGATTCCATCTGTTTGGTTGGTAACATACTGAGCTTTATAGCGAGTGAACTGGAGAGAGTGCTGACAACGGCAAAGACTGGCCCAGTTTCCAACTCGGAAAGAGAGTTTCTGTTTTTGTGTGTGTGAGTGTGAATGTGTGTGTGGAATAAGCCACTTCTGATACCTACATCTGATAGTACTGCTAAATGTTACTCAAAATCAATCCAGCCTTCATTTATACAACTACCAAGAGATGGAGAAATGGAAAAAAAAAAAAAAAAAAAAAAAAAGTAATATGAAACTAGAGGAGCATTCCCTCAGGAAAATGTGTGTGATTGCTGTGTGCTGAGCTGCTGATTGTCATGCTTTTTTATGCCTTTATAATCATATGAGGACTGACCTGATGTATCGGCTGAGGAATAGCTGCTATAAGAAAGAATGGGAACTTTGAAACACTTCAGCACGAAGCTTTAATGCATCAAAGTATGTGACTTTGTTAGTGTGCATGATATACATATACTTTAATTCAACATGTAACCCACAATAACTCAAACACTGTACAGTAAATGTCATTATAATGAGATTATACAGTTAATCAATGTGCATCACTAAGTATAGACAAATATAAAGTGAGTTTGTTTGTCTATATTGGTGTTTAGATATAAAAATAATTCAACTGAATGAGTCTCCGTAGCCTCGGTGCATTACATAACTCATAATATCGCATAAACGTCAATGCAAATGTCCTGATAATATAATTACACACAATTGATCAGTGTGTAGGAGTTAGTCTTTCAAGGTTGAAATGCAGACTGTGCTGTGCTGTATGTGCTGAGCTATGATATGGTGGACTGACAGTAACTACTGTTTAGCTCATAACTGTAACTGTAGATATCATCATGATTCAATTATGTGCAGGTAATCAGTGTGTGGTAGAAATAGATAGAGTGTTTACAAATACCAACAGTCTGAACAACATACACATGATGTGCTGTATACACATATATGTGTACATACACACCATTAGACTAAAAAGGCTTCCTTAAACTTGAATGCATGCATATTATAGATCAAGATCTTGTGAAGTTGATGAGTTTGCAACATAGAATTAGAATGTTTGCCCTTTATACTTGCTATTTGCTAAAATATACATACAATAGATACAATAGATGTCTATGATGATTTTATTAGAAACATTAATAATTCACAGTTATCAATAAAAATAAAAAAAATCACAGCACTCTTGCACAAAGAATAGACAACTCGATATTTGAAACATCTTGGTAAACTGTAGAAGAAAAAGCACAAAAGGTGCCTTTGGAAAAAAAAATGGATTTCATGAAATGCTCATTAAATGTGTAAATGTATGCACATTTTATGAAAACATTGAACGCTGCATACAATTACTTATTTATTGATATTTGAATAAACAGTTTCTGAGCTACAGGTGAGCAAAGAAACAAAACAGGCAAGGAAGTCTGCAAAATAAATGACTGCTTTATATTTCTGAGCAAAAACATTTTGACTTAAATAGTTTTCAGAGCAACCCAGACCCATTTACAAATGAGTCCAGAGATGTCTGCGATGGGGGGTGGGGGGGGTGAAAAGTAACATTTTGCAGGTGATGTTGCAAATTGGTTTTACTGCAGGTCTCTTAGTTTTGGCAGTCAGCCTTCATCAGTGCAAACCTCGGAAACAGGAAACTACCTCTCTGTTGGTAGAAATGGGCCTGTCAAATCTCATCATCCACTCATCTGTTTGAAAGACAAGATAGGAGGAATGGAAAATGAAGTGAGAGAGAGAGAGACAGAGAGACCGAGAGGGAGACAGAGAGAGAGAGAGAGAGAGAGAGAGAGAGATCCTCTTTGGAATTGAGGAGTGAATTTGGCAGCGGCGGCTCAGCTAATCAGGTTTACTTAATCAGTGAATTCAGAATGCAAAGCAGGCAGAGCAGCAAAAGAGAGAGAGATGAGCAACAATACAAAATTAACCCTCTGCCCGTGTTTGTTAATTCAGCAAGCAATGACACAGTTATTTATGTGGAGGCAAAGAGAGGGCAAAGCACCAGCCTGCCTCTGGCTCTCTAATCAGGCCACTGGTCCTATTGCAGCACAAAGAAGAAAGAGGGATGCTGGAAATGATTATTGTATGACTAAGTCTGTCTACAGCTTACATATTCAAATATGTTGTGTTGGCAGTGTCGATGAATCACAGATGGCCAGGATCTGTCCTTTTTTTTTACGCTTCCATCGAGGAAAGAAATGACACGGTGAGATAACTGAAGTTTACATTTTCAAATGCTCATGAAATATACATGCGTACATTGTAGAGACAGGATTCATGCTGAGTGAAAGAGCCGCTGTGATTCCAGGCTTAATGCAAAGCGCCCCACTGGTAGCACTGCGTGGTGTAGGCAATGTGTTCTCAACCGCTTCCTCACACCTCGAGGATGACATTGTACATCAGATAAAATGGGGAAGATCTAACCATAACAACACTGTGGGGATGCACTGGCCTAAAGGTTAGAGGAGTGGATTTGACTGCAAGTATCTTGGCAAGAAAAATAGAAAACAAAAAAGTGCTGCTTCTCTGAACAACTCTGCAAAAGATGCTGTCGGGCAACTGCTTCATCGGCCTAAAAGTCTGAAGCCTCACAAGTAGCCCCGAGGGGCTTATTATGCCCCTTGTACTCACTAACAAGCACGCTCAAGTTTCAATGTAAATCTTTACTTTAGGAAGGCACTAAAGTTCTTTATTATTGTGATCAGCAAATACCAAGGCAAAACGTATTTGTTTTCTTGATACATCTTGTGTTCCTCAGTGGATGGATTTGATACAGATGGTTGGCTTTCAGAATGAAACTTTAAGTTCAAGGCCTACAACCATTTTTCAGTCATAATTTGTCAGTGACAGTTACAAGAATCATTCATGACCACTGCTATGGTCAAGGTCTGATGAGGTTTAGCCAACTAAATCTAGTTCAGTCAGGCGAGTAGACATGATTGTTTATTATATGTAATAATTAAGTCTTGGCAAAAGTCTTTGGCGCTTTGCGATCGAGGCATGTTGGCCCTGAGCAGCAGCAAGATAAATCCCCCACATGTAGTCCACACACTGGTGGTGGTGGCTGATAACTCTGCTGAAGCTGATGACAGACGAAGACGATGAAGGTGATGAATCTGGATAGACTAGGCGGAGATGGAGAGGTGGAGGGACGCTCAGAAGAGCAGCATCAACTTACATACTGAAGGCAGCGAGAAGAGCAATGATGATTGCCGGGAGGATGAATCCACATGTAACAGATATATGAACATGTAAACATGACTCAACTACAGTCGTAGATGTAGAGTGGTAGAGGGAGTTTTGGGAGTAGTACACCAACTGGAACCTTTTACCCTACATTATGTCAGTGTCTGGGTTCCATAGACACCTTGAAAATACTTGTTTTGTCCTCTAAAACAATGAATTAAAAATAGATAAAAGCAACAAATTCTACACCAGATTGTGTGCCTCTTGGCAAACAAAAGCAACTGGATTAAGCAAAATGTATGATCTGCCATTGCCAATGAATTTGAAAGTTAAAAATCCTGGAATGAATCTCCTGCACGCTTTCACAAATGCTGACCGGTACGTCTGACTTAACAGGATGAAGGGTCCTCTGACGCCATCTTATTGGTGCTAGTGGGTATCTGGTGGCTGGCAAAGCGCTAACAAGCAATTTTGCTCAAAGACATTTTAACAACGGCAAAGCAATTGAAGGGCATTAAAGTTTACTAAAGTTTCTGTTGCTTGCCAGTGTGTGTGTGTGTGTGTGTGTGTGTGTGTGTAAGAGATGTGTGTCAACGGTCCTGCATTATTTATTTACACTCATTAAAAGTAATCAATTGAAACTGGCATTGATGTAAGGGTCTTTATTGGGCTTTCAGGAATCCGTCACTGTAATGTACCCTGTGACTTTCTAACCCTGCTTGATTGTTTTGTTCCACAAAACGCCCAAAGGAATGGAAATGTGTTTGCACCAACCCATCAATGCTAAGCATCACTCAATGCCGTAGGATTTACGAACCCCAAAGGTTCTGGAAGAAAATCATATTGGCATGTCAGCCATGTACTAAGAATACTACTAATACTTTGTACGATTTAGGGTGGCTGTCAATGACTGATGTGGAAACGGCCATTTCATCCTGAAGTGTGTGATTACAAAGCTCAGAGTTTATCCCAACATGGGAGACAGATGAAGCAGTGTGAAGGCAGTTATGGAAATGTGCTGCATTGCTATAAGTGAGTGGGTGTGTTGATTAAAAAAAGAGAGCCCAAGAGAATTAGCTGTTGAATGTGTGTTGACAGGATGCGAAGCCCGCCTTATTAAACGCTAGAACCGGGGACAGATATGTTCTATTCTCCCGAGCACTTTCCTTACATGTAAACAAACAAATTAGTTCTAATACACCATCAATCATAGCAGTTTAAAGGGTTTTGCGTGCTGGGGTCTACAGTACATTGTTGTATCTTTGTATCCAGCATTCAGAAGAGATGCCATGCTCCAGTACCAAATCTAAGTGCCATGCAATATGGAAGACCCCTCAAGCAAAAAACACCATTCTCCTTCACATCCTCACAGGTTGCCATGGGGGCACGGGTGAAGGAAGTGAACTGCATACACAGAGGACGTGAAAGTGACACCCTGCTGTCAAATCAATTCAAGGTTGTTTTGGGGCATCCCAGGTACTGAAAATAAATCAGTGTCATGAATGTGAAAGTAGAAGACAGCTCCCTTACCTTATCGCTGTGTAGATGCCTATTGAACCTAAATACACTGTTACACTTAAATGACTACAATGACTTTGAGATTTGACGACGAACATACATCTTTGTCACTGGAGATGTCACCTAATTTACTGCTCCATCAGGATAAAATCCGTTCAGCAGGGAGATCAGCAGAGAGATTCATGAAGGGTATGTGTAGCATAGCTTAGTACAAAGAGTGGAAGCAGGGGGAAACTACTACTCTCCAATAAATTCACAAAAAATATGCCTCAAGCACCCCAAATTGTCTTATGAATATATATGAATCTAAATATTTTGGCTGAGAAGATTACGGAAATATATTCAATATGAACATTTGATCTGGTGATTTCTGTTTCCATGAACTCTGCAGTGAAATTACCTTTATTGGATAATTCACTTTTTTGGATAATCAGAAAGTGATTTCATCAAATGTATTGTGTATTGTGTTACTCAGTATTTTCTAGTTGTTGGGCACATTGTCATTAAAACAGACCAACCAAATAAAAAGAAATACTCCACTGATTTAGCATTTCAATTTAAAGCAATCCAATTTTATTTATATAGCACAAAAGTTATCTCATAAAACATTCCATATAGAGCAAGTTTAGACCATATAATATTATTTACAGAGACCCAACAGTTCCCAACATGAGCAAGCACTTGGTGACAGTGTCAAGGAAAGACCTTCCCTAAGAGGAAGAAACCTCAAGGAGAACCCAATGGGTGATGGCTATCTAGTCCGACCATTTGAGTTTAGACATTTCAATACATTTCCCCCCTCTAACATTGTCAGACTCAAGATAGACAGTCAAGGAACTTGAAAAGATTATTTTATCAAAACCTGTTCTTCAGTTACAAAAAGGAGAAAAAACAATTAAGTGCAGTTAGAAAATGTATCACCAGAATTTAAATTCCCCAAGGCTCTGTTAGTCAAGGCAATGCATGGTCTCTGCCTGGGTAACTAAGTGTCAAGTGTTGTACCTCCTTTGACTGAATATCAAGCCATATTAACTATTGTTCAAACATCTCCATTATCCCACTGACGATCAACAGCTCAATCTAGAACTTTTTGCAGCTCTCCACTATCGAACAGGATAGCATTAGAGAGTACATAACGCCTGTTTCAGCCTTCCTTGCATTTGCTTAGATAATTCAGAATTGATTTTAAGATGTGAGTCATCACCTGAACTTCAGTCAATAGTCTGATCCAGCATGGAGCACTTTTTATTTTCCATTAGCACCTTTCACATCCTTTTGCCAGACAATGAAGCTCGATCTGTAATTTCCAAATCTCTCTGTCATCTGAAGCGACATCACTTACTGATGATGGCTGCAAAGCTGGCCAATGGGCTACTGAGGTAGCTATTAGTCAGCTTCTGTTCTTTAAAATAAACTGTTTGATGAATTAAACCACACAGTTTGTATATATTCCACATGCTCACATATAAACTTTAGGTTTCACTCCAGATGCCAGACATTCATCATCAAACTTCAATATTTCCAATCTGAAAATATTAATTGACTTTTGTTGGCACAGCTTATTGCTGCAGGTTAAGATGATAAGTGTTGTCAAAATAAAATAAAATTAAATAAATTGAAATTAACCATTCCTCATAGAAATGTTTTTGAAGGAGTACGCATTTATACTGTGACTTGCCTTGATCTTTTCTGCTTGTAAATGAATAATTTTTCATCTTAAGATGCCCTATTGTGTAAAAATAATTTAATGACTGCTGTCAAAAGGCTATTACAGCCTACATCACAGCTGGTATAGCCCCACGCATTGTGATTAATTGGTTCACACCTGATGATGAAAAAACAACAGCGATATCAAATGTGTTGATTACTAAAGATGAGAGATGACTGAACAAACAGACGATATTTATGCTCAATATCAGCTCAATAACAGTAACAATTAGTTACAATTAGTAGCAATTTATATTCTAGTAAATTCATTAGTATTGTAATTCCCAAAGTCTGCACCTCTTTTGTGCTGTTGCTCACACTGGAACAAGTTGATGCTAAAACTCCACACCTTCATTCTGTTAACCTCGTTTAAGAAATCAATACAGTACATATATTCTGTTGTTCTATTGTATATATTGTGATGCTTTAATTCAGTCTAATTGTTCTGCTTGCACTAGCTGTATGTTGTATCTCGTATTGACTTACTCCTTGTCGCTGCCACTTGGCCAGGCTGTCACTGTAAATGAGAATTTGTTCTCAACTGACTTATCGGGTTAAATAAAGGTGAATTAAAATAAAAATAGATGATAATATTCTCAGTATAGTCAGCAGGCTAATTAGTTTGTTATACAGGTGAGCTAAGCCAGAAATGAAAATTAAACCACAGCCTTGGGCTGAAAGTAATTCATCACAGATTCTCCGTCTGCACCTGACTGAGACGAGACGCCTCTTAAAGAGAAAATAAGAGATAAGCTTTTTACTGAATAAACATTAGAAGAGAGTAAAAAGAGGTTTTGTGGTTCCTTAATTCAGAGCTGCATTTACCACACATCCAATGAATTAGATGAAGAAAAGAACAAATAACATGTAAAAATTGGAATGATTACACCTGAGTGTGCTCTGCTGTCTGTGTCCAGGCTGGTCGTTTGACTTGATTGCAGTGTTGTTATACTGCTGTTTCAATGTAGCCTGATGAGTCAGATCAGCTGCAGTGTACAATAACAGGTTTCCAATGAGAGGGAGGAAGTGTCCAATGAAGTAAATCCCCATAGGATCCTCTTATGCATCCTGATAGCTCAGTCAAAGCCATTTCCAAATTCCCTGTTTCATTGAAATGTGGAGAATTATTTTCTTTCTTTTCTTCAGCCAGGTCTGTGGACACCCATCCTGCTCAAATCAATTTAAAAGAATAGACTGTAAAATGAATGAAATGGCCACCTTTCCAGGAAAAAAAACAATAAAATAAAGCCAGATAAATCTTACAATATTTGTAGGTATTTCTCACCAGCATGGAGATACTTAAGAAAGCAGGGGGTCTCTCTTTGTACTGTCAGTCCACCATGTGAACTCGTGTGCTTGGTTTGTAAAGAGATGACTTGGTTTCAGGTGCATTGCAGTAAATAAAAGAGTCTGTTCACATCATTACAGCATTAGCGAGCGTCTCGGGTGATCTGATCACAAGTGGACGGCTCTAAGTACGTCAGATTACGCCTGGCATTAAGATGTGTCTCCACGTGCATCTCGAGTGTCCACTTGTGATCCAGATCTCAGTTCCTCACTCTGTATGCAAATAATCACGTACTGTACATTGTTTCATTTTGTGAAATTATTTTCTATTCTATTTTTAACACAAAGAAATAAAAAACTTATTGTGTGACATCTGCCGAATTTACAAGGAGACCCAAACAATTAAGAATTTGTTGTAGACAGCATTTCTCTGAACTCAACAACATTTTAAAGGGGGACTTGTGCCACAAAGAAGTAAGTTAATGTTTACCGTATTTGTAAAATTTGACATGTTTACTATCAAAATGTTGTTTTCTATCATTAATTTAGTGTAAATGAGCGTAGCTGCTAAATGTTGGCCAGTAAGTCAGACTTTAGACAAAGAGTAGCAGTCAATACAGTTGATGCTGTCAAAAAACAGTGTGTATACAAGGAGAGAGAGACACCTTAATGATAGATAGATAGATAGATAGATAGATAGATAGATAGATAGATAGATAGATAGATAGATAGATAGATAGATAGATAGATAGATAGATAGATAGATAGATAGATAGATAGATACTTTATTGATCCCGAAGGAAATTCAAGCATCCAGTAGCAGTAACATACATTGAACATACATTAGTGTTAACTTATAACAGTGACCATACGCTGAAATTGACCTGAGATAAATGTAAATTTATGCTATTATTCGTGCTAAACGTCTATACAAAAACTATATAAAAAATAGAAAGTAACTAGAAATAAAAAATGTTTTATACAACTATAAACTATATTAAAAATATAAAGTGACCGTAGAAGTAGTGTTTTTTACAAATATGAGAAAGAACTACAAATGGGGAGGACTGTGTACAATTAAATTAGGCTGTAAACAGATGAATGAAATGAATGAATGAATGAATAAAAGTCACAGTCACCACATGTAGCAGAGGTAGACAGACATGGCAATTACAGAGTGTCCAGGAAGTAGTGCAAAGAGATTTGTCTAATGTCTATTGTGCCTCCTGCCATCACTGAGAGCTGTTGTACAGTCTGATGGCCAGGGGGACGAAAGAGTTCTTCTGTTGGTGGAGATGTGTTGTATTCAATGCTGAATTCACAAGAAGGCATGAATAACTAGGAATTGGCCATAGCGATTTTATAAAGTTTAATCAGTTTATTTCTTTTTGTTTCACTCAACAACTGTCAAAATTGTGCTTTTTTGTCTGGGCATATTGCAGTTTTTAGTTCAGCTGTGAAATCAGTTGAAACAGACAGAGTGATCACAAACATCTGCTTCACATCTGCATTTCATCTTAGCAGGTAAGGAGAGTCCAAACACGTCATTTGCATTACAGTGAACCAAATGGAAATCAGACAGCGCGTTTGGTGTGTTCATAGCGGATGTCAGTTGAGTAGGCGGTTCTTCAATGGCGCCCAGTGCACATTAGCGTTTACACTACAAAAGATATGCGGCCAAAGACCACGTCTGCAAGTGGTTTGAGTGATCTGATCACACTGCACCTTGCTGCATCTTGGTAGTCGTTTAGACTTGTATTCAGAGCTATCCTCTTGTGATCTGATCACCATAGAAACATGTTGTAAACAGGCTCATAACTAAGAGTCTGCAAGCATTTAAGGCCACAGGATACCACCGGTTGGTGAAATGACATGTTTTCATTCATGTCTAGCCTATTATATGACACCTCAAGTTCAAGAAGTTCAATTTTCACATATAATGATGCTGCCTGGTATGACACGGATATATAATTTTATTCTAATGTATTAAGCTTCTGGTGTCTTGCTACAAAGACATTCTTTAATAATCCAATTTCAAAATGAACTACAGTAAATTAGCATATTTGTAGGTGTTAAAGAGTCCTTATGATGCCTTTGTCTGGAACTGAAACTCCACAGATCTCATTTAAAAAATTAAATTTCTCATTTAAATTTAATATTCACAGTGGATATACAAAATATACAGATACCTCATCATTTAAACTAATAAAAATAATAGAAATAAATGATGAAATTGACTGACTTGATGTAAGTCAAGGGATTTTTGATGGTCGGAAAGTTCTACATGGTTGTTGCTGGTATTTACAGCAGCCACAAGCAAAGGTGAGTTCTGAAAAGAAACTGTGACTGTGTCGGGAATCACAATGACCTCAGATATAAAGTAGCCCGTGGTGTGGTGGTGCCTGGAGAAGTGGGTACAGCAGCCCATCCAGCAAGGGATAAACACCCTGTGTTATAAACAGTGACATGCACTCATATTTAGCTCACCCAAAAATGGGCCAGTCATCTGCTGCTCCCCCAGATTTCCTTTTATACATTGCAAATATAAAACACTTCTTATATGCCTGATTTATCGAACAGAATCAAAAGTTTCACTTTCAATTTTCACCTCAAAGACAGACGTTAGCAAGACAGACTAGAGAGAGATGCACTGCAGGCAGCACATCAACTTCAGTTTTAGGGGGCACTATGCAACTTGTGTAGTGAATATGGACCACCCAGTTCAGCCTCCTCATGCCTAAACCTAACCAACCCAACAAACAGCAATGAACACTAGCCAATCAGAGATAAGAGGCAGAGTTTTATGAAAAGAAAAAAATGGCTTGCAGCACACTAAATGGTGTGCGATAGAGAGGATTCATAAATGGTTCAAAGGTCGGTGAAAAACAAGTGGGTGCACTATACCACTGAAAACAGCCTCAACACAAAGATGCCTTGCACCATGAGTTAAAATCAAAACTAAATCAGATTCTTAGGAAGAAAAAGTGATCAATGATTATAAAAGTGTCTTTTTTCATGAGGCATTTAATATCTTTGAATGCCTCAGCATTCTACTGAAACACCAGCTTTATACGCCCCACCTCCACCTCCACCTCCACCTCCACTTCCACCTGCTGCACTCTGAGCTGCTTGGACCTGCCCACTCACACAAGTCAGAGTCCAGGAGCTGACTGAGCGATCAGCTGCTGCCTCGGTAAATCAGCCGCTAAATACGCTGCACGCTGCAGGCTGCTAATTAATTGAGAAACGCACTGCACATGTGCGCCATGCCAATTTCTTATTGTAAATCTGACCCAGAATTCTCGGAGAGTGATCGGACAGACAGTTGGCTGAGCGAAAGGATGAGAACACTTTGCAGCAAGGACGTTCCAAACAGGTAGAAACACAGACAAAAGATTGTACAACCTGCTTCCAGCCTGACCCTTTTAAGCAAAGATTGTGATTCTACTGTGAAAAGAGTGGATTAAAAAAAAAGAATAATATATATATATATATACATATATATATATATATATATATATATATATAATTGAATCGAGGGCCATGTCACATTAGAGCGAACACAGATCAGAAGGAGCTTTTAAAGATGAATCCAGCAATCCATGAGAGTTTTATTCAAGATCTATTATTTTGTTTGCAATACTTAATTACAACAGTGAGAGTGGGGTTCATTCTCCTGCTTTGCTTAGCTGCCTTCACACACACACACACACACACACACACACAAGACATAATTGGGGCCGTCATTTCGTGGGCGCGCTGCAAATGGCTACTCGAAGAACTCCCTCTCACTTTCTGGCTGCCTGTCCGTCACCTCGAGCACGGCCTATTGCACTCGGCCTTTATTCCTTTTAATCATCGACTTCATTTCAAAGATAGGAAAGCTGACATTGAGAGAACCTTTCATTGCCACTCTGTGAATCTCATTGACTAGCATTGTAATAGATGTCATGTGGCAGGATGGAGGACAGGCTGAATTGCTGTGGCTGAAAAGGACAGTAATATGTTTTTTGTCCCTGTGCACAGGCTGAGTTATAGCGTGCATTATGAAGCCATTTAGCCCGACACATGTTAGCTGTACATGACTGGAATGCATTGGATTCAATGTGTCGTCACATCCAGTAAATTAATGAGTATTTGTGTTTAGTGTATGAGTGTGTGCAAGTGTGAGTGGGTGTGCGTCTAACTGATTGACTGTGTTGATATAGAGTATTGATATTGCCAGGGACACGAGGCAGGCTGGTAATTTAGCAAAACAGAAGGTTGATACCGTGGGAACATAATTAAGGATAATTCCAGCGTGATTTGAGTGTTTGCTCATTTTTTCAATTTTACATCAATTCAGTTTTCCGGCGTGTGCCATAATCAAGCACACTGTGTGTCTGGAAAAAAAAAGAAGAAGCTTTTTTCTATTATGTGTTCACTCCCATTCGAGAACAGTACAAAAGCTCAAATTATGAGTTTTGATGTGTTTTTTTTTTTTTTTTTTTTGATACGTTCACTTCACCCTTTAGTTGTAGTTAGAGTGCATCTGTTAGGCTCCCAGTTTGGCACGTCTGTCTCAAAACAACAACCATGTCCCCATTTGAACGCTCAGATGTTCTTCTTCCTGTAATCTTTCGTCCTGTTCATACTGACCACTTAGAGATCACCTCCTAATGTTCTTTCAGTTGAAGTGATGAGGCAACACATTTTAAACAGTTATCTACCATCACTCCTGTTCCCAAGAAACCAGGGATCACAGAACTTAATGACATCAGACCTGACCTCTGTGGTTGTGAAGTCATTTGAGCACCTCATGCTGTCTGATTACAGACTTCCTGTCTGACAGGAAACAGCAAATGAAGCTGGCTGCCATCAGCACTGGATCCCCTGAGGATTGCGTCCTTCTCCTCTGCTCTTCTTCCTGTACACTAGCAGCTGCACCTTCAGTCATCGAGCTCCTCAAGTTTGCAGACGACACCACTCTTGTTGGACACATCTCCGATGCGGATGAATCTGCTTACGGGTGGGAGATTGACCATGTGGTGACCTGGTGCAGCCAGAACAACTTGGAGTTAAATGCTCTAAAGACAGTGGAGATGATTGTGGACTTCAGAAAGACCTCAGCCTCACCTGCCCTCATCAACACTGTGGACTCATTTCACTTCCTGAGAAGAATCATCTCACAGATCTGAAGTGATCTACCAATTATGGTGAACATATGGTTCTACACCTCCATCATCGAGTCCATCCTCACTGCCTCCATCACCATCTTGTACTTTGCTGCCACCACCAAGGACAAAAGCAGACTGCAGATTTATATTTTTGCCTAATGTTTGTTATGCTCCAAAACACTAAGGGAAATTCCTTCTGTGTGAAAATCTACTTGGCAATAAACCTGATTCTGAAATATTTATGTGAAGCTTGTATGAGTTAGTCGCTGCCTTTTAAATACAAAACTCCCTCCTTGTGTGTCTCTGCAATTTTTCCACAGTGAGCTGCAGTGGGACAATAGTGAGTGCAGTTTTGTACAAAGGACACTGTAACTGTAACAGCTTCATTTATCTCACTCGGGCTGGTAAAGCTTCAGATTTGCTCTAGATTTCACACAGAGGGATGACTGTGGATATTGTCCCCCATTATGAAGGGCTTCTTTTAATAGCCAGCACGAACAGGAGGAATGATTACAGCAACCACAAACCTGTTTCAGTGTTCATATGGCCACCTGGCAAGTGTTTTAAGACATTCTTGAAAAATTGTGAAGGCATCCTTTAATGATGAGGAAACTGAAAAGGCCGGAGTGTCCTTAAATCTCATCTGACAGCTCTGCAAAAATAAACCTCATTTCTATAAGACAAATACGTTTTGAATGAAACCTAACACTCAAGCACAAATTAATAATGCAGAGGGCCGTGGGTACAAATTCTTCCATAAATCAGACACACACAGGCCTTTCACAAATAATATAAATGATATAAATAAATAATATACAGGATGTGACCTCTATTTCCTGTCATACAGGATTTACATCATATCACACATCCTGACGTAGAGAAGCAATGACACAAAAGCTTTGTATTTTTCAAAAACAACCAATGACCAAGGATATCATCGGCAATAAAAACCACATACGTATGTCCAAAAAATATTTTTTCAGGAGGATGAAAAACTTTCTCAGGAACTGACTCACAAAATCAACCTAAAACTCTGTAATGAGACACATTTAGCACCAGAAATGAAAATCTATGTTTACACAGTCCTCAGTGAACCGTTTAATATTTGAAATGTGAGCGAACGTGCGTGCATGTTTATTTTATTTTTATGAATCAAACTCAACATGTTATTTATCCAAAGCTCTCCTCCTTCTATCTATCCAACATACATGATGGAACAAAACATCTTTTCATCAGTCAATAAGATTCTAAATGCTGACCACAGACGGAAGAGAAGACGCACATTCCATATACAGAAAAAAGTCACAATCATCAAAAGTAGAGGTACAGGGTTTCCATTGGACAGCAACAATATAAGCCTTCAATTAGGATAGTCCAGTCTGAATGGTAGAAATGGTTAGATAAGACCATGGTTGAAATATACAGTGGTAGTGCAGAGGTCAGACTTTCATACGCCTTGCTGCCTTGCCTGAATTACCATGGTCACCTGACTCCTGGTCCTCATCATGATACAGACACAGCCAGCAAACCA
The DNA here is from genome assembly GCA_946959425.1 of Argyrosomus regius. Lineage (NCBI taxonomy): Eukaryota > Metazoa > Chordata > Actinopteri > Sciaenidae > Argyrosomus > Argyrosomus regius. The sequence continues at coordinate 20,147,345 of OX336902.1, forward strand.
TCCATCAATCTATTATCTGTAACTGCCTATCCTTAACAGGGTCAGGGTCAGGGTCATGGTCATGGTCATGGCTGGAGCCTATCCCAGCTGACTGACAAGTCACCAGCTCATCACAGGGCACATAGAGACAAACAACCATTCACACTCACATTCACACCTACGGACAATTTACAGTCACCAGTTAACCCTCTGGGGACGGACTGGGCGGATCTGCCTAAAAGTGTAAAGTTTTACACATCTGTGAATATCTCTGAAACGATTTATAATAGAGAGATGTGGTTTTTTGCACTGTTTTCCAGAGATTCCGCTGAAGACGGAGATGTGTGGTTTGTACAGTGGCCCTGAAGTGCAAATCACAACGGCAAATCAGAAAACACAACAACAAATCAGAAAACACAACAACAAAACAGAAAACACAACAACAAAACAGAAAACACAACAGCAAATCAGAAAACACAACAACAAATCAGAAAACACAACAACAAATCAGAAAACACAACAACAAAACAGAAAACACAACAGCAAATCAGAAAACACAACAACAAAACAGAAAACACAACAACAAATCAGAAAACACAACAACAAAACAGAAAACACAACAACAAAACAGAAAACACAACAACAAAACAGAAAACACAACAGCAAATCAGAAAACACAACAACAAAACAGAAACGACAATGACATTAACCAAACCGGAAAAGGTAGGTACCCTCGGGCGACATGAATCGTCGCTGATTGGACTGGTCGGTCCTTTGAACCGGAAAGACACGGTTTACAAGTTTTCAAAATATGAGCGCCACCAGTGACAACATAAACGCTGCTATTAAAGAATATTTTGCAGTAGGGGCTGGCTCAATTCGTGGCAGCGGCAGCTGCCGGTTTCTGGGGCATTCATGCTGGATTACTTTTTTAATTCACTTAATTTAACTGAAACCCTGATCTTTCCCCAACATTCACCAAAGTGCTTTTCTTGACCAAACTTTGACCAGAGACTTTGAGTCTAGATCTGAACCTGATCTCTGATCCCAAGCTCTGTACACCACCTTTCCCTCTGTCCACCAGTGAGTGCGGTATGAACGTAGCTCTTCATTCACCCAACCTAATGTCGCCTGTGAACGTAATTTAGTCAGTGATGTTTGTCACCACACTGTAATTGAGAAAACAATTTAGAAATACTGTATATAAAGTTAATTTCCAGGAGACACGGTTCATCTGTTCCAAATGCCAACACTTGAGGGCGGGGTGATAAGTCTGCTGTCATGGAGGAGAGGGAGCGAGACACAACAATCATTAAAAACGGGATAATGGTGCATTTCAGGGCATTTCTTCAAAGAAAGCATTCATAGTGTCTCACTTAGTTTTACACACAAAAACTAATTAACTGGTGGGAGCGACTGACGGACATGACACTACAGTCCATGGTAAGCTTCTCAATCCCTACCTTAACTGTGACTTTATCAAGAAAAAGTATTTCAGATGAATTCATTACCTTTGGGTCTTTTTTGTTTGTTTTTGCATCACAGAATGCAAGAAAAGTCAAGACTGACAAGAACAATATAATAATATAATACAAGAATATCCTTTAATTATAACAAGCTGCACATTTCCATGTTTCTGTTCAACTGCTGTGTCTCAAATCTCAGATGTGAGAGGACTTCAAAGCCACTTCCCTGCTGTTTCATGACATTTGTGGCATCCAAGGGAGGTTAGTGGAGTGACCTGCAAAAAAGAGCACAGGGAACTCTGGGTCTGGCTACAGGGATATTCTAATTAACATTTTAATTAACACAAAATATTGTTAACTCCAGGCCATCCTTAGAGCCATGTCTGGGACAGACTCATTACATTGGATGTTAGCCTCTCTGCTGCTGCCCTCCGACGTGCTACCTGTGAAAATGTCATCCTCCAGAAGAATGAGGAGGTTGTGATGGATTCAAGTCTCTGCTTCCATTACTGCTTGAAACTGAAATATGTTGGAGAGTTACAGTCAAGTGCAGCGTGGGGTTTTGTCCATAGTCAAACAGGCTATAAAAGGTTATAACAGGTCATAAACAGGTTCAGTAAGTACAGGTTACATACAGTAAACGTGTGAACTACATGTTTACAGCAGCAGAGAAGTGTACTAATAAATAAATAAAGCATGTGGGGGACAAGATGGAGTGTGTGCTTTAACAACAGCCTTGCTTCTTACAGTGTGCATCGCTGTTTGATATATGGTGCTTACACTTAAATCCTTCGAATATTCTGTAATTATCATGAAAGGCACAGTTCATAAATAAAACAAATTTTCTCTCTGTATATATTCTTCAACAAAGTGATAGTGATGCTGTGGATTACCAAGGCTAACATAATGAAATCAGTACATAACCCTGTACAGTGAATCAAAACAGAGAAAATAAAGTCTGAGTCTGAGCTGAGCTGAAGTTGTCATCAATAAATGGGCGTAGAAATATACATGATTAATATTCATGATTTTATTTTTTTTGCCAGTGTAAATCCAAAAATGGCTCCGCCCACAAAGCGTCACCAGGTTTACAGTCTTCTGGAAGCTGTAAGATCATGTTGTGAGTGACATCACAACAGTGTACTGCAATTTATTTATTCTTTCTGTTTTTTTTAAGTGTTGAATGAAAAATTAAAATTGCCATATTATTTATTTGGTATCAAATTAAAGAGGATGTTTTGTTTTTTAACTTGTAATTATTCTTTTCTTTCTGTTTATAGAATAAAGCTATATTTGTTGATTAAGAAGGAAAAAATGCCCATTTTAGAAACTAACTGCAGCAACATTCAACAATTCTACTGACATATCGAGGATTAAACATGAGAAACAAAGGGAATGTCACCAAAAGGCAGACAGATAATCAGTCGTCACTAATGACTTTATTATTAATGGGTAATAAATCATTCATTGCAGCCTTACAGGTGGATAATCCATCCATCCACACCTGCCTATCCTTTGGCTGACCCTGGACAGGTCACCACCGTCTGTCACCAGGTTAACATGTTTAGACAGACAACCATTCACACTCACATTTATGCCTGCAGGCACTTTCCATTACACCTGATCTGACTGCGAGCGGAAACACACACAAACACAGGGAGGGCATGCAGAGTGACAATATGACACTAACTTTTCCAGAGTCCAGCTGGATTTTTAACTTTCGTCTTTGCTTAGCACCTTTAAAACTGCACATGCACTCAGCGCACGTTTGCTAACTAACTGTTAGCAAGATCATTAGCTCTGACAGCTTTATTTGTAAAATGCCAATGTGGAGTAAACAGAACAGTAGACAGAGAATGGATCTGTTGTGACTGACTGGCGCTAGCCCCCGGCCAACTAGCAAGTTTCCGTTTACATCATCAGCATCTGCAGCAGTTCACCAATTAGCCTGTGAGTGTAGTCACCGAGAACTAAATATTTCACAATGACTCGTGGATACGTTTCGCTGGTCTGCTTTCTGGTACGACCAGGACTTATCTGCTCACACACACCTGGAACCAGGGGGTAAATGACTCAATCACGTGCCCTTGTTAACCTGCCTACCCCCCCTCTGCATCCCCAAGTATCAAGACCCAAAACCGCTAAATTATTGAGCATCTTTACATTTATCTTTTCCCCTCTTTACAGCTTTACTGGTGTCGTGGGATTGATCCGGCTCAGCCAATCAAATGTGCATTTCAATAAGCACTGTGACTCACACCAGATGATAAGATACACAAGCGCAAACATATAAACACACACACACACAGGGGAGACAAGACACAACAGTCTCAGAAATAGAAATAAGTGAGTCAGAAAAAAAAAAAAAAAAATCATTTCACATGGCAAGCTCTAAAAGGAAAAAAAGATGGAGAACATTTCTCCCAAGCAAAGGCATGCAACATCATTATATCTAACTTATGAGTCACTGTCATAACTTGTGTTATGATTCACTGTCAGATATATATATATTGAAGTAGCCCGGTATTTTTTTTTACATCTGTCTTCATCAACAAGTTCAGTTATATTGTCAGTTTTTACATTGAACTGGAGGGATATAATATGTCCTATTCGAATAATAAATGTGATTTTTCTGTTGATTTTAAATTAAAATAAAAGCTGTAAAAAAATTAGGTGTTCAAATAGGTCATTAGATGTTAGCTGTTCATTCGTTAAGATGTGTTGAGATTGTTTATTATAAAACTGTTTGGTTAATGCACATTAGAAAATTGTCAGACAGTTGCTTCAGAAAATTTCCTCTAACTGCACCTCTTTGAGTTTTAACTGAATAACCTTACCCAAGTAGCAGAGCGAGTGCAGGGGCAGAGGGGTTATTTAGCTGAATATGTCTGGTCTGCCTGATTCACTGATCTTTTATCTGACTGAGGTTTGGAATTAGAATACACGGCCCCGACCACAGCTCTGAAATATCAGCAGCTAACTTCTGCATGATGAATCCATGGAGCTGAAGTACCAGACAAACTCTTTTTTTGTCTCAGTTCTGTCAGTTTCTTGTTGCTCCAGTACCACCTGAAACTGAACCTCGGGAAAACAAACAACGGGGAAGGTACTGCAAATCTGACGAACAATATGAAGTAAGTTAGTCGACAGAAATGCGTCATTTTACAGGAGAGAATCATTAAAACTGGACTGTCAAATGACACACTGACAGGAAATACAACATTTAGTCAGAACATGACAGCTGTTCAACTTCAACAAGCTGATTTCTTGACGTCACTGACTGCTTTAGTTTGTATGTGCCCTATAACTCTGTAAGTAATCCTATAAGAACACACAACATACTGACACACTGTCTAGCAGTGTACAGTGCTGCTCACATCAGAGCTGCTCATCTGTGTATATGCATTTGTAAAAAGTATGTAATAAGCCTAATATGTCATATTCAACTCATGGAAGGAAGCACAATTCTAATCAAACGTGCTCAGGGCTGCAGTGTTTCTTATTTTTGCATTTTACCTTTGTGTGACAAGGAAACAAGTAGTCTCTTGAAATACCTGCATACAAAATAACAACACAGGACAAACAAGGTTTTTGAAATAGTTAACAAAGCAGAAAAAAGGAACCACAGAACTCGATCAGATTGAAGCCACGTCACTTACCCATTTCATTCATTTTAAAGGACAGTGTTCAGAGTGCCCATGAGTTTATGATTCAAATGATTCAATTCAAGTACTTTCTTTATTTTTCTGTTTTCTCTTTTGAGAATATACATGGTGACAAAGGCTCATGAATCATTCCCATCAAAGTTGCAGTCATGATGGTGCTGGTAACTGAAAGCTCTGTTGATGAATGGAACCCTCCCAAAGTGAATCTTTGATTAAGCAGGGCTGCATGATGTTTCTGAACTGAATTTGAAAATAGATAGATTCATAGATAGATAAATGTTATTTTCATTATTGATGAGCCCACTCATTGACTTTCCATTGATCAATTCATTTAATCTATAAAGTCTCTAAATAGTGAGAATGCAGAAGCAAAGAGGGGGAAATCCTCACACTGGAGACACTGCAGCCAGAGAATGATTCAATGATTCATTTTCAGACAGACAACTAATCAATGAATTGACTAATTAGATTTGCACATAAGTTTTATGTAGAACAATAAGCAAACCCAAAGTGCAAATGCTTTTCACAGACTAAGCAAAGTTTAACACTTTATTAGAAACAGGTGTAATGTGCAGGGGCAGGTGGAGTTCATGCTGTGAATCCAGTTGCAAGTGCAGCGCTTGGTGGCGGCAAGTTCCTGGGAGGATGAGCCGGTCTTAAATACTGCAGCGGTTGATCAGACGATGAGCAGCATGTGGTGAGGTCAACACACAGCGACACACAGAACAGAGAGAGACAGACACAAACACAAGGAGAGGGGAAACAAAAGACAGCCTTTAACATAACAAAGAGTATTTTGTGTGAGCTACTGGAGTATTTTAGTTAGTCTTTTTCTTCTTTTTTTTCTCGTGAATTATTTTCCTTTCATTTCAGACACACATTGCTGTTTCTATTCTTAAATCTACGTCCTGTCCTTCCGCATAATCTGCTCTGTGTGATCCATTTCTATGACACTGTTTGATCCTTCATGTTTAATTATGCTCAGTTAATTATGTGCACCTGACACTCCTTACCTGTGTACAATGGGCTGAACTGTCAACAATCACAGAGGACACTGATCATTAGCTGGGGCGCTCGTGCTTGTCGCTTTTCTACGTTACAAAAGAATAAATGTGGACAAACAGCTTTTTTTAAATTCTGCCTCCACTTAAAACAGGAACATTACGAGTGACTCCACCTAAAGAGAATGCTCCTGGCAGAAGAAACCAATATTGGATAAACATTTTGTCCTCAGACAATTGTACACCAAAACATTTTATATAATAGAGTTAAAATGGACAAACAAGAAAATTACAATAATCATCGGTTCAGAGGGCATTCTGTTTGAAATAATTGAGCTGGTATTAAATGAAATGAACAGGAACTAGAAATAGTCAGGTGTCCAAACACAGGAAAAGTACATTAAAAAGATGAGCAGAAATGTTATCACTGTGGGTCAGTGCCGGGGTCAAAGACGTCCTCAGTGGGTAAATACGGCACCGCCGCGTGTGGAAACATCATCAGCGCTGGTGGAAATGTCATTTCTGTGGATATAGAATCTGGTAGAAATGTCACCTCCATGGTTTGAAACGTTATCTCCACCCATCACCAACACTGTTTATTCAAGTCTGTCGTGGACACTTGAGTTGAAGAGATGACCCCTCATCTGTCCCACCAGCGCTGGAGCAACAGTAAGTCAGGCGGCGGCGTGATGGTCTGAGGGAGCAGAGAGGGCAGCCGGAGGATGAATAATTCCTGATCTTGGCTTCAGTTCAAGCGGCGGTCAGCCGTACTTGCTCAGACAGCACAGCTGAGAGCAGGTTCAGGGCAAAGGGAGCACTGGTAGATAACACAGAACAAACAATAAAAATATAGTCAGAGACCTGGATAACAATTCAGGGGAGCGAATAAGCTCAGCGCAGCACGCTGTACATCAGTAACTATAAAGTTGAAGTGAAATCTGAATTCTCCTCACTTTTGTGGGAGGAAATATAAACTGTAATGTTCCTAGTGTTATCGTGCAGTTTTTTCCCCATTTTTCAAAAGACAATTTTTGACATATTGACATTTCCCATGGAAACGGGTAACTGACATCTGCCAACATAGCTAGGAGAAGGGCTGTCAAGAACCGTGGCGCGCGTCCGACTGGAGAACGTCATACTGTTCCTATGAACATTGATACGAGGCAGGTTCACATAGCAAGACAAGCATCACGACTGGAGGAATGAGAACAGGCTGACATGTTGGGTGTCCTTTTTCAACATTCAACATTGTGTTGTTGTTGTGTAATCCATTCATAAAGTGGAGATTAGAAAGCTAGGCTAATGAATGGAAGACTACATTTGTGCCATGTCACAAGAAAGTTCAACAACCCGTTGCTGCAACATTTTGGGGTGTCGACTTGTTCTGCCTTACCAGGAGTTTGATGGGTGCCTTCAGTAGACAGATGCTCTGAGTTGTATCAAGTTCAGTCTGTAAATTTTATCACGACTGTTGTCAAACTTTTAACCCTTTAACGCCTGAATTTATATAGCTGTATATATAAAAATGTTTTATGTGTGTTTTTGCCTTTAAGTAGATCTAGGTTTACTTTGTTAACTTTGAAATGGACTGGAATGTATTTTTTTTTCACATGGTTCATTCATTCATTCAATTCATTTTCCATAACCACTCATCTTTATCAGGGTAATGGGAATGAAATTTCCTCAACCAACAACACACTTTAACTACAGAGGGGCATGGGTTTATGCATTCTTTTAATTCATGGTCGCTCACACAGTCATCCAAACCAGGTTTTCACGACCCCTGGAGGACAATTTAATGTCACTGCAGAAAAATAGAAGCATTTTATTTATTTTGTTTTGGTCATTTTGACAAAATGATTACAGAAATCAAAACAAATGCTAAGAATACAATACATACTGATTTGACATGGAACAAAATGTAAAGGAATACAAAGATCGGTCCAACCTAAAAACAGGAAGGAGGACTTAATAAGACGATTGTTAAATTCACTTGTGTTTAATCCTTCAAACATCATCACGGGATGTGTTTCTGGCAATGATTTGCTTTGTTAGAAAGCATTTTCATTGCTACTTGAAAAATGAAATTAATTGCATGCCCACTCTGTGGTCTCTTAAAAGAAGGCTTTAAATGAGATGAAAAGCATTGCTCAGCAAATGACTGCACAGTTTGAAGTCACTTTCCTTTTGTGGTTTGAATACAAAAAAATAAATAAATAAATAAATATGCTCCCTAAAATCACCACAGCCTTCTGTTGGGCTAATTATTTCAAAAACTGTTGTGCGCAAGATGTAGTTACAGTGTTTATTTCTCTCCACTCTCATGCTATTTGAGATTTATTCAGATGCGAGGGCCACAGTGAAAAGTGATGATGATGGGGCTCCAAAACAAACTCCAGCCGCCTCCTCTGACACTCACAATAAATGGATCTCCTCCCCGCGCAGAGAAAAAGAATGTAATCCGCCCAATAAAGATGTGTTTACAATGGAAGAGTGAGACAACATGCTATTTTCTCTACTTCATATGCCTCGTATTCATTCTGTCCTACATTCTTTAACTGTGACGAGAAGTGCTGAAAACAAGCTGGTGTCATTTCCCCGCACTGCTCGCCTGAGGCACTGACGTCAGGGACGCTTTGCAACTACTATTATGTGCAAAATTTGGAACACATATTGAAACTGCTCATTAGTATTCCACTTGAGTTGTTGGAGAATTCAGCACTTAACCGTTCATTTCCTGTGGTTAATAGACAGAACTTGAAAAAGGGTTTGGGCTGATATCTAATCAATAAAAATAAGTGCTGCATTTTATGCTTTTATATTCTAATTTATTTATCTTTTTTTCTGTCTGCAGCACAGTTCGGCTGGTTTTCTTTCTCCACACCAAATAGGCTCAGTTATATAAAGGAAGAAAGTCTCTGAGGGACAACAGAAGGGTCGTGTACAAACCAAGGACCACATTTAAAAAAGCCTCACTAAGGCCTCCATCCATATGTGCAGGGATCCCAGGGGGACGGTGGCAGCCATGCCACTGGGGAAGTGTCCTGCGCTCTGCTCCGGTTATGAAATAGAAAAGAATAAAGCACTCAGAGCCGTGGAGATTCAGTGGATTTTGTATGCAGTATGTAATATGTATTCAAACAGCAAAAAAACACAAAATATCCTGGAGGCAGGAAAGGCATGGTTGGCTAAAAGCTGCTGAAGCACTTTGCTGCTCATTTACAATCATTGTGTTTGTTGCCATTTCAGATCTATTCAGGCTTGTAAAGAATCAACATGGCAATATACTGTCAACCCACCATGTGTGTTCATGTCTGTACACACATAGATTATGTAGCCCGGGATAAAATTTCATTTGTAGACAGAAGCGTATTCATTTCAGCCATTTAGCAACAACAGACCTGAAATCCATCCTTTCCCCGCCAACCTTCGCCAATTCTCCATCTTTCCCACGCCTGTGCTCAGGCGACAATTCATGAACTTGTGGGTACAAACTAATATTGCACAGGCCTTTTGTATTGATAGCTTACACATGCAAGTGAAGCAGCCATTTGTTTTAGGTTTCTATAAGCTCACAAGCCACAACTTTTTATTCTAAAGGAGACTATTTTTATCTCAGCTGCAGTGCATTTGTGAGAGTGTGTATGTGAGGGTGGGCTCATTAGTTGGTTTAGTTTTTGATCACTTTTAGTTGTTTTAAAGGGTCATTCCTAAGACATACTTTGTAAGAGGAATTAGAAGATAAGAACTATTTAATTCATCGGTCATCACACACTATAATACCCAGGGGCCTCAAACCAGAATACTCCTTTAAACTAGTTTAAAGGCAATTAGGTACTTACTGGTGCTGAGCTGGTCAAAGATTTTGCAATTCATCCTCTGGGAACCATGAATATCTGTAGCAGATATGACAATAATTCATCAATAATTGTCAATACGTTATCTGGATTTATTGTCTAGAAACATGTTTGTCTGTACAAGATGTACCAATCTATCAAGTAGACATGGAGAAGTTATAATTAATCTTCTAGGGACCTCGAACATATGTACAGAATTTCATGTCGATCAATTCTGTCAGTCAGGCCAACACTGGCATCACTAGAGCCACGGAGCATCTAAAAACACTGTTCAAATCAAAGCAGTAGAGGCCGAGATATTCTGACTCTTGGTTCCAAGTATACATCAGGCCTGCAATATGCCATCAAGCACCAAGGCCATGCCCCCTTTGGGAGGTAAGAACAGAACTCTCACATAACAAGAAAAACAGAAAAATGCCAGAAGGCAGGTTGTAAAATAAATAAACACACAAATCCAGATCTTCGGTTCCTCATCCTTCCTGGAAAGGAAAGGAATCCCAAAAGCAGAGCAGGAAGAATGTATGAACCACCATTAAACATCTTCATGACAGCAGAGTAAATTCCTTCTTGACGTTAAATATAAATTAGCTCCTGTCATTTAAATTATGCTGAATTAAATAACTAGAAATAACTGTATTAATAACCAAGGCTTTCACAACGTTCGAGGCACATACGATGCATGAATATTTACAGTCAGTCAGTGAGCTAAACAGCTAAATGATGCTGGTGTCTGGCAATATTTATGAGCTAGACTGGATATTAATTACTCATATATGTCAGTTTGCCTCATCAAAGCTGAACTCAAGATATGTGTAAATATATTTTTTTGGATATCTGTTTACATTTTGACCAGTAAGATACCTCTTGTCACAATACAAATATTCAAAATTACATTGTTAATATCTGTAATGTTAGTTCTAGGCAGTCAAATTTAGTTAATACATATTGGAATAGCTTGCCATACTGGTGACAGTTAATACACGATACCTGGTAACTGAATATGGGCAATATCTGGCCACTGTGCTGGTCCACTTGGAGGGAGGTAAAAGATGTATGACCGATCAACCATAATTATTGAAGGCACTGTGAATGTTTAGGTTCAGGCAAGGTAGCAAAATTATTATTAGACATGTCTGTAAAACAAATGTGCGTTTAATACAAAGTTGTTACAAAATTGTTATTATGTCAAAACATCTCTAGGATCTTTGGTTGTGCTGGTCTGATGTATGTAGGTCCGACATTTCCCAAATTGCAACATGACAGCATCTTTCTTTCCACACTCTATGCCTAGTAAATACACTGATCAGCCATAACATTATGACCACCCACATAATATTATATAGTTCCCCTGTGAACTATATACCTGTATAGACCTGTGAAAGTGTGCTGTGGTATCCAGCACGAAGACGTTAGCAGCAGATCCTTTAAGTTCTATAAATTATGAGGCGGGGCCTCCGTGAATCAGACTTGTTCATGGATTAAAGAAAAAAAAATCTTTTGATTTAACTCTCACAGCGTACAATGCAGAAATTAACCAGTCAAAATGGTGGTTAGTGTCAGCTAATAAAAACGCAGCTACATGCAGCGGACAAGTTGAACCGGATCCAAAAAACGCAGCCGAATGTCACACTACGGCCTCCAATCACATGACCAGACCGGCCAATCCTCCATAGTCAGCCTGAACAAATGACAGAAATCTGTCGTAGCGACACAGAACTTTAATCCATGCTTGTTTGAGTATTGGGGCACATTCCACAGATGCTCGATTAGATTGAGATCTGGGGGGAATTTGGACCATTCCTGAACCATTTTTGCTTTGTGGCAGGGTGCATTATTCTACTGAAAGAAGCCTTTGATCTCCACGTGCATGAATGAGCCTTGGCCCCCCATGACCCGGTCGCAGTCCCCCTTTAAGACACATTAAGCTACGAGTGGGATGCTACAGGTACTGCATATGCTGCTTGAATAATGTTCAGTTTTCTCTTGTTTCTTAAGCAAACAACCAGTCGGCGCATTCCATATTTACTGCTACATATTTAAACTGCTCGCCACTCGATTCATGGCTTCAATTCACAGTCATCCTCACAGATTTGATAGGTGACTCCGGCAGGCTCAGACTAGAATTTGAAGTTCTCCGGAGAGCTGCTTTCAAAATTGCTTTCTGTTTATGACATCCTTCATGTAGACCTTTTATCATTACCTGTGAAGATGAATCAGAAAGATGAGCGAGCTAAATTATAGGAAGAACTTTTGTGATTGTTACTGATCTTTCATATATCTGCTGTCTGAAAGCATTCTAAGAGATTTATTTACCCTTTGGGTTTTTAACCATTTTCTGCCTGAGTGTACGATTTCTAATAATCTGATGCTGCGTGCAGATCACTGAGAGGACACAGCAGCTCCTCTGCAGATACTTCATCATCATTCATGCAGCGATGTTTACCACTTTTTCCTGAGAATGATGAAATAATAAAATGAGGAGCCGGAAAAATCAAACGTTCGCATGAACAAGATGAGAAGAGATACAAGACAAGCCCTCACTTCTACTGCTGTCAAAAACAACAGGGTTAATTACGGTTGCAGAGAATACCTAATTATCTTTCAATTCAGGACCCAACCTCCTCCCTCTCATTTTATAACTCCTTTGAAAACGAGGTCTTCTTATGTCTTAAAATAACCTAAACCTGAGAACTAAGCAGTATCTCTCCTTCTAACTTGGACTCCAGCTGTGTTGCTGAAAGGATTAGCATAGTGTGTTAATATAATGTTCAGTCACTGGTGGTGCCTTCACATCCTTTCAAATCACAGTTTTTTTTCTTAGCATTTATGCTGAGATGTTAGAATCACATACACTTGCTGTGCTGCATTAAAATCAGCTCTATCTGTCCAGTGAATATCAGGTTATTGATCTGAAGGGCTAAGAGCTAAAATGAAGGCTACTAGGGGAAGTGTTGTGCTGCTTGAGACTTTAGGACCTTCATTACCAAATGGGATTATATGGATAGAAACTGGAAAGACAGCAAAAAGCTTTAAAGCTTTGGATAGCATCAATCAGTCTGAACCCATGTACCCTGATGTTAATGCGAGGTGAGTTGCTAATGGTGAGCAAGTCATGTTGTATGAAGAAAAAAAAAATAGAACTGAGCAGATGGCTGGCGTTGCATGTCACAGTTCAAGCAGTGAAAACGGGGAACACGAATGACTGGGCCCAAATGCAGACTAAGGGGCAGGGCAGGGGCAGTTCAAATGATTCAGTGTTTAAACCAAAATACAAAAAGATAGTCAATCAGGCACAGGTCAAAAAAAGCAGAAAAGTAGTCCAGCATTGGCGAACAAATCAAAAAAAAAGAGCAGGTAGAGAATCAGAGAGTCCATGGCGAAACATGGCGGTTCAACATGGTGGGCATAATGATTCTTATTTTCAGCTGATTGCACAGTTATGCATTATTCTGTAAACAGAGCCTCCTGTAAGGCCACTTTCTGCACTGGCATTAACATCAGTACATTATTGGCAATTCCAAGAGATACTGGACTGGTGGCCCAGATGTGGTGAAGCAACCCTGTTTTGTAAAGCCATTACATTTATATACCACTAACTTGTTTTACCAATAAAACTGGTATATTCAACAACATACTTCACATGGCAGAGCCAACACTTCAACACCAGAGGCAGTTGTTCACATCATGAGCCCTCACGTGTGCTTAGCAGGGGTTAACTGGGACTTGTTATGTTGGGGGGGGGGGGGGGGGGGGGTCCTCTGTGGTTTCAGGGTTGCTGTGTGCACATGTATGTGCGCATGGACTGCAAAATATGATTAATCACATTTGACAAACTGTAAATTAAATATAACATACAGCTATATATAGCTATATAGATATATAATATATGCAGCTCAGGCTCTGGTGCCTGCTAATTAGTCCAGCTCTCATAATGTGATTTCCAAATATAAAATGCTATTCATACTATGGCTTGGCTGAATACTATGCCCAGCTATCAAAGTCAATATTTAATCAATAGTCCATCATGCATTGGTTTAATTGTAACTAAACCTTGACTGAAAGTCTACACAAACACTGTTCCTGCTGTTCACTTTCATGGTGTTTCTGTCTTTTCATGACTGATAGGTTAGTTCAGGTTCATGCTTTCATTGCAGTTGCAAACACTGATATCTGCTCTGACTCAAAGGGGAGGCTGGACCTTTTCATAAAATGTGTCGTGAGCATATAGAGGCACCCAGCTTTGCATAATGTTTGAGTCCAGGACAGTCCAATTCAACCCCAGGTGGTCAGGAATACACACATGGCATGGTGAAATGTTAATACAGTCAACATGTCCTTCAACGCCCTTTAAGACCATGATCTTTTAAATTCATCACCGCATTCCGATGTGATGATTTCCGACGTGCGTCATCGCACGGTGTTTGATGACACAACAGTATTACTCATTCACTTTTGCCACACAGCTGTAAACCAACCCCGCTTGCCTCTTCTTACCTCTCACCTCTGACTATCACACCATCACTGTTGAGCTGGTGGGGAAACAAGGTGAGGCATTGGTGAGAACAACAACACACAAAAAAAGGGTATTGTAATTGCATCTCGGCAGATACAATAAGCCCTTTCATGTTGAAAGCCATATTCACAAGGTCTGAGTATCGGGTCGTCCGTCTCTTTTTATCTCTGTCTTTCAAAGAAGCGGAGGAGGAGAGGTAGAGCAGAGTGGATGGGAAGAAATTTGGTGCAAACAACCATGACCCAGTTGACAATGTGGACTACGTTGTGTAACTGCCATTTCATAACAAAGGAGGGTAATTGCAAGTGATGACTTTATGTATCTCACAGTTACTCACAGGAAATGAGTGGAATTTGATAAATCTGAGCACATAGGGTGAAGACATGAGCCACACACACACACACACACACACACACACACACACACACACATACCCTCTTGCTCACATTTACACACAGACATTGTCCTCATGGGGGGCACTGCTATTGCAGAGGCCTGTCAAGCTTGGGGACTGTGGAATATCCATTGTGCGCTTTGTTTTTTGGCGAGATCCGTCTGAGGTAATAGTAGCATGTGTTCCGTCTTTTCCTCTGCACGCATCTGTCTGTGGAGGTGCGTCGATATGATGTATGAAGCTGTTTGCCGAGGCTGAGCTGAAAAGAATGGAGCCCTGCATCACTTAGCATCCCATTGCCAGACACAGCCCCGCCATTACACCTCCCAGAAGTATCAGGCACACCCTCGCTTGAGTAATTTTGCCATCTGTTGACAATGTTTACACGGCGGGTGATTTGTCATCACAAACAGCAGGGCAAAAATTAACAAGCTTATTTATGATCTGAGTTGCATTTGCACAATGAAAATGCCATTGGTCATGTAAAACAGTCAGAACACCATTACTGGTCTGTGTGAGGCGGTGGTTGGAGATGCATTATATCGCTCGAAACTTAATGGTGTGAAGGCGAGTATCTAATACCTGTAAATAATAGCTACATTTCCAAGGCATCAAAAAAATATGCCACTATTGATAGGATATATTAGTTTGAAGAATTGAGATGGACTTTTCCTTCAGTGAAGCTCAGCATCCAGAATTAAAATCCTAGGAGCACAATGCTATTTGCACTTTCCCCAAGAATGTAGCTGAGAAAAGGTCAAACAACAAATTGAAATCTTGGCCCAATATTAGATGTAGAGTGAGAGCTGAAGTGTGGAATGACTATGAAAAAACAGCGAGGCAGAAGAATGGGGAGGAGGGAAAAAAAGAAAAAGAAAAAGAAATCATGCACCGTGCGTCTCAATGGGCATTTGAAAATCCTCGCAGCGCTGGAAAGTGTCTTCTAAGTTATGGGATCGCTCTCAAATGGTACATTCCTGAAGGGAAAGAATCTCATTTTGTATGTATAACTTTGAAAAGGTCACGAGAAGAGCAGACAGGCATGAGAGAACTTGAGAACCATCAAGAGACAGGAGGTCTGAAGAGAAGATCAGGAAAGAGAAGAGGCAGAGCAAACCGCTCTGATGCCCTGATATTCTCTTAACACCTAAAGCGCCTGGAGACACTCTTATATTGTAATTCAGTGTGTGCGTATGGATTCGCTTGTGTACTTGCAAACTCATGTACAGTATTTATCTATCATGCACGATGAAGAGAAGCACAATGGGATCCAAGCAAACAGAGCGAAAAATGAATCTGCCTCATAGATGTCGTTTTCTCACTCATCTCATTTCTAACATAATGGGATAAATATAGCGTGCAAATTGCAGGTGGTCCAAACACTATAACTAACCTGTAACATTGATATTTATCTATACTGTAAGAATTATGCACATATAATTATTAAAATGTTTAACTCTTTTTCAAAGTAACCCAATGATAAATCATATCATTTATGGGATTTAACTCGATTTTTAAAGCTGCATTAATTACAACATTTTTAATGTACACTTAATGTAACTGATGTAATGACTGTATGACTGTACAATGACTGTATAATGTGAAATATGTGTTTTTAGTAGAACATTTTTTTTTGTTTATTTGTTGTTTTTTTTCAACAAATTAGCTGTTTTGTTTTTTTTAGCGTTCAGTGCATGATTCCTTGAACCAGTCCATGGAGCCAGTGCAAACAATGGATGGTGTTACACAATGCACAGTGAGTTGTATATTATGACACACCCACTGCAGTTTGCACTTCAGGTCAATGAAAATCTGCTAACCAATTTCATTTTGGCCAGTAGAATCAGAATGGTTCGATATTTGGTAAAAAGAACTGTAACAGAGCTAGTTCCATGGTAATAGGAAGGGCTGTTGAACATTTTTGTGTCTTTTAGCTCATTGTTTTGCCTTTGTGTCTCACACGTTTCTCAGTATTTTGTTAGCAACAGGAAGCAGCTGGTTTCAGTGAAAAAAGCTCTGATAAACTTTAAGTACACCACCTGCTCAGCACCAAACAGCAGACAGACGTAGTTAAAGACTAACTGGTGAATTTAACAGCTACGAAGCCATCGAACGATATTTTTTTCCTGAAGTGGTGGGACCTGTTATGTTGCTAACATGTTCCAACTTTATGAGGTGACGGTCAATGTTGTGTTTACAGCTTGATCCATTGCCTGAAAACATGAATTTATACTGCTTTACGACTGCTCTGTCACACAGTGAAATAATTCCTGCCAATGTACATTCCAGCAATGGGAGTGCTGTGAATTGTTATGTAACCACAGAGTAGCAATTCAATCTTCAGTCTGTCAGCATTGATTAAGGATTTCCATGCTGTATATTCTGAGCCCCTGGGCTAACTTAGCCCCCTTTCATACACACATTAACTCTTGAACACAGGGTTAACCGAAGCTAGAGGTTCTCAAACTGGGGGGGGGTCACCTCTGAGTAAAAAGTGAAACAAAGTTGAACGCATGATTTATGTTGAGAAAATTTTCTTTATGTTATCATGCTGACCTTCATTTGACCAAAAATGAACTTGGATGTTTTTTGTTATTAAATATTGTTAATATGATACAGACTGTGGGGGTAGGGGCATGGATTTTTCCTGCTTATGAAGTGGGACACAATAGAAGAAGTTTGAGCTAAGCCCAGGGCTACATACACACTGCACATCTACTAGCCCTGGGTTAAACGTCTGTTGGAACAGGCTAAAGCCAGTGTTAGCTGACTTTGGAATGTGCCAGGATTGTGCCAGCATGAAAGCTTTTCCAGCCTCGGGCTAAGAAGGTTCTAAGAATGGTTTAAGCCATGGGCAAAGTGCTGTGTGAGAAGCCCAATATAACACCAGCGCCACTGAGGATGCCACTGCAGGTGTGTTCAAGATGTCCAGTGACCAGCGAGGGTTGGAATCGGAAATGAATCATGTTAGGAGAGGTGAGCTTGGATGAGAGAAGTTGCTACTTACTTAAAGGAAACCAGTGGTAGGAAAAATTGTGGGAAAAGGAATAAATAAACTCATAAAATGCATTGCATCAGTGTTCCCCCTCCAGGGGGGGGGGGTCACAAAAGCAGTTATAGCGGGGTCATAGCGGTCAAAAAATGATTAATGGGATTTTTGTTCTTTTTAATCTTCCTCTTAATTTCTATCAGATAGAAAAATTACTCTTCACTCAAACTAGTGGCAGCTCATGTCCACACTGAGGCCATAAACCTCTGACAATGAGTCAAAAGCATCCAGATAATAAAAGTAAACATGGTTAAACATCAGCTGCAAGTATAAATATGAGCTAATTAGCCTGCTTGCTTAAATCAAATAATCAAAACTAATATGCAATATGCATAATATATACTGTATATAATATGCTTAACCAAAGTCTTTATGTCTTCCTTATATTCCAGCATGCATCATGTTTATGTGCGTGCTGTTGTCATATGGATTGACTGTATGGCCCTGACTGTCACACAAGCTTGGATAAATATATTCCGCATTAACACAAACTAGTCAGACGCGCAACAGAATAGCACGTTAGTGCAGTTGTATGCATGGTTTTCTGATTGCACAGACATTGATTTTGTACGGCTTGGCGAGCAGAATGAGTTTCTTGCACAGTAAGCTCAGAGGCATTAGTTACAGTTTGGATGTCATCTGGTCTCCGATGCAAAAATGAACTGTATTCTTGTCTTGAATACTCATCCAAAGAAAGGTATAAAAAAAGATCAACTGAAAGCTTGATGGGTTAGCCGCCTGAGGAGAAGCATGATTTCCAAATTCCCGATGCCTTCTTTAAGAATTAACAGCAGCACACTGTTTGTTTTCACTTTATAATAAAGTAGGGCTCAGTGTTATCTCACTCTGACTAATATGCAACTTTGCAGTCTGCACACCATCTACAAAGGACTGCTGAATGTTTCTCCGTCACAGGATTTGGTCTGCTTGTCGTTACAGTTGTAAAATGTATTTCTGTCACATCGCGGATATCTGCTGGCAGATAAACCCAAGCAAATAGAAGTCAGCTTGATGAAAGCAAAGCACATCTGCCAGCGAGGTTCTGCCTTTCATAATTTTGAATCTTACTGAAAAGATAAGTCTTCCTTTTTGTAGCTGGGATAAGCTGCGAAGTGGGCTTTTCATCATTCTTTAAAAAAAAAGAAAAATCCCCCACTCTCTCGAAGAGAGCAGGAAGTTTGTCGTAAGGCCACGGCATGTGTCGCAGTTGTTTCTGTGTGGTGCTTTCTCAGGAGATACTGGTTCCAAATGAGTTCTATTACAAGATATAAAAGACTTCTTCACAGTGAAGCGACCAACCTAACCTCATGCTGCTGAGCTGTAATAACTGGACAGAATCTGGTGATTATAATCCTGCATAAATCTGCCAACATCTGTAATTTGTAAATTAAAAATGTCATTTTGTCGTGGACAGAGTTACCTGATAATGCTCTAATCCCATTCTAATTAAACCCCTTTCTTCTCTCAGATGCTTATTAAACTCTTCCTCGTTGAAAACAACATGTATCTGGGGTACTGGTGATTTCACTGAATGTCACTGTCCTATCTAAAAGTACAACACACAGACGCTGTAGGAAGGGATTTGTATCTTACTTGGCATCCTGTTGCGGTATTAGTAGGTTTTTGATGATTCACTGATCCTGTGCTACAGCTACACCTCTAACAGCTTGTACTGGCAAAGGTTGAGAGGCAACTATGGACAAAAAGGGCAGGATTTAGTGTAATATTCAGTGTAATGTTAAACCACAACATGACACTTGAACACTGTCTGTCTTCATGCAGGATCTAATTGCACTGCATTGTGTTTTGTCTAAATGAAGTATCAGAGATCACACATTCTATCATAAATATCTTTTATGCACAGCATTTATATTCTTTATGATTAACATGGAAGTACATAATGTGCCTAGGCTTGCAAAAGGGGGGAACGTTTCCAGAAACTTTCCATGGGAAGTTAAGCTGGGGAATTTTGGAAATATTCCAAATTGGAAACTCCATGGGAATTATAGAAATGTACAGAAATTGGGGGTAATTTAAATGAACTGTATCATATCCAAACATTGATATACATAAACATAAATAAACATTTTATTTTGTCATAAGCAGACATAAAAACACACCTGCATGAAATCTGGTTGTTTTAGTCAACATTATTCCCCAACTATATTTAAGTTCCCTGTCAACCTTCAATTTTGTAAATTCCCGGTTTATTCCTGGTTCATTCCCATAAATTCCCGTTAATTCCCATGGAAAGTTTTCAACTTTGAAAATTCATGCAACCCTAAATGTGACTAATGTGTATTTTTTGATTGCCATTAATGTTTTTGAAAAACACCACATAGCATTTTGTAGAAATAGGTATTTTTACGATTTACCCCACCAAGAACTAAAAGCCCAGATTTACTCTTGTCCAGCAGCTTCTTGCTTGGTCTCCCTCTCCTTTTCTCTTCTTGGCTTCTTCTGTCAACGTTCTCTCAAGTCTCTTCCCCTCTGTCCTTAGTAGCTGCTGAGGCCAATTACATTGCCCGCTTGTCCAGTTCTGGTTAGGGCATGACACTGACAGTTCGGGCAGCCCAGTTAACAAACTGATTTAATATTAGCTAACAGCAGCTACAGTTGGCAGCAGTTTACTTTACTGTCCATCAGGAAACTCTGTAAATCACAGAGAGTTGAGGCAGTACATTGGATGAAAAAACAGGTAACAAGTTTCTCCAGAAAATATGATTCAAAATAAGCAAAATCAATAAAACCTATCAATCAATAGGGATGGCAACGTTGGTTGGTCATCCACCACTTTGGTCCGCTTTGCAATTTGGCACAGACATTCATGGTCACTGGAGGATGAATCCTAATGACTAACAACCCCCTGACTTTTTATCTAGCACCACCAACAAGTTTGGAAGTTGTTGTTGTTTGTTTTGAGTGAAATATATCAACACCTATTGGATGGATTCAATTTGATGAGAACATTCAAGTTCCCCAGAGGATGAACAGAAGATTGACATCTTCCCTGACTTAAGTTAGTGAACGAAATCAGGTCAAAGTTCCAGTTTGTCCATTACTGTAGTTTATGATTAAACAACTTCAAAACTAATGACAGCTCAGTGGCTAACTCATATTTTAAGGTACATCACACATTGATTTTATTGTATTTCATTTACATTTAAGAACAGCAACAATTGACAAAAGTGCTATAAAATAAAACACAGCAAAGCCAAGACCAGTATAAAAGACAAAATGACAATAACATAACAGTGATACTATAGGAAAAAGAAAGCTGACTCTTCTATACGGGTTAAAAGCAAATAAATTAAGATGTGTATAAGAAGGGATTTGAATACAGACAGTGCAGGGGCCAGTAATAAAATAACCATGATCAAACGTGTTGATGTATCTATCCGCAGTTTAAAAAAGATAACAGCATGTTAGTAAGTTTGTCTTTGTTAGTTTTCATTTCATCTTTATTTACCCAGGCAGAACACTTTAGAACTTGTTATTTTTTAATGATGACCAGGGAAATGTCTCACGAGAATAAACGATACAGAGAGTGCAAGAAATATAAACTAATTAAATCATTTCAAATAATTATAAAGACAGACATAAAACATGGCGAGATGAAAAGAAAGATGAAAACAAACAGCAGGCAAAAAAAACCTGTCTAGCACTCCTATCATAAAGCTGATATATACAGAGGGTTAGGGGTTATGCTTGCTTGCTTATATAACTGGTAGCCGTGATACCGTGATTTTTTTTTTTCTGTGTAAAAAATGTGCATTGAGTTACATCAGAGTATATAGAAAATGTGTTGGTTGTGTGGGTTCAGCTGATGGAATAAGGTTCAATCAGTGGTTTATTTTCCTCTCTCCATTGGATCAACAGTTCACCGAGATCAGTAGGTAAACACCAACACTGAGAAAATATATACCAGTCTGAGGTTTCCATTTTAATAGTGTCAAAATGAAGCACACAGAGGCAGCAGTGTGGCGTGGGAAAGTCAAAGTGTGACCTCCTGATTACCATTTTACAAGCTGAGTTAAACCTATTCAAATCTGGAGCCTGGTTTAATAGAGGGCACTGAGTTTGACAGACGTAACGAAAAGATTCAGATCCAGATGCATTGTTGGAAATGTAGGATCCTCTATTTCATCCATTTAGCATCTTTGGAGCTTAACCCATATTCGACAGTCAGGTCATCTCAGCCGTTGCTTTGATTTTGAATATTGGTAGACTTATCGATACTAATAGACTAATTAATAAATTCTTTAAAAGAAGAAGCCATATCGTGATGGCTGCGGGGTGATTTCATTGAAAAATGAATGGCTGCCTTGACAACTTTGTATGACAGATGTAAAGCTGAGTACTTTTTTTCCCCCATTGGATAGTATTCATATTGTATCTTCTGAGGCAATAACTCTCTTCTGTTCCTGCTCTCTACTAGTCTCCAATCTTTCCAAAGGTCAGGCAGGGATCACAAAAAAAAAAAACAAGCGATAGCATTGTTCCCCATAAGGAAGACTGACTGATCTGGTGGAGTCTGAGAGGTTGAGCTGGTCTTTTGGCTGATGTGTAGCAGGTTGCACAGTGATTTCCAGTCTTTCCAGTCAGTACCAGTCTTGACTCAGACTGGCCATTGAGAGCACCAGGAGATTTCTGGTGGCCAACTTACTGGTCTGGAGTGTCAGGCCCGGTGGTGCATTTTGGGTTTGCAGCTCATTACAAAGGTTAGCTTCACTGCGGTAGCTGTTGAAATGGCTGCTGCTCGATGTGTTTAGCTATCAGTGTTTTCAGTTAAGCTAACCACATGGTCTGATTAGAAATGTTGCACAGAGTAAATAGATAATTGATTAAATGAGTGCCAAGACCAAATAAATAGCAAATAGAGTGAATTAGTTAAAAATAAGACTAGATAAATCAATTTGGTTTTCATTTGTTTGATCAACTGATGTAAAGGAAAAAAAAGGTTTATTGCTCTCCTGATCTGTACTTAAAGCCAACAACCAACTCCCAGTGTTATTTATTAGAATTGTAGTTGGATTTTTTGACCTGTCTAATTACCTTTTATGGTGGCATGGTGGTGCAGATAGCACTATCACAACAGCAAGAAGGTTCCTGGTTCGAACATTCAACATTCTCTGTGCAGCTTCCTCTGACAGCCCAAAGACGTGCAGTTAACAGGCTAATTGGTGACTTGTGAATTGTGAATGTTAGAGTGAATGGTCGTTTGTCTCTATGTGTCAGACCTGTAAAGAACTGGCAACTTGTCCATGGTCTATCTTGCCTCTTGCCCAATGTCAGCTGTGACTGGCTGCAGCCCATAGTGATGGATGGATGGATGGATGGTAACCTGAATGGATTGAAAATGGATAAAAGAAGCTAATTCTCACATTCCCCTGCCACCATAGCCCATAGGGTTACACCGGATCTTAACCCCTGGATATGGATATTTATTCCTGTAGCTTTACATAAAGAAATGTAACCAACTGAAATTAAAGACATGGTGGTTTTTGACTGTCATGGATGATTTTGTGAGTTTTGTGTGATAACACTATATAATAATACAGAAAACAGTAAATGTTTGTTGTGAATGTCTGGAAAGTGGCCTGATGAAGGACCAGTCCAGCTCTGGTCCTTGAAGTCTAACAAACATGTTGAATGAATGTCCTTCCTCATGAAACATTTGTAAAAATTGGTTTTGAATCTTGTATAGTCTTCATCCATGATCACTTGTCTTCTTCTTCCATGCATTCAAAGCCATTTATTCATTCTATACAGTACAGCTGAAACGAAGGGCATGGCAGGATTAATAAGCAACTTCCAGACTTTCTTCGGTGGCTACAAGCGATCAATCATGACAAGCCCGTGTTATGTAGAACGGTAGCGGACCCAAAATGCAAACACGAGCCACAGACCAGAATCAGTTTAAACTTTTTATTAGAACTAGAGGAGATAGTACAACTCTCAGAAGTAGAAGAGCAGGATGAGATTTTGAAGTGAGGGGTACAAAATGGTGCAGGGTTTGTGGTGGCAAAAGTCCAGGAGCAGGTGCAGGGACGAGACAGGACTGGACGTGACAGAGGAATGACTGACAGGATTTTCTGAAATACAAGGAGATCAAGGTTAGACAGGGATCACAAAGTAAGCCACAGCATTGTTTCCCACAAGGGAGAGTGACCGGTCTGGTGACGTCCGAGAGGTTGAGCTGATATTTTGGATGATGTTGATTGGACGACGTAAAAACAGGTTGCTCAGGTGATCAGACAATGACAGGAAACACTTCAAAAGGAGGAGGCGAAAAGCCTCCATCATGACACCCCAGACTTCTGTTCTGCTTATTTATTAAATTAAGTCATAGAACGTCATAGTATGTTTAAATAAAATACAGCAAACCCCCAAATTCTTTTGTGTTATGATAACATAAAGCAGCTTTCTTTTGTTTTCTGAGGGGTAACGCCACTGATCAGGAGATCAGGATTTAAAAACTTTGTTGAGTTTGAAATCGTGAGAAATACATGATCAAGGCCAAAAGTTATCTTAAAACGATGTTTCGCTAATTAAGAAACGTCTGCATACTAGTTTATTCATCAAAGACCATCAGCAGTAAGTGCAGTAAGTGCTGCAACTACTACTGATGTCGAAGCACTGCCTGCAATTATTGCACATACATGGTATCACTCTGGAGCAAGTGGCAGTTCCCTCTCATGTAGAAGACGAGCGTCTCCTCCTTCATGAAAATTTCACTAGCGTTTGGGGGAGGGGGGGGATGGAGAGAGTGAGAGCTCCATGCTTCATCGATTCTGTCAGAAGTGTCTGTATGCAAATGACTCTGTCAGATAATCTCCAAAGTCAACTCCTGATATTTAAGCCTCCTGATAGAACATCACCCTTTATCGCAGACACTTTTAATACCCTCTGTTTTACTGTGTACACAATGCTGCACTGAACAACAGGAGAAAGCAGGAGAATTGAATTGCTTCTTTTCATTTCTTTGGCTCATATTTATGCATATTATTTTGGACACAATGTGGGTTCAGAGCTGTGTAAAAAGAAGATTTGGCTAAAGTTGGCAAGTAATACTGACAGACACGAGTGTTTGAGCTCTTTATATCATTCTTAACACACTGCGGTGACCTAACAGGCTCTTGAGTTAATTGAATTCATTCATCTTTTGCCCTGACAGAGATGACTAATGAGTATTACTGTGTACAAAGATCTAAATGTACCGGAAACTGCAGGAATTCTATTTTAGTTTTATTTATTTTTTAAAAAGAAAGGAATCTCTTACTGCAACTATTTCAAAGGTCATATACTGTATTTCACATTTCAAAAAGCCATTTGAGCTGTTACTTCATATGTTTTCTTTTCAAACTTTAACTTCATTCACTTGGTGTGGACATTTGTACTCATCTACGTGATTTTTTTATTCAGTCATCATTCCATCCACACTGAAGCTGAATGCAGCTAAATTTAAACATGTGTTTACTGTCAGAGCTCCAGCAGAAGTGCTGCTTTCAATTTGTCTGCAAATTTGCACGTTTAGCAAATTGAAACAGTAGTGACTGTGAAAGGTAATTTTTGATCTTGGAAAATAGTCAAATTCTTATCATTTTGTCATAGAAATAATGCTGTCTTGATGCAAGAATGGAGGTGTTAGAATTCTAGCATTGTGCAGTTGTTTGGTACAATATTACACTACCAGAACGGTTTCCAACCACAACTTTCCCTCACTGATGGTCACGATGGTCTTTTTATAAACCTGCTGTCTGTGTAGTAGAAATATGCATTTAAATTGTTGTTACGTCACCAGAAGTAACAGAGGAAAGTGGTTGTAGTATTCCAATTTGCTCAAAACATTGCAAACCTACAACAACAAAAATGCACGATACCTTCCAAAACGACTTAAAGAATGCTCTTATTGTTGAGCCTTGACCAGAGCTCCAGGTGTTTAAAAATCCAGGTTTGCATATAATTGCTGGAGTAGGAGAATGTTATTCACACAGGACAAAGTTATGCAAAAACTTTAAAACCAAAGTTTGTGGTCAACATTTTAAACTTTGACTATGAACATAATGTTTTGGGGCAAACCGAGCGGTATGTATAATGTGGAAGTATACTCTGCAGTTTGAACAACAGCCCCAGAGCCGGCAAAGCCAGAAATTTGCAAGCAAAAACATTCTTCATTTGAATACAGTGTATGTAGGCCTAAAAAAAGTAACTGTTTGCCGGTGTGGAGAATTCAGTTCATCAATGGTCAGTTCAGTCAGTAGAGAGGAAGTGCACAGGAGTCCAAGATGTCTTATGCTGAAAGGTTTATTTATGCTTGATCAAGGAGAATGGAGGATTTATTAATACACTCGTCATGCCTCAATTCTGAAGAAGCCATAAAGTCTATAAATGGTTAAGAAAGTATATTTCGTTAGTGGTCTGACATTGTTATCTGACTCTGTAGAGGCTTCTATGTTATGTTATGCACCTATCTGTTGTGTCAAGGGAGTGAGACAGCCCTATGCTCTGACCTCCATACCAATGGTAAGGATGGTGGCTACTTTCCGAGACACAAAATTCTCTCAAGAAGAAGTGAGTGCTCTCATAACAATCTAAGATTCAACACTATCCATGCCTTGACTGATGTTTCTAAGGCAAAGAAGCTAGTCAGGCTGTAGTATCATGAATTAATCCACCAGAAAATGAATTGATTACAAGTGCAGTAATCTTTAAGCTTCATGCCACCATTCACAACAGAGGTAACAGAATTTTAAGCTTTCTGACAGAAATTCAATTTGGTTGCCGTAGTTAACCTCTTACCTTACCTGACATGACTTTTCATCAACAATATTTTTCAATGCACTTGTTCATCATTTGTTCTGATGATTCTGATGAACAAATTTAATATTTCTATCAATAAAATTAATGGCAATTTTTATTTCTGGAACTTGACAACACTATTACAGTTTATAACCACTCTACTTAATATTCCTTTATCTAGCACCCATACCAATTTCCCAATACCAATTCCATTGGCCTGAAGACTAAAGGTGTTTTTAACTTCACTTCTGACAATTTGTTGTGTTGCCTTCATACCTTTTTTTTTTCTTTTACGATATATTATACTAAGAACATTCTCTCCAATTGGGAATATAATGTATTAGTTCCCAAGTTTGACATTTTTTTTTTCCACTGTTACTGTGCCTGGTATTTTAGTAACAGAAGCACTGCAACAACATTTAAAGAAAATGAAAATAACAGAATCTTTATTCGCTTCATGAATAGGAAGTCTGATTCGTTGAAGAAATATCTAACACTGTAATGCTGTTTTTCCCCTGAGGGACTGTAGGCTAACTGAAACAAGGCAACAATCAGCAGCCTTTTTTTTTTTCATTTCATACTTTTTATATCAACACACTCATTCAGCCCTGCAGCTTTCACTAACCTCAAATGCTGAGGACAATACACATGAAACACAAGAAAATATGCAGTGAAACCCAGTCTAAAAAAATAACCAGTAGAAGAATCTGGCTGGCCACCTAACCATAAATCATTGTAGCAATCAATAACTAGAAAACCCATATGGGCCAATGCCCCAAGCATAAACAAAACAGAATCACTGAATCAAATAGTGAGCTAACATCATCCACAACTAAAGCTAATATAGTGTGGAAGGCCTGTACAGATCAGCCATGACAGTAAACATAGCACCACAATTCTCACAACCTCCGATTGAAGAACCACTCCAAAAGAAAATAACAATGGCACATTTCCAGTTCAACAACCTACAGCATTAACAGTCGGCTGCATGAATTGTTCTGGCATCAAACCTTGGGGGCTCTATTTTCATGAATCACTGGTCAACCATGGTAGGTACAGTAAAAGACACAGCAGTAGCAAAAAGTAAGTGCCAAAGGTTGGGTTATTTTCATGGTGATAGGTGCACTGTCAATGGAAATAGTGATAGGAAGAGAAGTTCATCAGAGAAGGAAGTCATGACATAAAATCTTCAATTTTCTACAACAGTAGCTTGCTTGGTGTCGTGGCTAATTGAACATCATATTAACCCACATAGAACGTCTGAAAAGAGTTCAGGAGTATAGGTGTGTTTCCATCTGAGTGTATCTCATATTTGAACCACAGTCTAAGTATTTCTGCAAAAGAAAATGTGAATGAATTCCAGACTTGACTCCCAATCATCTTTTACTTTTATGGCCATAAAACAATAGAACAAACTTTCTCCCACTTGCACACATTTGTAAATTAGTTGTTTGTGGGGGTTCAGTGTTGGGCATGATTGTGTTCTCTGTAATGTATAATTTCTTGACTATTTTATTATTTTACTTACTTTCTCAGGGATTCCAGGTGGAAAATCGCAGTTTGCTAAAACCTGGTACAACACATCTCTTTTCTTGTTTTGTACAAGGTTAGTGTTCTTTGTACAGTGTCCCTTAAACACACCAGAAAGCCACCCACTAAAAAAAATAAAGGTAAACCTAAATATTCCCCATATATAATATTTTGACAATATGGCATTACTAGAAACTAAAAACAAATGCACTCCCTTATTTACCCAGAACATCTTTATGTTTTTGCCCTTTTCTATATTTACTGCAGTGGACCCACAAACTGTCACCTGCTGAGAGGCAGATAGCCTAAAGCAATATCAACACTGTGTTCCTATGTAAGCTGGACAAAGAATATTATTTTGTGTGTCCACCAGCTGGTTTAAACTGTCGGTCATAAGAACCAACGGAGATAAAAAGAGCGATGCCTGCACAGCTCAAACCACAATGAAGATCTGAGAACAACCTTGGAACAAAACTGCTGTCTCTGCTTTAGAATCTACACATGAGAGGTGCATACAATTGTGCTACACACAGACCAAAGAGCTAATCAATAAAAAGGAACTGCATGCACTCTATAGTGGACTGAGAAGCCATAATTGCCACCAGCTTTGATAGGCCATGAAAATTGCATGCAAAATGCCTTGCACCCGCTTTGGACCAGTCAAATCCACAGCAAGTGATGGAAAATTTCAAATCGGTGCCAATGACAAACAAAACAAACCAACAAAAACTGAGAACCTGACAATTCATGTGAAGGTACAAAGCAACCATTGGTGTGTCCAAGACATTGGTAAGCTGAATCTTCCCCTGAAACAAACCTTAGTCATTCCAGCGACATCTAACTATTACCTAACATTAATTAAACCCTTACCCCAGCCACTGTGGCGCTAGGGGAAACAGTTTTGACACAGTGACCAAGCCTTGGCATCCCTTCAATCTGCCTACTAGACTGTTCTGCACTATAATTATCATAATTACTTGTTTCAGCTTTACGCCCCTTCCTCCGATGTCTGTTTCTTGTGATTGTCTCCTCTGTCTCTTTCTCAGTCTTCTTCTACCTCTGGGGGACTGGATAGAGCCACTCTGAGCCTCATTGTTCTGGCATCTGTTCATCTGACCATCCTGAATGCTTACCTTTATCTGGCATACATCCGCTCAGTCCAACTTTGATGTCACTAGTCATTTAATCATTGAATGTTCATGTATTATATTGATATATTATTATATATTTATTCGTCATTGGTAGTTAAATGCCACTTTCCAGCACAGAACTGGCAAGCACATGTTTTCACTGAGGTAAAGCTCTCTGAATCAAAGCGCTTCTTTCTAGACCAACAGTTTTGTGTAGAGATACCACACAATAAAGCTTCAATAGACGAGTTGGAATGCAGCCAAAAGACATAAATGGATGTTTTTTGTCATGTGAAAAAACTGGGCATAGCACAGCATGAGGTTGTTTTCTCTTCAGTCTTTGTTTCTCTGGACTTTTTTTATTTTTTTTTTTTATTGCAGTTTCTCTCTCCACCACATGTATGTATATCCCCATATGATCAACTTTGATCCACAACAACAGGTCCTCTCCGGGTGTTGTTGAAAGGGCATTCTGGGAAACATGAATCTCTGACTGAAGTAAAGACAACACAAACCGCCCTTGCTTAAAGAAAATTGAAACATTCACTAAAGCTTCTAATGCAGCCACAAACATGAAAGCAAACAGAGAGCAAAAAGACTACCATTAAACAGGCTGGGGCAATATATGTGGACAGGAAGCAATGCATTTCATCCTCTTCTTGAGCTGGTGGCTGAGGAAGAAGTCCAAACACTCTTTACAGTATGTGGTACTCTATATTTTATCCATTTACTGGCACTGGTGTTTTCTCCATGTTTTCTTTAGCAAGACAACAAACCCTTTGTTAAAAAATACATAAAATTTCACAATATCTGTTCACTTCCTGAGATTCTCTTATTCTCTCAGACATCGTCATTAGGCAAGTTTAGATCACAGGAATCAAAAATAACAAGCATCTCTCCTCATTATTATTCATTTTAATCCAGTGCAATGTGTGCAATATGTAGGACATTCACCAAAGTGAGTCTAGAGTCTAAAGTGTCCTCACATTAGTCACCATAAACTAAGATTATAGCAGCAAAACTTTAGAATGTTGCCAATATGACAATGTAAAAGTTGTCGCTCATAGTGATGAAAGTACAAACAGTTATTACCTAAATCTGCTGCCCCTCCACAGCCATACAAAGCTTCATAACCTGTCCAGCCCCTTTACTGTGCTGATTCGCTCTCACTGCTCTCATAGTGTTGTCTTCAGTAAGTTAGCGACTGGTCGGTGAAAACAGAGAAGCATTTGGCAGCTAAAGAGCCATAAATCTCCCTTTGGAGTTGGTGGAGACTAAAAACAGAGCTTGAATTTTGGATATACATTCATCAAATGGCCAGAAACACAACTGGAATGAATGATAATGTTGCTTCATAATGGCAATAAGCGACTGTTTTATGTAGCAGCTACATCAGATCTATAGTTTATCTGGAAGCTTGGAGCCAAGGCACAGCATGAACAGCTGGAAAAGTACCTATCTAAGGAAGGACAGGGGAATAATGTCCAACTGGAGGATTTCATTTGTGAGAAATCTATCAGCAACACATCAGTCCTTTTGTTTCTCAGAGCATCTTGTCATGCTGTAGAGAGCCTCCCTGTCTCCATCCTAGCCGTGATTTTTATCTCCAGACCGGACCGAGACTGCTGAGAACAAATGGAGATCAAGGCGACGTGAGATAACCTCAGCGATACATCATCCTGTTTGTATTCCCAGGGAAGATGAAAGGAGTTTCTCTTGTTGTGAGATATTACAACAGCAATACACATACCTGTTTCTGTTAACCCTTAAGAAACTAGGACTCCAAACAATGGAACACATTTGGCATAAACTTTTGGCCACCATAATTCCTGACATACCCTTTATCTCAATTTTGGTCTCTAGTCAGGTCAGTTTTATTCATGTATGGTGTCCCCAAAATCATTTAATTTGCATTATAGGCTTTCATATTTGTGTTTTATATTTCTAGTTGCAGTATCACTTCTGTTGGTTATTGATGTCACGTTAAGTCCTGATTTACTTTGAAACATGCTAACACTGATAATCTGTCATTACACAGGGAAACCATGGGAGTACAATAGGTCAAAGTTGAAATAGGAAGTTGTGATGTATATTTTGGGAAATATATTTTGGGTAATAATGGACTGGTTGCCCAGCAGACATCATGTTCAAGGTGGGAAAATCACTCATTGGATGTTAACAGTAGTGCCAGTGTCCCAGTTACAGGGACTGGGAACCAGCATGGACAATGGCGGGATTTCCCTAAATTAAATACGCCTATGAGTTTCCTGTTATGACATGCCTGCTGCATTGCAAAATGCCCACTGTGCAACCAGCCCATTGTACTGTCTACCATTGTCCTCTTTTCCAAAAAAGTTACTTACTGTAGTTAGTTAACTCTAGCCTGATGCTTGTTAGACCTATTTTAGCAATAGTGGTACAATGAGAAATTGTATCAAATATTTTTTGGGGGTTCTAAAATGTAATGGCCAGATAAATTAAAATAATACCCAAGCTGTCATATACTGTAGTTTTCCTTTAAGTGTTGAGACTACTTTGCAATCCCTTAGGCTCAATAAACCCAATCAATAACCATTTGGATAATAAAATAAATGAATTAAACCTCTTAAACCAAGCTTCTTTTTTTTTTTTTTTTGTCTCTGAAAGTCAATATCTTGTAGAAACAGGGTTTTAGCCATGGCATGGCTCAGGGGACAGCAATGTCAATGTCTTGCCCTGTTGGTCTAGACTGAAATGTCTATGACCATTAGATTGATTGCCATGACATTTGGACTTTGATGGTCTTCAGATGATGAATCATATTCTCTGTGGTGATCTACTGATTTGTCCTGCAGCACCACTAGCAAGTTTTCACTTATCTCATACAATATTTCAGCATCTACCAAATGGAATGCACACATGCATGGTTCCCAGATAATGAATCCTACTGATTATGGTAATCTCTTCCTCTAGTGCAAGTATGAGGTTGATATGTGGTTTTGATAGAAATATCTAAATAACTATGGGATGGATTAACTTGAAATAGCGGTAGACTACGTTTTGTTTCCTTACAATAGAGATGATGTACTGTTACACAAAGAGTGTTCTAATTTCATGCTTTGCTTGACGTAACGATGCTCAGGAAATGTCTTTTTTTTTTGTTTTTTTTTTTTTTTTTTTTTTTTTTTTTTTTTTTTTTTTTTTTTTTTTTGTTTTTTTTTTGGGTTTTTTTTTTTTTTTTTTTAAAAATTCACTACATGCCACTGCAAGTGGCATGCCCGTGCTGACACTTTAAAACCCTACTCAGTGACGATTGTTCAACTTTACTCTACAGCTGGTTCACTTCTTGGCGAGTACTGCAGCTCCATTCAGCGAGGTTTGAACCATGATCACATCTTCACCTCCATCTGTGCATTTTTCGGACATCTGGTCTCAGGAGGACTGCATTTCTCTGGACCCCAGCTGGGCGAATCTGTATCTATATGACCATGATCCACGGCGATTTATTTTCACTAAATGGCATGTCATGCACCACTTATTAAAGCTCCCCATGTTCTTACGTAATGTTCATCTCACTTTTATGACCATCTTTTAGCTCATCTTTATATAACGCATTCAGTGTTTCAGTATTATATTCATTAATAAAATAATCAACAATTGCATCTAAAATATGTCTTTTTATCCATCACCGTCTCTTAACTGTGAGTCTGTGGATTATTGCCTGCATCGAGGGTGTTCTAAATTAAATTAAAAATATGTGTTGTTGAAGACAGCTTATTTTATGGACTTGAAATTCCATTTCCTCTCTTGAGAATCATCTCTTCTGATTAGATCTATTCGTGTTAGTATCTGAGATACTCGTAAGTAATTTTTAAAGTTACCTGCCTGGAAATTTGTCAACATCAGTCTCTATCAATAAGAGCTTAGACATACCAGTGTGGCTGTGTGGCTCCTGAACTCATACAAGAGTGTGGACAGTACTCATTAGGTTTTTTTTTTATTTAAATTTTCCATTGTTTTCTTTATTGCATTTGTATGACCTCTGCTTGATTTTTTTGGAACCTTATAACTGCATTTCTTGACTATTTTTTGACTGCACTAGGAAACAATGAACAACAAACTATAGACTACAAAAGGTATATATATTATTATAATATAAGTAGCTCTGCCTAGTAATGAGTCACTGGATTTTTACACACATAAGCCTGAAAAAACAACCACACACAGGGCTTATAGCCAATGTGAAGAGATGCCATGTAGCAGCACCCTGGGAGCAGTCAAGTTTTTGGTGCCTTGCTCAAAGGCCACCTCAGCTGTGCCCAGTAGGTGAACTGGCACATCTCCAGCTACCAGTTCACATTACCAGAAGGATTTCTTCATTTGGTGAATTCACAGAGGCCAGCACAACCAGAGTGCAGAGAGCCTTGCGCTGTGTGAACCACCTTCTTGATAACGGTACCTCCTTTGCCAGGTAATATATTATTCATGAGTAGCTGTATTCCACTCTCACTTTTGTCTGGTACAAAGCCACGGAACACAGCCCATACAGACAGATCAAGAGACGTACTGCCTAGCTAACCTGCTTTTTTTTTCTCTTTAGTTTCATCCTCTCATTGAAGTTGTAAACACTGACGCCAGCTTTTTTTGAACAGGTGAACACATTCTGGTTAAGTCTTCTGGAGTGTATTCCAGACAGCACGTTCAGTGAAAACTTGAATGGTACCATGGTAACTGGCTTTCTGTCTTACAGACACACAGTTTATCTCCTCATTGATTCACTCACATCAAAGAACATATGGAAGCTCATTAATTACCAAAGGTTTACTGTCAGAATGAAACTCTTGGTGGGAAATTGATTTGTTTGTTACTCAGAATGATCTAAATACGCTATCAGTCATTTCTGTGAACATGCTGAAATATCACAAACATCAAGTGACCTTCAGCTCAGAATCATGCATGCCCCTCTGTGATGTTTGTAAAAATTGACATGAAGCTTTAGAAATGTTGATCAGTGAATCAGTCATGATGCCATTGTGATGTAACATAATTTCTATAGTGTTGGAGATTATATGTTCAGATTTCTGAGTGAGCAGGATGTTGATGGAGCTGAAAATATGAGAGTATGAAAATTAGGCTGTGTCTGAATGTGTTAACAGCATGTCACCGACTGTTTTGTTAAAGCAGCTGAAAGAAAACCACTGCATATGGAGTCATAGGAGTGTCATAAAAAGAATAAATCTGTAAAAAGCAATAAGAAATATAGAGAAATATATAAAACAATAAATACATGTATAAATGTATTGTAATACAATGTACTGTATAAAAACATAAAACATATATGTATAGCACAATGTGTATTTTTTAAAGTCTTTATTTTTTTGAATAAATTGTATTTTTCTCTGGATATTTTTTTTTATCCCTTCGTATCACAATTTCCCTGTTCATTAAAACTGATGCTGGTGGTTTGCTTATTCATTTCTGTCACAAAGACAAGATCACATTCCAGTTTCCACAGAGTTTATTAAATGTTTGATGCACAATAAAACATGTCCTCCAATTATGCATATATTATTGAATTGAAACAGATTCATTGAGCTTAAATAAGGTTTTGTGGTTTTTTTTCTTCTGTCTGCGACAATGTCTGCAAACATCTTTACTCCTGCTACAATTGTATTTTTTCACATGACAAACTAACCTCAGCATGATGTTCTGCTAATTTAAAAAAAAAAAATGTGATTTTGACAAGACAAAGAAGACAAATACATAACTGTGTAGATGAAGACATCTAGCTGTGGTAATGACAGGAAGGACCAGTCAGTGAAAATCAGAATAGCACCAAAAGAGAAAATCATCTTTAATTTATGAACAATTAGCATAATGGATACTTTGAACTTTAAAATGTGGCAAAGGATATAACCCCATGGAAATTGCCTACGACCATAAGAAATACCTTTTTCCCCCTCTGAGAATGTTTTAGAAGTGCAGGGAGCAGTAATACCATCATTTCCTCCTCAGACTCCGTGAGGCTGACTGCTGCATCACTCTGAGTTTAGCTCAGTTGTTAAAGCGCAGGTTTGCCAGAGCAGCAGGAGACTGGACTGCATGGAGGGAAGTTATTTTAGGGGTTAGATGACTGTCAGTCCAGCTACAATGCTGCAAAACTTTCTTTCTTTTCTTTCCTTCTTTTTTTTAAATCCTGCAAATAGCTCTGCTTACACCGCTCTGACACATACTGGAGTCTGGATGTGCTCACAAATCCATCTCTTAGCCAAGCAATGTTAACTTACATATTTCATACTGGGCTGACAATGACAGACAGATTTTTTTCTGCATAAATTGCAACCTATTGACCCAACAAAAAAAGCACAATGCTGCCTTCAGGTGCCTGTCAAATTGGAATTAAAGGTTGAGTGTGCAATATAAACAAAGTAATAAATATGACAGAAAGCCTTTGACAGACATTTTTCATCATCATCTCTCTCTCTCTCTTTCTCTCTTATGTATTTGATTTTTACATTCAGAAACCTCGTAAATAGCTAGAGTGTCCGCCTCTGAGGGACAACCATAGGCTTTATATATAGTGCAAGTACAAAAATAACTTTCACACACTAGAATAAGCAAGCTTTATTTCATTTCACGACAAGAAGAATGAAAATATCCCTCAGTAACTAGCTTAAAATGCAGAACATCTGTATTTCACAGGCACATGATCCCACTTAAAGGTATTGTAGTCTTATGGAATGTATGGGCTATAAAAGTGGAGGGTGAGTGATTGAATGGCTGCATCTGTCCACACCACATCTGTCCTCTCCACTTGCACACCCCTGGACTCAATATACAGTTCCTTTCGACCTCAAGCGGAGTCTCCGCAGACTTTTACAAATTTTGCTTGTAATACAGATTTCACCTATCAAAGATGATCCAGAGTTCATATTAATATTACATTTTCATTTAGTCATTTAACTGACACTTTTATCCAAAGCGACTTACAAAAAGGGAATCAAGTTACAGTGTGACAAGGACATGTTAGTGCAGCAGTAAGTACTGTGACAATTGTAGAGGGATAGTTGGAGAGGAGGTCCTCTCTGAAGAGCTGGAGGTCTTCAGGAGGTTTTTAAAGGTAAAGAGGGACGCCCCTGATCTGGTAGGAACTGATCCCACCAACGGGGAACAACAGACAAGAAAAGTTTGGATTGTCCTGAGTGTACAGGTGACAAAGCCAAGTGTCATTCATTGGAGGAGCACAATGGTCTGGAAGTAACATACTATAAGGGCATCTACGTATGTGGTTTTTAGAACTGGAGACTGCTTTGCAGACATTGGCGATTTCAATTTAATGCATGTTGCTACAGGTAGCCAGTGGAGTTCAATGAGCAGCAGGGTAACATGCCCTTTTGGGTTGATTGAAGACCAGGCGCACTACCCTGTTCTGGATCATCTGAAAGGGTTTCAGATGATCCAGGCTGGGAGGCCGTCAGGAGGGCATTACAGTAATCAAGTCACGAGATGACCACAGCCTGTATTAGTAGTTGGGTAGCATGTTGAATCAGGTAAGGCCTGATTTTTCTTATGTTGTAGCACAACCAGACAACCGAGGCAATGTGATCAGAGGCAGTTGGTCATCTATCATGACTCCTAAGTTCCTCGCTACCGTGGTAGGAAAGGTAATGTGGTTTTCCCACATTTTTATGTATAACATTATCAATTTACAGAGGTTGAAGATTTAAAAGTAGAGAATTTACACAGGTTTAGTAAACTGTCATTTATAATCTGCAGAGGTCGACGGTATACCTGGTGTTCATCCAACTATGAATGACAATGTAAGGATCCTCAGTTGAGGACATGACACTAACATGTTATTGGCTTAGGTAATATTATGTTAATGCTCACCTAAAGCACATTATCTATCTTTGTCACAACACAGCGGACCCTGTACATGTCTTGCATAAACTGACAGCGATATTAAACATCAAAGTGTGTTTCCGGGTGTAGGAGGGCGCTGCTGTATGTGGGAAAAAAAAGTCTATGAGCCTTTAATGTCCCGAAAGAGAAGTCTGTTAAATGTCTTCAAGTGATGTCACTTGAGTCATATTATCAGGACACCTTGATGCCTGACAATTAATTAATTATTGAATGAATGCATAAAACACTATTGCTCTGCTGTGCAGCCATACCTGTGTTTGTGTATGTGAGAGAGAGAGTGTGTGTCCTTGAGAAATATCATAAAATCCTAACAGCTTTCAGAGGTGAAAAGAAGGTTTGCCCTTTGAGAGATGAAGACTGTTTATCGCCATCAAAACAAGAAACTAGAATAAACAAACGCCGCTGAAAGATTTATCATACGGAGGTTAATACAAAGTCCTGTGGCTGTTGACGGTAAGCCGGTGACACGCTATTAGCCTGAAGCAATTCCATCGCATTGACACATAACTGTACACGAGTGACCCTAAAGGCCACATTTCATTAGCAGCATTCCCCCTCAGAACACTTTATCTGTGTTGTAATTGTTGTGGGATTTGGCGAGGCGGGGGCAAAGGAGCACTGAAAATGAAATTGATGTTCAAACAAGGGAGCAGCTGTCAGGAGCAGCTACCTGGGGGGTATTTCACTGAGGAGGCTCGTGGGGGGAAAGGCAGGACTTCTGTTGATGAAAGCCTCACTTCATTAGCCGTGACTCGGTCGTCTGCTTTGGTTCGGTTTCACCAAACTAACTAGTGACTCCTAGTTAGGATTAATGAAGTCACAACAGGTCTATTGGATGTTGTGCGTGCTATGTTAAAGCAGGCTGAGCAAGTGGCGGCTGGCCCCTAAGCCACAAAAATAAAATAAAAAATAATAAATAATAATATTAAATCATTCATATTTTCAATATTTGTGTGTTTAAATAATGTTATACGTCCATTAATATGTGCAAATCATGATAGAAAATCCACTGCGCAGCAATATGCTGTCCCCTGTCTGCATGTCTCAGCTGCTCTGGGGCGCTGGAGAAATCGCCCCGAGGAGGCGCATCTATGTAGCAGTTAAACCAATCGCTAATTTAAGGTGTGAACGTTTGACATACGATTTAGCCAAT
This sequence comes from Argyrosomus regius, assembly GCA_946959425.1. Taxonomy (NCBI): domain Eukaryota; kingdom Metazoa; phylum Chordata; class Actinopteri; family Sciaenidae; genus Argyrosomus; species Argyrosomus regius. The sequence goes on from OX336902.1 coordinate 20,185,786, forward strand.
CAGCGTCCTCAAATCTACTCCGGAAAGGGCGATTATTTTATCGCCCCAAGCCAGCTACGGCTAAAGTTAGCAGCGCCGCTAGGTACAAGCGCTATTCTACATGACAATGGCGTACGTAACGGTACTCTTCTAAGACCCAACCTTCACTACGGTAAAATCATTCCTTCAGCATTCGTTTGAGAGGAGAACTTTGCCGGACAAACACCAACCATTTTCACTCTGCTGGCATACTTTGACCTCTGGTACTTATGTGTAAAGTTATTTGTAACTAGTAGGGCTGTTTTCGACTAAGGATTTTCATAGTCGAATCTGATTCGTCAGATTTTGCCGTGGTCGACTGATCGTTGAACCTGTTGAACCGGACTTTTTTCCGTTTCAAACAAAAGAGCTCATGGTAGGTGTGAAACAAATACCTTTATTTATTTAAAGCCAGATGAACAAAACTGGGCATATCAAACATCAGTGTGTTTAAACGGTAGTCTTAGCTTCTTACTACGTATTAATAAATCACCCACTGCAGTTGCACAATCCAATGAGCGGAGGTGAGCAGCACACTACAGGACCGTTAGCATTTACGGATTTATTGGTTCACAATGGCTACTAAAAAATCTTCCAAAGTACACTGTAATGTGCTGCTCACCTCCGCTCATTGGATTGTGCAACTGCAGTGGGTGATTTATTAATACGTAGTAAGAGGCTAACCCCTCCGAAAATACACTGCAGCGGAACGGCTCCGGAACTGCTCCGCTCGACAGCGGCACCGGCGGAGTACGCTGTCAGCAACGACACCGTACTCCGCCGTCCTCCAAACGCACACCTCATTTTGAACTCTTTATTAACAGAAAGTAGGCAGATTTTGTATCAAAATAGGCTTTTATATAACGAAAAAAAGACATTCTCTGTAACAATTTATGCTCAGCAGCCGTGGGCACCCCCATATAGTCAGAATGGTTTTCCGACGATTCAGACCTCTCCGAATCGAATCGTCGAATAGTCGACTATTGGAGGTCAGCCCTAGTAACTAGTGTTAACCGAGAGGAAAAAAGGAGGGGAGTCAGATTTTTACGGGTCACGTTTTACATCTGTCACAATCTGACTCCCCTGTTATATTAAAAATACAAGATGTAACACCAACAATTTTCAATCTGCTGGCATACTTTGACCTCAGCTACTTACCTATATAGTTATTTGTAACTAGTGTTAACAGAGAGGAAAAAAGGAGGGGAGTCAGATTTTTTCTGGTCACAATTTACATCTGTCACAATCTACCAGCCGCCACTGGGCTGAGCACTTCACACACTGTGTCCTTCAGGGCCATGTGCATTCTGATGATTACAAGGGTCTAATGACCAAAAACAGGCAACAGCACTGCAGCCTGATTAAGAAAGTCAGAGGGTGCACTCTGGCAGTAGAATGCTGATCACATCAATTTGTCTAATCAGTGTAAATTTGCTTTAATGAAAAGGACACTCCCCACACCACAGCTTTATTTATTTATTATGAGTTTCTCAAACTCCAATAATATATAATTTCAGCTCAGCTCAGTGGGCAGACCATGGAATAAATTGGAATTCCAAGAAGTATCTAATTATACCCATAACTAAATGTTACTGTATTTATTAACGCATGACATGTAGGATTTCAGTAAGTGTATATTAGTATCATGTACATATACACTATATGGCCTTAAGTTAGTGGACCGTTGACCATTGCACCTAGGGTATATGAGCTGGTTGGACATCCTATTCTAAAATCATGGGCATTAATATGGAGTTGGACCTCTTGGAACAGCAGCCACTCTTCTGGAAAGGTTTCCCACAAGATTTTGGAGTGTGTCTTTGGGCATTTGTGCCCATTCAGCCAAAACGGAATTTGTAAAGTCGGGCCAGTCTAGTTCCTCCACGCCAAACTTGTCCAACCTTGCGTGGTGCACAGAGGGTCAGTCATGCTGGAGCAGCCTTAGTCTGACTGTTGCCATAGAATTGGAAGCACCCAACTGGCTAAAATGTCTTTGTATCCTGAAGCATGAACAAGGGCCTAGTCCAAACTCTGAAAAAAAAAAAAACAGTCTCAGAACCATTCTCTCTCCTTCACCAAATTTAGGCACTATGCATTTCAGTCAGCAGGGTTCCGTCAGATTACTTTATTTTTTTATTAAAAAAAAAAAAAAGAAAAAGAAATATTTCATTTTATTTATTTTTATTTAAATTAAATTAAATTAAAATGTACTCAGAGTCATTGAATACAAATGACCATGATTCTCACCCGGTTAGCCACAAAGTGGGTTGCATAAGAAACCGCGTATGACAGATGCGATAATAACTTAAGTTTTAAAATTGTCATGTTTTAAAGACATAATGAAAAATGCAAGTAGTCCTTGACACACTTTTTTTTTTTTTTTTTCAGATTTTGGGGTTGATTACATAATCCATAATTGCCCAACAATCGTCTACCACTTCACGACTGAGCCGACTCATCATGTCAGCAGATTATTTTGATGAAGTACCCTACTATCAGGACAAAACAGTGAATCTGTGTCCAAAAACACATTTCTTACTCTTTTATTCTACTACTTCCTGGTGCATACATCTCATTGTACACAATACGTGCATCTACCTAAAGCATCAATTACAGATTAGGGCACATAATAACACACTCAGTCATCAGCTTGTAACTATAGAGTGCCTAAAGTCCTGTAAGGTCATATTTTTCTTTGTGAACAAGGTAATAACTTATCTTAATGACCTTTGTTTCATCTCTATTATTTCCTGTCTTATCTTTACATAATATACAAATCATCAAATACCTAAACCTTTGTCATATTATTATTATTAGATTCTTTATAGATCCCATTGTTATATTTTTTTATTTAATTCAGTTTAATACACCTGTAATATACTGTATAATGTTACCTTATTTTTATACTATTACACTCAATCAGTACTTTCTCATTCATATTGTGTATATTTATATATACCCATATACTTTATTTATACACGTTCATATATATATATATATATATATATGTAATTCCATTTACATTTTTCTTTATCTTATTTTATATTCTTATAACTGGTGCTGTTATTGTGACAGTGTTCTTATAGCTGAGCTGACCTTGTTTTTTCTCGTCCAACACATTTCTTTGTACCACTGACCCATGTGTGAACGTACACGTCTAATAAAACTGAACTGAGACAGCAGAGTTTAAGAGTTAAAGGGTTAATAGAGGCAGAATTGACCAAAACAGAACTTACTGTCTAAGTCTGACTGCTTAATCTGACTTTGTGGAGACACCCTCTGGTGTCAAACGCAGCCCTCATCTTTTCATTTCCCGCCCTGACACTTCCCTCTTCCTCCCTCTCGGTCTGTCTCCCATCCTTGATGACTGGATGTCTGTTAGGATTGACTTATGACTCCAGCTTAACTCTTGGCCGCAGTAAATGTCCTGCTGATAGTTTTGCCGTAATATCGCAATTTGTCTTGCCGGTCACGGTGGGCACTTTTGGAAGACAAGTGCATGTGAAGAAGGCCCAGAGGAGCACGGGTGCCAGGCAGGTGAAAGATGACAGGCGGCATGTCTCTTTCATTCAGCCGAGCAGCACGGCTCGCCTTGCTGAGCTGAACAGCAGGCACAGACACAGTGGCACTTCACCTAAATTAATAGTTGACCTGCTCGCCACGTTGCCGAGTGAAGAGTTATGGCCGGAGAGCCGCAGCAGGACAGGCAGCAAACATGGCTAACAATAGGGCGGTGGGATGTTTGATGAGCGGAATCAAAGCAGAGGCCAGTAGGCTAAGATGGATGGATTAGCTTTGTTATCAGAAAGGCCACGGAGGCGTTGTACCGGCCATCCTCACTGGCTTATCATCACATCCAACTGGCTAATCCAATTCCTGGCCTTCCCTGTCCCTCTGCTCCATATTCAGTGATGTTTCTAAATTTGTCGGAGCTGACTGAAGCGGCAGGTTTAAGGATTTTACAGCTTACAGAGAAACTTCTAACCCTTAGACACACAGGTCATTGGAGTCTACACTCTTCCAGGAGTGGGTCAAATATAGATATATTAGACATATTAGATGAATTGATTAATAACATATTCTTTTCATTCTTTATCATTTTGCACAACATCTTTAATTCTACACAAGAATTACTAAAGATTTTAAATGTTTATTTCTATTATTCAGAATCAAACATTTCTGAAGTGTCATCAGCTTCATATCTCACAGACATGTCACCACATAAAAATACAAAATTAGGAAAGTTTTGCAATGAATATAATATATATGATCTAGAAAATATATAAGCTACAAAGCTGCTTAGTTATGTCAATAATTCCACTGCAACCACTGTGTAGTGATATTATTGAGCTATAAATTAGGCTAATTTCCAACACTTTGTATATAAAGATATATGTACACAGCTGAGTTGTGGCTCACACTGAAGATTGTACCTGCAAGATTAAATTCAATTTAATTCATTTTTATTTATAGCGCGCTAAATCATAACAAACATTATCTTGTGACACCATATAGAGCAGGTCTAGAGCGTAGTCCATAAAATAATATTTATAGAGACCCAGCAATTCCCACCTTGAGCGAGCACTTGCCAATGGTGGCAAAGAAAAACTTCTAAAACAGAAAAAAATTAAAGCCCCCAAATCCCACTGGACATGGCTGCACCACAGCCGGCAGAACTGATCGCACCCATTGTAGTCAATGGTGACTGTGACCATTTTGATCATTACTATGGTCACCAAGGTCAGAGGATAGGCCTGTCTCACTCTATAGACACAACAGATAGGTACATAATGTAGAAGCCTACAGAGTTGGCTAACAATGTCAGACCACACATGTTGCCTTGTTTGTAGACTAATGATGGTTTATGGACATAGAGTGGTTGTGTCCCTGTCCTGAGAGTATATAGATGAGTCAGAGTGGACAGCTTCTTCAGAATTGAGCTGTATCAGGTCATGACAAGTGTTTGGATAAATCCTCCATTCTCCTTGGCCAAGCCTCAATAAACCTTTCAGCATAAGACATCTTCTGTGCACATTCTTTCTGCTGACTTAACTCTTGAGAATTCTCAACCTGTGCAGACTCCAGATCCTAAAAATAGACAAAAGGGAAAGACTATAACTACTGTATGTAGCGTATGTACCTATGGTAGAAGCACAAATTACCAAATCTGAGCAAATTAACAAAGATCTCCGGGCAAAATGCTCTGCTTCTGAAACACTCCTGGTGGGGCATGGAGCTATGTGGTGAATGGACCAAAACATTGTTGTCACAGAGCTGTGGATGGTGGAATTTAGGAATAAGAATAAAAGGTTTCTATGAATTTCCACATGAAAATCATGCAGGTTAAGGAACTCTGGGGTAAATAAATAAATAAAGGAGGGGAGAAATCCGGTCAGGATAATTTTTATTCCAACTAACAATCCAAGGGTTAACCAACAATGAACATATTTGTATTGACACGTGTTCAGGAGTACATGTTTTGCAGTCAGTCTAATTTTTCTCTCACTTCAAACAGATTAATACATTTTTCATTACCAGTGCTGAATCTTTCCAAACTTTGCCTCATTATTTTACTCCTCTCAGTATCTCAGAGGATCAGCACACATTTATTACATTTGATTTGCTCTCAAATGAGCTTTTAAAAGCATATTTGGGATTTCCATAGACATGAAAAGAACAATGTAGAAGGTTTCAAATCCCTGAGAGGATAATTAATTTTGAAGAAGTGAGGGTTTTTTTTTTTTTATCGAGCCAGGTTAGTCATGCAAGCATGAAATCGATATGACGTGTAAATCAAAAATAAATTAGGTTTTCTTTTCTTCTCTATGAACAATCATTTCAAATTAATTGCAGAGTCGACTCCATGCTTTAAAGTAATGGTCCAGCTCAGATCCAGGACTGCTTTACATAATGCATATAGCGCGGCCTGGATTTAAAACAATTTACTTCTGGGGTTAACCAGGCTAATGACATATTCATTTTCTGCAAGGGGAAGCTACACAGTGCATAGAAGTAAATGAGCTTTCCATTGTCCACTGGCACCCCTCCACCGCTCTATGAGCCTTGTCTTGGTACAACAAAGGCTGGGAGGGCTGAGATTTAAATGATAATGGGATTGATTCCTCAACTTTGAAACTATGGTGTGAAGCTCTAATTAATAGCTAGTGCCATCTGGTCGATGCTTTTTGAAGGGCATGAAGTAAAAAACACAAATATAGTCATAAAGACTTCTCAGCACTGAAGAAATGAAAAGGGTTTTAGACTGCTACAGCCCAGTCTTCAGATTTGATATTCTATTGATCCCAAAGGGGGGAATTCACTCTTCTCTTTGCCCTCTTGTTGAGGAGGGTAAGTCAGTGGTCAGGGTCATCTACAGAGCGGCTCCCCTTGAGATGGTCTGGGTTCAGTGCTTCAAGTGTAGAAAAACAACCCAGTGATGTCAGTCATGGGTTTCTCAAAGCATGTTGTGAAGCTTGGATGGCTCGCTGCCATCTTTGTCGGTTACTGACGCCAGGAAAGTCAAATATGGTCATTCTTTTCTGTGAACCATAATAACCGTTTCATAAAAACATTCTCAAAATATTAAATATACATTACACAACATAAAATTTGTGGCCCTAATGTCTGATATTCATTTTTCTTTCTTTTTTTAAAAGAGAAAATGGAGCATGAATGAAACCTCGCACTGTCTATTTTAAGGCCTGTATACGTAATCACATTGGTCTTAAGTATAATGCACCACAGTGCCATGCAGCTCTGATCCCACTCACAATGAGGGGTTATTCACAATTACTGGCGTCATCCTGTTGCTAGGAAATGCATTGCTGCTGTCACTCACTCTGGGTTTTTTGAACCACTGTGTACATGGTAAAGGGTAGAAAATGCTTCTCTAGCCAGCGGGCAAACGTACAAAAGGGAGTCATTCAAAGACGTTTCCTTTCTAACCCATCTCCCAACAAGAGTTTGATCAATCAGTCAGCTTGCTAGACTCTCAGGTCTGTAACTATGGCGTCATTGCCACTGTCCTCTGCACAGACCCCCATTAACACTTACACAAAAAAAACCCTAACTTTCAAACTGGTTCTGATCATAGAGTCCACGTAGATCTACCAGACCTCCTCCCAAAACTTTTTTTTGCTCGTCTTTGTCATCTTGACTTGTAGAAATTGGGATAATGGTTCACATTTTCCTACAGCCTCAGCTTGAAGGCTTTCATGGCATGTCACTCCTAAGAAGAGTTCACTAAGAAAAGATGTAAGAACAAAAAAAGAAAGCATGTGAGAGAAGATCAAACCCTGTCTTACTTTTACATCTGCGTACACCTGACCAATCACTACATAGAGTCGGTGTGAAAGTTGATTGAGGATATATGTACCCCCCCCCCCAATGCCGGTTAGCACATATTCGATATGGACCTAGGAACCTTCGGCAAGCACTTTTCATTTATCATTATGCCTGTTGTTGCAAATTTGCAACATACCGAAATTTCTATCAAATTAACAATCTCAACATAATTTACCATCTACTTAAAGGCAAAAACACACATAAAACATTTTTTATATACAGCTATATAAATTCAGGCGTTAAAGGGTTAAAAGGGTGTCGGACGAGCGTATTGACCCCTGCAGAGTCCTTCAAAAACCAAAATCCACTCAAAATGCGTATGTTAAGGTAATCCATTGGAAAAAGTCATCTGCTAATGCTGTGATCTGTGCCTCAAGGAGCTCTACACCTTTCAGCCATGATAGTGGCTGACTGATTCAATGACTTGCTCCAGTTCAGTCTACCAGTCTGCTCTTGTTACCCACACAAAAAAGTTTGATGGAGTATCATCATCAGTTGACGGGAAGTCTGCCCACTCAGTCCAGCAGCCTGTTGCCCCGCAGAGGTCTAACCTTGAGCTTCACATTTGTTTTAGTTATTCCTACTAATGAGGACCGCAGGCAACACAGGCTGGAAGATGGAAGGATAAAAGAAGTCTGTGAGGAGGGAGTTAAGACTAAGACAAAATAAAACATGAAGCCCTTGCATTTTTACCTCCAACTTTTTTTTCTTGTCTTCTCAAAGATGTCTTAATACCACCAGCATGGCATCACAGAGAGAATGCAGCGAGCTGTGTGTGTATGACAGTGTTTTTTCCCTGGAAAGTTTATCTGTCCACTCCCATGGCTCACTCTGATTCTTGTTGCCACATCCAATTTAGACTCTGTCTAGAAGGACTGCAGGGGCGGCATAATCACTCCGAGCTTCATGCTATGCGATCTGACACAGGAACTGCCCAAGACGTTTACCTTCACCGGTGCGGCCCCAACAAACACACACACCCCCGCACACACAAACACACACACCTAAACACTTTCAACAGAGTAGAAACATCAAGTGAAAGTGTGTAACAGCAGCACTGTGGTGGAACTTGGTTGAGTTTACCATGCTCAAGAATGGAGTCCTTACAAATGATTTAGAGATTCATGACTTTATTTGTGAGCAATTTTGGAAAGCTCAACGTACGCTCAGCTTTTTGAAAATGACAGAGCATGTAGGTCCAATGATTTCAAGTTTATCATATCCAGATGAAACCCAGCTGTGATGACTTTTGCATACACTCTAGAAGTCTAGAAGTGCTGGCGTGTCCATCACAGGTCCTTGGTTATCTGAATGGAATGAATGGATATATCTAGCTAGCAGTCGGCTGGGTTTTGCAATTCTAAGTGTGTGGCCCTGTGCGTCTTTGTTAGTTCCATGACAAATCTCATAGCCATTTGTTTGGTTTTTCAGCGCACAGGCAGATCAGTCCAGAGAGTGGTGGTATTACATACAATGTTCCATGAACTAAAACAAACAAAGCCGAGTCATTCAAAGGAAGTTCAACTTTGCAAGTTTCACTTAACAGCTTTTTTCTCAACCCTTCGACCGCCCTCTTAAGTGAAAGGAGTACTGGAAAATCATCCAGTACAGGAATCGAACCTTGAGTTGAAAATGTTTTATTGCAGATGTGTTCACAAGTTCGAGAAACTCAGCACTGCTCTTTTACCCACACATTATTCAGAAGTTGAGGTTAACATTTGTAGTTTTGAGTGATATGTCTCATAAAATATTAAAAGGATTGACAGCAATTTTGCAGAGATGTTCATGTTGCACTCTGGTGATCCTCTGACTTTTCCTCTAGCTCCACCATCAGGTCAAAAATTCCAAAATTGTCAGATTCTTTGGTTTGTGACCAAATACCTGCAAAACTAATAACATCCCCAACAGCCTCTTTACTTTATCTTTAGTGCCAGTGAGCAAGCTAACGAGCTGAAATAAGATGGTGAACACTGCACTTGCTCCACATGAGGATGTTAGCATCATTGTGAACAGTGCCATTATTATTTAGCTCAAAGAAAGGTCATGCCAAGTACGGCCTAACAGAACCCTTCACTGCTAGATTGCTGTAGACTGTTAGTACTGATTAATATTGGATCTGTTCAAGATACATACAGTTTTAAAGTGTAAATGGGACAGAAGTTACCTATGACATCTGAGCATGACATTGCACATGAAGCAGACAATCCTTTACCATCTTTAAAAAGGTAAATCTTCAACTTACAACATATTTAATATTCAGTTTTGATCTTGCCTCATGCATAATTGGAGTACATCTATAATCAGTCAAGCACACCACACATCTAAGTCTTGCATTTTATGTTCTGCTGGTGAATTTAACTACAAAGTTAGGTACATTATCAGATGCAGGAGACTTCATCCATCATTGTGAATGGTCAGAATTCTAATTTCAGGTTTCTAAGTTTAGTAATAAGACAGAAACAGGTGTTTTACTCACAGATTCATTGATTCATTGATAGACCTAGTTAATGTCTTCTGAAGTTGTGATATAATTTGTCTTTTGTCAATCACAACCCAGTGAAGCCAACAGATGCTTCTGCCAGATTCAGTCCTAAGCAAGCCAAAGATCCTCAGTGATTATATACAATGATGTCTAATTGGCAGTCTTGTCTCGTCATTTGTAGTATGTTAACAGCAGAGACAGAAAAAATAAGAACATGTTCATAAATGTAACAAATCGGGGAACTCTACCTCACATGCAGCAGTCACCAGCTATTAAAAATAAAACCCACTTGTTTATTTCAGCCAAAGTGTTTTGGTGTCAGTGCAGACACTGGATTTGTCTGGAATCGACCAATCAGTTCTAACCTAACCCGATGTCTTCACTCAGTGGCCTCCTGGCTGAGCCTCCGGTGCAGCTGCCAATCAGAGCAGCAGCTCATTAGCAGATAAACTGCTGATGTGAAACGACACCCAAAACAGACTGCTCACTGGTAGGAGGGAGAGACAAACAGAGAAATGACTCATAATGCTAATGGACTTTTACTAGGACAAAAGTAACAGAATGTATTCTGTGCATACATACATTAATTATACAGGTGAAGTGCAAGATACCGCTCCAGTGAGCATACTTTGACTACTCATACATCAAAACATGAGCTTACAAATTGCTCACAAGTTTTATTATATGCCCAGTAAACGACAGATCGAGTTGATATCATGTTTCTGATAAAGCAGCTATATTAAATTAATTGAGTTGTGACAAACTCTGTTCATGCACTGAGGCCTAGTCTCATGTCAAAGTGTGTAATAGACCTGACAATTTACTGGAGGACTGACCGTGTCAGTGTCACGTTTTGCCTCAGCCAGATGTGTAAAGTGATGAAATCCATGTAGGGAGAAGGATGGACAAACAAAACACAGGATCACCCTGTAGACCACTGTTTGAGTGATTCATGATTCAATTATTTAAAATTAGATTAAAGTTATGTTAATTAACGTACATAACGGACTGAACCTACATCAAGTGCTAAACATAACTTATGATCTTTTCCTAAACCTAACCAAGTAGTTATGTTGTGTAGATTTAACCAAACTGTGATCTCACCAAGTTTTATTTTCAGAGTGTAACCAGATGTTGCATATTTATTGTTGCTTCTTGACTGCACAACATGTTTAATACTGTCTCCATTCTTACATCTAAAACAGGTAGTTTTTTCTACATATTAATGGTAAAGTTTGTTGAATATTACACCCAGAACAGTCGACCTTTGCTGTACATCTATCTTTTTTTTTTTTTTCTATACATTTTTTTTTTTTTTAAGATTATTTTTTTTGGCCTTTTCAAGCTTTATTTCTGATAGAGACAGCTGAAGAGTGACTGGAATGTGGAGAGAGAGAGACGGGGAATGATTTGCAGGAAAGAGCCACAGGTTGGATTTGAACCCTGGGCTGTCACAGCAAGGACTGAGCCTTTGTACATGGGGCGGCTGCTCTACCAACTGAGCTAACCGCCGCCCCATTTTACTATACATTTTGATGGAAACCCACTTCAAGTTTTCTTTTCCTCATTAATCAGAAAATGCAGGAATCTATCATTACCCATCATTAAAATGTTAGGGTCAAGCTCGTTAGTAGCAAACTAAGCTTCTTCTCCTCCTAACAGCGAACTGGTGATGTGTTGTACTGTTGTAGTCAAGGCAACCTAAACCAAGACCAAGTCCAAGACCAGAGTTTCCTGAGACAAGACCAAGGCATTGAGGGGTGGAGACTAAATCAAGACTAAGACCAAGGCAGGATCAGACACAATCAAGACCTGGACCAGACCAGTGAAAGTCAAAAATAACGCTGTGTCCTTACCAAGCGACAACTTCTGTGGCTATAAAGTGAAGCCAATGTGCCAAAACTGCAATTCATCAAACTTCCACTTAAGGCTGGCTCCAGAAGTGAGTCAGTCTCCATAAGTCCCCATGTTAAAATGTCCAACTTCACAGCAGAAATAAACATGTTTACAGCCTGGTACAAAAAACAGTTTTGGTCTCTATAGATAATTTCCCCGTTCATGACAACTGTACTGAGGGTGAATTTTTATACAACTTACCTGTTCAAATTATATTAAGCCTCAAGGTTAATATCAAAACAGTTAAAATTTAGGTTAAGTTTAAAGTTATGCAGAATTAAGAGAGTGGCCGATTTGGTTGACAGGCGGGCGCTGTTACAGATGGTTTATTTGAGCAACCACGCTTCATTCAGCGGGCCTCAGCTAGCCAGCCAGCTTTGCTAGCATCATGTACACTTACTTCACCTTTCTTTATGCTTCCTTTCTAAGTGCCGATAAAAAGTTTGACATGGTCTCAGCCGTCTTAGTAAGTATTGCACTGCCAATTTACATACTGCTGTGTGTTTTTCTTTGGATGCCATTTTGCAGATGAACTCTTTGTGGTTTTAAGGAGCCGTATTTTATTACAGGAGACTTGGCTGACATCTCCAGCAGACAGCCAAGCTTCATCTCCTTTCACCTGCATTCATTTTCTTGGAGTGCGTGTGAAGGAGGGCGAGGAGGGGTGACAGCCGTTAACAGTAACAAAAGTTTCAAATTAGAAGTGAGTCAAGTTATTGGTCGCGTTTGAAGCAGTAAGTTTTACATCCAATCTAAGTAATGCAATGCACTGATTTTTCCAGTGCTCCTTCCTGGTACTTGCACTGCTGCTCTTGAATTGCGACTGTCCTTGGGGGGACGGACAGCAGAGAGGCAGGAGAGAAGAATAGCAAGCAACGACAAAAAACAGGGCTTGCTTAAAAATAAGGAAAGGTTGATGCTGTTCTAAGATGACAGTTTCTCTGACACCATTTTGTCAAGGTTTAAAATCCTGGCAGCCCATTTCTCTCAATGAGTGTGCGAAGTGAAGGGAGGCAGAGGGAAAGATCTGAGAGACTTTGTTGAAGCTCCACTATGCATTCATGACACTGGAGGATAGCAGCTTTTGCATATTTGATTAAAACGGTCGACATGTTTTTTGTTTTTTTTACTGTTAATGGATCTCAATCCTCTTGAAAAATTCAGTCTAGCTGTTAGCCTGTTAATGACTGGATGTCTGCCTCGACACAGAGAACCAGACATGATGCAATCCGTCCTTATTTTTTCAAAAAGAGAAAGCATTTTTTAAAGCATTCTGTTTTAGACGACAATTTAAAAAAACAAAAAATATATTTAATTTAACTACAATTGAAAAAACAATTTAAAATTTAAAACTGACTCACATATTTACTCCAGTTATTTTTATACACTCAATTAGTTCTTGAGTGTATAAAAAATGTTTCCTTTAAGCTATTATTCATAACACTAATGATATTTCCCATGTTTTTTAATCCAGTTCTTATTTGAGAGGTTGCATAGATAATTGAAATTTGCACAAAAGAGAAACCCTGACAGCCTGTATTACAATCTGGGGAACTGAGGGGTTATACAAAGGTTGCTATTGGTTGAAATAGTAGTAACCAATAGTAATATAAAAACTGTAGGAGTCTTTGTGGAACTTAACTCATGATGAAGACTAAATGTCAGCATATATGTGCGTCTGTCTCATGGAGGAATATTACATCAGAACCCCTTTAAAAAATAACAGACATTGGTATGTGCAAACCAAAACTTATCTTCAGTAATTGTTGCTGTCTGAGGAAAATCACATCTACTGTACACTTTTGATGATTTAGACTTTTTTTCTACATATGCAATGTGCGTATTCTCTTCCGTCTATGGTCAGCATTTTGAATCTTACTGACCAATGAAAAGATGTTTTGTTACATCATGTATGTAGGACAGATAGAAGGAGGAGAAGCTTTGGAGTTTTGATCCAAGGATAGATGACAAGCTCTGTGATCATCATTTTTTCATCCTCCTGAAAAAAATAACTTATGGACGTATGTGGTTTTCATCAGACAGTGAGGAAATATAATGTCTGTATCCGAAGCCTGATTCCACTGTGATGGCCTTATACAAAGCACACATTCCTTCAGAACAATGAACACACACTGTAAAGCTGCCATGCTGCCAGATGTGTATTAATCCACAGCAGAAAAGATTGCAGTACTTCCTCCAGCTTGAGTAATGTTTGTTTGGCTGGCTGCTTTAAGAAATAACGTGAAGCTACTGTATATACCGAGGCACTTGCAACCAGTTACTAGAGATTTAGGTCTTAAATAGAAAGTCTTGAAAAGTATTGAAAGAAGTAGGAAGAAGAAACTATTTGACACCTACATCTTAGCTTCTTCTGGAACTTTATCAGTGAATGGAGCATGTCCCGTTGTCATGGAGACACTTCAGATGTCATTTATTTATTTTTTCCAACTTTTTCAAAGAAAAAAAGAAGCACATCAACATGTTTCATTGTAAATACTTAATCCTCACACCACCTCACACTAGCTCCTTCTCTTCCCTAATTAAATGTTACTAAAATGAATAATGATTTTCTTTCCTTGATACTGAACGATGTTGAATGATTAATGAATGACCTTGACGCACTTGGCTGAGCCTCCTCTTATAAATGAAAAACACATCAATGCTGACACATTTCTTACGAGGAAGGCATTTAATGTTTGTTGTTCGTCAACTTTTTAAGTTGCTCTTGCTGCACTTGTTTGCGTACGTATTAAAAAAAAAATTCTGTTTTCATCTTTATGAAAAAAACAACAACAGAGAAATATCAATATAGGAATCAATATATGGTCTCACGCCTAAATTTCATTTTATGGATTGAAGCTAATGAATGTTGACACTTCTATCCTCAAGTTCTTTTTTTCCACAAGCTGTAGCTGCATTTATGTCTGTCCTGTCAGCCCTATTTCAATACATGCTGTATGCAGTTACCTATTTACTGCGGACTGATTCATTGTCCTGTTTGAAACCACTGACTGAATGAAACAGTGTGATATGGGTAGACATTTAAATTAAATGTACAATTCTTTTGCTGAAAGCTTCCATAAAGGAAGTCAATAAAAACTAAAACAAAAAAAGAAACTAAAATCTGCCTGTTCAGCTGCTTCCGCTCTGTACGGTCCTGATGGACGTGTGTTTCCTCAATGTGACATTGCTGCTGTGAAGGCACAAACCACACCGGCCTGAGGCAGTGGACAGCGGCAGGACAGAAAAAAAAACAAAAGAGATGAAAAGGAAATTTCAGCAAACTCAGTAGTGGCCTCCAGTGACAGCACGCCATCACTGTTGAACTTCTGTTGAAAGTTGAAAAGACCTCTCCCGTAGAGTCGCATTTGTATTTATGTAGGCCATGGAGCTTGATCAGATGGTAAAGAATAAGAGCGATCATTAATGAGGTCAGGGTAGCTGGATGGAAAGACAGTTCAGAACAGGAAAAATATGAGGCCTGGACCTATGCATTATCAAGAAACTTCCATCCCTCTCTTAGTTATTAATTTGCAGACAAACGTCGCTCTTGGTTTTGCTGAGGTAAAAGTTGTGGTGTGCTAAACTTTTAAAAGTTAAAATCCTCATTTGAAATGGAAGCAAGGAGGTGACATTTTTAACAATGTTACAATCTAAACATGGTGCTCTTTATTATTAATTATTATTAATGTTAAAAGTTCAGCATAAGACCATTTCCTCGAGAGAGGCTATTCTTCAGTTTAGTATGCACACTAGCACAATGCTGTAACCAACCACATTAAAAACAAGAATACGGCTGCCGTGTCCAAGAATGGATCGCAACTGGCTGCTAGCCAGGGAGAGTATGATGCATGCCCGAGAGTGAGGGATTCAAGGAACTGATGTTATTTCGGTACCTCAAACCTAACCCTAACATGTGTATGTTATGCCAGCGATAGCTCCTGTGACTAACTTCAATGCATTAATGAACACCTTGAGGAGAAGAAGGATGAACTAAAATTCAACACCGCTGTGGGAAGTCATAAAGTCACTGAGTTCAAGTATTGAAATTACAGTCATCATCGGCAAACAGCCAGACCTACTCGGCTCTTACTGCCCGAGAAGGAGGCTGCTTTCCCGGGGGAAGTGAGCCGTAGAGTCCATTGGGAGGACTGACCGGGTCACGGAGACTCTTAGAAAGTAACGTTGTATTTCTCTCTCTCTCTCTCTGTCTCTCTCTCTCTCTCTCTCTCTCTCTCTCTCTCTCTCTCTCTCTCTCTCTCTCTCTGTGCCTTTCTCTCTCAAACACAAACCAAATTAAACTTCTTGTTGTCATTATTTTGCAGCACAGACTGAAGTCAGACTCAGACGTAGACGCTGCTTCATGAAATAAACCTTGTTGTGCTCGTTTTGCCCTCTTGGAGGTTCAGTGTCTTCAATCTGGCAACCTGCGTTAGCTTCAGTCTGGGGAGGGGTGTGTGCAGGGAGACGACTCTCCAGTGTTTTGAATTTGAGCTGCAGCGTCCATTTTTAACCGTTAGATATCGGTATTCTGTACAATCTTACATATTGTATCTTTAATGTCGGCCAAAACCAAGTTGACACATTACGAGCTCACATTTACTGACAAACTCAGTAAAATAAGAAGACCTGCTGCTGATTCACTCCTCCGTCTTCATTTATTAACAAGTGTGGGAGAAAACCCTGAACCGGCCCAAATGTCTTCAGGTCCTCTCACACACTGTTTTTCTTCAATAAAACACTTGAGCACAATAGAGTTCAATGCAATATAAATTTACTGTAGTTCAAAAAGAGTGGAGTACAAACACACTCAGTGGTCCATGGATTAACTGACTGCTTCTCACACTGCATTCTCTTTTATGTCATTCACATTCTCCTCCTATTGTGGAGCTTAGCTATGATTCCCCCCTCACCCACTACTCCTCACTCCCACCTATGATCTCACCCTTAACTTTATACACCATTATTTCTCCTTTCAGGTACTTTTGGATGTTCTCCAGACATTCACTGTTTTTAATGGTGTCATCCTGACCTTCTAGGGAGTTTTCTGCTACTCCTTGTATACAATAGCGTGCGTTCCTTAGCCTCAGCCTTGCATGCTGCACAATAAGTAGAGCACTCTCTGTTCTCTCCAACATTGTTTATGACTGTGCTGCTGAAAAAAAAGTTTAAAAAGTTACCGTACGAGTATATGCTTATTAGGTTGCTTACATGATGATTATACATCATCTAATCCATAGAAGTAACTGGTTATACATTTTCTGTGAAATGCAAGCTCACCATTAAAGGCTAACCAGGTTAAATCTACACGCCAATTTCAGAGGGGAACTCGATTTTACACATCAAAGCCTGTTTACAGGTCTTTGGGAGTAGCACTACATCAGTGAAACAAAGCATTTTGTGGCTCCAGAGGGAGCTGCACAAAGTCTGATAAATTACCACAAGTAATGTCACTTGAGCCTGCTTGTAATCTCTGCTTTAGGCTACAGCAACTTGAGGCTATATCAGCCGCAACTAGTATAACACCCGAATATTTGACCCAGTTTTTCTGTTTTTTAAAAAACTGCATACATCATTTTCTTGTCCATTTTAGAGGCAGCACAACCAGCTATCATGGCATTATAAAGCTGTTGTGGTGTTAGCAAACACAGGAATACAGAGGGCAACATTAGCATTCATATGAACTCATGTTTGTGTCAAGTGTAGCCAGAAAGCTAGACTTATTTTCAGTGTCAATATGCTTTTCTTTGTTGTTTGTCTGCCAGACAAACACTCTCGTACACACCTGAAGCACACAACCAATTAAGAGAGATGTGCGAACTGAAAGAGGCTAAAAAGCATGAGGTCAGAGAAGAGGAAGACCTGTGTATTACGGGGTCATGCTGGATCTCACACTGTCAGATGTCCAGCAAACAAACAATCGGGCTGGCATGGACAATACAGTCCGGGACTCGGAGGAGAAACGGCTAACCATTGGCATTAAGGAGTGTGGACCAAGGAGCACATGAAGTAGACAGTCTCTCCAACCAGCAAGAGAGTGCTGGTGAATGGACAACCTCCAGTGACCAACCTAATAATGGTAAATGGACTGTCTAGTCTTCCAACCTCTTGAGATACTTTAACACGATGTATCTCATTCCCCCATTCATACATTGAAGCAATGGCTGCCATGCAAGGTGCCAACTGCTCATCAGTTTTAGGGAGTTAACCATTCATATGCAGCCTTCAGGAGCAATTTCAGGTTCAGTATCTTGCTCAAGGACACGTCAACATACAGACCGGAGGAGCCAGGGATCGGTGGTTCGATCCCCATCTGATTAGTGGATGACCTGCTCTACCTCCTGGGCCACACCTGCCCCTCAAAGGACCTTAGTATAAGGGGCTTTTTTTAGACTGTCTGCTTCTCTGTTATTATTAATGGGAAGAGATTGTTTTACTGCTGCTGCCTCTTTTGAATAAAGACATGACAAAGACTTTAAACAGAACCTTGCTGTGTGTGCGTCTGAATCCAGACTGGGGTTCAAAAGTAAACAGATGGTGTCTACTTTGTGAAATTTGTGCCCACCTGATGAATTTTTCCTCTGGTTTGATACCTGAGAAAATATCCTTAGATTCTGCAGTACATGCACTGTAAGGTATGTAACCTTGTTTGGCTATTTGGTGCAATACAATATAAGTTCCGGGCTGGGTTCTTCATGCAGGTCTTGGTCTTTCTGTTGCAGCTTCAGTTTGTGATTTGGGTCAACAGGATGTCTGGATTTGTTGAATATGTAAACATTCACCAGTTAGTGAGTAGGAACTGAAAAGTGTTGCTATGGTACTCTGTGCAACAGCCTCAAAACAGACAGCGTTATTAGCGATGGCTACCTGGATAACACAGGTCACCTTTTGTTGTGGGATGATGGATGTGGAGGCGGCATCAGCCCTCAGGTGACACAGGTGATGGTCTTTTTCTTATTACGGCACTAATGGTAGAGAAAGCTGTGAAAAGGCATCAATTGTTACCCGCTGCAACCACCAAGGGCACCAAGGTCACAAATTAAGCAGCCTCTCTTCTCTGGTCTCTTTCTTTGCCTCTTTCTTCTCTTCATAGTTTATCATGCCTTTCATGTGTCAGGCTTGTAAATACCATAATCACTGCAATCTAAATTTAAATTGCTGCATCTTGCTTGTGTCTTTCAGCACCTGGAATTTGCCTCTATTGTGTTTTTCCAACAGGTTTAAGAGAATTGATCAAGGTTTTAGGGTTCAGTGTGACTGCTATGCAAAAAAAATAAAAAATAAAAAAGGTACAATAGTTGCATAGCAACAGTAGAAATTATTAGTGCTTCCGCTCGGCATCTCCTGAGTGCTCCTATCTGAAAATGAGATGTTCTGCAGACCATTACTTTCTTTTAACACACAGACATGGCGATATTTAAAAAGGTTTCATTGGCACTTCTCCAGCCAGGCTCTTTGCTTTCCCTTTCCGTTCAATTAATTACTCACACCTTAGTATTATCCTTCACTGCATGATCCTTTCCTTCACTTCGCTTGCATCCATCACCATGATGCTTTGAGGGCAGCCGGGAGTGGGCTTCTAGACTGTCAGATTTTCCAACTGAAGAACAGCCATTCTTGTGCTTTAATGAAAGATTTTGAAGTCCGTGTGAAGTCAAAATAAATATGTGTTTTGAGTTTGTCAGACTAAAGAAGAAAGTGTTATTAACCACCCAGCCAAATGGGGGGATGGGGTTGTTGCGCTGAAGGCTTTTATACCGTTGCGCTAGGGGGGCGGAGGTGCTCACCGCGTGACGTCATGCGGTCTCGTTTTAGGACCGCCCCTCAAAATCCTGGACTGAAAACTGGTGAAAAACAGTTTGAACCTCTTACTCCACATTTCAGTAATGTATCGTTCAAAGTCTTTTCACGTGTTTTCAGCAATTATTGTCCAACATATTTATTGTGTTTTGAAAGAAAACATGGAATTGCCTTCACACAGACTTTAAATTGACGTACATTCTGAACATATTGTATTTATTCTCTTGCCTAGCACAAAAAAAGCAGCACTGCAGCCTCCCCCTTGAAAACCCCTTTCCCAGCCTGTATTCCAAATGTTTCAAATCAATTGCCTGGATATCTTAAATTATTCAAACATTTGAGTGACCTCCAGCGTGCACTGGGATGTTTTGCAGCCAACTGTGAAGCAGATGGGATGAGAATCAGCATCTCCATATCGCCATGGTATTCTACCATAAAATGATGAAATACCCACTTTGGGTTGTGAGCAAGATGCTGTCTCGAGTATCTTGAGACCTTCTTCACAACTGAGGGTAAGACGGGGTACGAGATTGACATATGTGATGGTGCAGTGTCAGCGGTAATGCTGTTGTACTGGACTGTATTCCTTCGCATGCCAGGCCTGCAGTCTGTTTCTCTTTCCATCCTGCCATTCAGGTTCACACTCATTTCCTTGCTCTCATTATTTGTGACTGTCAATCATGATATCACCTCTTCTCATCAGCTGGTAACATCTATCCAAGAGTACAGCGACACACCTGCATTGTTAGCTTTTTATCCTACAGCCGTCTTTGTAAATATGATTCTCTCTTCCTGCCTTCAGTACATGAGTTGATGCTGCTGTTATACATGCCCCTGTATCTCCCTGTCTTCGCTCAGTCTTCGCAGATTCATCAGCTTTATCATTTCATCCACCTTCAGCCTCAGCAGAGTCATCAGCCACCACCGCCAGTGTCTGCTTTTGCTCAGGTCTGCTGCTCGATCTCAAAAATCTCCCTGTAGAGTCGAAGACTTTTCTCAAAACCTCATCATATCATCTGTTATAACAGTCATCTTCACATCATCTCCAACATCTGATCATGGGAACTATCAACGAAACGACCAACTGAATTGATCTACTGGTTTAAAACAGTCTTAGGAACAGGGTGAAGAGGTTGGACATCTTAAAGAAGCTCAGAGTAAAACTGCTGCGCCTTCATGTTGAAAGCAACCAGTTTGGGTGTTTCTGGCATCTGGTATGGATGCCTCCCTCTGGAGGCTTACTCGGTACATCCAACTAAAAGTCCCCACAAACCACACTGAAGGGACAACACATCCTATTTGGCTTGAGAGTGCTTTGACATTGTCCAGGAGGGGTTGGATGATGTGGTTAGAGGAAAGCAAATCTGGGTAACATTGCTTGGTTTGCCTCAGACCTGGATAAGGGGAGAAAAAATGGCAAGCTGGATGGATTTGTGTTTTGTAGGAGATGGTGACTTATACATGACTGTTGTTCAAAGTGAGTCTTTAAGGTCTACTCTAGAATATTTGTCAAATCAAGAAGCAATAACTTCATCGTAGGCACCCCCTTCTTGTTGTAAAATATCAGTATTCATTTCCTCTCAGTAATGTGAGCGTAAGATAAAAGCTGTCCTTTAGCTCTTTGAAGCCTTGATTGATTCTGTGACACTCCCAGGATAATGAGAAATGGCTGCGGAAGAATATCAATGCCGAGGATCTCAGAGGTGGCCAAGGAAACATCAGTGCTCAAGTCTTTTAACTTTGAACAAAGGACAACAGTGCTGTATGTTAACATTATTCCTTCCAATTCCTGACATGTGTTGCATAGTGATACCTCAGGGACGAGCTTATTTAGCTTTGCTTTTATGTGTTAACGTGAAGTATTTTTTTCAACTCAATTAAATTGTATCTCCAATTTGCTCCATGTAAAAAAGGACGTGTAAAAACAATGACTAAGACACACAGGAGATTGGGTTAACAGGTTAACTCACAATAGCCCAATGACCAAATATTGCCTGGAACTTAGCTCAGAACTAGTAAGTTTTGAAGTCCCTTTTACAATTTCTTTTTCTACTCTTTGTACTTACTTTGTTTGTGTTCTACTGCATCTGAAGAACCATGAAGATTAGGGAAATTTGTCCAATAACAGATTAAAAAACATCTGCAGCATTTGAAATGCAATTTCACACACCAGAAAACAACAAGACAGAATAATGTCTGTCTTTGTATTTACAAGACACGATTCTGATGTCTGAATGGATGTAATGAAAGGATGCAAAGAAGAGACTGAAAGCACCACAGTACCTGTCTTATTGTTAAAATGACAATATATACGCCCTTCTTTATTTTAATTGTGAAGCTGTAGACAAGTTGTATCAAGTGCTGGGTCTCTGTTTTATCAATGAGCAGTGTTCAGCACAGCAAACTCTGCCTGGGTAGTTCCTGGCCATCAGGAGTATGAAAGCAGAGACTCCATCATGGCAGGAACTAAATTATAGGTGTGGTCAAATCACAAGTCGTTCTGGAGTTCCTGGAATGGGTCATGGGACCCTGGAAAAGTTCTCACAGTGGAAATTTGCTAAATGTGATAGTGTCAGCGCAAGTTGCAATTGATAACAATGGTGTCACTATAGATAATTCCGCTATGCACAGTGTATTACAAAATTTTAAAAAAGTATCTGGAGATTGGCTTTACCAGAAAAATGTTTTTTTCCTGAGTATGGCCATGTGAATAATTGTAATAGTAATGTTCTGGCCAATCCAGTCACATTTCAGTGCCATGCTGCATGTATAAACACACTGCATAACATTTTGCTTATCCACGTACAAATCATATGCTAATATGAGGAGTAAATATGAGGGCATTGATGAAGTAGGAGGAATTGTTGGATCTGGATAACTGAGGTGAAAAATATAAAAAAGTGGAGAGAAAAAAAAAAGCACTCTATATACTGGACCTTTCTAGAGTAGAGGAATCATGCTGTGCTATCTCAAGTGGATGTATTGTAATATATCTCCATATGGATTATTTGTCCAACCTCTAAATCCCATATGTGGCATAAGGCCAGTATGACCTCCAAGTATTGATTGACACTCTTTTGATCATTTTTAGCCGGAGATGATGTATGTCATAACTGAGGAGGATTAGATAAATCACTGTACCTCAGAGTTTGTAAATGAAAAAACGGGTTCTCTCCTTCATGCTTGAAAGTCAGATATAACTGCAAAGTGAACGTAGTCATGGTCACTGTTAGAGCAAGGTCATATGACAGCTGCCTCTGCTTCTCCTTCCTCTGCTTCCTTTCCAAGTATTCCTTTGTGTTTACACCCATAGGTCCTTCATGTACATCAAGAGTTATTTGGCTTTTTTCAGGCTGCCAGCAAGATTAGATCTGATTATATCCAGACTGACTTTCTTAAGTCTGTACAGCAAAATCCAAGTGAAATGTGATTTCCAAGCCACATTTGGAGGTGATTTGGATTTGGTGATGTCTAGACACAGAAATACGAACTAATCACTTGCAAATAACGGTGTGAGCAGCCTGTCTTAGAGATCTGATTGCCTCAGTAGATTGCTCAGGTGTCCCCCCCCAACAGCTGGTGCTTGTTATCTCTATACCTGTGTGAGTGTTGTGTTGTGCGTGTGGTTGAAGCCGTCCTCGGTGCTTCTCCCAGCTTGTTATTTGTGACTCTGTCCTCCAGCCAGTGACCTTGAGATCGATCAGTGGCAGATGATACAGCTGTCATCAGTCGATGTTGCTTCACAATGGCACCAGATTGAGAAAGGATAGCTCATTTTGTGAATGGGTGCCTTAAATAATATATAGTCACATATATATATATATATATATATATAAAGTCAAGTGTCCAGCCCCATGAGTCTTTGAACCAGTGCTTAGCTGTTTCCAGTAGAGCCCTTGCTTGAATTTTATATCAGTCTCCAGCCATTGCCTGTTCTGACCTGTCTGTCAGTCAGTGCTACTTTCCCTGTGAGAGTGTTGCAGTATTAACCTCCACAGGAAGCAATTAACTGTTCACAGGTTGATAGCCAAGGTGACTACCTCACTGCGTTGGTGTGCATTGTTTTGTCTCGGTTTGTTCAGTTTGCTGGGATCCTTGGAGCTCTTTCTCCAGCAAGGTGCCCATGAACATCAGGGGAGCAACACCAGTGGACTTATTTCACATTTTTCTTTAGTCATCAGTGGAAATATTGGACATTCTGGTCAAAGGTGCACCAATCTTTGCCCAATGCATAGTAACACAGTAGAGGGAAATGTGGTCATCGGTCTCCAACAGTGAAGACTTTGTATACCATCACGGGGAATATTACTTTCCAACACGTCTTCACTGAACAACAGACTCTACTCTAGCCAACTTCAGCTACTGGTGCGAAAAATTAGACTTTTCTTTATCTTCTGCTTTATGCTCGGTAAGAAGAAGGAGCAACAGAGAGAAACTCAGGTTTACAGTCAGTTATCATGGTACTCAAAGTTTTCACTAAACCTTTTCTTGAATGCACCCCAGAGTGTGTTCACTTGTTCATCTCTGTCACAGCCTTTTGGGGCGTGGCGTTTCACTCACAAGGACGACAAAATCTACAAGAAACATTCAAATGATTTGTTACCAAAATTAAAGAGTGCGAGTGAGTGATTGTGAGTGAAGCGTGAACATCCAGGCATAACGGAATCCCCCTCAGAATCCTATGGATAGTAGGAAAGAGGAGAAAGAAACAGGGTGGCAGGGAGGGGTGCGGAATACGGAAGCAAAAGAGGACGAGAGGGTTAGGAGGGTAGTTATAGAAATCTCTGAAATGACACGGTTGAGTGAGTTGTCCTGCTCCTGAAACACTGCTAAAAAGTTTGGATAGAGCGTGACACTGATGGTGATTTATGCTGCGTTTAAGCACAATAAATTCTATTTGATTCATGAACAAGCTTTAGAAACATGTAAAACAGCTATAAGTGATTTCCCCCTATGAAAAACATAGACTAGATAGATCCCTGAATGGTGGTTTCATGCATTCAACCTCATTTCCACTGATGGTTATACACCAGTTCTTTAAAGCAAATTCCTTCTATCTGAAAATCTACTTGGCAATAAACCCGATATTGATTTGGATTCAGCCAATCTTACATGTGCCACTGGTTTATTAAACTCTTATACTAGTTCTTATCTGTCCAGGCATGGGCTTACCCACTCTAGTCGCTCAGTCAGAGTCTCAATAGCGAATAGCGATTTTTCCAGGATGTTTCCTGATTGAACCTCACAAGGTGCAAAAGGAGCATCTGGCACACTGCGTACGTGTTGATTAGCAGCACCAGAGGTGTATGGTCAGTCGGATGATTGAAACTACAGGTATCTGTCTGGATGTGGCAAAAAACAAAAAAAAGGTTTGCTGTCCCACAATTCACCACTTCTCAATCAGAGTATCTCTTCTTCAAGTGAGCGTGTGAACAGAAAGCAGCTAACTGTAACAAATCCCATCATGTGTAGAGGTTAACTGGTTTTCTCTTCATCAGTCAAACTGTAGCACTTTCTAACAAATATATCTATTATGCAGGGCAAGCTGATGGGAGCTGGTTAGCATGCTACTATATATCTGCAATACAATATATAGGCACCTTTAACATAATATTAAAACTGTTGTTTCTTCACATTCTGTTCATTTTTTTTAAAGTTTAGAACTATTGAATTTCTTATTACTAATACTCACCATATATAATTGCAGACGTGAGTTCCCCAACCTCCTTCAAATTCTCAGAAATAAGAACAAAAAAAAAAGGAATTCTTAATTTTTGAGAGTCATAATTACTCATCTGGAAGAACAACCACAGTGTATCCACATTTAGCACACCTGATCGTGATGGATGGACGACACAGGGAGCTTGTGTAGGTTGTGGCAGATGATCACATGCTAAAATGTCACGCTGATGTTCTTTTCACACTGTGACACCTGATACATGTGCGGTATTGCACAGAACAGTGATCATATGAAGCAGACAGTACATGAACACTGCATGTATCATTCGAGGAAGAAAACATATTTTAGCTTTAAATTTGGTGCAGACATCCTGTTGACATTGTTGCCCCACTCGCTGTGGCTTTGAACACATCGGTGCCTCCTCAGCTGCCACAGCAGACACGTTTCACCTCTGCTTGTCGTATTTCTGGCCCCTGATGTAACTGTTGTGAACCAAGTAGGACATTGTGTAACTTATTTACATGTTCAGTCTGATTTCCCTGCCATTTTCTAGATAAACTCTTGATGCACTCTTGTCTACTATAAACAACATTAAACTACATAGTCACTGTAAGGCCATCATACTTCTAACACTTAAAAAATTACGATAAAGGAAAAGCCTAGTGGATAATGCATGTATGTGCTGGCTGCATTCTATTCTTGGTTTTTAAAGTGTATGTGTCGACAAGGGTCAAGTGTACCCGCTGGCACTGAAATGCAGCAGTGGAACAGCTAGAAGCAGAATAACTTGAGTTCAAAATGCAGTGTAGATGTATGCAATCCATTATGAGCTTCCTCAGTTTGTTTGTTTTACAGCCCTGAAGCTACACTGACTGTTTCATCAGTAATACCTTAAATATGAATATGAATTGTTTTTCCATTGAAGCAATCAGGTGAGGACTGGGGGGTTAATGTTTTTTTGTTTTTTTTTTATCTTTATACATTTTACATGCCTTATGTAAATTTTGTAACACTTACTTGCTGTGAAACCTCCCGATAGTATACAATTTAACCATTATTTATCCATCAAGGTGCAGTGGCCAAAAAAAAAAAAAAGCTATAGTGGCAACATATCTAACACGCATCAAAACACCTGCATCCATTGTTTTATTTGTACCAAGCAGCAACCTCCATGTCCATTAAATGAAACTAATGGGGAAGTGCCAAAAACTGCAGTTCAGGCTACAGAGCGAGTCAGTCTCCATAAGTCCCCATGTTAAAATGTCCAACTTCACAGCAGAAATAAACATGTTTACAGCCTGGTACAAAAAACAGTTTTGGTCTCTATAGCTAATTTCCCCGTTTATGACAACTGTACTGAGGGTGAATTTTTATACAACTCACCTGTTCAAATGATATTAAGGCTTAAAGTTGGTGGGTGATGTCACGGATGGCTTGTTTGAGCAATCAGGCTTCATTCAGCTCCGACAACGCTCCATGTCTTTGCCCATTATGGGATGAGCCAGGAGACCACAGAGGCATACTTGTATACAAGATCCATGATTTATACTGTCTATGATTTGTACTAGCACTGTTCTGATTATTGTTGCAGTTTGTTTTTTTGTTTGTTTTTTTCATTGAAGGAAACTAGACGATAACTAAATAAAACCAAATTTATGATGACAAAAATTGTGTCAAAATGTATTGGTATTTTAAAATTACACAAAAATGTTAGGGAGGGAGGGACAAGTTAGGAAGAGATCCAATTAGAGCTAAACTCTTGTGGTAGGAAGGTTGCACATCATTGGATAGTACAGATCTACCCAGGAAGTCAACTAACATGCAGCGGCATGTCACATACATGAAAAGTAAACGTTTAGGAAAAAATGGAAAAATGTGACAATTGATGTCAAGGAAAAGAACCTTTGGATTTTTTTTTTTTTTCAAAACTTGAAATACATTACATGCTAATAACCACTACTGTCCTGTGATTAGAGAAGTGCACCCAGAGTTGGTAATATTAGATTCTAATCTATTCATATTAGCTGTAACAGAGCGGTCCTCCCAGGAGTCATACATGCTTTTAAATTCTATGGAAATGATTAAATACTGTATTACACTTTAACTAAACCTGATTTTAGTTGACTAAAGTTACTGGAGATTTAGATTTTTGGAATATGTGGAATATATCTTACTCTCTACTCCTTTCTTCTGTATGTGAGGTGTCAAATAGGTGCTACGGTACTATGCACCAAATGATGTGACAGTGTGGTCAGAGTGTGTTGCACTACCAGGCAATGCAATCACATTCAAGTGACATGCTTTCAAAGCTTGTGCTTCCTGTGTGAAAACCAAACAACAATTTTCATCATTCTGATTGGTGCATTTAAATATGTGACATTGCTTTTTTTTTCTAACACAAATACAGAAATGTGTAATGTCAAAACTTTGGTTGATTATTCTGTGTTCGGTGTTCAGGACCCGATCGCTTATAGTAACAATCAGATGTGTATTTCAGGGCCTTCAAACCATGACAAAACCTCTAGCTCATCAGCAAGAATACGTTTTTAAAATTTCAGCCATTGTTGTAGCCTGGATTAGACCCAAATGAAACAGAACCAAGATGATTTAAGCCGCTAATTCAATTAAGGCCAAGGAGCCAAACAGTCAGTAATCCACTCCTGTAAGCCACTGTGTGGAATTGGGTCCCTGCTCTTTAATGAGATAGATGAGCGCAGGCATGACCACTCTGGAATCATACACAGGATGGATAAACTAGAAAAGAATCATTACAGTATCACCTGAGGCAGACTGTGACGGTAACTATGTACTGGAACAGTAGCTCTATTGAATTAAATGTATGTTTAAAGAGTAAATCTGCTTTTTTATGACGAAGCGATCGAGCAGTTGTCTTATACAGATTGAAAAAAAACATGACAACTCTCACCTGAACAAGATGGCCTAAGCTTTACCAATATAGAACTAATGTGCTACATAAAGTGCATCACATACCAGCTGTGTCAACTGATGCCCACAGCATACACCAGATATCATACACACAGAAGTAGTCAAGGCATAGAAGCTGGAATGTGTTGATCCAGGGAAAGAATCTCTGCCTTTGTGGTGAGTTGACACGCATCAGTGCTGCGAAATAGGGCAGGTTAATCCCGAGGTGTCAATTTGCGTGGGTGTGGGTGTCTTGGCATGCGTCATAGAGCGGTGGCGCGAGCCTTATCAGTAAATTGACTTGACGTACGCCGCTACGGAACAAGGCATGACATGACCAAATTCAAGAGCGCTCTTTCTGGGGGAGCTCATGAATTTGTTCTGCAAATCCAATCAGACCTTTACATTGTGTGGTGTGTGAGAATACATTTTTCTTTTTGTGTTAGTCCTTCTCAATACTGTTTGACTTTTATACTCCCCAAACCCACAAGTTCCTCCTCACAAATACATAATGTTTTCCTGAAACAGCTGGGCACTGTAGTTTTTAATAAACATCACTCAAACAGCATCTGTTTGGTACTATTTCCTGTGGCATATTAAGACACACATAGTGTTAAAGGTGATTTTTAGAACTGATTTTCACTTATTCTAAGTTTTAAGTCTCAAAGAAGAGGATTAGTGGAGGTCCTGACTCCTCCGGTTTGGAATCCACTGCTTCAGTGAGTATTTGTGGCAGCAGGATGGTGTGTGTGAGAATGAGTCAAAATAAACTCAAGTGTGCGTGTGTGTGTGTGTGTGTGTGTGTGTGTGTGTGTGTGTACATGGTAATGAAGGAACATGTCGCCCAGTGCAACAATGTGGCTCACTGATGGTGTTTTTAATAGTTTGCGGACAACAATGGAGCTCTGTGGAGGAGGAAGAAGAGGAAGAAGATATATCAGGATTTGGATAAAGGCACAATACTTAAGCCAAAAAAAGAAACATTCAAACAAAGTCTAAAAAAGTTTTTTTTTTTTTTTTTTTTTTTTTTTTTTTTTTTAGCAAATCCAAAAGCTTTTTAATTGAGTAGATGAAGAACTTGTAGAGTATTACCTTTTAACATGAACTGTCCTTCTGCTGATTGATGTCGCCATTTGGCAGAGATGCAGACATCCTGACAAAAGCTAAAATCAAGAGATTTAAGGTCAAAAATTTAAGCAAAAATAAAAATGCCGCAATGTCTTACGTAATAAATCCCTAAATGTCATTGGAGTAAATGAGCGCTGCCGGAACAGTGTTCAACAAATTGAATTTTGAACTTTGGATACTTTGCAGTGACCCAGCGATGACTTGGCCGCTCACTTTTCCGGTCTGTGCTACAGTGAGAAACAGAGGATGGTGTTGCATCAGTATGCTCGGTGCAGGAACTGCATCATTTAAACACTGACCATATAAATGCTGTCTGGCAGGAGAGGGTGAGTGAATGATGGAGACAGACCAGAGAGGGGGAAATGACAACACACTCGCTCTCTTAAACCCTCCATTAGCTGTCTCAAGAGGAGAACGAACACAGTCTGTGTGTGTACGTATGTGTAGATATAGATCTTCTATACTTCTGTTTTAAATTTGGAGATAACTGTAGATAGAACTGTTCTCTCAACTTGTTTTATCTGGGTTGTTAAATTCAGTTTTTATAAAACATGGAATGTTGACATATCTGCAACTCGCCCAGATTTACTTTATTTCAGTTCTGTATCAGACAAAGGGACGAGGACTAAAATCTTCTTCCACAGCAACCAAAACTTCTTTGTCCAATAATTTAATTTATAATTGCTAAATGATAGTATTAGTCTCAGCTGTAACTTAAACATCAGCATGTTAACATGCTGGAAATGGCAATATCCAACCCCCACCAAAAAAAGTTGGACGTCCTTTCAGAAAATTAGAAATGCCTGCCCCTCTTTTGAACCCTGCCCCCTCCTACTAAAAATATTAGTGTAGCCTAATCTTTATCTGCAAGTGTGCAGAAAAAACAAGTGATAAATTATTTATTTATTATTCTTTATATCACTCTGAGAGTGTCAGGTGAACTTTGAAGGGATTAAGAGACATCTCTATCTGAACCTGCTCCTCAGTCAGACTCTGTACCTCTGTGGCAGTCACTCTCCTTTTAGCCATAGCCATTTTTAGCCATTTAGCCATTTCTGAAGAGCCGCTGTGAAGCTCAGTGTGGTGGCTCTTGCCATTGGTGTCTGATCAATCCAGAAATTGGCTAAGATGTGGAGTATGGGTGGAGCTGTTGCTTAAACCAGCTACCTGTACTGGCACCCACCTGTCAACCAATGCAGCCACACTCTTAATTCTGCATAACTTTAAGCCTTAATATCATTTGAACAGGTGAGTTGTATAAAAATTCACCCTCAGTACAGTTGTCATGAACGGGGAAATTAGCTATAGAGACCAAAACTGTGACTGGCTCACTCATGAAGCCAGCCTCAAGTGGACATTTGAGGAACTGCAGTTTTTGGTAGTTCTACTGTTAAAGAAGTAAAAATATACAAACGTATGTATGTATAAAAGTCATGAATTCTACTGCTGCCACATTGATACATAGAGGAAACATTTACCAATAGCCTCTCCAGCAGTAGAGTCAATATTAAGTCATAAATGGATAAACTATGCTGTACATACTGGATGTGATTGTATGTTGATGCCTCATTTTTAATAAAGTAGGTCTCCTGAGCAACAGAAAAATGTTTTATTAAATATGAACCTTTTCTGTAGACCTCTGCAGTTCCTGGATGCCACAATCTGTTTCACGAAGGCCAAACCTTTCAGCCTCACAGTCTGAGGCAATATATCTTTTGCTCTTTACTCTATCAAGCAAATCTCTCTCCTAAATGTATTTTAAGCCCCTTTGATTTTTGGCTTTACTTTAGCCCGCAGTGCCAGCCCAACCACAGTAGAAGAAGAAGCTATCGTTCTACACGGCTGTTTCCACTGGTTTCTAATAGACTTCTAATAGAGGTGTCTCAACTGTATGTTTTGCTTAATCACACTGTCCAAAATCTAACAAATGGAACAAACTACTTTATAAGTGCTGGATAATTTTTCAGGAAATCCTGCATGCAGACCAGTTTCTCCTGAGACAACAGCACAAACAATCTTTTTTTAACTGAGAGAAGAAAAAAAAAAAAAACATATTCTGCACTATGAATGGAAGTCTGTATGGTACATGTTTGCATATTCACTTGCAAGTACGCATTAATCTGATTTAAAAAGCCCCACTAATGGCCTCCAGGGGCTGTGGTCATTAAATTACACAATTAAAATACAAATACTCATCTGCTTATTGGATTATTAGATTTGCACCATTGTTACAATCTAAGTGGAGTGCTACAGAAAACATCATGCCCAAATCCAAGGTTCATCCACTGGGGAGCATGAAGGTGCGTCTTCCCTTTAGACTGTGACACTTCCTGTGTACTTAAAGGGGTCATTTCAGCCTGATGGTGTCACTAGTCATTTAAATAATTCAAAATTGATCTCAGATGCTTCATGGAAACTTAATGTATGGCCTGATTTATCCTTGTGTGTATCATGGCCTTCATCAGGCTGATCCAAACCACTGTATTATGTATGAGTCTATCCATGGTTTATATTCAATATGGGTATTAACCTACTTGTTTGTTTGGAGGTCGTCTGTACTAATTTAAACTTCTTTAAACTTGCTGACCACCAATTGCAGATTGCCACCAGATGCAGCCATAAACTTATATGTGTGTGTGTACTGGATCTATCTTTTATGGTCATAAAAGAGAATGTGCATGTGTTATCCTCTTTTCATAATATGGCACTAGAGAAAAGGTAAAACCACGAGAATGCATCATGTTTCTTGCCTTTCTTTCAGCCCATAGTTGTTGAGATATATTGTTCTGGACTAAAATATCAGATTGATAATATCAATCATTTATACTCTGAGCACAGCAAGAACAAATCCATAATAAATATAAGCAGGAATCACAAAGATGCAGTTGTGAAAACCTCTTCTTCCCGATTGGACCTGTGGAACAAACACTAACACTCCCTTGGCAGTCTGGCTAACAAACTACTTCACTGTCCACCTGAAAACTCTGTAAATCACAGAGACTTTGAGGTGGAGCCACTATAGGGCATCAGAGGGAAAACCAGAAAACATTTTCTCCATAAAGTATGATCCAGTTTCACCGGAGCGCAAAGTTACATAGTGCAAGAAGAGACGTACTTTATGGAAACAGAATATTACAAAATATGGTTTCAGCCAAGGTCCGTGGCTTCCATTGTCTGTGGTCAGTGGAAGAACAGACCGCAGCAAAAATATTTGTTTTGAAAGGCTATATGCGAATAAATATGGTCAGAGTTTGAGAGGTTTTCTATTGTCAAAACTTATGAAGTAGTACCTAGAGAAACACCAACCTTTAAACCAAATATCTGATCCAAATGTACATAGCTACACCTAGAAATCACGACCACAGCTTCTGTGTGGACTAAAATTAATGTCAGATGGATATATAGTACTTGCTACTGACTGGTTAGGGAAAAACAAAGCAAAAAAAAAACAAAAAACTCCCTCCCAGACAGAAACCTGCTAACATGAACACAAAATCAGACTGGCATTTCATTCTGATGTAAGCAGTAGCAGAGTGTTGATGCTATTCTCAGGTTTTGAATGCTTTTATGGGGAATTGTAGTTCACAGATGATGTACAGTGGAAACCCTGCCAGGGGCTGTGTATACTGTATATGTGTGTTCCTCTTCCTTGCAGCAGAGGATGTTGGACCCTTTTGTTCTGTCAAGGTGATGTGAGGTCTGTACAGCAAAGAGCACAAAAAACTAAAAAGGTCAATCATGGCCACAGGGCAAATGTGTGCTCATGTACTGAAGCATCAGTTGCCCTTTGGGCTTGATTGTTAGAAGAATTCCCGCATGGAGTCTGAGAAAAGATTCACGTATCAAGCACTACAACTGACGTTTAGTCAAGACATCCCAGCGTACATTTTGCTCCAGAGAGCAGCTGCATCACATGTTCACTGCCTGCTTACTAAAGAGGGTTAATTCCTAAGTCCTGTGCCTTGAGGGCTTTCGTAATAATGGCAGCTTATCGAGGGGAGCCCTCTTTGTTCAGAGCTAAAATTACCATGTAGCCCCCAGTGCACACACTGTACAACATATCAGTAGCACAAGAAAAACTCAAAGTAAAGTTGAGAACTGGCTGTGAACTTCTGTTATTGCTGACTGACTGAAACAAAACAGCCCTGCAGGACGATTTTCTGACAGATTGATCAAAATTACGTAATAACAGCAGACCAAAAATGTTCTTGCAGTTTTGTGGCTGGTTCCATCTTGTATTGTATGAAATATCTATCACATTGCATGAAGATGTTCTCCTTTGTTCGTAACCTATTGGGATTTTCATCTCTTTATCTGTTTTGAAAAACAGGTATCTCACATCATCCAGTAAACTGTTCCAAATCCTGCCACCCACACACTGAATTTACACCTATGCTGGTCTCTGCACAATCACCTTCAAGTGGCCTCATGCCATATTGGCATTTTTCATTGTCCAGGGGTCAGGTAACATTCCAGAACTGGAGCTGGTTTCTTGGACATATAATGAAGGACAAGGTCAACAAAGAAACTGAGTTGTGCCCTCTAACAGGTTGATCTAGCTATGCCGTTGGGTATTTCACATAAACTCTTTATGTGCAAAGTAACTAGTCTGATGGTGCTCTGGTGATTCTTTGAAACAGATAGTTCTGTATTTAGTAGCAGTGGATCTGCAGATGACGCTCAGTGAGCTGTGGTCTTGAATCTACCCTCCAGTCCTCCTCTTTGTGTCCAGTGAAATCAGAAGGCAGGTTTTGGAGCTGAGGCTGTAAACTGAAGAAAATCTAGTCTGGGTTCAGTACTCTCAGATTCCTGCATTGGTTTAATCAGAAATTCTAATGATCTCACTCAGTATTTTGTCTGTGTAATTAATTCAGACTGTACAGAACTTTGTCACAGAAGGATTCAATGGAGGAAGAAAAGCCACTGAAATTAATTATGTTGGTGCTTTGTTTATTGCTGTAACAATTCATTCTAATTGTACAATGTAATACAGCGTACAATGTAATAATGGAAATGGAATTGGAAATAATAGCAGTTCCTTTATTTATTAATTTGCTGAAAGTTTTTGTTGATGCTACTTTGGTTGTTTGTGATTCAGATTGAACTTTGTTGTTTTAGTCGCCTGTATTTTACCAGAAGGTGTTTCTGATAATTCATTCACCTCACAACTTCACAACAGTCGTGAAGACAAAATAATCACAGAATCTAATCTAATACAGTTTAAATATCAATTTGAACATCACACACTTATTTCATTTTATTATTATAATAAGTACATAACCCCCAGATGGGGATTTTGATTGTATTTGGCCTCATACAAATTTTCTTTAGTTAACTTTGCCTCTGAACCTTTTTATTCCCAGGTTACTCTGGCAACAATTGTATGTTACTAAAGTTAGTTAACCACTAGTTAGCTCAGCCTGTGCTGCCCAGACAGACAAAGAGCTTTAGACCTCCAGGACGGAGAGGTTTTCAGGCCCAGGGTGAGGGAGGAATGCTGACAGGGAGCAGAGCTGGTGTCATCTGAGCCAGGTAAGTGAGCTCAGCAGCCTCTGCAGACATGGCAGAG
Source organism: Argyrosomus regius (assembly GCA_946959425.1). Lineage (NCBI taxonomy): Eukaryota > Metazoa > Chordata > Actinopteri > Sciaenidae > Argyrosomus > Argyrosomus regius. The sequence continues at coordinate 20,220,628 of OX336902.1, forward strand.
GCTAAGTCGACTGGTTAGTATTTTAATTCTAAGTAATATAATCATAATAAATACACGTGCACAGCTTTGCCATAGTGGTATTACACTCTGAAACTGGGGACGCTAAATCGTACAAAACATAATACAAATTTTACATCATCTTGCTTTAACTCAAATATATTTACTGTGTTATAACACCCTGTGTCCTTGAATGTATTAAATCAAATTATTTTCTGCACAACTGGCCTTTTTAAGGATGATTAGAATCATACCTTTATGTACTGTAACCCATTGCATATATTGTACCATATTCATTATGGTCTCTGATGTAAGGTCATAGGAAATACATCTCATTTTCTCATCTGCTGTAAAACATAAAATAAATTAAAGACATAAGATCGCACCGATTCACCTTCTTGCATTTTCTCAGCTCGAGAAGAGAAGCCAGATTTCCTGCAAGTTCCACAGACCAGTCAAGAAGACAAGTGGTCAGGGAGCCACGGCGTTGCACTGTGACACCCATCTGCAAAGTCATTACATTCCCAGATTAAAACCTATTACTAATACTGATTGCTAAAGGCCAATGAGGCATAAAATGCAGTTTTTTTGCAATCAAGGGCGAAAGAGTGATGGACTTGAACGTGGAGCCAGAGTGTCGAGGTTGTCTCCAGCGATCCACACTGAGAGAGGCAGCAACGGCTGACTGATGTTGTTTTGTTTCCTTTTACTTAACCCGTTTATGTAAACACATAGGCCCACATAGTGCAGCATATACAGCATGAATTATGCAGGAGTATCCCTTTAACATCAAATAACCTTGTACTAATAAGGAGTATAGAATTTAATTAACGTATGAATAGCATTGAAACTGTTCCAGATTGTTAGAGAACCTGCACACGCACACGCACACACACACACACACACACACACACACACACACACTGTATTTGTTTGCTGGCTTGGATTCAGAAGGGACGACTGGTCATTAGACAAATGAATGCAATCATGTGTAGATAAGTGGAGGCTCATACGGGCCAAAGACTTTTCAATGTGGGTCAAGAGACTGTGCTGGTGTCTGATAATGACATCTGCACACACTGCAACAATAGCAGAGCATGCATACAGCACATGGGCATAATGTCAGGAGATTCAGGAGGAAGAAGAAAGGTTCACAGAATTGGACACTAGAGAATGAACGCATCTCACCATACTCAACAATACACTGTTTAGGCAGCCACACAGTATACTGAATGTAGGACAGAGTGAAAAGAAGCAACAGGTTGTGACTGTTTAGTGACGTAACATTTTTTGGAGCATCATGTTCTCCAAAAACTATTAAAACACACTGTTGCACTGTGTGACTTCATTACCATGAACCCCCACACACACATTGCAGTTTACAGACTCACAGACACACCATCCTGCTGCCCCAGATACTCACGAGCGGACCAAATGTGGATTAATCCACCACTGAAAATAGTCGCCAACAAATTATACTTCATGTCCTTGGTGATTAATGTTTTGACAAGGTTCTCAATGGTCCTTGAAATCCTTGAAAATGTGTGAATTTGTGTGGGAAAAAAAAAAGTCAAGACCTGTTTTTGGTGAGTATAAGTGTAAAGTTTTCGAAAACATACATAAATAGACATGAGTCATTGAGAATAGAATATGTGTCCCCGGGAGATCCATCATTGTTTCACGCACCACCTACCTCAAGAAATGAGTGACTGAATGATGTCCAATGATACAGGTCAAGCTGATGTTAAGTGAAACCATCAGTCATTTGTTAGATAGCTAATTTGGATGGGTGAGCACTATGCCTTGCAGAAAGAATAAACCTCACATTAGTCTTTCTTTGCAGGATAAAGTCTTACTTTACTTTGGCATCTAGAAAACACTGAGTTGCTTACCTTGCTTCTGCCTCAGATTGATTTTGGTGATACTATTTAAAGGTTGCCACAGCTGCCACCCTGTCCAGGCTTGACCCCCTGTATCACCCAGGGGGTTGCATTTTCGTCTTCCTATGTACTCGTCCAACTTGTAACCACAAGATTTCAATCCTGAAAAATTGCAGCACACAAAGAGAGAAGCTCCAGTCGAATAGTGTTTTGTGTGTTCAGGAAGGTTCTTAACTGGGTGAAATGACCCGGTGGTACTTTTGTAGTAGTCATGGTAAGAGCTGCTTGAATTCTCTATATCTGCTTATTTAGAGAATTCAAGCAGCTCTCACCATGACTACTACAAAAGTACCTCCGGTGCTTTAGTGTTACATCTGACCATCCTGTATGGAAAAGGAAATGTACAGACTAAAATCTGACAGACAGACACTTGTTGTTATGCTGCTGGTTTGTGCGCAGTATTGCCCAAAACAAGCACTGACCAGGAAGAAAAAAAGCACGAGGACGAAGAAAACCCCTCATCGATTGGCTTTCTGATCTTTGGTTCGCTGGATAGTCCGTTTGCTTTCCCACAGTGAGGTCCGCACCAGAATTCACCAGATGAGCTTTCACACCTGTCCAAATGAAGCAAACTATCTGAGGAGACGAACTCTGGTCCGTTTAAAGCCGACCAAACAGTACTGGTGCGAAAGCGGCCTTAAATTCTATGAAACCTGGTCTGTGTCCTCACTGTGCTGCATTCTTAAACGAATGAACAAAATTAACTGAATGAACTGTTCTGTGTTGTTCACTGTGTGGCTGCTTTGACATACAGATGTTTTCACCTGTGTATAATTCAGTGAATGAGTGGACAGGAGGGTGAGCGTGCATAACCGTTCTAAATATGACAATCACTGCATTTCATTTGTACCAGATGGTTAATATTCCTTTATTATTTCAATTCTGACCTTGATAAAGAAGTCATATTTTCCCTCGAGCTGTTCGTGTTACATAACCTGCATGAAACAACACGATAAGAACACACAGGGAGAAGTGTCTGTAAGTGCAGATGGATTCTCTGAGCACTGCAGATGTCCTCCTTATATCTTTCTTTGACCTCTTGACGTTTTCCGTTGGGGTCAAGAAGAAGTGTTTAAGAAAGGACATAGGATGTAATTCTATCTGACCACAGCCAGAGAGACAGACATGACATCACAAAAGGGGACGGAAACGACGAGAAACTGGGAAAGGCAAAAAGCTTAAATCATAACTAATGGACTAGCTGTGATCAGTGGATTCAAACACATTTGCACACAAAACTAACACAATAACTTCCATCAATCTGCACACAAATGATCAGGACCAAGACGATTATTCCAGGACAAAAAGGAACAAAGCTGACAAAAAAAAAAAAAAGTTAAATTTAGCCTCAATATCTCCTAACAAAATTCTTTGACCTCTACGTTTTCCGTTGGGGTCAAGAAGAAGTGTTTAAGAAAGGACATAGGATGTAATTCTATCTGACAACAGCCAGAGAGACAGACATGACATCACAAAAGGGGACGGGAACGACGAGAAACTGGGAAAGGCAAAAAAGCTTAAATCATAACTTAATGGACTAGCTGTGATCAGTGGATTCAAACTACATTTGCACACTAAAACTAACTACAATAACTGTCCATCAATCTGTCGCACTGACAACATTGATCAGGACCAAGACGATTATTCCATGGCACAGAGCCAGGTGGGATAATAATTTAAGCCACGTCAGGCCAGGCCAGTCTTCACACATTCACTGTAGTCATTTTACTGAAGTATGTTAATAGCTCGAACATCTTTTAGTGTAATTACGATTAAAAATTACATCTAAAGTGTCGCTGCCATTTATTACTTTTTTGAAAAAAGGTGTGAAGTGTAGTTGTCACTTTGCAGTCATGTTTTTGAAACACTAGAAATGCACGTACAACATTTCTCTTTCTCTCTCCCACCCTTGCTGTCTTTTTTTCCCTCCACCTGCCCGGCCACTCCACAGACCGCTGAAGGATGTGTTGATGTGTATGTGACAAATTACATGTGAGAGATCAACACTAGCCTGACACCCAATCAGCTGGCCAGGCCACTGGGAAATCTCCCGGTGCTCCTGGTGGCCATGCTCAGCAACCAGGAAACACGAGCAAAGGGTATATACTGTATATATCTGAGACAAGGGAAGTCAATGTTTAGACATGGTAAGGTATTAGCCAGAACCTCCCAGTGGTGGCAGCCTTGCCACTGTTGTGGACTGGATAGAGAGACACAGGATCAGCACCTTTGGGAGCTCTGCGGGCTATTATCCTGACATAGATTTTGGTGAACTTTGACACATACATTTACGTCTGGACAACGTTTAAAGGAACATTGTGAAATTTTTGTACCATAAAAATAAAAATCATTTTGAAGCTACACTGAGGTGTAATCAGGTGAATGATGTCTGTCATTCATACATCTGTTCTTGCACTGCGTATTGTTGTGCTCTCTGTACAATCACCTGTGAGAGAAGTTTGCACACACCACCAACTATTTGACTGATTTTTGGTGAAACTCTCTGTGATTTACAGAGTTTCCTGATGGACAGTGAAGTAAACTGCTGCCAACTGTAGCTGCTGTTAGGTAATGTTAGCTCAATTTGTTAGCCGGGCTGCCCACACTGTGAGCTCAGAGCACCGGGGGAGTGTTGGTGTTTGTACCACAGGCATTTTGGACGACTGGGAAGAGGAAGTTTTCAGAACCGGGCTGCAGGGGAATGCAGATGGGGAGCGGAGCCAGTGTTCAACTGGAGTCAGGTAAGTGGGCAACAAAACTGGGCTCAGCAGTCTCTATGGATATAATAACAGGGGAGAAGAGACCAAAGAGGACGTTGATGGAGGAAGCTAAGAAGAGAAAGAAGCAGCCAGACAAGAGTAAATGTGGGAGTGACTTTTAGTGGTTGGTGAGAGCTTGGTGAAATAAAAGGCTGAAAGACAGACGCCGAGCTGGGCTGACTGCTGTTGGACTAGTAAGTAATATTAGCTGGCTGCTATGTGTTGTGTTGTTGACCTTGCTTGATGTTTGGCTGTTAGCAAAGTTGTCGACTCGCTAGTTTTTGATCATAAGTAATGTAATCAGAACAAATGCACGAGTACAGCCACCCAGTATTTACCACAGTGGTAAATGGTAACACTCTGAAAGTAGGAGTACTAAGTCATAAAAATACCCATTTCTGTGCAGTGTTTTAAAAAACAGTGACCCCAAAATGGAAGAGCTGTATCGTACCATCCAGGTTATTCCCTCTCTCTGTCAAAGCATAAACTGCTTTATAACAGAGACATTTGGCAATCAGTGTTGACTTAGGAGTGGATGTTACAAATAAGTTCCCCTGAACTGAAGTGTATTACCTTATTGCCCTGTTAGTACAAGCAGTACATCACCGAGCTTCCAGTGACACGTTTTTCTCGAGGACGTACAAATGAAGCTTTGCTCTTGAACCTTCTGGTGTGACTGAGCAATTAGACCTCAAACGATTATAAGGATTGAGGCAGCAGACCTCACGAGGGAAAAAAAAATAAATAAAGGATGGTGAGATTAAGAGAGAAAGAGAACCCACCAGACCTGCTGTGTAATAGAGGTCAAGAAAATGATACGATGATAATGATTTTAATAAATCGATGAATGACAACATGATTTTATAGAACGAATGAGCGGGGGCAGTCATGCTAGCTGCTTGGTGACAGGTGTCTGAAACAGGACAGTCAGTTAGTCACACACACACACACACACACACACACACACACACACACACAGACTCAGACATGCAGACAGGCAGTGTGCGTAATGATGCAGAGAGACTGATAGGCAGCCACACACTGGTTTTCCAATGGATGATTTCTAATATATATCACAGTTTAAACTGAGCTGAGGGGAGACGGTAGCACTCTCGCATATGGGGAGGGGGCACATCCTTCAGCATCCACCTTCTAGGTCTGCATATGTCATAAAGGTCAACAAGGATGTCATGTTCCAACCTGTCCATACAGCATAGCTGGACTAAATCAGTTTACTCATGTAGACTAATGGTATGTGATAAAGGACAATTACAAACATGCTGAATGTATAGGTGTCATTATACTTTTTGATGAGCAAATTATAGCGAACAAATTATTGAATCTAAAATGGTCCATTCTTGTTTGTTTGTTTGTTTGTTTAAATTTTCAACATGCAGCGTTTGCCCAGAAATATGCATTTCATCATATGCCAACAGAGCCGTAACCAGAACTTCAGAAATACTAAGGTTAAAAGTCCAAGCATATGCTGTAGGTGACTTGGCAATTTTGGTTGGTAGATATTTGGTCTGGTATCAATTTATTTATTTATTATTTTTTTGCAGGATTGTCCTAACATGCATGTTTTAAATGTGTTACTTTGATAGTCAAATGTAAGCAGAAATATATATATATATATGAGGCAATAGTTAGAGGAATGTTTATGGTCCTTGTCCTCTTGGAAAATAAATCCAGGCCCAATAAGATAACTCCCAGATGCTATTTTGTGTCTCACCAGAATGCTGTGGTATACTTTCTTATCCATACACTCTTCACTTGTTACCAAACTGTTCAAGCTTCAAGCAACACTTGACACAACCATTTTTTTATTTATTTTTTTTCATAGTGTTGCTTGTGTTCCTTGGTCCTCCTGCCTTCTGAGGAAAACAATATTCCATAATATTTCAATAGTTTTAAAGAGGCACTCCACAAGGTGCATAAGAGTTTACTCATAAATAAGAAAATATAGTTGAATTTACACATGAAGTTTAGTTTAGTAGTCACAGCAACAGCAACTCAAAACAGTATATAATGTCGTCTGTGCTTCTGGATGAGTGTTTCCCAAAATAACCCTGATGATGTCATCAGGTTTATCTGGAGATTACACATTTGTGACAGAAAGCATGAGCATGCATCACAAACTGGAGTTAGAGGATGAAAAATGTGAGGATAACCAACCAGGGAGGGTTTAACAAAAGATGCTATCAAATTGCATTGTGGGAATTGTAAGACCTTTTTTTTTTTCTTTTTTTTTTTTTGTGGAGTGTCTTGACACATACTAAGGACTAAAAGTACTCACCCACAGATATCTACTTGTATATACATGTATTGTAAAATTAAAAAAAAATAAAAATACTTCATAAAACTTTATAAACACACAAAAATTTCAGGCTTTGTTGCTGATTTTGATTTGCTGAGTGGGCTCAGCGTGGATGAGTGGCTGAAAGACATGGACAGGACGGAGGAGGAAGATAAAAAAGAAAGAAGACACGCTGAGATTAATGAACGGACAGAAGTTTGCAACGCTGTCACTCAACAAACGCACAAGAAAAACGATGTCGGAGAAAGAAACAAAGAGAACCTGAGAGGATTTATGTTTGAACAAGCAGACAGCCCGCTGTGTCCCATTGCTTTGTTGGAGAAACATCTCTAGTTGTTGTTGCCCATTCCACTGACCTTTTGCCTTCATCCAAACTACACCAACAATGTACCTTTAGCTAGCTTCCAGTCTCCACCAACCACTGCTTGTGAAGCACAAATACTCCATGATGCTGCCTGGAGGCAGGAGAAATCATCTCAGTGACGGGGCAGAAATATGAATCATCACTCTAAATCTTACTGGCCCCCAAAACTATGAGAGAAGATGGAAGCTGGATATCCTCGCTTCAGGCACAGCACAATTAAAACACACCTGTCCGGAGTGAAACAGCCTGTACCTGCAAAGAGGAGAGCTAACATCACTGAACACTACATCAACAAGTGCACAACTCATGTCGACATCAAGATAAATGTTAAAAATCATCCCAGTCTTTAAGCATGCTTTTTCTTTTGTATGTTGCTCAGCAACCATTCTAAAGAATACATTGCTTGGCAGAATAATGATCATTGTTATCAATAAATTGTTGCTGTGTATATTATTTTTCACTATATACATATCTATATTTATGCATGCATATAGGATTTACAGTGATTTCAGCTCCACTTCACATTGTACCTAATAACCTCATGGGGTTTATTGCTATATATGTGTATATATTTACTCTTGTGAAGCTTTATGGAAGTTCAATACTAAATTGAACTTCCATAAAGCTGTTATCACCCAGAGCTCACAACTCACAGGAGGTGTTGGCCATGTGACAATCTGATAATATTGTTATGAAGATCACTTACTCATGGGATGACTTTGGTGCGTGTGCACAGTCAGTCACATTCAGAATAGCTGCAGTTACTACTCCCAAGAGTAATGACAGCAGCCAACGTCATCAACAAATCGGGAAGAAGGGCAGAGAGGAAGAGGGGAGGGTGGATGGGGGGTGGTGGGTGAGGGCGAGTCGAGGTTCCATCACCAGAGCTCAGATTAGATCAGAGGACACTCCAATTATGAAGAGGCTTTGGGGCACACGTCTGCCAGCCCGGGTGAATTAGTCTTCCGGCTGAATCGCACGAGCTGCTGTTGCAGTCGGTGATGAAGGGGCCTTTTGCTTATGCAGTGCTCTTTCGGAGGGCTTGTTTGTGCCACAACTTGATTAACACAAATTTCTAGTGAGTGAGATGAATTCCCTGCGCTCTCAACTGAAGCAACTGAGACCCCCCCAAACCCCCGTCCCCTAAAAAAACGATCCGCTTTGAATCGCAAATTTAGAGAATCGTTCTTTCTCACGCATGACCACACACATACAAACTCAATGTTTTTTTTATTATATGGACGTGGTTTTTACGCAAAAATGTGGCGACAATCGAGTGTGACAATAATGCTGTAATTGGGAGCCAGATGTTAAAAACATCTGCCCTATTTTTTATTATTTTTTTGGTGTGGAAACGCCCACAGCCAACCGAGCAGGGAATAGTTCTCGATCAAACTAATAGACTGAAAATACATTTCCTGCAAGTAGTTTTTCACACTGATAAACAAGTCATGTTCCTCTCCTTTATTAGCGGTATACGTAGTGCTATACTATGTTTAGCATGCTGCCTTATTATGCAGGGATCATTGCAGAATGTGCCACTGTTTTGGATGCGATTATATTTGTTTGTGTAATGAAGCCATCTGCTTTCCATTCTCTCTGTACAATTCCATTAATTAGTGCCACAGTTGATATTAGAAAGACAATATTGAGAGATTGCGGGAGGGGAAGTCTGGAGAGACGAGGGGATGACAGAGGGAGGGAGGGAGGGAGAGAGGAGGGGTGGTGGGCAGAGGTAGAGCAGGCAGAGAAGAAAGGAGGAGAAAAGAAAAGAGAAAGGAATAAGCATGGCTGGAAGTGATTGCAAATGCAGATGGTTATGAAGCTAAGGCAGATGGCGTGTCAGATTGATTATTGTCGCCAGCGCTGCGTGATAGATACAAGGCGAACACCGAGCTCTCCCCTCATTTCAGATGACACAGAGTGATAGAGACGTGTCGCCTTGCAGGGTTAATCTCGACGTCATTCAAGCTGGTTTTCAAACCATTTAGAATCGCCCACGTGTGCCAGGCCTGTCCGTTCTTGACAAGCCGATTACACCTGTAAATAAATACAGCCGCACACTTGTGATTATGCAGCGGACAGGTGGGATGTTTGCAGCGGCGACGGCGGTGGCGGAGGAGGATTTTTTTGCCCGCCATGGTGCTTTAGCGCTATCTCGCCGCAGCAGAGGGGAGCATTCTCTCCGGCCTCCATCATTTCATACGGGTGGCATTTCAGCTGACCCGCCTGGGAACAAAAGCAGCTTATGGCTTCGTCTCAGCACCAGCGTGAAATATCAAGAGCCAAATGACATCTGACAATACAGCGGATGTAAGCTGGCCTGTATGTGCTATGATATGAGACTGCTATCCAGTCGAATTTCTGTGTTTCATGCGGAGGATGGTGCGCGGCAGACATCTGAACTGTACAGATGTTACTGTCACGGGGGAGAGGCCTTCATTAGGAGGGCTGCTGTGATTAGTCAGCGTTATTGACAGTTTAACATCATTAATTTGTTGTTAAGTCTGTTGATTGGTCAAGCCTGAGTAATCCATTGGAATTCTGAACATGGCAGGAGAAGAAAGCAGATGAGTGATGTACAGTCAGACATTGTCTTGGCCTTTTGGTCTGATCTGAAAACACACAGAAAGGACAGACTAATGATTATATTTATGTCAAGGAAAGACTGTAACCCTAACCCAGCCTGACCCTCACCTCTAAGATTCTTCTTGCTCAGAGAGTCATTGTGATCATCTATGAACCTAACCACTAAGATTTAGATATATCTTCTTCAGTAATTTCTTTACTAACCGCAAACACACCAATTACCTATCACACACTTGCTTCTTTAATTCCGGAACTAACCCTGCCGTCTGGACCCAACTTCCAAAACCCCAATGCAAACTTTGCATAATATCATATACATCACATATATAATATCAAATATCATACCAACTTTGCACTTAGGACAATAGCAACAGCCATGTTTAGTACACCAACACCAAGGATTTTATACACCCTTACTTCTTCTCACACTCTTCTCCTTCATAATGTGAGGATGCTTATAGTGGAAGGGACCCTGATTGACAGGACTGGGCCAGTGCCTTGCCTTTGACTCTTTATACCAAATCGCGTACGTTGTCGGACAACTCGGGCAGAGTCATTGTGATAACCACTTTCTCTAACCCCAACCCACAGGCTGTTTTCTGTTACAGGTGAAAACACATGGCAATCCCAAAACTTTTGATTTCACACATTTGCCGAATCATGCCAACATAAGTTTAACATTTATTTGACTTGTTAAATATCAGATTTACTCAGGATAAAAGTACATATTATTGAAACTGAAGTTGTTTTGAATCCAGTGGCAGAAAAAAGTCCATAGAACTCCTTTTTCACTCTCATTTTCAGATCATATTTAATTGTTAGTCACTTGGGCTTTCTTGTCTCATCCCATAGGAATACAATAACAAGTCCCTTATGTCTTTTTCTTTTTTATTTATATTTCAGAATGTATGTATCAAAAATGATGATGATGATGACCTGTTGTTCTGGAGTTGTTTTCCTGGGAAATAAAAGCACTAAAAATGTAAAAAAAAAAAAAAAAATCTTTGGGCTCAGCTCAGCTGGTTCTTTAAGAGCTATAAATTAAATGTTGAAATTCCACTGTGGTCATTAATGCATTAATGGGTTAAAGGGACACAGTTGTGTGTATTTCCATCTGCCCCACAATCACCCCATTCCTCTCACCTGAGCTTGCCCGTTCATCTCCCTTCTGTAGTTTGTATTTTGTATCTGGAACCTGAACCTGACCCCTGAACTTTTCACTCAAACTTGTAACCTTGCCATTTTTAATATCTGCCTGATATATTTTTGGGGGTTTCCTGCCTGCCCCTCTGGATTTGCTTGCCTGTTTGGACTGGACTTCTGGTTCTGACCCTTGTATCAGACACATTTCAGAAGCCAATTGCAAAGCTTTCTATTTTCTGTTTTCATTTAAATGCATTTTTAAACTGCATGAAAAATTATTTTAACTGATCTTTGTAACGCATTTTCATTTCAAAGACTTTGAAGAGTTCATTACGACGGGAAGCAGGGAAGGAGAGAGGAAAGGAAACAAGTGTAATTAAGTGTTTCTAGGGTTATATTCAGCTATGCAGCATATTTTCAAACTGGATTGAGGTAAAACCTACAAATTGAAATGTGTGGCCACCATTTTAGATTTTCTTAAAATTACACCTAAACTGAATTGTGCAACTGAGTTAAATTGCTTCTGTTTTTCCCAAAGAAAGGGTCTAATATGGGGGTCGAAAATTTGAATGTTACCTTGTGTGCAATGCATACTGGTACATGTAGGCACTATATTGTACAAGAGGGGCATGATGGTTTCACTGTCCATGAGATCAGCGTGGTTTTCTGTGTTGACCTCCAGCTCAGACTTCATAGTCTTGTAGAGGCAAATGCAGATTTTCCCCAGGCGCTGCGAATCGCTGCCCACTGCTCCAGTCTGTGTGTATTAGGCATCTGCCACTATGTGTGTGATCCTGTGCATGTGCATGTGTGTTCCGACAGGTGCCAACTGGATGGGTCAAATGCAGAAAAATAATTTCACGTGTACGTGATTAATAAAGGTTCTACTTTTCTTTCATAACTTCTTTACAGCTACATTTGATGCTGAACAAAGTCTAAACAAACTGCTAGAAAACTTTTCTTCTAAAGCACAAAGGTGGATTATATTTGTTTTTTCGTGTAGAATTCTCTTCGTGATAAACTTGACTCTGTTATTAGCTCGGGGCTGCTGAATGGGGATGCCACGTGCGTCTCCTCCCTCATCACCTCGCCTCCCTCGACTCCTCAGTCTCTCTAGCAAAGGCAGTAATCAAAAGAGCAGCAGACTACAGTGCCGTGTCCCCGGGGGACACTCACTGACTGGCTTCTCTGTCATCAACAGCGTGCCAGTGTTGGTTTCCTTTTATTTAACCCATTACTGTGTGTGGAACAAAGACATGTTAGTTCCCAAGGTAGTCGTCCACACACAAAGTGTGCGTGTGTGTGTACACAAAGGGAGCGCAACAAATGGGCCTGAAAGTATAAAACCATTAGAACTGACACACTATCATGCTGATTAACGTAGCACAAGGTTTGGAGACTACATTATGTTTGAAATTTACCCTTCAAGTGCAGATGTGATGCCCAAGTTTCTGTATTGATACTTTTATAGCTAGTATACAAAGCCAAACTTCTCAAATGTTAGAAAAGACTTTGGCAGAATTATAATTTTAATCACACTATGGGCCTCATCACATTGCATAAACACATCCGTCCTTATGCAGCACGTATAAGTGATTTATTACTACTACAACTGAAAGAAACAACCATCATAGCAACATGTTCACTTGTGTCTTCTCTAAACAAACAGAGATTATCATGTTATTGGAGTGGCAGTAGCTCCGTCTGTAGGGACGTGACTGGTCCAGCTCAGACCAGACTGTGGACTGGTAGGTGAAGAGGTGCCAATTTCACCTCCTGGGCACTGCTGAGGGACTCCTGAGCAAGGCACCAAACCCCTAACTGCTCCCAGGCACTGCTACATGGCAGCTCATCGCTCCACTATCTCTCCACATTTGCATGTTTATAGGCCCTTTGTATGTGTGTGTGTGGTTGTATTTCAGGCTTGAGTGAAAGTAAATCTTCTTCTTCTTCTCTGTCTCTCTGCAGCCTCTGCAGAGCTCCTTTTGTATGTCCTGTCCATGCTCTGACTGCATGTCAATCACACGCACGGCTCACTATCTTACAGTCTTGAACATAAACATTTAATTTGATGGTCATGAAACATTTTATTATGAAATGATAAGCTGTATTTTGACTTTAAACATCATCTTAACTAAGGATGAGCGGTATTTACGGTCATCGACAGAGCACCCGAAGAAATCTGTTTGTCTCTCCTCACACTGTCTAGTGTGTGATACTTTAAATTGGGTCCCATGGCAAGCATGAATTCAATAAAGAACTCCGTCTGTCTCGCTTTAAACTGTAGGATGAAGGTTAAGAGATTTTATGGTATTCGTCAATCTTTCTTCTGCTTAATGTTTTCTCTGAGGTATGAATGAAATTCACATGTGATCCAGACCTGTCAACTCAAGTACAGTCTGCATTTCTTCACAGGAAAAAAAATGAATTTGACTAAAAAAAAATCAGAATCAGAAGGAATTTAGAGTTTAAATATAATACCGAAATGATACAAATAAAATAAACTAATGTAAAAATAATGACCATTACTTTACTGGCATTGCCTGACTCATGCAGGTCTCTGCGTCTCTGTCCAGTATCATCCTCTGTTGAAACACCAGGCTTTAATCCTCTCTAACATCTCTGCAACTGTCACATGACCTCTCTTACTCGTTTTTTAGTGTCTAACGTGACGTCAGAGCATTTTCTCTTTTCTCTCTGTCTGTGACAGTTCAGCTCTACTCTGGTCACACGTCGCTGGCAGCTGGACTACTAATGTTTTCTAATTGTTTCAGGTTCCTGAACTTGACCAGTGACACTGCTGAAGCTGCTGTTATTTTCTGACGCGCTGGTTTCTGACAGCAGGACTTGAAGCTCCATGTCATACTGAGTGTCATGTTAATGCATTACTGCTAGTATATTTGTTTTCTATTATGTGCCGTATTTTGTTAATTGCATGTTTTGTTTATTAATTTAGCTCCATGCATGTTTTGGAATTTCTTCAGTTATGATTGTTGTGATTATTTTTTCTTTGATTTGAGTTTACATGCATGCTTTAGAAACGGCTGATTATGATTTTAGGCAGTGAATGCAACCTCTGACTGACAGCTGCACCAGCCAATCGGCTGCTGCAACAGGCCCACAGACTGACTGATAGGCAGGCCAGGTAGCCGGATGTGTGCGCACTTTTTCTTTTCCTTTCTAAGACGCCGACACACCTGGGGAAGCGACACAAAGCGGAAAGGACCATGAGGGCCGCCCTGAGACACCAGCAACAGTGTATTGGAGGCCTTGGACACGAAAAAAGCTGTGAGTCTCTGACCGATACACTGTTAGCTGTAGCCTGAAGAACCCCGAAAGCAGAGAGAGTGCATCCTGTGTTTGTAGAGTAGACTGCTGGCCTTCTTCTGTGTGTTTCAGGTCTACGGCGTCGCCAGGAGGAGCTTCAGCCAAGTGGAGGCCGTGTGACGGGTGGCAGCAGCACAAACAACAGGGAGATCTTCAGACTAATAAAGTGAAAGACGGCTCGCGGTGGCAAACCGGCGTGGCGAAGGGATTGCAGAGGACAAAGACTGGATAATGATTGTGAGCTTTCTCACTGAATTTTAACATTGTTCTTAATTTGACTTTTAAAAAGGAGACCCTCCCCTCATTCACGAGAGACATTGCCCAAACAACATTATTCCTATTTATAACTTGTATAATAAATTGTGTCTGTGTAACTTGGTGTTCGGGTCATTGAGTACTGCTCACCCTCGTAACAAAAGAACTTGTCTTATAGAATTTGGTTGTTTGTGATTGAAGTCTGCAAAAAGAAAAACCCACCATTATTACATCCGCACTTTGACATTCTACTTTTTCCTCTTTGGTAACATTTTAGTGAATGAAATATATCCACAAATGGAGCAGAATGGTCAGCCTACAACTTTAACTGCTGGTTAAGGCAATAATGGAAACTCAGAAAATGTGCTCCTCCAGTTTGTCCAGTCAAGAGACTTTGGTGAATCTGACTTGGAACAAAAATATGAAAATATACTTTTGGCTCTTGAAGGGGGATCCTGAGCCAACACTTTTTTAGTCATACTGTGGTCACATTTACAGACCTATTCTCAATACAGCTGAAAAATCATATTCTCTCATAAATTACACATGGGGACCAGATAGAATTTGGCATGCATATTAATTAGATCTTATTCTGTTTGCAAAAAGAGACAGCTCTAAAAAAAAAAAAAAAAAAAATGCCCATAAGCACAAATCAGTTCTTTTATTTGCTCACAAAGATCAACACAGTGTAAATTTCATAACAGAGTAATTAATTCCCTTGGAATTTTAATAACAAAGAAACATCTTATTTAGAAGCCACATGTTGGTTAATTAAGATTTTAAGACAATTTGAATGTCTATTGTGTAATACAAATAGAAAGAGTCCACAGCCACACTGAGTTGGAGTGCACCATTTACAGATTTAACTTGCATACTGTTCATCTGACCGGGGCATGCTGGCTGTCCCTTCTAAATTCTGTGCACAGATTGTTGGTTTCTCCCCTCCCTCGCTTGGGAGGCATCCCTGGCGTCCGTTCAGGCTCTTGTCACCTCCCATGAGGTGCTTTCCATTCAGCTAATTCTGCTCCTACCCTTCCTTCCTTGCTTGTCCAACCCCCCCAAAGCCTGTGATGTGGAAAATGATCAAGATCCACCATCATCGAGGATGTTCCAATCGCCTAAATGCAACAAGGAGGGAAGAGAGAGAAGCCACAGACAGCATCACCTCTTTGAATCCAGCTGATCTGGAACCTGATTGTACAGAAATCTTAATTTTATTTTATGAATAATTTGCACTTACTATATACGGAATCAAAGAAAATAATAAAATAAAATCATTTCTCTGCATTGTATTTGGTTTATTTGATGTTTGGCATTTTGTTTGCCACTAAAGAATGCCTTGGAACAAGCAACAGTCAAACTGTACAACAAATATGTCAAATTATTATGATAATATGTTTTCTTACCCTTTTTTTCACCAGACTATTAGCGGTGACAAAAACATCAGAAAACAAATTGCACTCTGCACAGCAGCCTGACTTAAAAATGAGTTCTAATAACTAGATTCATTAATCTTACTGGATTCCCCGAGACCTTCAGACACTGCAGTAATTGATGTTGCATTTTACATGTTTTTACATGATAAGAGTAACAAGAGGAACATCGATATCCCTGTTGGTGTCATGAATGTATTAAAACCAAATAAACTTTAAATATTAAATATTAAATTGTTAGTACTAGTTTTATTTATAGTACTAATACTTGCTCAAAGGCCATAAAGTGACTATGAAATTCACTGTACTTCCATCAGCCATCTGAATGAATATTGCTTTTAGCTTTCAGCTGTCATTAGTGTCAAGCTGCAGTATTTTCCCTGTCAGCTCTCCCTGCAGGGGAGGTTTTTTGTAGTAGTTTTCTGCTGCATTGTCTTGGGCCATACTCACAATGGCAACATGGGTCTTTGTAAACAACACTTTTGTCACTCTTGTCAGCACTCTGCTTTTCATGCTGGCTTCACCAGGTTGGAAAGCTTTAGTGCGACAATATTCAGCCTCTGGAGAAAGGAGGGAATTTGCGGGGAAGTCTTTCAGCCATTTGGAATTTACGCACAATCGTTTATCCGCTGTAAATGGTGCTTTCCGAAGAAGGAACTGATTATGAGCACAACCTAAAACCTTTTCTAGCTCAAAATCCATGAGGAAAATGTTTTGGATGTTTGCAATTGACCATAATTCTGCCAGTTGCTTCTTATTTTGGAGCTTTGGTGACCCGTCATCCCACTGGACTTAAGATATTAGTGGATTAGAGGCTATTATCAGGCTGATACTGTGTAGTCTGAACCTGGCTTCAGCAAAAGATGTGCCTCCTGAAGGAGAGCTGGCAAATCACACTGTACTCATCACATCATGATGTGTATTGTGATTTCTAGTTTAGAGATTTTGTTCTTTGGAATTCTCATATTATTTTATATTCAGGTTCTCCCCACCAGTCAGTTAGAACTCAAGAAGTCTCTTGGATAAGAAGAAAATATGTCAAGGAAAGTCAAGAAGCCAAAAAGTCATGAAGTCATACTGGTGTTGAAGAGTCTGACAGCTGTTGGAATGAAGGACCTGTGGTAGCGCTCCTTCTTCTGTTCATGATGGATGTCAGCTTTGCTAACATCCTCTTCTCCCCGACTTCCTCTTTGGAGTCCAAGGGGCATTCCAGGACAGAGCTGAACCTCTTGACCAGTTTGTTGAGTCTTTTTTGAGTCTCTCTCCATGCTTCCCCCTCCCCAGAATTCGCCTGCATAGAAGATTGCAGATGCCACTGCAGTGTCATAGAAGGTTTTCTAATAGAGTCCTGCACACTCCAGTCTCATCAGTAAGTGGATTCAACTTTGACCCTTCTTGTACAGGACGTCTGCATTGTCTGACCAATCCAGTTTCGTGGGAATGCTCCCACCATCTCGATATCCAATCCCTGGATGCTCACAGGTGTGGTCTGAGATGTCTTTCTCCTGAAGTCATTCACCATCTCCTTCGTCTTGCTGGCATTGATGTGAAGGTAGTTGAGATCACACCAGTCATCAAAGTCTTCTGGAGGTGACAGCTGTCAGTGTTTAAAGGTCCAGTGTGTAGGATTTTTTCTGAGGTGAGGTTGCGGATTACAACCAAGTGAATAACCCTTGCCTCACCCTCACCCACCCAAGTGTGAAGGAGAAACTATGGTGGCTGCAAAACTCATGAATAATGCAAAAGGCCTCATCAAGAGCCAGTGTTCGATTTTTCCTGTTCTGTACTACTGTAGAAACATGGTGGTACAACATGATTTCATGGAAGAGGTGATTATGAAAATGCACTCATGATCTTATATTCCATTTGTGCCATATTCTTCCAATGAATTCCCATAAATGGTACATACTGGCCCTTTAAAGACCAAACGAGAAAACAGCCCAGAATGAGCATCAGTGCACACTGTGGGTTGCCTTTGATTTATTTTATGCTTGGCTTTCCAAGCATGAGCAACTGCTGGCTATTAGACAGCACATCTGTTTCTTTGCTTCCATAAAAACTTCACATCTGGGTTCATGTTCGCTGGTTGATTCAGATCACGTTGTCACTGATACCACCTTGCACTTAAAAGGTTGAGTCTTGCAGGTTGTCTGTGCTCGGAATGATACTGTTCTCCTCTGTCTGAACATACCAGATTTAAGGAGTAAAGGCGTGCCTTGATATGCTGGGAGTTTACTGAAGTGATGTCTACTCAGCTAAAATATGTTACACACCTGTGTGGGTGGACCATGGGTGCAGAGCTGGTTTGAGACAATAAGCTTACTTGCACGCCACACAAATTCAGAAGGTGAACACATTGGGTTCCTTAGTTATGTCTTGTTTTATCTTATTCGCAACAAATTTGCTATAAATTACATCACAACAACGTATTCTGCAAACCATGCTGCTGTGTTGTGTGCATTACATGCACCCTATAGGCACCTATCAGTTTTCATTCCTGTGAATACAACTCTTCCTGGGTTGTGTAACCCATGACAAAGCGCTAATGCAATATGAATATTGTTCAGAAGCAGCATATACTTACATAAAGAAAAGGGCCCAGTATTCTTCCTTGAGGAACACCACAATCAATATCAAATGGATGTAACACAAAAGCACCCGAACAAAACATTTCTTGCAGATAAGTATGAACAAAGCCAGTCAAGCTCTATACCAGAGAGACCTACCCATTTCTCGTTTCTATTGATTAAAATGTCATGATCAATTGCATCAAATGTAGAGCTCAAACCTAATGAAGAGGTGCATTGTTGGAGTCAAACAAAATTCAGTTACTACCATTAATTTACATACTAACAACAGTGTACTGAAATGTGTTTCTTAGTTTCAGCTGTTTGTTTTCACTGTAAAAAAAAATCTGTAGAATTTACGGTAAAATACTGGCAGCTGTGGTTGCCAGAATTTTACCGTAGAAAATACGGTCACACTGTATGAGACATTACGGTATGCTGTTTTGGCAACCGTAAACTTCACAGTAGTGAACTGTTATTTGTTTACGGTAATTTGCTGTAAAAATAACAGTTATAATATAAAACTGTTTATGGTAATTTGCTGTAAAAATAACAGTTATTATATAAAACTGTTTATGGTAATTTGCTGTAAAAATAACAGTTATAATATAAAACTGTTTATGGTAATTTGCTGTAAAAATAATAGTTATTATATAAACCTGTTTACGGTAAATTCTTTTAAAAATAACAGATATACTGTAAACCTAATTACAGTCCATCAGTGAAAACACACAGTAAAACTGTAAGATATAGTACGGTATTTTATTGCAAAGTTCAACTTTATGGTAAAATACTGGCAGCTGTGGTTGCCAGAATTTCACCGTAAAAAATACGGTACAACACATATGGAATTACAGTTTGTGGTGTAGATTTACAGTCAGCAAATGCAAATGGTAAATTATAAAGGAAATAACCAATTAAGCCCATTGTAAACCAAAGTACAGACTATAACTGATAAACTTTAAGAACCTCTCGTTGCATATACACATTCTCTGTGAAAAACATAACTTGTCCAGTATACTCACAAGGCAGTGTTGACATCTTGAAAAGACAGTGTGTGTCCATACATATGAAGGATAGTCCATGGTAGAAGAAATAAACATCATGAAAAAAGGAGCCACCTGTGCTGATCAACACTAATGAGTCACTGAGTCCAGACTTGGCTGAAGAGGGCTCTTAACATGGACATGGTGTTCAAGGAACTGGAACTTAAAGCATTCAGCAGTCACCAGTTCTGCTTGAAGACTCACATGTTGTTCATCTGGTGTCCACTGTAGACCGGCATGATCCTCTCTGCAGCCAGAAAACAGAAACAAAGCAAAGGTTAGATTGATGCAGTGCCTGAGCATGATGCCTACAGCGATAAATTCAGCCTTCTGTTGTTAAACTGAGCTCCAATGAGATATACATAGAATGAAACTCAGACATAGAATGAAACGCACTCTGGAATATAGTTTTGCAGGTCATCAGGAGTATTTCATTTATTTTATTGTATTAGTGTGAAAGGTAGAAACAGTCACTTTTCAGGACTAAGTGATCATCAGTATTTGTTTCACCCTTGTCGAATTGCAGCCTTAATCCTGAATCCTGTCCATAAAACTGATTTTTTTCTCTACTGTATGTTTGTATGAAGCTGTTGGCACCGTGCACTTGAGGGAGATCGATTGAGTGAAGTTTGAGTTGTGCTTGCATCTACTCATTTGCTACACTGACATAAACCATTGCTTACCTCTAATTAGCCTTGACAAGACAAGTGTTTGAGTCATTGGGTCCAGACTTGACTGAAGACAGGTGGGGCAGAGTCTCATACAGACATGGTACAATGTTAAGGAAACTGGAACTTTGGGCAGGTGTTGTCATCATTCCTGCTTGATTCACCAGCAGTCTTCAGTCAGGTGTTTACTGTGGACTGGCATGAATCTCTCTGCAACCAGACAAAGAAAGACAACAAAGAAAAAAATGTTAATGATAATAATGATAATTATTATTATATAGCACTTACACTGTTGCAAAATGCTTCCCGCAACAACAACACCAAAAAACAAAAAACAAAACATTAATTAAAGAAGTTGGAACAGAAAAAAAATTAAATGGTGAATGAAGAGTAGGTTTAAAAAATCTCATAAAAAGGCCAACCTATAAATATGATTTCAGGAGGCGCTTAAAACAGTTAACAGATTTAGCAGATCTAATAGATTGAGAGAGACTGAGGGAGAAACTGTGGAGGATACAGCTGAAAACACACAATCCTTTGGATTTGACATCGAATCAGTGATTTTGATTTTTTTAAGGATAGTTCCGAGGATTTACCCTTAAGGAACTCCAGATAACAGGGTAGTAGACATATATGGGAGACATAATTATTGATGTGGCCATGTAAGTATTTGGTATGAAGAAACAAAAACATTTAATGGCAGCACCAGTTCAGAAGCCTATCTATTTAAATGTACTCACTGAAGCTGAGTGCTGATAACGATTGCGACGAATCAGAGTACTGGCCATACCACATTCATGCAAAGTTGACTGCCTTGCATTATCCAGCTGCACCGTGCTGTGGAGAAGGTGAAATTATTTGTTAAAAAATTGTATGGCGTTAAAGGGATCATTCTCACTTGTTATGTTATCTTTGAATTCGCCTAGATCAAGTGTCGATAAATGTTTCCTTCGTAATACATCCAAGTCTCCTTGTATCATCTTTTATTAAGAGTAAACCAGTTTCTCCATTATTTCCATCACAATTAGATTATGAAAGGCCTAGATTTATGCTGTGCTTAAAGGTAGAGTATGCAGAATTTTAAAAAAAAACAACATATGGACCTGTACAAACATAAATCCTCTCAATCATCACGGCATTGTTTTGATGTGTGGCCGGTCTCCTTCTGGGCGGCAACCAGTGTTTATAAAAAGAGATTAACATAAAGCCTTCTATTGTTAAATTAATGCGTGGTCAACTGTGCAATCATTTATCACTATTTATCCTTGACAAGACTAGTATCTGATCACAAGGGTAGATTAGTAGGCCAGCAAAGAAGTTGATGAGTCCATGTCAAGTACAACCACTAGTAGACTACCTGAAAGAAAGTAGGTGAGAGTAGAGTAGAGTAGGTGAACCATGCCTTTTTGTTGATGAAATACTTCAGATACAGTGCTACATCATATGACAAAACACCTTCAAAGATGTCATGGCCTAGGCAAGCTGGCAAACCTGGCTGACAGACATTAAAGTATTTCCAACTGTTGAATACTGACTTGCACTTCACTCCTTCCACATCTGGGATGTCTTCAGTCTGGAGGCGCTCGACAGCTGCGTCGTAATTCTCAGTGGTGCGCTCTGGTCCACACAGATTAGGATCGTCACCTTGAAATTGAGATCGGGTTATTAGGCAGTACCTACAAAAATACTGTGTGCATCCTCTGACTGGACATGTCACAGCACGTCCTTCCACAATATGCTCCCTCAAGTGAGCCATCAGATCTTTTGTATCGTGACACTGGCACTCACACATCGCCATTGCGCATTTAAAATCTCCAACAGCCGTCCCGACAGTAATGGGAGTAGGAGCAGATACACTATGCCTCCGGAAAAAAGGCGCCTTAAACGCTCCGTATCTGTAAAATGTCTGCTTGCAACCGGCTCCAGTGCACTTAAATAAACAACGTGGTTCATTTCTATGGAGTTTGCAATGAAGCACACAACCCCTCAAAGTCTTAACCGACCTGCTACAGAAGTTACAGCTAAACATTTTTCTAGCATTAGCAACGTTAGCTGTAGCTAGCGACTTCTCAGAGCCCTTAAGTGACTCTTCTATTCTGCAAAAAGCAGATAGCGACACGTCCAGCAACTTTTAAGGTATAGCTACCTGAACTCCTCTGCTTGAAAGTCAACAGATAAGAGCTAATGTGGCTCTGCGGCTAGCTAACGTTAATCGGACAGTCTCAATGAGCTGTGAATGTGCTTACCTGAAGAAGAGACTCTGCTCCTGTGGGCGCGAAGAAATGGCGGTGAACTGAAATTCAAAATTTCTAGCTTCCGTTAACTCCGCGGTCATCTCTCTGTCTCTCTCTCTGTCTCTCTATCTATCTGTCTGTCTGTCTCTCTCTGTCTCTCTGTCTATCTATCTGTCTGTCTTTCTGTCATTCTCTGTCTCTCTCCTCAATTCAATAAAGCTTTATTGACACGGAACAACAACAACACTTTTTGCATCGGCCGAACAATGCCCCTTAACTGTGATATAATAAGCACATACCACGGCCTGTCCTGATGTATTGCTTAAATATACCATCTTTTTAACATTCTACTTTCTATAGAAATGATGGTATGATTTAATGGTTGTGTACCGTAAATTTAAACGTAAACACCAGCAAAATCTGTAATTCATACAGAATGATACTGTCAATTTTAGGGTAATTGCACGCTTGTGACATTACGGTATTTTACCGTGAATTTTGCAAACTTTTTATAACATTCACAGTAAAATTCCGTATTTTCTACTTAGTAAAAATTTTATACCGTAAAATTTAAAGTTATTTACTGTTTCTTGATTTACAGTAATTCTATGTATTTACTACAGTGATATACTATTTTTGATTTTATGGTATTGTACTGTTGCTATTTGACAGTTTTTTACTGTAATTTCTACGGACATTTTTTTTACAGTGTAAGCAATTCTGATTGTCACAAAGTTTAGTTATTGTAGTAATTGTGTACATTTTCATACTTGAGAAGGGCGTTAAAGTTAAGTCAGCAAATAGTGTCACTAGAGGAGAACTGCTTCGCCAATCAGACTTTTTATGCTTTGCCAATCAGACTTGGGTTTTGCTCTTTGTTTGAACCTATAGACTGGCTTAAACACAGAATAATGTATGAAGCTGATGTCATATTCGTGACTTAGCCTCTATTTCTGTCTGTTATTTTGTGCACATATGGGCAAGCAACTAGTGTGTTCAGACCTCTGCTACTGTTGATTTCCCACATTGGTTAGAGGATGTCATTGCCAAAGATGGAGTTTTGATTTGTTGATTTTGGTGACTGCAGTCCTAACTCATCTTGCACTCTCGCCATGAAAACCAGAGGAACAGAAGCATCTCACCACAAGCTTTTAGGAGATTGAGAAGGTAAATCTGCTTTGCATCACCCCATCAGATAAACCTCATAATCAACAACTCCCACTTGATATGTGACCAGGAGCAGCCCATATACAGCTGAAAGCAGGAAGCAATAAAAGCACTTTATCTAGCGGTGAAAATGGTCTCAGCAGGGGGGGGCAGGTCCTCGTGCAGGTGCTCCTGATCTTTGCAGCACCTTGAGCAATTTCTCCTGTGCTGCCTGTGAATAACATTTTCCATGCAAGTCTAGAAATTCATTCTCTTTCATTAAGACCACACACACACACAAAGGGCTGGAATCCAACTATGGCAAGGTAGGTTGCATTTAACAGATGATACAGGCATTTATCCCAATTATGACTATTCTCTTGTACATGCTCATAGATCGTTGGCTTGATTATGTCATTAAAGCACCATCATTCTGTTAATTGGGGGTGTTACAATGGCCCAAGCTGACCTGATGTACA
Organism: Argyrosomus regius; assembly: GCA_946959425.1. Taxonomy (NCBI): domain Eukaryota; kingdom Metazoa; phylum Chordata; class Actinopteri; family Sciaenidae; genus Argyrosomus; species Argyrosomus regius. The sequence continues at coordinate 20,244,892 of OX336902.1, forward strand.
GTGAAACAGTTTTGAGGAGTGAGCACTATAAATGATTTGGTCAGGATCTTTCTGGATAATAATGATGTAGAGGTTGAGTAATATCTTTGCTACAATGTAACACAGAGACACTGAGACCATGTTGGACGGTGCTCTTTGGTTCACCAAGTTCATGCCATTATTTTTGATTAAAAAGATTGGGTGTAACTCTATTGGCTTGTGGCTAGATGCAATGATTTTGTAGGTTTGGTCAGTATTTCATGTTGTCCCATATGACCTCCAGTACTTGTAACGATAAGATCATTCCTGCCTGCTGTGAAGACTCTATATGGCTCTAATTTATACCTAACAGTGTTTTCAGCTTGTATTGTATGAAAACTACTCAATGTCCACGTTGAAGCTTTTTCTAGCTGTTATAGTAGCATCTCATGGTCTTCCTCAGCAGAAGCTCTTAAAGGACCCAGTAAGTGGACCTGGAGTTTTTATTTTTTTATTTATTTATTTATTTTTCATTTGTTTTCATCTCCAACGTCCAAAAATAAGCGTCAACACACTTTCCTTTGAAAACACAACATGTTGTTTTTAACAAAAATTCAGTACATGGCCTCATAATATCTTTCTGTTTCAAGGGTCCACACTTGAAACAGTCTCAACACAGTCTCATAGCTGTAGGACTGAACTCTGTATCTTTAACACAATCCATCCTCCACCTACAAGGCCTCTGATGATCTCGATGTAGGCAGTTCAGATTTCACTCTACAAATGGCACAGTCCAATACGCATCAACGTTGTTCTCTTTGCCTGTCTGCCCGCGTTTTACATCAGTGGCTAATAATTAGTCACACCAATCACTCCTGTGGGATTCACCAATCTGTTCCAAACACATGCTGTGATCTACTAAAGTAAAAGATTTATCATAATAATGACTCATCATAAAGTTCAATAGTTGCCTTTTGTATTTTTACAAATGCTTCACTGTGCATGTTTTTTTTTTTCATAAAGATTACAAGCCCTCACATAGACTGTGTAATTTACTGAATTTATTTTTTTATATATACATAATGAAATATTTATGTCCTGTCCAAAAAATCTAGTCAAAACATTTGGAAAAACACAGTAAATCTGACATTGTTTCATCAAGTGACTTTTCACCATTTTCTAGCATTTGATCATCAAAGTTCAGTCTTGACCTTGGAATCAGGAGTTTGACAAGTCCTCTCACCAAATCTCTGTTATGATTTAGTTAAAAAAAATGAACCCAAATACAGACGGGCAGGTAGACTGAACAAAACTTAACTTAAAATCACTTTTTGGACAGGCAATTTAACACAGAACCTAAGTCCAAGTAAAAAACAAACTTAATCCAACAATCCAAAATATGAAGAGTAGTCCAACAATGAAAACAGGCGGGAGAAAGCACAAAAACATGAAGTAAAGTAACACAAGACACCTGAGGAAAGACTCAGCATAGATGTGGGTAAAAGTTCAAGAAAAAGCTAATAACTGGACCGTGAGTTCAGATTTCCTCACTAATTTAACACCCGGAGTGAAAGAAAACCCCAAATAAAACATCACAACGTAATGCAAAGGAGACATATTGTCCTAATATATGTCTATGAACGTGACACTATCCTGTGAATGCATTTATATGACGACTTACAACGTATTAACATGCCAGGAGTGCACTCAATGATGAATATCAGAGTAGTCATCAGAGATAATGAGTTCTCAGATGGATGGAGACCTGTCATCCACTCCCACTTCCATGTAAAGCAAGTGGTTCAGAAGCTTCAGGAACCCGGGTGTCCATGGCAACAGAGCTAGATGCCTCTTTTACCTCGAAGATGAAAACGCATAGCAGATACTGCAACATCCACATAATGTCAATCAATTATGCATGAACTCTAGTGCACAAGATGACACGATACTCTGACAGAACACCAAGAATCACATTAACTATCTCCTTTGCTGCTTTACGTGGATAATATAAGACACAGTGATAATAAAGTCAGAGTGAATCAATCATCAGACATCACGTCAGGGGATAATGACAAAGAGAAACATATCACTTATCGCTGGCAGCTAATAGCAATCGTCCTGTGATGAATAACGTAGCATAACCAAACACACAGCATTTTACTGCCTTTTCTCTTTTCTCCCTGAAGCTTGGTGAAAAAGGAATATTTAGGAGGAATATTTCACCTCATTCTTCTTAGCCTCTTCTGCTCCTCTGGATCCTAAAGACAAAGCAGATACATTATGTAGCTCATTTGCGGACTCTCACAGTCTCACAGCCTCACTCACACTGGTTTCCGTGGCAATTTCATGGCCTGTTGATCCTGTTTTGGGTCAATTTCAGTACAATAATGGTACACATTCTCTAATCTGCTGCTGCCCATTATGAGCGTTTAAATATAAAAGCAAATATATGGACCTTTCTCATAATAATCATTACTTTTTCATTTATCAAACCACACAAGTTTATAACACACACATACAGTGGATTTTTCTTTGTCTCCAGATGGTCAGCACTCCATTGGTGTTTGAAAAAACAAGCAGAAAACAAAGGTGCATAAATATGAATAAAGGCTAGCTGTCAGTCTCTTAATGAGGTTAGTGAGTAATGGGCTGCAGTATGGTTGTTTGTCACTCTTTGACATGTAGCATGTGGACAACTTCATCTAATCCAACTGTATCTATTAGATCCTGCTGCTCCCAACTGCTGGTGATCCATGGGAAATATAATGGCTTCCAAGTGGTGTATTGATTTATTGAAGGCTGTACTGCTATGGCTTCACAGAACATGTGGCGCTGTCTGTAATGACACTGTGTTCACAGCATTTGAAAAGAATAGATTTTAAAAAACTTGATGAAATATGGTCGGTACGACCTCAGCATGCTGGTTTCTGGTTTAGTGTCCCCTATTGTATGTTGTCTTTCCTCGGGTGTTACTTTACTTCCTGTCTTTGTCTTTTTACCACCTTTTTTCTCTGATCTGTGTTTAATTAGTTCTTTTGTATTTAGTCCACATGTTGTCCCTTTTTCACTTGTCAGGTCGTCTATGTCTGTTCTCCACTCCTGCATTGTTCAGTCTTCGTGTTGTTTCTGCTCATAGTGAATCTCAGTTCTGTGTTTTTCTCTTTTAGACTACTGCTCATGGAAAGTTTCTTGGATTGTTGGATTAAGTTTGTTCTTACCTGGACTCCTCAGCTGCTTTTTATTATTTTGTGTTATTCTGCTGCCTGCCCTTTAAGTAATTAAAGTTAACTTTTGCCCATTCTGCCATTCCATCTAACTACTGACTAACACTTCTTAGAAACTACTGGCCAGACTGCCATTAAATTAGATACAGATGTTCATAACCTACATAGCATGATTCCTAATGTCTTTGGTGACCCCTGTCCTTTAGTCTAACGCTATTCCCAGGTCAGCTTTTATTGTTTGCCAATTTGGTCCATGACAGTGTGATAGGGTCAGTTTTTATGGAATTATGCATGGTTTTAACTTGTTTTATTGTGTGTCTTGTTTTTATGAGTTGAGTTCTGCATGCAGAGTCGACTTGGTTTAACTGGCCCTAAACGCACCACATGCTAATTGTGGACAACATCAGGTGTGTGGAGGCATCCACACGCCACAAAAGAGACAGAAGTGGAAGCAGAGCGTTGGCACGCACAGACGGAAGGAGCAGAAGGATTGTGTGGGCCCTGAGGGCCCCGGTTGGAGCCCAGTCGGGACCCAAGCCAGCACCAGAGCCAGCACCGAGTCAGGACCAGAGCCGAGTCGAGCCGGAGCTGGAGCCAGAGCCAGGAACCCCCCCCTACCTGAAGCACGGCTGCCGGTGCCCGTGGGCGCGGTACTCCAGCCTGGGGAGAGATGGCAGTGGCTGGAGCGGGTGGCAGTTGAGGACTGAAACAACAGGACTAAATCAAGGGACATTTTTTACAAGTATTTTTTATTGTATTTTATGTAAATAAATGGATCCTTTTTAATCATACCCTGAACTCTGCTCTGCTTACCCCTGCTTTTTAAAAGAACCTGTGTTTTTATCCTGTCCTATCTTAGAGTCCTAGGCTCTTTTTAACCTCGGTGCTGTTGTCGGCAACATTTTACCTTAAGTTATTTATTTATAGTTTTAACCACTCGTTGGCACAACAGCACATCTCAAACAGTCAGGTCCTCAGAAATGTGTTGTGAATGTTCATGGTCTCTAAAGGATTTATATTTATATGATTTATATGGTTTTGGTGACCCTTTCCAGATGCAGATGTTAATTTTGGTCATTATACAATACATGACCTTTCCTCTAAGTCAAACATAAGCCAATTTATTTACTCTGTACAGTACAGCCAATGGTCAGACTTTTCTGTAGTTTATTGCTACTTGAGCCTCTCTTTCATGACTGCATTTTGGCCCACAGTCAGGTTAGCAGTTAGGAGTTTAAACATCATGGCAAAGGACAACCACATCACCCTCACCCTTATGTTAACATCCCTTCTAAGTGATTCATTTCAGAATCAGTTTCCAGTTTCCTTGACCTAAAACAGATCGACTTCAACTTCCTGGCTGTCGGCATGTCCTGAGTAATAATTACAGGTAACAGAGTCTTTGCTGTCAAGGCCCAACTTGGGAATTGGAAGAACTTGCACTTGCTACTTCAGTGTTAACTTTCAAATCTATTTTAAGAGTGACATAAAGGGGGCTAAAAAATGTTGGGGACAGCATTCAGCTAAGGGTTGTGGGCTGGAATCAAACCTCGGCTGCTGTGGTAAAGACTTAGTACTGTACTGTACGTGTGCTGCCAGGGCACCCCAACATTCCCTCCATAAGCCATATTTCTACAGACAACCAACCATATTTAAAACCTCCACTCTGCTTTTAGCCACTGTCTTTTCTGTATGATGCCGTTGTTTCTTTATTAGTTTTAGATTTTTCTGATAAGGAACCTTGTCAGCCAGTGAATAATGACTGTCCTCTCTCAGTAGCAGGAATAGTGTGATTTTTTATTTTTTTTTTCATGGCACTAGAAAATCTTTTAAGGAAGCAGTCAGGGACAAATACAGATCATACAAAGTTTGCAATGTTGACACCTGAGGCCGCTGTTCACCTTCTGTCTCCAACCAACGGTAACTATTGTTTTGTTTTTAAGCAGAGCTCAACCACAAAGGTAGCAGATTAAAAAAACACTTATGTATGATTCATACATGAGTATGACCCGATTCATAAGTGACCACTTCCCCACACAATTCTGGATAATGCAGCAGGCCAATTGTCACGGTATTAGCTGAGCACATTCATGTTCCACAAAGGAAGAAAACGTTAAATCTGGCATCACAGTGTCATCCTGAAGACAAATTTGAATTTCCAATATCTGTATTGCAAGCTTCTATGAGTCAAACAAAATCAGTAGTACTTTGTAGGTTTGTTATAGCTAATGATGTATATGTAATGAACATAGACTCTTAGAGGCAATAGAGGGACATGGACCTGGGGAAACCATTAACAGTGTATAACTAGTGGACAGAGCGTCTGGGTCTTTGAAGTGAAGCCCACATGGAAGTAATTTCTACAATAATAGATATCTACATACGAATGCAGAATCTGTGGGCAAACAACATTTGGCACCAGCAGAGTTCTGGTTTCTGTTTGCAGTCCAGACCAGTCACATGTGAGTGGGTTTGGTAAACCAAAAATGCAATTTCAGAACCCATCTGCTTTCATCTGAGGACGATTTATCCTTTTTGTTAGCTATTTTTAAAGTTATCTGCATTCATATGCAGATATCTGTTAGAGATGGGCAGGAATCACTCCTCAGTCTTGCGTATCAAGTTGCTTATCAGACTGCAGAGGAAGTCTTTGCCCAGATATCTGTTGGCCACACCAGAAGCTTAGAAACGCTGGACATTGGCTCCACAGGCTAAATCACTGTCAGACAATAGCCAATGGGCTTTGAGATTGACGCGGATGTGTCTTTCTAATGGCTATCAGGGGGCAGCTCCATTGTCTGCAACAATACCTTCCAATTGCATTAAAGCAGGGTTTCCTTTTAGATGTGGCTACCTTGTGATTGACAAGTCATTCTCAAGGAGTCTGTACAGCGCAACAAGAAACTCAGATCAAACTGTGAAACTAGTCAGTGCTTATCAAACATGAATGAAGATTCTGTTACTGCATTACACATTTCTCTCCTCAAATGTTGGCAGAAATATATTTTGATTTAGAGGTAATACATGGAAGTAGAACACTACTACCAACTCCACAAATCAATGGGTGACATAACAGTGAGTTTACACTTGCAATGTGTTTTTGCCAGCCATCATAGCGGTCGCTGTGCCGACTCAGTCCACTTTCATTTGAAAAATCTCTTCAGTGAATGATCCATGTTGTGTGATCTGTTTCTCTATCCTTTATAGTAAACCCAGAGTTAGCAGCTCTTCTTATCTGTTGATCACCTGAGCCCGGAGCACATTTAAAGACCATAATTTCTGGATGAAAGCAAAAAGAGAAATATGTTTGCTGGCTCATCAATCAATCAGTCTCCAATTAAACAGTGCTCCACGATCAATTGATTAATGTGGAATAATGAGGAAGGCTCGCTGCCACGTGTAAAATGACAAATGTCAGGCAGGGGAGGGGCACTGCGGCTATCATGCACTAATCATAATGGACTAATCCATTAACAAGGATTCAGCAGCAGGGGTTCATTAACTGAGGTAGACGTGTGCAGCCCCAACTTTTATCTCCCTGTTCAAGTGTCTTCAGAGATTGTGCTGCAGGAGTGCCAGCAGAGAATGTGTGTCTTGCTTTATGCTCTGACTGATGTGTGCTTGTATACATGTGTATGTAGTATACTCAAATGGCAAGTTTTGAAAGAATTACCAGATGGCTGTGTTCTTAGGGGGAGATTGCCAAGGTTAATGATAATGAAGAATTAACAGGATTGATGTGTAATTAGACTGATGGATGGAGTCACGGGGAGCGCATATTTGTGAGAGTGTGTGAGCACACATATACACATGCGAGCAGGGAGGCACAAACCGACGCCGTTACAAAACACAATTCCCCCGGGCCTATTATACTCAGCTCATCTTCAGACATGCAGCGTGAGTCTGACGCGATGGAGGACACGCTTCGAATGCCGTGCCATCCACCATGTGAAATGGATTCTCAAATGAGCATGTGCATGTGCACATGCAGACACGTTTAAATGACATGTCAGCTCCTTTGAGCTCACTGTGTCACACACATGAATCAAGTGTCTCACCTCTGTGTGAAGACCTTTGTAATTCTCCATCAGCGCATATAGAGAGACTCTGGGCTCAGATGTATTTATTTCATATAACAGAAATCCATACAGTTTAAACTGATCACTGTTTGTTTAATCCTGAAGACTTACTGTTGGAGCTAAACATCCTATTATCATGCAACACCCTAGTGAAGACATTTTTGTCTTTTCCTACCTCACCCACAGAGACACCTCCAAACAAGAGATTTTCCTTCTCTCTCTTTATCTCAGTCTAATCTCCTCTGTGCTTTCACCCCTAAACAAAGCAATCTGTACTTCGATAAGGGCCTCCCTGATTCTGTAATTGGCTCCCCTCTGATTGAACCTGAAATGTCTTATTGGGAAGAATGAACAACATATATAGCCATATATCTAAGCTTTATTCTCCATCATTGGAAATGAAATGAAGTATTATGTTTGCATATATTTGTCCGTCTGTTTAGTTGGTTACAGAATGTAAAACATGTTTTGTTCTTTTGTTTTTTCCCATTTGTGTTGTAATCCAGCTGTTATGGAAGTTTTGTACTCCGGGTCTTCAAGGGATTGCCAACATTTAACAACATTATAAGAATAGGAACTACAAAAAATGACCCAAACTTTCTCTGTCATTTCAGTTTTTATGAAGGGATTTTAAAACTTAATCTTCCAAACTTAAACAGTTTCTTTAAAATAAACTATGCAGTGAATACTGACTGACTTCTCTATGCAAGGTCCATGATTAATGCAAAAATAAATAATTGATTGCCACTCTTGTCTTGGTCCTATGCTGAAAAATGAAAACCTAGATCTGCTCTGGGGCATTTTAAGTTCTCTGGAGAACCTTTTTTTTTTTCATTTTTAAGGTTCTTTAGAATAATGATTACAGCTTCTTTAATTCACCTTTGCAGCAATATGAAAAAAATAAAAAATAAATTAAAAAAAAAACAGCAAAGGGACAGTTTGAACATAGTTAAACAGCCTTTTTGTGTACCATATGGCTTTGAGCAATGGCTGCTACATGCCTAAGCTATTGACTAACTTGTGGCTGTGTAGAAATGATTGTTGTGGCACCATTTGTAATTTTTAAGGGTGATATTACTTACATATTATAAACTACTTTTCAAAGAGAGTAATTAGTAATGTGACAGTAATTAATATAAAGGATTTTTTTTTATTTGTTATTTACCCAATGTTGCATTTAAATAAAATATTTTTATTCAAATGGTTTTATATTGCAGCTTGAATGAAGAACCAATAGGTAAAACGTTCTCATATGGCATCACCATAAAGAACCACTTCAGGTTCTGACTTGGACCTTTAGTTTTAAGGGTGTATAACACTTTAATACCAGAACATGGTTGTAGTAATTAATAAAACAATGTGTTGATAGGCACAAAACTTCTAAAATGACTGTCAAGAATTACAGTGAGTAGTCACTCACTGTAATTCTTGACAGTTAAACCAAATCCAGTACAATTTGCATAAAACCTGCAGAAAAGCTCCATGTCACCCCGTTCAACAAAGTTCAACAAAAACTTATGACCTTTCTAAACTCTTCTCTCTTTCCATACAGAATGACTTTAATCATGGTGTTGACAAAAGTTATTCAGCACTCTCTGTCTCACTTAAAAATGACACGAACCATATCAACACCCAGTGGAACTCATTTAACACGACTTACAGTATGTTGAGTCAGCCAACAAAGTTGGACTTTAAGGAGGGTAACCAAAGAGAATGATAAACTCTTAGACACAAGGGAAAGAAAACTGAGAAGAAACACCTAAAGATGCTGAAAACTCAGAGCTTCAAAAACCCAAAGTAAAAAAACAAGACTAAGAGTCTGCAGCCGTGCTAGTAGCTCTTTGCAGCTGTACTTAGGCACAGCAATGTGTTGGGCTAAGTGCTAATATAGCATTAGCAAGAACAATGCAAGCATTCTGTGATGTTTAACATATGTTTAGTGTTTTTGAGAAAAATAATGTCTCCTTGATGAATGCTCACAGGAAGTTTTTAAAATCTAAAAGTTATTCTGAATTTCATGGCAATCCATCAAGTAGTTGTTAAGATATTTCAATAAAAGCTAAAAAAGGTCAGCCTTATGGTCGTGTTAGGGGAAAAGTCAAGTGATGACTATTTTACTTTAAGGGGAAATTAAAGAATCTGAGTCAAACCAACACCAAACATCATCTCTGTGTGATATGAGTCAGGAAAGAAAACAACATATCAGGTTTTTTTTTTTTTTACATCAGTGGGGGTACTTGAGCCGAGCTGCGAGGGGCTGCAAGCAGTTGGCCTGGTGCAAGTGTTTTACACTGCACTGCACAGCAAGCTAAAGTTGTTTACTTTGATGACATGTTGGAGGTGTGCTGGTCACAAACCACAGTAAAAGCCTGTTGCCTGCAGCCCTGTTCAGCCCACTGTGTCTGCTTCTGTTTGTACTGTTCCTCCCTGCAATGTTTCAAACTGACCCACTGACCCAATAGCACAAAATATGTCCATATCTGGTTGATTACACCTGTTTTTATTGAAAAATAGTACACCTAATGAAGCTCTGCTAACTTTGTGGCAAACACATTATATGTCCTAAAACTTCACATCAAAAGTATCACAGTGGTTTGTCTGATGTGGCTGAAACTAAAATCAGCAGTCAGTAAAGTAAGGCTGATATGTGAAAGTACAATTAGGAACACAGGAGATTCTGGTAGAAGCTGTAAAAGTACTGAGAGCTGAACAGCACAAACACACATGCATTTTCTCAATTAGGACACAGCTAGCGAGTCATGAGTTGGCCGTAGTCGACCCTGCAGGACCACAGCAGTGCATGCTTCGCTGTTTCCACCTCATAACTGTGGCGAATTCGGCAACTGCACAGCTCCCTGTGTCATTGTTTTTTTCTTGAATTTCAGCAGACATCGCTGCAGTTTGTTCGTTAATACTGGTTTACTTCAAATACAAAAGTAAAATGAGCGCCATTTTGAGAGTTTGCCTGACTGAAGTGTCGCCCAGCGAGTAGCAAAGATCCCCTGTAAGTGAACATGCTAATTACAGTAAAAACCAAACAGTAAAATGTTAGCGTGGATCTGACATGTCCTCTCCTCTGGTTAGTTTAGTTCACTGGCTGACTCCATAAATTATTTCTCAAGTTGGAGTTGTATCAAATTTTACAAAAATTACAAAGTTTACAAATTTGTAAAGCTGTTTAGTTGCTACTGTTATGCATAGATCCAAGTTATACTTGATAGTATTTGTTTGTCAGTGCATTCATGATGAAAAAACTATTTGATTAGATGGATGTAGAGATTTGAAACTGGTGCAGACAAAATGTTTGTGTTGGGTTTTGAACGTGCCTTATGGATATGGAAAATGTGTCTAGACATGGTTAATAGGAAACACTGGTTAAATGGAAAAAGGACAAACCAAACAATATACAGTGAACAATATGTGAATAAATGTTATTCCTGTATTTCAGGATACACATAGCTGTTCATGGAGGACCATGTGACATAGACATTGTTTTCCTATGAGATCCGATCAGGTTGAGAAAAATAAGGTGCGAGACAGAAACCATTAAGAAAACGGTGTTTGTTTATGTTCTTTGTCAATTTCACTGATTGAAAGTGGTGTGTGAGATACTCACTATAGGCTCACGAATGACTTTTCTGTGATCAATCACTTTGTAAAGTCTGACATGAACATAATAAAGTTGAATGATTGAGATATCATACCAATGATGGCTTTCAGGTCGACGTGATGAATAAAAGATAATACGGACACAATAAACACACAGCTGTGTGTGATAGTCGAAAAAATAAAATCTTTCTTGGGGACAGTTCATGATTTTAATGTTTTTTTTAACGCTAAAACATGCATCAAACATTATTTTCTTCATGCACGCAACAGTTAGGCAAGAGTAATAAAAGACCCGTACAGCCTACAATCTGTCAGTGTCATGCACATTTGAAAAAATACAGGTTATCCTACACAGCTGTCAGTGCTTCGACTAAGTAGTGCTGACATCCAGTTAAACAATACGTTTCAGCAGATCAAGCAAAAAGATTGTGTTTTCTGACAAGACAGTCTGATATGTGCAGACTGCTGGCTAATAACAATAATAATAATAATGATAACAATACATTTTATTTATAGAGTGCTTATGATACTCAAAGACACTTTACAGGAGTTAAAATCATCAAACAGCACAATGAAATCATAGAAAACATCATTAATCAAACATTTAAAGCAATTTTAAAGGTGACGTTAGAAGAAGGACTTTGAATTGGATCCATTATGGAACAGGGAGTCATTGGAGGTTCTGGTCTTTAGTCTATCTGTAACTAATCACGTCACAATTTACTGTTGCGACTCCAGACACTCATGTATTTATTCAGCTTTATTTGATAGGACAACTGAAGACGGCTGAAACAGACCACAGGCCGGAATCAAACCCAGGTCACTGCAATAAGGGCTCAGCCTTCCGTACTGTTACTTTTTGACCTGAAATAACCTTTTTGTGCATGTTGCAAAAGGTAAACCTCCACAATGCAAACAAACATTTGAATTCATCTAAGTCATTCAGATATTCCAGAGAAGGGGTGTACATATAGACAGGACCGATCAATGGTCACAACAGCTCTGCAAGGTGTCAGATAGCAAGCTTGTTAGCTTGTTCGCTAACAGTACAAGAAGTTTGCAAAGTTGAGTCATCTACTGTATATTCGTAGCATCAACCTCTCTTTCTCTTTCTCTTTATAACTTTCTAAAATCCATGCCTCTTTTGTGGAGCAGTTTATTCTGACAGAGGAAGGTTAAATAAAAATGTGCCGTGCAACACAGCTCATCAGTTACATCAGCTTCCTCTGTTACTCTACGTACCCACAAAGGTCAGCACTGTCAAGATTGTTTGCTATTGGCCAAGTTCCCCAGAGTTGAAGACTAATCGTGACAGTTTCTATTGAAACAAAGAGATTTCATTGCATATCATAGTTTTAATTGCTGCTGTGACTGAGCACAGAAATGAAAAGAGACGGTAGAACTGCTGCTAATCCATGAAAAGGCTTTAAGGCATGGGGTCGTTTGTGTTCTCCTGCAATAATAGTCTTTTTGGGACATGGACATGACAAAACCATGACTGCCCATCAGCTTATGAGGCTGCTTTGCGATCCATCCTTTAGTTGTGTAACCTCAACACTGTAAGCACTGTATTCTATCACTTCTTATCTCCTCATATATTATGGTTATGTAACTGCCCTTTGAATTCAGTAGAGAATACAGTCATTGCCATGCAGGAAGTCTTGTTACTTAAACAATGTAGTTATACTTACAGTAAGTTTCTTGTAAATAACATGTTCTTGTATTATAATTGTATACACAATTACTCAACAGCCTCTGTGTTGTCTCTAACAGTTCACTGCTGTAACTTTTTCAAAGCCAGAAACCACAGAGCCATGCCTCGGGGCTAAAGTTTCATTAACATGTAAATCTAAGCAGCTCCACAGAAAATGAATTACTCTATTAATTATGCAGAGCCAAATGTTTTACTTTTTTTTCTTTTTTTTTTTTACTCAGATGCTTTTTATTTTACAGTACTTTTAGATTTTTAGGTTCGGGACCAGCAAAATGTCCCTGAACACCCAGTGGACACCTTAAACCCAGCAACATTGCTTTGAGCTCAGGCAGCCACATTTACAAGAGAACTAAGACTCAGACTGAGCTGTTATTAAGATGAGACATCTGCTATATGCGTGGAATATATTGGGAATTTGTTTTCTCTAACTGTTCGGCTTTTCTGACAGCTTTTATCCTCTCGCATTCTATCCCCAAGCCACTTCCTCTATTGTTTGCATGAAAAACAGGGAGCGTTTTGATTTTTACAAATTTTACTTTGTTCACAGTATGATCATGCAAATATTATGTAATACTCCCTCATGAACGTAATAGGAAAGTTTCATATTTTGAAAGTGGTAGAAGCAATCACTGCAGAATATCATGAACACAAGTGCACTGTTATAGCGACAGCATGTTCAGAGAGACCGTTTCAAGAGGACACATTCAATTTGATGATGAATGCTTATTCTTGATCTTTGGGGGCAGTCTATGATTGCTTTCAGCCCCATCTTGCAGTCTTTGGGAAGATTAAAGAAAACATTGGTTGACTACAATTTTGTATTTTCATAGCTCTGACTGGGATCTTGGAACATGGTGACATTCCTAATGAATGGCCAAGACACAGTCTTGTTTCTCATCTAAAGGCTGAATTTTAAATGTGGGACCAAGAGACACACTGAACAGAATATTTAACAGTGTCAAAATTCACAGTGGGTATGGTCAAATAGTAAATAAAAAATGACCTTCAACCTCCTCTATGTCCTTTCCTAAACACTTTCTTTTGACCATTGAAGGAAAACATCATGAGTTCAAGGAAACATGTGAAGGAGAGTTCACGAGGAGTTAGAAGAAGACGACTGCAGTGTTCACAGAATCTGACTACACTTACACTAGACTACGTCATTATGTGACGTTTCTGTGGTAAAACTACAAAGTTCAGAAGATGGACTACAAAAGGCACAGGACATATAAAAGTGGACAACCCGTTAAACCCGTTATTAAGGTCGAAACTGAAATAATAAATAGACTTGGACAGAATTTTGTCCACCTGTCACATAGAGAATGGTCGCTCACCCTCTTGTCCACTCAGATATAAACATATTAGCATGTTATGACAAAAGATGGATGATTGATGAGTATCAGTAACTTTCATGATGATCTGCAGGGCGCTGGACGTCCGTCCTTGATATTCAAGTTTTAAATATTAATTTGAATCTATTTATTAACAACATTTTTCAACATTTTGAGAAAGTTTTTCACAACAGCAGACGGCAAACTTGAACACGTCTGTGTAAGAGCAGCTGCACAGTCAACATCAGAACTAATACAGAGAGCTGCAGCAGATGAAGAGGAACGAGCCACAAACAGTTTGACAGAGTTTAAAAGAACGCAGCACAGTGATAGACAGATATATCTGCAATACGCTAATATCAGCCTGTCTGGGCGATTTATGGCTGCAGCTCTAATGTAAACTGAATGGGGACACACCCATGATGTCATTCATATTTGGTCACAATACAATTCTAGTATTACTGATGCCACCGATTACCAAAGTTACAAAAATGAAAGTTAAGTTGTTTTAACTATTTTTCCCTTTTTGCACGACACCAGTCTATTGTTCTCAAGCTGCATCCTGTCAACATAGTTGTTTTGCTGGTGGCTAATTATCGTTGACCCCCCCGATGTTTTCTGTAATGCCGCCATTAGTCCAAAATTTCCATTACATGAGAAAGATGAAAAATGAGTTTACAAATGGACTGTCATTCAATTTAATTAGCACATTTATGTTTCCCAGAGGATGATTTAAAGGGAGGGATGAGGGGTATTGCCCCTTGTTAGAAAAATGACCAAAATGCCTCCTCCTTGTTAACCTGACACCACCCTCCTCTCCATCCCCTATTAGCAGAGAGAGTGCAGGGGCAGCGGGGTTATTTAGCTGAATATGTTAGTCTGGTCTGCCTGATTCACTGATCCTTTATCTGACTGAGGTTTGGAGTTAGAATCCACGGCCTCGAACACAGCTCTGAAATATCAGCAGCTAAACGCTCTGTGTAAGTGAATCCATGGAGCTGTCTGGAGCTGAAGGAGCAGATGAACTTGTAATTGTGTCTTTTTGTCTCTGTCCCACATTCCTGTCAGTTTGGTCTTGGATCTATAATATTCTTGAACTATATACCATAAAACTCAATTCTATACTAAATTATAGCCCGTATACTCTGTAGTGTCAGCTTCATGATCAAACTGACAACAAGCAATGCATTGTCACAGAGATGCGAGAGGATTATAGAGATACACTGCTGCCTGTACTATTCCTGTAATGTTCTATGAATATTCTGCAGAGTCTGTGCTGCTGAAAATACACCCCAGACCAAGCCACCTCTGTAACAACATATTTTAGAGACAATAATTTTATATATATTGAAGCAGCATTGTCATTGTATCAACATCTGCACTGTGCGAAGTCAGCGACTCAAATCAAACAAAGAAAGCTATAATTCAACGTCATGGCAACAATATTTATTTTCAGTGACACTCTGGACTCTGGAGAGCTACGTACAATAATAAATAATACATCAAATAAATAAAAGTCAAAGCAAAGTCAATTTGACATTCAACTCATAATAAGTACTTTCATAATAATAATAATAATAACAATAACAATAACAATAATAATAACAATAATAATAATAAGCAATGGCTGACTTGGCTGCAGTCTTCTGGATTAAAAGTCATTTTTTTTGTGTCAACCTTCCTCCGTTTAGCACACGCCATGGCACATTGACTCACAGTTTGACCTCTTTTCGCTCTCTTCCTCACTCCTTTATATTTTTCTCTGTCTTGTCTCCTCACTCCTTTATATTTTTCTCTGTCTTGTCTCCTCACTCCTTTATATTTTTCTCTTTCTTGTCTCCTCACTCCTTTATATTTTTCTCTCCGTCACTGTCACAGCCGCTCTATTCAGTGAAGGCCCGCCCTACCCTGCCTGTGATTGGCTGACATTCTTGCCCTCACCTTGATCAGTCTCAGTCCTCCTCATGCCTAAACCCAACCAACTCAGACCCACATAGGCAACGAGTACTGGCCAGTCAGAGACAGGTAGGATGTCCCTTTCGCTGAGTAGCGGTGTAGAAAGATTGTCAGAAAAGAGTCGCCGGTCAAAATGTAATCTCCACCAAAACTGAATAAAACTCAATGATATGTCGGTTCCCGCTCTGGGTCCGGACAGGACAGAGAATGGGTCCAGACCCGGACCGCGGTTCACCTATTAGTGACCTGTGCTATAGAGACAGGGGAAGGAGTGGAGGTATGCGTAGGGTAGGGCTTGTCCATCCTGGACATTCAGGACAAAATGTAACCAGAACTCTCTCAGAATCCTTGTGTTGTTATGTTGTTTGTTCTGTATTTGCACATGTACGTTGCCACCAGGACGTCTTTATAGCTTTTTTCGTGATGTGAACTCAAGAGTGTTAGAGAAACAGTACAGTAACAAAGGCAACAACAGAGAATATTAACCTGTTATTCACCCTAAACTCTTTCTGTTTTTATCTTATCAATTCAGTCCAGAAAATACATTTTGAAGTCTGGCAACATTTAGTGTTAGTCTCACAAGAACACCGTGCCCACCTACACGCACACACACACACACACACACACACACACAGTATGGTGGGTAATACGATAGAGACCTTGACTCTTTTATGATCTCTCTTTCATGCTATAGACTTGTTCTATTTTCTGTGTGTGTGTCTGTGAGGCTTCAGTCCTAAATGACTTTGTATCTGTGCTGTTTTTATTTTGTCATCATCCTCAATGCACTCATTACCTTGGATTGCTTCACTGTGCTTCCCTCCGATGACTGTGAGGCAAACTGTGGATCAAAGACTGTATTGTCTTTTTACCTGATTTTTTCTACCGATACAGAGTTTCTATTGTTGCCTATTCCCACTCATATTAACTACCAAGTAATTATTATTATTATTTAATGAAAAGATTAGACATCTAATCAGCTAGCAAACACAAAAGTGACATGACATAAAAATATTCAAATTAAGTTAATAAAAACTGCCATTGGGAGAAAATTGAAAAATGAGACACTAAGGATGAAAACTAGAAAGCAACAAATCATTCCCTCTGATAAAATACATTTACCAAACAGATTCCAGAAATAAATATGATTTTAAGCAATGGCCCTGACAGCTCCATGGGACTTTGGTAGCAGAGGAGTAGGTGTTGAAAAATGTGCTCTGTGCTGTCCTCAGTGTCGAGGGACTGAAAGACAAGCCGGCACGCTAAACGGAAACGATTTAAGGTGATATAAAATGATGTCCATGTGATAAATATTTCCTATTTAAGTTCATAAAAGGTCATAACTGAAACTTTTTATATATATAGATGGTTTATAGCTATCTGCTCATGACATATCCACAGTGTTCATACACTGCGTGGATATGTCATGAGCAGACTGAAGTCAATCACCAACATATCTCTGTTTCCTGGTGTTTGATTCTTTTCAGCTTCATGCTTTGATCCATCATAATGCTTTCATTTTGTGAAACACTGAAAAAATGTGGGTAAACAAGTTATGTTTTCTATGAGGTCATGCTACAGCTTTAGGATGCTAAAAGCCTTCACAATGCATTATGATGTCTTCTATGAACAGTCATAAGGAATGAGAAAAAAAAACAAAACATTCTAGTTAGCATTATGTTAGCTTACTTAATATGTGCTTTTTGTCAAATTAGATAAGATAATAAGCCGATGGGTTTGCTTAACTGAACGTTAGCATGATCATTTGCTCATAGAGTTTTACTTTTCACTCTTGAATAACTGTTCACTGAATGAAATTGCATATGTTGAACAAAATGTCACACAGGAGGTAACAGAACACGAAACAGAAGATGGAAGGAAGCTCAAAAACCTATCATGACTGACTACCAGAAGGCTGGCAAACTAGAGGTTAGCTCACTAGCTGAAGCTAGCAGTTCAATCCACCAATAAGTCCTGTTCAGGCTTCCCAGAGCCAAATATCTTGCAAAGACCCGTGGATTATTTTCGCTGTACCAGCATCGCCACCTCAAAAGGCAGCCCACTAACATGGGTCAGAGGGCAAAATACAATTTCAAAGCAAAATCTACATGCTTCTAAAAAAAAGTCAAGCTACAAAAGTATATATAAGTCCTCACAAGAGCACAGTAGCCTGCAATTTTAATGGCATTGCCCAAGTGACACATCCAGTGCAGCAAATTGGAAATGAATATAAAAAGTATGAGTGAAGAAGTGTGTGCCTGTGAGAGACACACACATGACGGGAAAAAAGAAAAGAGTGTGATGAAGCGTGTGTGGAGGAGAGCTGTTGTAGAGGTGTTACAGCAGCCATAACCTCCTCTGCATCTGCACAGCGGAGAGAGCACCGCAATGTCTCTTACACCTTGTAACCTGCATGCACAATGGACAGCAACACATCACCCAACTTCATAAATGACTCATCTAATGCATTACTATTGCAGATATACTTTAGAACACTGTCGTGCTATATGAAGGCTTACAGGGACTGCATGCATGTGTTATAATACCTGATAAAGTATAGGAACAGTACGTTCCCAGCCTTGTATTATTAGTACACGTGACTCATCTATATTGTTGTGGAGAAATTGCTGGAATCAATGGTCAATGGTGAGGTCAGGAGTGAAGAAGTGTTCAGGAGCCTCTGATGTCTTATGCTGTAATATTTATTGACACTTGATCGGAGAATTAGAGACACTCTCATAGTGCATCAGAAGTGCCTGAGTCGATCTCACATGCTGGTGGATAGACTTTAAACCTCAAGATAACACCACCAACACTATACGCCCCAAATGAGACAAAGAGAATGTTTTTAACCAAGAACGGTGTTATTGTCGACATATTCTAGTCTGGAGACACAGATGTCTGTTTACGTCAACGGCCAGCTATCTATTATGTCTAAGCAGGCAGCAAGAGTCTCTTCGACCCTGGCCACCACAGTGTTGAGATAGACTGGCACCTACTGCTCCCAGTCAAAGCCAAACAAGGACCTCAAGGCCCACACGTGACCTCGTGTAACCTAAGGATAGAAAATTCCATAACACTATATGTATTCATTCACACATACACTTAACAAGACAATGTGGAGTGCTATACTCTTTTCCACTTTTTCACAGAAATAAAAGAAACATACTTTTCTACTCATTAATGCGTGTATTCATACTGCACCAGCTGTCTCACCAAACACTTAGAATATAACATTCAGTACTTGTTTACAGCACTCCTATAAACTCGTGGTTGTCATGGCATCTGCTGTAAACACTGACACATCCAGTCCACAGTCGGGAGCTGATTGAAACATATTATTAAAATGTCATTTTGTGAAAAGAATTTGGCGCCGAGTCGTTGCCGCTGTCCCCATCTGCTCTAAATAACAGTGATACAGCTGCTGCATTAACTGACCACTCATTGCTGCCCCTCTTTAGAGTTTCTAAGCCGACAGCGTGCCCCCGTCTCATCTAATGTTGGCACCGTCTCTTGTCTGTCTATATCCTCAGACAGCAGAGGCAAGGAGACATAAAAGCTCCGGCATGTTTGAAACATAATGATGGTGAGTAATGATAGTGGAGGGTGGACGGGTGCAAATGGAATGCACCCCAAATCTTTAGAGAGTGATGAATGGTTTTATCATGCAAGAGCAGCATATTTCAGTTCTGCCTGAGGGGGTTGGTGTGCACAGCTTTGCCAGCCCAGAAAACAGAGCTTAAGTGTTTTGAACCTTTTAGTGTCTCGATCACTAAACCCATCTCTTTGCTGGTGATATTACATTAGAGCAAGAGTTCAACATTTTGGGAAATATGCATATTCGAGGTTTAGATGATGTCTGTACAGCAGCCAGTTAGCTTAGCTTAGCACAAAGGCTGGACACAGCTAGCCTGGCTTTGTCCAAAGGTAATCTACCTAATAGAACCTCCAAAGTCCATTAATTAACATGTTATATCCATCCCTCTTTTATCTGTAACCGCTTATCCTCATCAGGGTCGCGGTGGGACTGGAGCCTATCCCAGCTGACTTTGGGAGAGAGGCGGGGTACACCAAGTCACCAACTCATCACAGGACACATAGAGACAAACAAACACTCACATTCACATTTACACCTATGAGCAATTTAGAGTCACCAGTTAACCTCATAAGGTCATGTCTGTCTGGATTCTGGGAGAAAGCCGGAGTACCTGGAGAGAACCCATGCAGACACGGGGAGAACATGCAAACTCCACACAGAAAGGCCCCAGCCGAGGTTGCTGTGAGGCAACAGTGCTAACCACTGCAATAATAATAACAATAACAACAATAGCAATAAGGCAATAAATAGTCTTTGGCAGTTAAATGTTATATCCAGTTTATTAAATTTGTACAAAAAAAAAAAAAATTGTAAAAATGACTTGATGAAATGATTTCTTAGCTGGTAGCAGTTTCCAAGCAATCATCAGGGATTCCAGGAAGTTAAATGTAGACCATGAAGTTTATTTCCCAAAATGTCCAACTATTCCTTTAAGGCAGGTTAACTTTTTCTCTATTGTAAACAGCTACTGTATTTATTACATGCCAAACAATACGAGTATGCCAAGTTCTCTTAACTGACTTGAAACATCTGAAGCGCGAGTTCCTGCTTTGAGCAGCTCTGCATTAAGGTTTCTCAGTTCTCTGCCTTGCCTGACAGAGGAGATACAGTTCAAACTTTCAATGTATCTGTCTACAGCAGCTGATTGCTGAATGCCATTTTTTGTGTGTTTGGTTTACAGACTGTATATAAAATGGACGTAGTATCCGTGACGTCCCGCACAGGTTTCTGAGGAGCCATTGTGAAGCTCAGTGTGGTGGCTCTGACTGTCTCCATCTTGGCAGTCCTGCTTCTACTGCCTCCTGAATGATATAAAAATTGGCAAAGCGTAGTCGGAGCTCTTAATTCTGCACAACTTTTCATTCATTTCATTTGAACAGGTGAGTTCTATATAAATTCACTCTCAGTACAGTTATCATGAAAGGGTAAATTAGCTATAGAGACCAAAACAGTTTTTTGTACCAGGCTGTAAACATGTTTAACATGGGGACTTATAGAGACTGACTCACGTTTGCAGCCAGCCTCAAGTGGCCTTTTTAGGAACTGCAGTTTGGTTTAATTTCTGGCAACCTCCGTGGCTTCAGCTGCTTGGTTTTACATGTGTAAGCAAGACCTATTGAGTTCTTATTGTGTTGCCGCTACCTCATGTAGAGGACACCAGGTGTTAACCGGTACTGAAAAACACATCAGACGGTCCACAGTAGAACAGGACAGGCCAACTACATGACATATACTCAAGACAGTCACAGTTTGATTAGATTTAGTCACCGTAACTACTTGTCTTGGGTTAAGAAGTATGTCAGTCCAGCAAGTTATCTCAAGGGGTGTGTTGTGTAATCTGTGAGACCACAGCAAGACCCCTTTTCATCACTGGTGGATGTTCTCTGCTGCACCTTTAACCACAACTGAACAGTGATGTCGTGAGGCCCTTCACAACAAGTTTAAACCTGATTGCAGAAACAAGATTTTCAGGCTGCGTTAAGTTGCTTTGTAAAGAGTAACCTGTTTCATCTTGAACCTCTCCCCCTTCACGATTTCAAAATATGCATTCGAACCACCCTCGTGACGGCTGGCGCCTTCTGTCACAGCTCGCTAAGTTTCACTGTTGTTCCTTTATCTGTGCCTCTGTTTAAACCGACACGTTTCAGCTATTTTCAGACGTGTTAATACCTAAATATAACATCTGACAGTCACCTAGAATTCATAAAACCGTAGCTACAGAACGGTAATAGCTCACATTTCACTTGTGGATTAAGTGTTGAATTACTCTATAAGACCTGCCAACCTTGAAGAAAGTCTTGTAGTGCTCCCCAAAAGACAACTCATATATTACATACATATATATATCAGAAATCTAGAGTGTGTACCTGAGAAATAAAAACTGAACCATTTTACAGTAGCTCAATATAAACTCTGGCAGGATAAAGTTCAATCAATTAAATTCTGACAGTAAGCTTGACCTGAAGGAACAAAAAAAATAATGTCTGATTGAAAATACGTCCGAAAATAAAGTGACCCATTTACAGCGACTTCAAATAAAGTCTGGCAGCAAAAAGTTTCATGAATAAATCAGTCAAACTATTAAACAAACAGACAGCAGCACAATCAGTGAAACCTTATAAATAAGAACAATCTGTTGACTCTGCTGCACCTCTGACAAACCTGACACATGGATTTCACTTTCTCAGTGTCAGTCTTAGTCGACACAAACAGGAATCAGGTGTCAGTGTCACTTGCATTCTGCAGCTCGGCCTCTTAAGTGGCAGACTTGGCTTTTCTAAGCAAGGTGTCACTAAAACTCTGCATGTGACAAGACTGTGAAAACTGGGAAATGTGACATTCAACCAAGTGGCACACGGACAATATAACTTTGTCAACTGTCTCAGATGTCTGACTGTGTGAAATGACATTAACATAACATTAGGCTTATAACGTAACATTAACTCAACTCATAACCTCAGCTTACCACGTTTGCCCCGGTCCACGGTCTTCATTCAAGCCACCAGCCAGCCGGTTTGAGGAAGAATGAGAGCGCTAAAATCAAGGTAAAGAGTCGATTTGTGGATTCTAGCTATTGGCGTCATTGGTCAATCATCCCTGCTTGCAAATATTTTTTCTTCGTTGGTGGGTAAGGTAGGCAAGGGGAACAAATTGGACACGATTCTTCTTCTTCTTTTGCTTCTAAGCAGGCTAGAAGCCCAATGCAGTATTGCTACTGCCTCTTTCGGTTGGAGGTGAGTACTGCACACCTGGCCAAACTCACCAGCTTTTTGGATATTTAGGGTGACAAAACACAGTTTCCAGCTGTGCTCTCAAGAGGCAATGTTGAAGAAAGCAGATTCATGTGGGTCAAAAAGATAGGTGCTATTTTATTATACTTTTTTTGTTGCTGCTGTTTGTTATCATGATTATTTTTTTACAAAAATGTTAATGGCATGTTAATAACATTGGCAAAACGCCAACCCCAGGAAGTTCAGCAACCTTAACACCATAATCCTAACAGTCTATCTGAACTATAGAGAATAAAATATTTTTAACTCCATAGCTACTTATAACTGATAGTAATAAACTTTGATAGTATTGTATATAATATACTAAAAGTGCAGCTCAGAGTGAACCACGTGAAAAAGACAAAATGAACATAAAAACAGGGACAATTAATGTAAAAATTAAAAACAAAACAAAACACACTTGCTTATTAAGATAAAAATAAGAACAGAATACATAGAATGTATCAATGAATTAATCAGGACTCACCATTTGTTCAGCTACACACAGACAGACAATACAACCTTACACTACATATCTCATTCACCAATTCACACACATTCATACACTGATGGCATTAGCTGCCATACAAGGGGCCAACGGTTTTAGGAGCTTACCATTCATGCAGCCTTCAGGAGCAATTTGGGGTTCAGTTTCTTGCTCAAGGACACTTCGGCATGGCTGGAGCCCGCCGATCAACTGATTAGCGGACGACCCGCTCTACCTGCTGAGCACAGCCGCTTATTGTAACACACTGTTCATCTTTTGTTGAGATATATGGTCTGGAATAAGCCATTCATTCATTCCAATAACTTTTTTTTTTTTTCATCCTGAAAACTTCCATTCAGTGATTCTGAGAAATCTGAAGGGGACCCAGTGTGGACATGGTCAGTTTGTCTGAACACTGCAGTAAACGCTGCTAAGCACCTTTATACTTTATACAGGGAATGTGACAATACAAAATGTTCAGATGAATACAGCAGATGCTCCGCTCTACATTCTGAAAAAGTACCACCTCACTACCAGCTTAACATTAATTATTAATTACATGTCTGAATCTGTGAATGTATGCATCAAAGAACTGTGTCTGTCATATGGTCGGTATAGAGGATGTAGGAGGCAGAGAGTGTCAGATTTGAGGAGAGACAGCCGGTGTGGAATGACCTCTAAGGTTTTGTAAGGCCATCATCATTGATGTGAGCCAGGAATAACTTTAAAAAGAAAAAGTTTTCACACGGCGCATGTCCGACACTCTCGCCATCTTTCTGCTGAGCCATATTTCAGGTTTTGTATATCCAGGAGCATCCAAACAGCCGCAACTGAATCACTTGACTGTTTCACAGAGTAGGGATTTATTGTCTCATCTTCTGTTTACAAGCTCGGTCCCACACGGACCTATAAAACCACACTGCAGCTAGTACAGGTCAAAGTCAGCAATTTTGTAAGTAAAATAGAGGTCGAGAAACTGTCAAGTTTTCTGCCAACCTACAGCTTTCCTGTTGGTCTCTGCTCCTAAGTCATAAAACAAAAGTTTACTCTGCCACAGATGGTGAGCCCAGACACTGATATTACATGATGTACAGTACAGTATATCACAATGTGTAGAAGGATCTTCTCGTAGATATTAAAGCATGTCTGCCACTAGTAATTTACAAGACACATGCCCTCAATTCATGCACTCCTGAAGGTTAGGCCAGGCATTCATTTAGGCAAATCAATATCCTTTTATTTAGTATAGTGCTCTTAAATGCCGACTGTTGCCTTGTGGGGAAAATATCAATGAGTCCCTCCCAATAATGTTGCACAGTGCTCCATTCTGATCCCTGAAAATATTTATCAGAAGGGAAACATTTCACTACACAAGCGTGACAAATGGATGTGTCAAAAGAGAATGCATCACCAGGGCAGGCTTTTAATATAATTATTAACTTTGACTTGGCCTCATTTTTCAAAGGGGCTAAGATTGGGAGACAGAGCCGGTAGCGTTTTTTCCTTAACTTTGTCCGATAACTTGAATGGAATGTTGGATTTTTGGGTGAATGGCGTGTTTTTTTTTTTGTTTTTTTTTAATACGACATCTGTTAGGGTTATAGAAAGAGCAGATTTGTAACTGTTGGCATTTTTAAATGGCCATGACATTTTTTGCTAGATTCAAGCTTCTATAATTTCTCTGACATTTTTCTTTAGTTAATGCTGAGATAGTTGAACCTTGGTGAGCCAGAAGGCAACAGGCAATATAAATCAAAATAGTTCTTCATATCAACTGGAAATAGAATTAGCCATTCCAATCATTTCTTTTTTTTTTTTACTGGAACATAACAGGTATTTTGAGATCTATCAGAAATATGAGATGAATTTTCACCTCAAACGGACCACTCACTAAATCCATCCTGAGAACAACAATGATCCAATCAGAGCTTTGCAACTCTAACTAGGCACAACAGCTCTCAAGCTTTGGATTTCTCCACATGCCATTCTTTGATTCTAGCCTTTCAAAAACCATAACCACAAGAGCAAAATGGTAGGAAATGGCTTTTTGGATGTGTCACTACCTTCAGTAGTTGCTTTCAGGACCAAAGAGCACATCACTACTTCCATTACTTTGTGTATTAAACTCTACAGGACATTTTAAATAGACCCATTAGTGACTAGCAGTTATGGAAGCTAGTCTTGGATGCTATCAGAGTTTAGACTAACACATTGATTCTTCATCTTGGTATCAGCCCATCGTAGTGCCAGTAGGTTCAGGGAGTAGAGTTCAGCTAGTTCATGCAACATGTTGCCTGAGAAAGTCGATGTTCATAGTTGTCATTCATAGCAAATTCTGACACCAGGTAGAGAAACTGGTGAGGGGGAGAGCACCTGTGGAATGCTGATTTTGTGTTTGAGTTAAATATTCTGTATTTTATAGCCGCTAAACTGTCAAAACTGATAAACTGCCTAATGACACTGTCATTGCCAAAACTTTGTTCACATGAGTTCTCAACTGATCCGTAGGTGGATGTGTCAAGTGTCAAGTTATCAATAATCAAAATGCAAAGTCTGGTTAGACCTCCAAAATAAAGCCTGCGTGGGTAATGTTGTGAAGCTCACAAGAACTTCTTCCTCACGTTCAGGAAGAGAGCATAAGTTGTATAAACTTGAACATAAACTATGTGGGCATTTAGCTCAGTTGGTAGAGCAGCCGCCCCATGTGTGAAGGCTCAGTCCTTGCTGCGGAAGCCCAGGATTCAAATCCGACCTGTGGCTCTTTCTTGCATGTCATTCCCCGTCTCTCTCTCCCCACAATCCTGTCACTCTTAAAGCTGTCTCTATCAGTAACAAAGCTTGAAAAGGCCAAAAAAAAATCAAAAAAACATGAACTATGTAATGTAAACTTTTGGTTTCACAAGTCCTATGTTTGTTGGACCCATTCATCCACCCCACCATCTTCCATATGTCAGTGTTGTACCACTAACCAAACAGCAGTATTTGACAATTTGGGAATGAGACTTGGAAGGACATGAGGACTAAAAGAAACCAAATAATATATAATGTATATTTGTCCCATATAGAT
Source organism: Argyrosomus regius (assembly GCA_946959425.1). Taxonomy (NCBI): domain Eukaryota; kingdom Metazoa; phylum Chordata; class Actinopteri; family Sciaenidae; genus Argyrosomus; species Argyrosomus regius. The sequence continues at coordinate 20,271,184 of OX336902.1, forward strand.
ACAGTAAATAATTAAAAATGACAGATTCATGTGTAACAATAATAATGCTGTCATGTTCTTGCAAATATTTTTACACTAATGAAAGAGCCTGTGATGTATTCTGGGTTGAAATGTTGTATAATATATTTCCACTGTATTTTTCTGTCTCTGCCTTGTCTGCTTCAACATTTCTCAGAATTACTTCTCATACTGTCAAGAATCCCCCCCTGACTTGTTGCATCCAGCTGTTTTATGCATGTAGAAAGAAAAAGGGAGAAAGGAGACGGCCAGAGTGACAGTAATGGTAAGAGAGACTTGTCTTCCAGCTGTGGTGCAGTCAGGTCTGTTGAGGCTACTGTCAGAGCAGAAATTGGTACGTCTGCCTCCTATGTGATGGATGTGTCCCTGCATGACTGCTGAACGTCAGTGCAAAGTGACGGCTCCAGACAGAAGCTTTGATTCCGAGGCTGACACCAAACACTGATGGTAAATTCATGTTTTACAGAGATGAAAAAATGTCTTCTAGCAAAGGATTGTGTCTACATAGAAAATGTATCAATTAGTAATGAGTGGTAAAAATATCTGTCGTATACTTGTACACATACAGATGGGGACATATTAAAGGAAAACCAACATGAAGTGTCTTCGTATGGAGTCTGGCCACCACGAGCCTCCAGAACAGCTTCAGTGCTAAACTGAAAACATCCGCTTAGTTATTTATACTGTAACCTTCATCAGACAGTCTACAGCAGATAGAAAGAAAAACAAACATCTCCAGACATAATGAAAGGAAATATAGCATCAGAGACAGTCACAGAAATCACTGACTATATCTGAAAATAAAAGTTTATATATAAAGCTGCAGAGTATCGTCTTACATGTTGGTACAAAATGTTGGGTGAGATCTGGTGACTGTAAAGGCTGCAGCATTTTATTGACATCATTTTCATACTCACCAAACATTCAGTGAGCCCTGATGCATGAAAGCATTTTCAGAGGGTATACTTATAATGTATCGCAGACGCCTCATTACGTGCTCGTTGACATGTTGTAAGTGTAATCGAAGTGCACTTAAATATACAGCTGAAATCTTTATAAACTTTAGGTTATACTTAAATTTACTTAAAGCTCTTTTTTTTTTGGGATATGCAAGAGTGTCCAAAAGCAGTATTAGTTCACTGTATTTAAGCAGACCCTGAATCATCATCATCATCGGCGGTCATTCGTAGTTGAGTATGACTATCCTCCTCCTTAGTCCTTGTGGGTCTTCAGATGGGCGTAGAGGCCGATCCTGGACCTGATTATTCTTGTGCAGTGTGGGCAGGTGAAAGTGGTGGTCGAGGTTGTGGTGGTGGGCTTGTGTTGGGCCTGTTTGGTGGATGCTCTCTCCTTTCTCAGTCTGTGCTTGTGTTCTGCGGCGTGGTGGAGGTCATCATTACATAGTGCAGCACCCTCATGGACAAGGTTTCTCCACGTCACCCTATTTTTTTTGCCATGTCCTCCCAAGTCTTAAGGTCTATGTGGAACTTTTTGATGTTTGATTTGATGTTATCCTTATACCTCTTCTTTTGGCCTCCTGGGGCACGTTTTCCTTCAACAAGCTGGGAGTAGAGGACTTGTTTTGGAAGGCGAGAGTCAGGCATACGGATAACGTAAGCAGTCCATCTGAGCTGGTGTTGAGCGATGGTGGCAGTCCTCCAGGACACTGCGTCGATCCTCCCAACTGATCCGGAGGATTTTCCAGGCCTCTGATCCATACAGGAGAGTGGATAGCATTATGACTTTGTAGACTAGGATTTTGGTCTTTGCCAGAAGGTCGCGGTTCTCAAAGACTCTTTTTCTTAGTCTTGAGAAAGCCCCACTGGCACAACTGAGGCGGTGATGGATTTCATCGTCAATATTGGCTTTTGATGATAGGAGGCTGCCCAGTTATTGGAAGTGATCCACATTTTCCAGTTTGATGTTATCAGTGGAGATGTTTGGGGGTGGGACAGGAGTACTGTTTGGTGGTGACTGATGAAGGATTTGAGTCTTTTTTATGTTGATGGCTAGACCAAGCTGCTTTTGCATTTTTCTCATCTTTCTCTGTCTGTGGTGCCTCTGTTTGGGTGAAAACCACTCTGAGACTCTGAATGCTTTCTGACAGAGGGGTGAATCTGTTGGCCAAAAACCGAGCCAGGGCTTTCCCTGTGGTGGACAGGAGAGAAATGCCAGGGTAGTTCCCGCAGTCCGCCTTGTCTCCTTTCTTAAAAATGGAGACAACCAGGGCATCCCTAAGGGATTTTCTCTTGTTCCTATATTTTGAGAAGCATGGCATGGATGTGTCTAAGGAGATCAGGGCCGCCTTCCTTTAGGACTTCTGCTGGAATACCGTTGGGACCGGCAGCCTTGTTGTACTTAATCTTCCTGATAGCATTCTGCACCTCTTCCAGGCCAGGTGGTTCCCCCATGTTCTCAACTATGGGTTGCTGAGGAAGTTGTTCGAGGGCCTCCATCTCAGGAGTGGTGTCCCTGTTCAGAAGATCCTCGTAATGCTCTTTCCACCTCTTTGTTCTTGCTTCCTTATCTTTCAGCAGTGTGAGTCCATCTTTAGATCGAAGTGGGGTTAGGCCATGGTAGCTGGGGCCATATACCGCTCTTGTGGCATCGAAGAATCCTCTGGTATTTCCAGAGTCAGCAAGCTGTTGGATCTCCAGAGCCTTCTTTGTCCACCACCGGTTCTTCAGTTTCCTAATGTTTGATTGGATGGCTGCCTTCACTTTGGCATGAGCTGCTCTTTTAACCTTGCAGTTGATGTTATTTTGCCAGGTGATAAAAGTCTGCACTGGTTATTGCTCTGGTATTAAGCACATCACAGCGGTCTTTGGTGTGGATAATGACGTAGTCGATGAGGTGCCAGAGTTTAGAGCGAGGATGCATCCATGATGTTTTGAAAGTGTTCTTTTAGCGAAAGAGTGTGTTGGTGATGACCAGGCTGTGTTGCGAGCACTTTGTCAGTAGTAGTGTGCCATTGGAGTTTGTGTTTCCAACCCCTTCTTTCCCCAGCGTGCCTCTCCATAAATGGTGGTTTCGTCCCACTCTGGCACTGAAATCCCCAAGTAGGATTATCTTGTCCTCCTTGGGGACTTTGGATAGAGTTTTGTCAAGGTCAGCATAGAAGGGCTCCTTTACTTCATCCTGTGTATCAAGTGTTGGGGCATAAGCACTAATAACTAGCTCCAGACAGCACTGCTCTCAGGCTCATTGGGACACACAAGGTTCTCCACCAAGACAAGGTGGCGATCCAGGGAGAACAGACCCTGGATACAACATTAAACACACTGAATACAACTTGAGCAGTTTAATATAACATAGTTTGGGTGTTCCTTTTAAATATATGAGGTATACTAAAATATATAAGGCATAAAAGATGGTATACTCTTTTGTTTTCTGTTTTATTTTAGTCCTTCTTTGGTTTTGGGGTGGGGGGAAGGGATGCAGATATGAGGATATTCAGTGTAGTAATGTGTGTATGTTTGCATATTTCTCCTATTTTGGCTTCTCTGCACAGGACATGAACCTTTAAAATCCAGAATAGAAATCCCTCTCCTCACCTACAAAGCTCTTCATGGTCAGGCACCATCATATCTTAAAGAGCTCATAGAAGCTTATTACCCCACTAGAACACTGCGCTCTCAGAATGCAAGGTTCCTTTTCTCCAATAGCAGATTGGGCAGAGCGTTTAGCTATCCACATTCTCTCCTGTGGAACAAACTCCCATTTTGGGTGTGGGATATCTATCTCCCCCTCCCCCTCTAACTCAGATGTCCATCCACCATGATCCAGGTTGCCACCAAGTGCTTGTTCATGGTGAGAATTGTTGAGTCTAAATAAAGTTGAACTGAATTGAATTAACCAATCTGTGATAATTGTACACTCTGTGAAATAAAACAATGTAAAAATAAATAAATAAATAAACAAAACAACCAAAACAATACCTGTCCACACAATAATATAAAGTTAAGTATAAAGACAAGTCAAACAAATTACTTGTGCTGTAAGAACATTTCAATCTTCTGATGGGGTAAAAAAAAAAAAAAAGGAAAAAAAACTGTGACAATTAGCCTCTGTCTCATACAATATATATTAAAACAAATTCCTGCACTTCATTCACACTTTGGACATTTATAGCTGATCTTATCTAGAGTCACAAAGCAGACAACATCTTCAGTTAAAGTGAATAGAGACATTTGGCAGCAATTAGACCGTCTCACTGATTAACTGACCATGAGTGCAAGAGGGAGAGCTGCAGGGACGGGCGAACCGAACAAGCTTCTGCTCGTTCTCTACATACCAGGGCTGATTTCCATTTGAGTAGTACATGAGAATCAGTCACACTTTCCATGTTGTATAATAGGATACATGGCTTAAAGCGGTATATCACCTTTCAAGCTGGCCAAAGGTCAGTGCTTGATTCTCAGAACATGGATTTTCATCGAGATTTGTACTTGTCAGGACAAAATTTCTCAGATCTAAAAAGATTCAAGGTGTGTTCAGACAGGACATAGATTTTCACTCTGCTTCATTCACACATGTTTCAGTCCAGTATACCTAAAAATGTCCATATCATCCATACAGGACCATTCAGCCCCTGACGGTTTACATCCATTCCTGTCTTCAGACTGTGGACGTTGGTATTGTAGATGTGTGTATAACCCCTTGAGAGTTCCATCACTTTCCTGTAATTAACATTTGCCTTTTTAATACACCGTCAGGGCTGTTTTTCAGGCAGAGGTGAGTCGGGTTGCCTTGGGCCCCAGCAGCTGGAGGGGCACAAAAGAGGAGGAAATGTATGTCATTAATTTCATACACGGCATCTACTTTTTAAAGTCTGTCTCTTCTGTCCATGCACACGTTAAATTGAACAAAAATAACAACAACAAAAAAAGCACTGTTTACTCTGCATTAAACATCTAATACTGAAGGGAAACTACTGGAGCTCATACTCAGTCACAATGTAGTTCATTTGCTCAAACAGCTGTGTATGAATCATGTAGCCTATGAATTAACATTTCCTGCAAACAACATCATATAATCCACAGGGTGAAGACAGATATGAATAATGGCCGCAGATACATCCTCAACTCGAGTCAGGTTTAAATTCATTGTGATATACAATGATGTACATCCTGACAGCAGTAAGGATGTAGTGTAAGTAAGGATGAGCTGATTCAGAGGTTAGAGATGTGACTCAATACAGGCATTTTCTGATTTATAAGTGTCAGATATAATGGAGATGTTTGTTCTTGAAATGACTGGAGCCGTCAGTAACGCGTCTACGCTCTGTTAACAGAGCAATGTGTCACCAATGAAGTCTATAGTTACCAATGTGACTATAAAAGCCTGGCTTTTCCTGTGACTATTTTATTTTGACATTGTTATTTATTAAAATTATAAAACACAAAACAGTTCTGGGTATTTTGACTGGCCATCAGTCCTTGTGACAGCATGCATTATAAAGGATTTATTTATTTTATTTTATTTTTTTGTCTTGATATGATTCCAGTGTTGGCTCAACAAAAGTCAAACATTTATTAAAAAAATACTCTAAGACTATAATTTCCCAAATAACAACATTTTATCTAATCAAATATTCACATGCAGTCCATATTTGTTGGCATTTAGCCAAAACAATATTTTGCTAATCGGCTTGCCACAAACATGGCATGCATCTGAGGAAACGTATGCATTTTGTTAACACTGGGATTGAAGGCATTTTGTAAATATTCTGATAAACACAGGATCATAGTTGCATTTTCTTAATACTGAGCTACTCGGGTGTAAAACACATCTACATTTTTAACCAATAATTTGTAAAAAAAAAAAAAAAAAAAATGGTCAAAATAGAAATAAAATAAATATTGGGTTATACAATGTCGTCAGGGCAACCATAAATAAAAGTTTTACACTTACCATGCCTATACTTCATTATGATGATAAATTGTCTTGAACAGATGATCAGAAACCTGAATAATGTTGCAGAGATATTAATAACTAAGTCCCTTATGTTCCATATCATACTGAATATAATTAAAACCAGAACAAGACATAACAGCAAGTATTGTGCATGTAAATGTAGCCTGCTCATTAACAGCTGAGTGAAGCTGAACAAAGTTATTTTAAATTATTAATACGGGCGGCAGCAGCTCAGTCCGTGAGGACTTGGCTTGGAAACCGGAGGGTGGGTTGGACCACAGTATGGAGTGTGGACTGTTGGCTGGACATGTGCTCTTTTTACTCCTGGGTACTGCAAAGGTGCCCTTGAGCAAGGCACCCTGCCACTAACCACGTGTTTTGGTTGCATAATTCTAACTGTATTTTGATCCATCTGCCGTAGCCAATCTTTAACTTTACTAACCTCCACTGGAACCGGCATCTCCCGACTTCTGAGACAGCTGATCCGACAGGGAAATAAACACATCCAACAGGCAATCGTGCCGACGGAACTCCAGCGACGAGGATTTAGTACACATGACGGCTATATCGCGGAATTCAAAACACACTTAATGTCGCTGTCACTCTTCTCCTCCAAGGACTCTCCTTCTGACTCTTTTTTTCTTCGTTCACCGGTGACTTGCACTCATACCAAATGCCCTTCCTGGAGGACGGATTCAAACTGCGCGGGGAACGGTGGATTATTTCCATTGGAGTAGGAGATGAATGTGGGTGGATGACAGAGGAAGCCATGAATGGAGATGTGTTTTAATGGAAAGGTGTGTAGCAATGTGATTCTGACTTCGCGGGCACTACACTCCTCCCCCCTAGCAGAAACCGACCAACGGTAAGGCGTTAGTAGTCCTAGTGTGGGTGTTTACACAGAATCACATCCTATTGTTTAATGGATGTTGTTCACTCATTGTCTGAGTCAGAGGTATTGTTAGAATTGTAATTTTGTGGTTTCTCTGCAGATCTTTTCATCCATCCTCCATTAGAGGTAGAACAGGAGGAGTCTGCGAACCCAAGGAAGTCCTCCTCATCCGACTCCTCATTCAAGATTTCAAGAAGGTGTTTTTTCTCCTGCTCCTGTAGGTACTGAGCAGTCGGGTAGTAAGGTTTGAGATGGGAAATGTGGACAACTTTTAAGTCCTTGCCTGAATTTTCTAAAACAACTTTATAATTCACAGGCCCAACTTGTTCCACTACCCGATATGGCCCTTGCCATTTTGGGGCTAATTTGGCGGCAAATGATTTTTCAGCCTTGGAGAGAGGATGGGCTCTCAACCAGACTCTGTCCTGTTCCTGAAACTCAAGGTCACGCCGGTGTTTGTCATAGTTTCTTTTTTGCCGTTGACGAGTAGAGTCCAGATTTTTTTCAACAAAGGAACAGAGATCTTTTAAGCGCTACAAAGTGACCACAGCTGCATAATGAAATTGCTTGAGCACAAACCTATTGTATTGAAAGCTTTAGCTGCACATCATACATAACAGCCATGCTATCATTCAAACCTGGGTCCATCAGTGCCAGTGTGAGTGGCTGTGTCAGGGACTGTGTCTTCATTAAGCGTCCCTGTTTAGCAGCTCCGGCTGCCTATTATTCACTGGCATGCTGCAACACACACCATTGGCGATGCTATGAAAGGATGTTGGCTGATTGCTAAGTGACAGTAATGCACACAAATACTTCAACACACACAAACAGAGTGTTATGCAACACGCACAGACACACACACACACAGGTTGCTAGGTGACAGTAATGGCATGTAATGAAAGGATGTGTATGGTTGGAGTGGGGACTGGTTGTCACCTGTATGACTGTGAGGCTGTCAGCTCTCTAAACAGAGGAGTTGTGTTGACGTGCTGCTGTTGGCAGGAGAATGGAGGAGGTAGGGAGCGATAACTGCTGCATTGCTGAGCAGGTCATCGGTCTCTGGGGGTGGGTGTGTGTGTGCAGTTTGTCCTTAGAGCAAAAAGTAGGTCTGCAATATGTCCATGTGTTCGAAAATCAATGAGACAGTTAGACAAGCAGAGGTGGTGATCATACTTCACAACTGTCTATGTCCGCTGATGGAATACACTTGGCTAAACAATATGGATGTGAGTGACTAGGGCTGTATGTTAGGGACCAAAAAAATCATACTTTATTTTTGAGAATTACACTCTCAACCTGTCATCATTTTGGCAACGTTTTGTCCAAACCAGGAACCGACCTCATACTGCAGAGAATCTCTAGGGAGGATGGAGAGGTGTACACAGCTCCTGACAACCACTGCTTAGGTTTATGCTGAGTTCAGACTGCATTGTGTTTTTGCTATTTCAGAATAGTGTCAGATTAGATGATCAAAAAATTCTAAATTATTCCCATGACTGGCCGACCAACCAACCATGTGATATGATGGTAAGACGCAAGAGTTTGTTCCACTTGACACAGCTACATTGCGGCCACTGATGCCATTCTAGACCCAAACAGCACGGAGCCGTGCCTGGTGGAATTGAATTGTTTCTACTTTCTTCATTTCTATTCATCTGTTTCATGCACATGTTCAATTTGTGCATAAAGAACCTCAGTGTAAACTACAAAATTAAAGAAAGAAGACAAAATATCACAAACTTTCACACTCGGCTGAAATTGAAAAGTTATCTCTAAAATCAAAATGCGACAAAGTGTGTGACTTATCTGTCACAAAGTAGCAGTAGGCAAACGTGGACTGACGGAGATTGTAATGCTCAAATCAAAACATGAGACGCACGGGGTATAGTTTAGCTCAGTTGGTAGAGCATCCGCCCCATGTACAAAGGCTCGGTCCTTGCCATGGCGGCCCAGGGTTCGAATCCGACCTGTGGCTCTTTTCCACATGTCATTCCCCATCTCTCTCTCCCCACATTTCCTGTCTCTGTTAAAAAAGGCCAAATAAATATCTTTAGAAGAACCAAAAAAAAAAAAAAAATGAGACACACAGAACTTTTTTCCTTATTATTATTTTTTCCATCATATTTAATTATGTCATGTCTTTTCCTTTGTCCTTCTGCAAAGGTTTATTTGCACCCAACTGGAAAATTAGCGCCACCAGCTGTTTCTCTCCATGAAACAACTCCTAATATTTACAAAACAGTCATGGATGGAAAAATGTGTGCTACATTTGGATGGAAACCAGAGTACTGTTCCACCTGACAGCACTGAATGAAAGTAAAGCTAGAACCATTCACGGTCACTGGGCAGTGAAGGTGTGCCGTCTGTTTCTTTCCCAGTCAGTAGAAACAGAGTTAGCGTGCGCAGAGGTGATGTCACAACCACATGTGTGATTATTAATGTGCTGTAATGCTCCTGACCTGAGGGTGACAGTCAAATGCTTACAGGTTCAGTGCAATGAAATACATTATTCCTTTTTTTGGCTCTTGATACAGCTGTGCATGGAAGGGTGCAATGTGCTCCTATTGGTCAACTTCAAGGAACATGCTGCAGAAGTTAGCAAAAGAGAGAATAGCATTGCCACATATCACTTTTATTTATATGATATCCAACATGACTATGCCATAAAGCTTGTATAAATGCTTGGGTTGGTCATACAATGTGGACATGGTCATTTTGAATTCTTGGTAGGTGTAAGAAATAGCTTAAATAGTCTTAAATAGTCTTCCATTGCTAATGTGGCACACATGGGTATTGTTATTCGATAGCTTTAAGAATGAATTGAATGAAATAACCCAAGATATAATATCACAAAAATACCTACATTCAAACATTTTTGCACCGAAAAGCTTGATATTTGCAGGGTTTTGATTGTAGCCAGTCACCTCAAGCGTTCAACGGGTTAATACAACATGTGATTGGCCCACTTTGCAGCTACAGCTAGCATGAAGTCTGTAGCGCATAAAGTCAAGCACAGTGTATTCGATTGAGTTGGCAGTTCAGTGTGCCATGGTGCAGTATGGTGAAGTATACAACTGGGACGTTCAATAAAAATAACTGTATCAAATCTGGAAAGATTATTTCAGGAAAAACTGAGAGCATGAACATCACAATGCATGGACGAAACCTCCATATACTTATTTCCTGTAAGATCAATGGTGACTAGACTACCATTACTCATCTTCTGTGTGTTACAATTTAGCTCGGATTTCATTGAAACAAATTGCTTTGGACATGCTCTAGTAGAAAGGTTAAAGAGCTATTGAATGAACTGCTCTATTTGTATCAGTATCACTTTAAGGATTCGAAGGGTTTTTAATGATACACAGCTGTACTTCTTCTGAATTTGGACAATAAGTAGTTCTCAAGAAAATATGAATCACTGTTTTTTTTTTTTCCTGGAAGGTGAATAGTGTCAAGAAAGTGAAACAATAAAAGCTCCCTGTTATTCTGGTATATCATGGAATTTTATTGATGCCTCCAACGGCCTCCTCTATTATGACATTCATACAGGGTTCATAAACATTGTGTTGTATTCAAACTGTTGCAGCCAAATCACTGACTAAATGATTTGCTCATTGGCAGCACTGCCCCCCTGGTCAGAAGAAAAAACAACAACCAATCATATCTTTATAGGCAGTATTAGAATGGGGACATCATTGTGTGCCAGAGCCACAAAAAATCTGACAACCAGTGTGGATGAAAGTGACACAGCTGTAGAGATTGTAGTAAGTCAACTTGCAGGGACAGTAATTCTTAAATCATATTCTGGGGATCTCCATGCAAATCCATCAAAAGCCCCAGAGGCCACTTGGCAAACCACTGGGATGGAGAATTGTTCAGAAAGACTTTCAGATCACCAGGTCAATAAATCTAAGTGCTAACTTAATGGGACAATCATCATGGGAAACACCACAAGGGCAGAGATGACAAAGCCGACTCAAATGATGAACATAAAAACAAGGACGAGGACGTATCAATATAACTGAATCCAGCCGGGAGGCTCGTCCACTTTCTATGCCTGAAACAATCAATTATCCAGCAATTTCCAGTCACTCGTGTCTTCCCTTCTCAACATCTCATCTCATCTTGCTATCTGACCATCTGCTTGTCACTAGCTAGTGGGAAGAAATACATTTGTTTGTCTGAGTGTGATGAAGCCTGTTAAAGCTCATTTAAAAACTAAACAACAAGTCCAGACTGTCTTATTTTTGTGATGTTCTGGTCTTATTTGACTTATAGTCATGTGTTAAACACTGTATTGGAGGAAACTGGCTCAAATAGTGGCCAGTGGTTGTGCAACCTCCACCAATCATGTGGAGACATACTGTAGCATCACACAAACACCCGGCAGTCAACTCAGGGAATATCTATGCCAATGTCTTAAACCAAAAAGGGCACATCTACTCGACAGAAGAAGCCCAGTCTGAGACTGATGGCTGATCAGCTTGACAGCCTCTGGCAGCAAGCCAAAGACTCTGTAATTCATATTTGCCCCTTCTATAGCTGTTTCTTCAACTCTATTACTCCATAAAGCCACCATCAAACCGCTGGCCATTCCCTGGAGCCGACAGCACCACTCTGGCTGGACTTCGGGAGATCACTGAATTGTCTATTAGACTCAAGAGGCATCACTTGGGATTGTTTTCTTTGGCCAATGGTGGTGTCTCAAACTGAGTATTTTTGTCTGCTTCCTGGGATCCCAAAGAGTTTTTTTATTGAGATAAGTTGAACTGTGGGTTTTGTATTGAGCACTCGCTGTATAATACACTGTGGTGGACTTAATTGGCCAATTAATCAGCCATTGGCTTTTTCCTATACCAAACTATCTTTATTATATCTGCCCTGCAAAAATCCACTATCAGTCGACGTCCAATCAGTATGTAGAATTTGGGAGAAAGCTAGACGTGCACAGTTCGGGAACATTTGTATCCAATAATTTCATTTTTATCAACAAGAAAGAATAAAAAGTGAGCTGTAGAGGATAGAGAAAAATCCAGTTTGACAAATGCAGCTGACACTACAGGATTAGCCCTATTTTCCACCTAAACCTGAATGAGTTATTGATTTTTTTTTTGGTGGTATTGATTTTCATGAGGTTGCGCTAAACTTGTAAATTATTAGAATTATGATAAAGTGTTAGATGCAAGGCAGTCAAATAGTGTGTTATTAAAAATGGTGCAAATAGCAGGGAAAACAAATGAATAACAGCAGAAGTCTCCACTTTGGCCCTGTCATTAGAGATAGTGAGAATCTGTTTCTTCTCTAATCACAAAGGATTATCACAATAGCCAGTTTTCAATAATCATTACAGGGGATTTGACACTGTGCTTTAGCTGATGACTTTATTGACTTTCATCCTGTCCCTGCTTTCTGCTGTGGTGCATCTGTTCTCAGGTAAGCACTGGTGCACACTACAACGTATTGCCTACTACAACAAGAAAAAGTCTCACTATGTTGTTAACATTACGTAATGTTGTTAGAACCAAGATCCAGTCAATATGAGACATATAGAGCAACCCTAAAAGATGATTTAGACATAAAGCAGGATGATTTTATGTATTGCGGCTGAGTGCTGCTCGTGTATTCTTCTGTTTGCCTGTATGAAATGATTGCGTGCGTACTTGGTGGTCAGATCAGGGCGGTGATTCTGGCTACCGGACCACAGATTCCATCTGCACAATAAAGAACATCTTCTACCCTCACGCATCACCCCACCCTCAACAGCATGAGCAAAGAGCACGAGGCCAGATGACTTGACATCTGGAATGAGGGTGCACTTAGATGTGCATCCAGTTCAGCAGCCTCTCTCTCATCAGTATTAAAGCCAAGCATCCCACTATTTGTCTATCAGTGGTGAAGACTACCTTTCCTAACCACATACCATACCTGTCTGAACTTTTCAGTGTATATAGCTGAACAACAGGCTGATCATCTCTGGTTTACTGTCCTCTCAGGCTCCTTGTCTTTATAGCTCTAGTTACTTTGGCCTTCTGTGCTAACATTAGCAATTAGCATTAGCAACATTAGTTAACCTAGTGGAGCTTTGTCAAAGCTGTCACAATACCCAACATGATGCCATGGTGTACCGACGCAACGGAAGTGCAGCTTAACATCACTGCAGAAGAGTGAGAAAGAAGCGTTTTAGCTGTTGTAAAGTTGGTCTTTAATGAAGCATTAAGTGGTGAGTACCATGTCTCACAATATCACAGAAATGCCATGCTTTTAAGTTGTCGGTCCCATGCATGTTTGATAGAACAGATGTTTTGAATTTTAATCAGTGGTATACACAGACTGATGTCTTATGCTTCAAGTTAAAACAACTTTGCACTGTATGTATATCAGAATGAGCTTATTTGTTATTATGTGTCCACATACAAAGAATTTGACCCTTGCTCTCAGTGAATATTGGCCTATACCTATGCTGTACTATACTATATATATATTTTTTTATATACAATATGTCCCGTGATCCTGCAGTTATGGAAAATGGATGGATGAGTGGATAAATGAGATTAATTAACCTAAATGAATCACATGTTTCAATACTTGCTGTGAGAAGCATTTAAAAACATTACATGTATAATTAGTCACATGTTATCACCATAGACACCATAAATATGGGCGTAATCTCCATAACGTCACCTGCAGGGTTCTGAACAGTCACCATCTTGGTAGTCTTGCTTCGGCTGGCTAATCCAAAAATGGGCAAAGACGTGGAGCGTGGGTGGACCTAAGGTGGGCTAGACCAGCCACCTGTAACAGCACCCACCTGCATTGGCTTCACTTGACAGCGCCAGAGGTTGCTGCTTGGTGGAATCAAACACTGTCTAAAACAGGCGTCATGAGTTCTGATGGCTGTCTGCATCTAAACACCTTCTTGATGGCTTTCTGAGAGTGGTTGCTCATGGTCACATGGAGAGCTGTGCTAAGCCTGACCTCAGGACTCACTTCTAAGTGCCTAGCCATGGGGTGATATTTTAGGATTGAAGTACACAGATAGAACGGAAAATGCAGCAAAACTGCAGAAATTGCACAGAACGTTGTTCCTATCAACATTTCCATCAGAGCATCTTTTAAATGTAAATATTCCCGCACACTTGGCCAAGCAGCATTTTGTCATGTGCCATCATGTTTACAACTCTACTGTGTATGTTCGTATGTTCATGGTGTATACACCATGTTTCATTTGCTTCATGCTACTTAATTAAAGTTGGAGCCTGATCAGGCTTTAGAAAAACATCCACATAAAGGAAGCACAACAAGGATTTACATCATGCTCAAAATGCATTTCCAAACCCTGTTTTCCCTTCGCCATGCTTCTGTTCAGACACTAAATGAAATATAAATAAATACATGAGGCAAATTACCCTTTGTGAACAACTGCTAGGTAATAAACCGTGCCTTCCTGCTGATCTTCCAGCCCGTCACAGGAGGTGTTTTGAAGCATGTGGGATATCTCTGGCTGCACCTTGAGCTGAGGGGCAGAAAAAGATCATCCCACATTAAAATCCAGCAGGTAACGCAGCAGTTTCAATAAAATGAGATTAAAGCACAAGTTTGTACACGCAAACACACACACACACACACACACACACACACACATACACACACACACAAACACACAGAGTAAAAGAAGTACATATAGGATACCCACACATGCCATGCACACATATGCTACACATGCACATACACACAAACAGCAGAGCTGCAAAGGCAGCAAGCAAACATGTAGCCTCGGGCTGTTTTTCAGTTTCTCAGCTCGAGCCTTGTATCCACGCAACTGCCTACTTTTTCTTTGAACAGCATTTATTCTTAAGAGATGCTAACTGTCCCCATCATGCACAAACATGCAAACCTGCACATGCTGCCAAAATCAGATCACTATATTTTGAACACATAATGTGTGTTGTGGAGTATTGTTTTCATTGTAGCTTCTGAAACTCACTAAATTCAGCATGTTTACATTGCATGCCTTCAGGGAAAAGGATATAAGGGCTCTCATACATGCTGCAGAAGTACAAACAGGATGAACAGGCCAGTGTAAGCATCACAAGGGACCTTAGGCGAGACAAGCATTTTATTTTTGCTGTGTTTAAATATCTACATGGAATAAAGGGGTTTTGTACATATTTTTTTTAAAGAATCCATAATCCCTATTCAAAGAGACCACATGGGAGTGAGAGTCTCCAGTACTTTCCCTGACATCATCATATATGCATGAGCGCATTGTATTGAGGAGAGAAATTCAATTAATCTGAGTGTCGATAAATCTGAAGTTATGAATAATATTAACTGTAAGTAGAAAAACTGCAGTGAAGAGAGATCCCAGAGAGAATTGGAAGACAAATTATTGTCCATAAACAGACCTCCTCAGAAGAATGTATTAAAGGGAAAGTCCACCAATTGTGGACACCGTGATCTGTCTCCATTGGTTCAAGGTAAATGAGTATTTGGGGTAGACAGTGTGTGTGGGACTCAAAATGAACTTCAAGAAACATGTCACTCAGTATTATGGTGTGGATCACTGGTGTGTTTTTAACACTACCGACAGTGAGTGTGATACACACAAATAAAACTACAAATAAAACACTGAACTTCAGCAGATTCAAGTCAGTATCCAAGTTTCTACTACTTATTTCTACTAATAAGACTGGTTGGTAACAATACTTCAACAAAGCCATATTTAAGCACAATAACACTTGGGGATATTGACAAACCTCAGCTGGATCACTGGGGCTGATGCAACTCCATGCCCACAGGCTGAATCCAGAGGAAGCACTTCTACAAATCAGTGTTTACAAAAAAGAGAATCCACCAACCAAAAAGACTGAACAGCAAAGAATATGATGTTTTGTTGTTTTCTATTTATATCAAAGTGGTAAATGGACTGTACTTCTATAGCACCTTTCACCACTCAGGGCGCTTTTGCACAAAACATTACATTCACCCATTCATACACACATTCATAGAGGCTGATATACAAGGTGCCAACTGCTCAACAGAAAGCAACAAATCACACTCAAGCACGGCAATGGGCCAGCCTTCAGGAGCAACTTGGGGTTGCCCTAGGATATGCACTGGAACCACCAATCTTCTCATTGGCGGACAACCAACTCTATCTCCTCCCAACCCCACGTGGTGTTTGGGGTGTGGTTTTAGCCTCAGGTTTCTTTTGTATGTTTGTATGTAATCTCTATCATTTGTAAGAAATATCTTATATTGCTGGAATTGCTGGAACTTATTTAGATCAAATAAAGGTAAAACTATGTTGTACAGGCTACCAAATTTCTACTAATTATACAATGTCAAACCTCATTCAATTATTCAATCATAGGAATTTGGTGTGCAGTCACTCCAGACATCATTTCACTGAGCGATGAACCAGATCGTCTCCGAACCATCTCGAGTTGACTAATCACGCCTGAGTGAGATACTGATGAATCATTTGATTTATCTGATTCCAGTGACAAGCACAAAGATAAACACATTCACACTAACATGTGAAGTGTGTCTGATTTCACTGTTTCATTGTTATCGTTCATTGTTTATTGCTGTTATTTGTGGCAGATAAAAAAAAAAGTGCAGATTATTACAGTCAATCAATTAACAGTGGAGGAGGAGAAAGCAGACATGCATTTGAGCTCATTTGAAATAAAAGTTGTTCCACATACATCTTTTTATTTCTTTTTGGTTTGTGTAAACAGTTTGTGGGGCTGTAACTCCAAAGGGCGATGAAGCTGAACATAAAATGTGTCTCTCATCTGAAAAACAAGATGCTAATTCCCTTTGCTGCCGGATGTCACCAAACAGAGCACACAACTTTAATTTTATTCTGAAATTTAAACTGGTTGGAATGTTTGCACGATGATAGCAGGTCTGTCTCCAGTCTTTATGCTAAGCTAAGCTAATCATATCCTGGCTTTGTAGATATGAGGGTGACGTTGACTTTTATCAAACATTTTGCAAGAAAGGTAACATGTGTATTTACCCAAAATGTCTGTTTCTTCACCCCTCTCATGACCCTGCAGAAATATTGAGAAACTTCAAAACTTTCTGTATTCATCACGATGTTCTTCTAAACTACAGTACAGACACAGAAGTTTCTTTGTTTGCAACCTGTGTATCACATTTTCACATTATTTTCAGCAATTCTACAAAATACATTTATGGAGGATTTTCTGGGGGAAAAAAGTTATTTCAGAAAGCACCACCAACGATTGTATGAATAACAATGTATTAAAGGTTCAGTGTGTCAGATTTAGTGGGCTCTATTCACCGAAATAAAATAATATTCATAACTATGTTTTTATTAGTGCATAATCGTATGTTTTTGTTTTGTTAGAATGAAACTTTTGTATCAACAGATGACACAAAGCACCAATGTTTCTACAGTAGACTAGAATGGACAAACTAAACACTGAGTTTTTCGCAGCCTTGCTAGGAAGGAGATGGTGAAGTGAGGGGGCTGCAATCAACAGCTATACCGCAAGATACGAAGATAAAAGTCCTACACACTGGTCCACTTTTCTTTTTTTCTTTTTTTTTGCTTTCCACATATCATTTCACACAAGTGTCTATTCAGCATGTCCTTTTATGCCATGAAAATAATAGTCAGGTGACGTGGTATAAAGATGGAGAAATTCCACATCTGGAGGTGGTTGGATGGATAAAATGACCACAGGACTTTGACTCAGGAGGCAGCTGTTTGCATTCTGCGTGAAACCGTCAAAATGAAACAGTCAACATGATTTCTTGTAAGTTAAGTAGCATATTTTATTTACAAGATATTTAACTGACTTAACATTAGTAATGTGATGTTTTCCTGAATCTAACCAAGTAGTGTTGGTGCCTAAAATTGCCATAATGATGAAGTGATTTCGTCCTTTCCTGCGCGTCTAAAATGCAGCATCTGTAACAGCAGCTCAATGATAAGGATAAATCTGGAATTTGTTGACATTGCTCATTGATTATCTTGAATTTATTGTACTTGCTTTCTTATCCTATGTTATAGGAAGTTGAATGGGCCCCGAAATATCTGTATTTGCAAGTATTATCATTACAGAGGGCTGGAGTCATGACATCACATTCAGGTGACTAGCTTCTGAAAGTATCTGACATTCAATTTTCAGCACAATGTTGCCATTTCCGTCAAACTTGATAGTTCAAAATGCAGAAAAGTAAATTCATGGAAACTCGTTTAGAGATACAAACCAAAAAAAAAAAAGAAACAGTCTTGTATGCAGGAGATGTAATCCACTCTCCTGCACCAATAGGTTTGTGCTTAAGCTGATTTTAAAATGTTTTACTTTGTCATCCTAAGTCGGATGACTTTGCGTGGATTTATCTTCAAGTATCTGGTGTTTCCATCCAGACTATCATCTTGTCAGGGTGAAAAAGTCTCTTAAACAGCCGGTAGATTATCGAGGAATGATAAAAAAAGAACCTACCAATCACTGGAGATACATCACTGCATCGCTGAATTCGAGCATTAATACAGAACAAATAGCCACAAAAATACACAATGATGATGTTACTCTATCTTTTTGATCTGGATACTCCCAGATGAGATTAAAGAAACGTCTGTTTTCATTCCTCGCCACAAGTTCTCGTTCATCCAACCAACCACAGCAGAGTTATCCAGCACAATCTTATCAACAGTAATACATGGCACACAGTCAGCAGTGTGATGTTAACAATACCCAAAGCAGAGGTTTGTTTCTCTAAAAATGATGCAGCATTTACAAACACCGCAGTCATATTTACACCTCGGAGGATATGTATTCCCACCCCGTGTGTCGCCGAGAGCGGGCAGGGGCGCCGAGCGGAGATGAATCATGTGTGTCCTGTTGGTGACTGCGCCTCCTCCTCTGCAGGAGCAGCAGCAGTCGCTGTCTATGAACACTCATGGACAGAATTAATAGGACACACGTTGCCCAGGCAGTCTGTTTGCTTGGCTTGAGAAGGAGCAAAGCGAGCCTCACTCTGAATAGTTTCATCACAAGGGGCTTTTCTGTAAACATATGATTTACTGATCTTCTCATTAAGCTTTTTTTTTTTTTTTTTTTTTTTTTTAAGGTCTCTTTTTTTTTGCCTTTTTCACACGGCACCTGTTGTGTCTGCTACGAGGCGAAACGAGCGGATGGAGGGGAGAGAGAGGTTGTAAATCTGTGGCGGAGACCAAAACACGTGCTCCACCGAGCGAAGGAGATCTGCAATTCAAATAAGAAAGCAAATGCTTGTAAATAATTAAAGAGGAAAACACTCAGAGATGCCCACTTTGAATGAAAGTTCTCCACTAAGCGCACTAGTGTTCACTAGAAGGAATGATTTGAAATAATTAAATTCTCCCCCAGAGCCGAAATAAAAGAGTAACAGACACGCAGAAAGCATTTCAAATATGAAGCCAAGCCATGATTTCAGTCATTAGCATTTGCTAATATACAGATTGCAGGAAAACCATTAGACGAGTGTTTGGCATGGAGCCCATGAGAGCCACCCTCCACTACTACATCCATCTAATTCTCCACCACGTCTGCCTCCTTTCTTCACTCTGCATCACACTCTTTTTATAGGTTTTTTTTTTTCTTCTTCTCTCTCGACCCTCCTTCCACTGCTTTCCAATTCCTTTCCTTTGCTCTACTCTGTTGGAGAGCTTGATGAAAGAACATCTGCTTCCCTCTGGGAAGTCCTCCTGAGCAACATGACAGATTCTTCCCCACTGCTTAGGAAGTGAATACAACTGAAAGCAGACAGAGACACAGGTGACAACAATATCGTGTATATGAGCGTCCACTGGAGATTGTGGGTGTTTTGCTAAAACAAAGAATTTTGTTTTGTTCTTGGCAGAATTTCAGAGATTTGACAGAGACACATTTTTTTTACATATACAGAGGTTCAACACAGTTTCATAGAAGCATTTTCCTCTTGACTCAAAGTAAAAGAATCTGAGAAAGACAATTAAATCAAACTGTGTTAAAGAACAATTGAACAATCACCAGATGTGTTATGCTATCCGTCACAACTTCCAGAGATGATCCACAGCCAGGTTTCAGCTCACATGATGCTTTTTTCTCTTTCTCTCATTCTCTTCACATTTGCCCAAATTCTTCTTCTGGTGGCTCTGAACAAGATTTGGTTCATAGCCACACACATGCTGCTCCTGTTGGAGGAGGATGTAAAAGCCATGGTGGCTCTGTTATAACCTCTGCAGCTGAAGTCTCGGAAGCAGCCATGCCAGCAGATGAAGCAGATAGTCCCGGTGCAGCATGTGAGGGGATTTTCTATTCTAGCATGCCACATGTGGGGTTATAAAGAATCAAGCATATGTCTTGAGGTCACTGTAGGGACAGTGTTAAATTTTAGATTGTTATGAGAACACTGACATCTTCTCCTTGAGAAACAGAGCAGCTGTATGTTTGTGTTAAGGAAAGAAGGCGCCATCATGATCATTACTCTGGTAACTGAGGTCAGAGGATAGGGCTGCCTCCGGTGATGGGAATTCCAGTTCTTTTTAGTGAGCCAGATCATTTGGCTCGGCTCACCAGGAAGAGCCGCCTCTTTCGGCTCCCAAACGGCTCTTCATGTTACCACTTATACCTTTTTATAATACAGCCAAATTTAGTGCTGTTTTGACTTATGATTTGTATGTTTACACATATAGCACTTAAATTGTTTAATACATCCTTTGTACCGAAGTATTCAAAAGTAAAAATTACATTTTCTAATATCAATAAATTGCTATAGCCAATTGTTTTCATTGCAGTTACAGACAAGGGTCTGTTAATCGCACTCCTCCCTCTCCTTCTCTGCTCAGCACACCCGTCTATGAGCACTGCTATGCTGGCCCCCTGCCCCTCCCTGATTGGTCATATGATCCGTGTCTATTCACACGTGATTGGTTGCACACCACGCACGTGACATTCAGTCACTGCATGCATAGAACACCTGTAGCGCACCGTATTACTTAAAAAAAAAAAAAAAAACACTCATGGACAGGAGCTGGCTCCCATCGAACACATCACTAGCTGCCTCACTTTGTCGACACAACAGATGGGTAATAATACATCTAAAGTCAGATAACATTGTGGGACCACTAAGGGGAAAACCTTCATCCTCTTTTCTTTGTTTCATCTCCAGTTTTCTCTTCTTTCCCTCTGGGCCACTTCTAAACTTTATTTGAGGTGCCATTTATGTAACTCATGATTCATCAGAATAAGTTGTGAATGAAGATGGATGAAGATTTATTGCCAGCCAGCAGAGTCACGTTGACACAATGTTACCCACAGTGCCTCTCTACTTCGCTCCCTGCTAAGCCCCTAGAGCACCAGCTGGGGGTTTCCAGCTTCATAAAAAAGTGTTGACCAAATTGGTACTTGACCATAGCATTTCAGTTGGCAACCACTTTGTGTGTGTGTAGTGTGTGTCTACATGACCGTGTAGGCTGATTATAACAGATCAACACTTGAAAGCAATTCAGGACATTAGAATATCTAAAACGCTGTTGATGACACTGATGAGGATACAGAAGGGGGCCACAGTTGCCTGGTCTGAGTCCAAACCTGCAGTCTCGATCTGACTCCACTCGATCCCAAATGAGTTGCTATGTTTGAATTTGTTTCCTCTATGTTCAAGGAGGCAAATAAAATGAAGCAGTAATGCAAAGATAAGACAGAGACCTTCAGAACAACAGCTGCTAATATGGTGCTTAACGGCCAGTCCTGTATTTCACAGGGCAGCCGATTGTATAAAAGTTCAAACCACAGTGTGGATGGTTGTGCTGCCATTAGTATCTGGATAAAACTGTATAGCTTCTATTCCCTTACCAATATGGCTTCACCTCAATGAGCCTCCCTCTGTGAAAAATACATGAGAGTGGCCGTTCAAAGCTTCTTGCGGCAACTTACATGGAAAAGATTCCAGAACTGTGGAACGCTTGGCAAACAGTCAGCCTTTCTCACATTGGGGTCAAAGGGAACACAACCCAGAATTGAAAATGCACCCACATGTCAGTCAGTACATGAATAGTTTAAAAGGTGAGGGTTCTAAGTCCACACTGTCAGTTTTCCTGTGCAGCTCTGAGCAGCTGGGAGAGCTGAGAACTGGTTGTTAGAGTTCCAAAAAAGGCCACGAAATGACCATAAAATTACCTCAAACACAATAATGCGCCACAATGGTTGCACTGTGGGTCCACTTATAATGCACTGGCTGCTGGCCAGCTATATGATAGAGCACACTGTTGTCTTTAAGTGCTCCTCTTAGCTCCCTGTGTGACTACAAAAGATTTAAATACAACTGGTGGTATATTGAAGAAATTTTGGCCAAAAAACAAGTTAAGCCATGAGTGAATGTGAGAGTGCCTCACATGTAAAAGTACATTTGATATATTTTATTGTTGCAGCATTGTGAAACTTTTCTACCGTAAAATAAGAGGAGGTTTTCAGGCCTGGGACACGGGGGAATCGTAACGTGAGCTGGTGTAGTGCTAGAACAGGAGCTGGGTGAGTAGACAATTAAACGGGGCTTAGCAGCTTCTATGGGCATAGCTAATAGACCAATGACAACACTGATGGATGAAGGAAAGAGTGACTGAGCTGGGCTTTTTGCTGTTGGACTAGTAAGTAAATGAATCTAGTGAATCTAAAGATGTACCCACATCAGGATGCAGAGTCCATTCTGTCAGCAGAAGACTGTCACAAAGACTGGCATAAACTAATTTCCATTTTAGCCAAACATGCTTACAATGGCAATTCCACTAGATGTTGACAGGCTTCTGTTAACCTATATAGATGTTCAGAGACTGTGTGATGCTGAGGGCAGTAAAGAGGGTAAAGAGACAGACTGGCCAATAGAAGAAAATGCATCTCCTTTTTTTTTTTTTTTTTTGTTTCCATTAGTCCTCACTTAACTGAAGTTGGCCATCTGACTGGAACGTGCTTAGTAAGCTGTGTAGAAAACAATGCAATTAGCTGAAAGCAACTCATACATGAACACACCCTGTGTGCCTGGAGAACAGATGCCAGCCAGAGAGAGTTTGTAAGGCACCGGCCCAAGTAACATCAAAGCAGATTAGGCTAGCATTTTCTATTAAGACCACATCTACACTGTGTTATGGGGCCATTCGTAATGCATTATAATGCATTCGTGATATAATGAATTCTAACTTCAAGAGTCTTATGAATGCTCTTGACTAGTTATATGAGTAAGGACTCATTGTATGATATAACAGTACATGCAGTGTCATAAGTTATCATTGTATGTGCTGAATAGAGTGAAGTAGATATTGATGCATTTATAATGATGCATGCTCCATTATAGCATTTCCATGTTGGTGCTAAGCCAAGTGTGATGCATTTTCTCACATTCAAAAGAATATGTGCTGCACCGTAAGAGATTATTATTTAAGAAGCCAAATACAGAAAATTAAAGTAAAATTTCGTCCAGTTTTTTATACATTCAATTCTGTATTTTTCAGCCTGGATCTTATTTTCCCAAGTTCTTGTGACTCATGGGGACAAGAAGTTTTGACTTCAGTCCAGTATTGAAGTGAGAGCACTGCAGCTGACACTGTTGAAACTAGCCACAACATAATCCTTGCAGGCAATTGAGCACCGTCAAAATAAAAAAAAATAAGTGCTTGTTTTAGTCGCTGAACAGCTCAGATAGTTGTAATACGTGTGTGACAACATTATTAAAAAGGATCCCAGAAAGAAAGCAAATCTGTACCTTTTGCTTGATCCGGTCTGTGAAATCTCCTCTGTGGACGGAGGGTCTCAACACCCACAGCAACATCACTGGTCTCCAGAGCTTTGCAGCAGCCAGTTCACTTCCTCCTCTCTCTCTCTCTCTCTCTCTCTCTCTCTCTCTCTCTGTGTGTGTCTCTTCATTCTCTCGTGTAGGAGCACTTCTTTCAAATAAATACAAGAAGCCATCATAATCAGAGTCCTCATCCACATTGTGGAAATCAGCTAAATATTCAGCCATGACATTGAAAATATTTTGACACAACACTCAGCTACACTTTCTGTACTCCAACACAGCAAATCCTCACGTTTTCATTGTTGACTTTCAGCAACGTGAACCTCACTTCTCTTGAGATTTCAGACCACGAATTTAACCCTAACCCTAACAATCTGACGCTGTCTTTGGCAGGTGCATGGTTGTGCATAAGGATTACGTCGTAGTTCTCATTCAGTACTGAACAAAATTCAAAATTTTGAATCCCTGTTAGTCATTTTGACACAAAAACATGGAAAAAAAAGTTGTATGTGAAAAATTTTGCCCTTTAACATCTAAAATCTTTATGACATGTTTAAAGTAATTTTCACGTACAACTGACCCCAGCATATGTGTGTGAAAGGGGTTGTAATGGGAGTAACAGTGGCTGCATACAGTTGTTTCATTTCATTGCTGCTTACTTTGAATATATGATTTCACACTTTAAGGTTCCACTCCTCCCTTCTCTTTCCTCTCCACCTGAATGGTTGTTTGTCTCTATGTGTCAGCCCTGTGATGAACTGGAAACCTGTCCATGGTGTACCCCGCCTCTCGCCCAATGTCAGCTGAGATTGGCTCCAACCCCTCTGCGACCTTGCAAAGGATAAGTGGTTATAGATAATGGATGGATGGATGTAGACACTTTCCCTGAAATCTGTTCATCTCAGGATTTAAAATCCAGTTTTTACAGAGTCAGAAATAACATTTGTGTCACTTTGATTTGCTGTGATGCTGCTATATTTAAATGAAACTGAGAGTGTGATTTAATGAGACTTTATTCAAGGTCTCAAGGCAACTAAACTATATGATTTGAAAGGATGTGTAGACCTTCAATATCCTGTATGGTACAAATGGGAAATAATGCAGCAAATAGAGTCACACACTTAAAGATAAACAATAGGACAGTCAGCAGTAGGCTCTGAGCAGATGGATTATGGTATGCAGGCCCAGTAGGTGCTGCTTCTTACTTTATTATTCACAGCAGCTGGAGGGCTGAGCAGTAAACTGGATCAAATATATGCAGGCGATGGCTTTTACAGAGTCTTTCCTGAAAAAGCTGGATGTTAATATTAGGTGTTTGGCTAAACTTTGGCAGGTAATGTAGAAATCAATTGAATGATGTCCATATACAACCTACAGATTATAACATGCTAAGATATAACATGACAAGAACACAAACTTTTCAGAGATTAAACATCTTCTTTTTTCCACAGTATTGACATTTTTAATATGTTTTGCACATTTCAAGCCCTGTGCATATATTTTGCTTTGTCACAGTTAATTATTATTATTATTGTGGAAGTTCAGGAGACACAGACACAGACAGATGCTTTTTCTCAAAGACAAATGAAAACAGGACGAAAGATCTTCTTCAATCTAATTAGACGTAAGGAGTAGGCTATGTTAGATTCCACTGATACAGGAAGGTGTGATGATTTAGTTCTGTATGAAATCATAATTATGAGTTCCTCATTCAAAGACAGTTTAAATAAATACTGAAATAAATGGATACGGGTATATTTTTATGAAAAAGTAATGAAAAATGAAGGATTTTGGTAGATTCTGGGGGGGGCGTGGCACAGGACCACAGCAGCAGCCAGACAGAGAGAGAGAGAGAGAGAGAGAGAGAGAGAGAGAGAGAGAGAGAGAGAGAGAGAGAAGGTTTGAGTAGAGTTTTCAGTAAAGGGAGATGTGACTACATCTTCAACCAATACCGTGCCTGACTAGGCAGAGAGAGAGAGAGAGAGAGAGAGAGAGAGAGAGAGAGAGAGAGAGAGAGAAGGGAGGGGGAGTCCCCCGGCAGTCTAGTCCTATAGCAGCATAACATTATGAACACCTGGCTTATAATGTGTACGTCCCATTTTGCTGCCAAACAGCCCTGACCCATGAGGCATGGACTCCACTAGACCTCTGAAGGCATGCTGTGGTATCTGGGACCAAGACATAAGCAGCAGGTCCTTTAAGTCCTCTTGTTTGTCCAGCACATCCCGAAGAGGCTCAAGGGGATTGAGATCTGGGGAATTCGGAGGCCAAGTCACAACACCCAGTCTGACCCAGTCATCTAGCCATCACAATTTGGTCCTTGTCAAAGATGCTCAAATCTTTACTTGTACATTTTTCCTGCAACTTTGAGGACAAAACTTGCTGCCTAATATATTCCACCCACTGACAGCTGCCATGATAATGAGACAATCAGTGTTACTCACTTCACCTGTCAGTGGTCACATATGGTGAAGCCAATGACATTCCCATCAGTCTCAGCTGGACTTTGATTTGATTTACTTTGTTTTGTGATTCTTAGCAACTGTTAATTTGCTAAATTAAGATGGTAAAGACAAGTTATCTACCACGCTTTATCTCTACCTATTTAATTCTTCAGTAAGACAACCATCTTTCCCAACTCTTTACCAAATTTTGAGTTGCCTAAACACAACCATAAAAACCTAATGTGTTAGCTGCTATGAGGAAAGCTGAGAGCTGAGAGCTTCTTTCAAATTGTGTTTGCTGTTTCAAATTTATATATTTATATAATATATATATATATATATTTTTTTTGAAGGTGGGGTTGCAACACCATGTGACTTATGGTAAGCCTTTTTAATCAGTAGCAGTAATGACAATTGTAGATAAACAATTCGTTTTTCAATTGAAGCCACTGTCCATAATGTAATTTTGACTTGTAGTAATTCATTTCTGACTAGTCAAGATGTTAATTTATGATATAATGAAACAATTGATTTCTTACCACTGGAAATGTTCATTGTAGTTATTTGTAAGTCAATTACAGCTAGTCAGCTTTTACCATTGACTTCCATTGAAACTAAATTACAGATATCTATAATCAACTCATCCACATTGTCATTTTAGTTGCAATTCTAATTAATGATATCTACAACTCAATTCTCACGAGTCAAAATGTTAACTATTGATGAACACTTCATTTCACATTAGTGGAAACTGATTTTTCCTTTCCCTTTACTAGATACAGGGCACACGTAAATTGTACACTGCAGAATCATCCAACATTAGCATAAATAACAAAGTTATTTCAAGATGATGAAATGTTTTATTTTTCTATCCAAGATCAATTGTTATATCAAGCAACATTTCCATCAGAATGTAACTGCTCTTGATTGTGTGAACCTCTGTCTGTTTGTGTTACAGCCTCCTGCGAAAGCGCCTTGCAATCATGGGTAATGAGGCAGAAGAATTCATGTTCACTCTGAATAACTTTTTTTTTCTACTTTTAAGGTCAGACATTGTTTTGTGTTACAAAAATTCTCTTTTTTTATTTGTTTTTTTTTTAACAATTGTAGATTAGCAACAGAATATTGGTTTGTAGAAAGTTTCTTTTATTTTACGGTGCATCATTCTTCAGAATCAGTGGAATTTCTCTGACTAACTCGTCTGCTCACAACTCCACTTTCTCTGATGTATTATTATGGATGGGCTGCATAATGCTCTGGCATCAATACTCGTCCTGTGCATGTTTTTCAGTGAACACACATAGATCTCTGAGGCCGTTGAAAAGGTTCCTGTCGCAGGCAATCAATACAAAACCATGTTTGCTCGAACTCACGTCTGAGCTCTTCCAACAGAATGCAGGCGCTTCCTTTGTCTCAGGAAGAGGTGAGCATTGTGCATGATCCGCTGACTAAGCTCCATCTGTAAGAAGAAAAAAAAAAAGTAACGTGAAAGGAAACCAATGGAGTGAAAGCTCGGGGAAACTTTATGCAAACTAGCACCTCGCTTTGTTGGATCTGAATTGAGCGTTTGATAAACAAAAGCTGCGGTGCATAATACAGTCTGTGCGTGGATGTCTTTTCTGGTCAGAGTGAAACTTACAACTGTATAACTTTTTAAATCGCTTGGGCCATAATCACTAGGTGTGTTCACATAAGTCGATGTGTGTATCTCTGTGTGGATTTGCTGAGATAGGGACATTACTTGCACTTGGATTGGGATAAAACTTTGTCAAGAGTTCGACTGTTGTCACTGTTTTACAGTCAGCTGTGATGAATTACAACAATGGTTGGTTTCTGAACAGAATTCAGAATAGAATATCCATTTTTAATTATTGGTGTGTCTTTGGGTTCATATTTAAATATTCAGAATAAACTGGAACAAGGGCCTACTATACCAGAATATAAATATTATTTACAATTTATTCAATGAATGAATTCAATGAACGATGACAGACAAATTATGACTAAACCACCACTACACATGAACCAATTTGATCCAGATCAGGACTGTTCTACAACCTCATTTCCAAAAAAGATGGGACACTGTGTGTTACGAAAAGTTAGCCTGGAGGACACAATGTCCATAATTTTTAAAAACTATGTGAAATGTGGACTCTGCAACAACCTTTTCCACTTTCCATCAGTCCATCTCGGATGAGCTCGGGTCCAAAAAAGTCTGCAATTTCTGGATGACAAAGTGTTCCTGAGTACATGTAGTAATATCCTTTATACAGTTATGTCTGTTTTTGAGGCAGTGCTGCCTGAAGGGTCGAAGGTCACAGCTGTTCAATATTGGTTTCTCTGAATCTTTTAATAATATTATGGATTGTAGATTTATTGCAGTGGTGTGTTGAGAAACGTTGTTCTTAAACAGTTTTTTTTGTTTTTCACAAAGTGCTGAAGCAAGGTTCAGTTCATTTTATCATTTTGAACATTAAATATCTTTGTACTGGTGCTTGACTTCCCTTTCACATCACAAACACAAGAACACATCATTATGCACACTTTTGCTCACTTATGTTAAACTGTCTTATTCAACATAAACATTCAAAACAGTTATGCTATAGTTGTAAAGTACTACCTGACCCAAGTTCTTGCACATACTGATATACAGTAAATGGAAAGCACTTTGAATCTGTACAACATCCAGAAAAACAGCTGCATAAATCTTTTGTTTAAATACTTAAAAACAACATATGTTCACATTTGGCTTTTAAAAAGAAATTGTAGCCATAAGAATTCTGACTTTTGTACTTCAGAAACAACATAGCGAGGCACCAAAACAACCTTGCAAGACAAGAGAAGTTTGTAGAACGGGGTCCATGGGTGGTCCAGCAAACAGTCATAGGCGAGGAAAGTGGAAAGTGCTGACAAACAATTGAAAACAGTTCAGAAGAGACGATCATGGATCATTTTAGAAGGCAACCTACAGCGTTTTGCTATTTAGGTTGGAGGACTTGTTTTATGTGCATCGCCCAAAGCCACAAATTTACCATACAACACTTTAGACCACTGATTCAGACGAGAGAGGAAAAAAGCTGCGTAGAGAAAGACACATTTCAGCAGAGCAGCAGGTTCAGTTCTTCGTCTGTTGCATTCAGGCAGACAATTCACACAGACGGGGAAGAATTTAACCTTCATCATTTTTGATCTCCAACACTACTATATGTAAAAATAGTAGAAGTATGGTTATTATGTGCAACACCAAGCAAAGTACAAATACTATGACCGTATACACATTTAGAAAGAGGAAGCATTCCTCTAAAATGTCTTTGCTGAACATCACATCAAGATTTGGCGACGTCCCTAATGATTAAGTCCACAAAACTTCAAGCTCGATATCAGTAGCTTCCATTTCTGTCACAACGTTCCTCCCTTTCCACTGCCGCCCCATCACCACCACCTCCCTCTTCCTTACGCAGCAGTTTGTTTGTTGTCTCCCTTCTTTTCATTCCATGTGAAAATGGCACTACAGGAAGGACATGGGAAAACTAATGAGACTATCAATTGCTGTTTTTTTTTCTTTTTTCCTGCCGCATTGCAGAGAAATGGTGTGATTATGGGGGGGGGGTTGCAGTGAAGGGGTTCTTCTGGAAGGGGAACAAGGAGTTGGGAAGGCAGGGGCTCGAGGGGGGGGGGGGGGGGCGGGTAGTGTGTCCGGCAGGGACCTGGACGGTGCTGGTAATGATGCTGTAATTATATTTGGCATGAAAAGGTGGCTGAGGGGGGCTACCGTTAATGTAGCGTTAGGGGAACCTCATCAGGCTTTCACATGGCCTGACAGTTTCATTAAAGCCCAGCCGTCCCCGTCTACCAGCGCAAGTCCAAAGTATTTATAAAATAAATCTTTAAGCCTCTGCCCCCCTCCTCCCATCTCTTTCCTCTCTGCTTTTCCTGACTGCTTCCTCTTATTCAGTTTGTCTATATGCATATAAGCTGGTTCGTCAGTTCTGGCTAATCGATGGAGAAGGCAAAACTGCTCTGTGTCTGTCTCCCCCTATCTCCCTCATTAGTGTTAAGGTCTCTTTTAATTTCAGCCTCTTATCTATCAGTGTAATGGTTAGGCCACTATCGATTGCCTCTTTATGTATTGCCCGCTGTGGGCTAGCAGAAACGCGATGGTCAAACCTTTTGGGAGTGCTGTGCAGCACTTCGTTTGTTCATTTCAACCATCGCAGATGTATCAGAAATATCTCTCCATTGCGTCTGAGGACATGAGGGAGAGTCAAGCTTTGCTGAGGATGTAAGCCAGGTGATCGAGTATTTAACACACACTATCCTACAGTGGAGCTAAAGAAGAAGAGTCACATCTTGGAGCAATTCGAGAGGAGGAGGCAATCAGCTCCAGCACAGCCTTCCCTCCTCTCTCTCTCTCTGTGGACACACTCTGACTCACTTTGAGCGCTTCAATCGATCCCCGACACACACACACACACACACGCTAACACACACACCTCAGCAACTAACCCTTCTCCTCTCAGTTTGGCTTCTTTAGAGGGATGTGTGAAGTGAGGATGCACCGGTCAAACCTTGGCTCTGCAATATGAAATCTGCGTCTAATCTGAGAGGAACGGATGTCAGATGCACCATCAGGCAGCCCCGCTGGAGAGTTGTTGTTTCTTTTTGTTTTGTAAAATTACTTTAGGCCCGGCTAGCGATCTGGCTAAAGGGCGCTTCACGCTAACAATATCACAAAACAATGTAAGCGGTTGGTGTGAAACAGTCAAGAAGGCTCAAAAGAAACTTTACTGCAGATTCCTTCTTTGGCTGGACTGTATAACTTAATTAAGTTAATTGAAGCAGCAATCATTTTCTCCTCTGTTTCAAAGATTGTGAGAGTTGAACAGAAGATCAGCAAAGTGCTAAAGGACACATGCACCTTGTTATTGTGTCTGTGTGCTTGCTTATAGAGGTGTGAAGTTGGAGAAGTTATTTCTGCACTGCTGGTTCCAGATGTAAAAGTCTCATTCATTTCTCATGACATGACTCACACTTGGAGCAATTTTACAGCACAGATCAGTTTATCTTCTATACCGATCATTAAACCAGAAGACTTTCAAACTGGAGTGTTTTTTTGCTTGTTTTTTTGAGTTATCAGAATAACAAACAGGTTCATTGCCAAGTAGGTTTTCACATACAAGTAATTTGCCTTGGTACATATTGTTGCGGAGAAATTGCTGAACTCAATGGTCAATGGTGAGGTCAGGAGGGAAGAAAGTGTTCAAGAAGATAAAAGTTATTTGTAAGAGTCAGTAGACTTTACATCATGTAATCTGTAGGGTCTTGGGTGGATGGTGAGTCAGTGTCAGAGGAGTCCTAGGGACTTGTTGATGAGGCTAGTCGCAGTCAGGAAAAAAATGGTCTTGGTGCATGAGGTTTGGTGCTGATGGACCACAGCCTCCTGCCAGAGGGGGGTGCCTCCAAAAGTTTGTGGCCGGGGTGGGAAGTGTTGGTCAGAATCTTACCTGCACACCTTTGGGTCCTGAAACTCTACTAAGTTTTGAAGAGATGGAAGACTGCAGCTAATCACTTTCTTTTGTTCTAGTCATCAGATGGTCAATCTCCGACCTGTAGGCAGAATTCAGTGTAGGTGGTATTGTCCGTGAAGGTCATGTGTTTTATGAAAAAAGTTTAACTGACACGCCTGTGGACAAAACCTATGACTAACTATGACTCTATGAAGATACATTTCTGCAAGAAACATCCAATCAACTTACATAAAAGTTTATGGTGTACACCACTGACGGAGAGGTAAAGCTACAGAACAAACTATAGTGACATGTTATAAAATTCAGCACGGCTCCAATCTATGCCTCTGAATGTCTTCTAATCCATACCACCAGTTATGGGTATTGTAATTCGACCTGGCCGCCATACCAAAATGAGGAGGCCCATTTTCTTAGAAACAAAGTTGAAATGATTGGTGATGTTGTACCTGGTATTGTTCTTGTGGTCACCATCAGTTGTTCAGGGTTCTTGCTGTTGCAGCTCTGGAAAAAGCTTGTAAGTGAGCCTTGAGTTGAGATTATTCTGTCAAACTACTTCCACGCTCAAATTTTCATGAACCATCATGCTCGAAATAATTTTTCTGTTTGTAGAGCACAACCATTAAGTAAAAATTGAAAAACATAAAAACCTGCATGAAGTGCCTTCATGCTCCTCAGAGGATGAAGCATTTATTTATTTCAGACATTTTTCCACAGCACAGTGATCAGGCCACGATGTTAACTTTTCACTCAAAACTTTATAATCTCACATTTACATGCCCATAGTTGCGTATCCTATAGCTCCACATAAGTATTTTGTATATGTTTTATATTTTTCCTCTAGCATACTGCTTGCACTTGACATAAAGTGAACCAGTAGACCATGAAGTGTATTCATCAAGTTTGAAAATGTTCAAGAGTTGTTTTGTTTCTGCAAAAAGAATCTCAAATGCAAAACACAACGGAGAGCGAGCTACCAATGGGGTACCAAAGGTAAGTAAACATCATTATGATTTTTTGTATGCACAAAGAAATGGTGTAATAGGCTAACCTGACATCGCCATAGCAGTTCACAAATGCAAATTAGTCCGGAAACTTTCAGTTCATTTTTGAATTTGACGCAACAGAATTCTGATCCTGTCAACAATACGGCAAAAACATCTTTCCTATCAACAAAAGCTTTAAGTGCAGTTGCTTGTTCTTCTTTCAGAGGAAATACACCATCCAGGTCACACTCTTCTGTACAGTCGTCAAATCAAAGTCATCTCATATTAGATGAAGGGTTGTGATTGACCTGACCAGATCCAGGTCGGGTTTAAATCTGTCTGAAAGGGAAGGAGACCAGATGCATCTGACAGAGCAAATAAAACATAAGCTTGTGGATTTGTCTGGTTCCCAGACAAGTAATTGGCCCGTTTCAAATTAAATGAGCCAAAATGAAGGTGTAGCAGAGATAGAAGTAAATGTGATTTGATTCAAGGATATGTTGAACTGAAATTGATCTGACAGATCCATATAAAGATAAAGTGGAGGACGGCACACCACGGCTCACTTTGAACCACTTCCACTTTTTCAGTTATTGAAACTGAATGGAGTTTTTGGGGGCAGCAGGAAATGTCACTTTTTAATTTGTTACAGTAAACTTGCACTAGCAAACACTTGCATTTGGAGCAGTGTTAATGTCTTCCCGATGAAGGTCCTATATTCACTCTTTTAGCTTAGTTTTTGGTCTTGAGA
Organism: Argyrosomus regius; assembly: GCA_946959425.1. Lineage (NCBI taxonomy): Eukaryota > Metazoa > Chordata > Actinopteri > Sciaenidae > Argyrosomus > Argyrosomus regius. Next base: position 20,304,513 of record OX336902.1, read on the forward strand.
CCAAAACTCACAACTCTTGAGAAAAAATATCAGCTCTGTAGCTGTCCCTGCCTGCTGTTTGTGAGTGGACAGTGACTTTATAGAGTTGTATTCTCTTAAAACAGCTGCCTGCTGTAGCTAAAGACAACACTATTAGAGCAGTGATAGTGAAACAGTAAAGTTGTTGGCCGGACAGAGCCAAAACTTGACAAGAAAGACATAAAGCCAACGGGAGCTGCAGATTCAGGTGATCTGTAGGGTCATTGTTCTGAGTGATTGTTTTTCATGGATATTTGATTCATTCAAATATTAGTTGTAGTTGCTTTAAGGCTGGTCACACCAGAAAGTGATGTCCCTGCACTACTCAGACAATTTAGTGAACTATTGTTGCCCATGAGTGGTTAATATAGAAGGAACACGCTAACTGTAGATCTCTGAGTTAGCAAGTTTGCTAATTGTTAATTGAAAGGCCAGTTAGCTCAGTTGCTAACTGGACAATAAGTTCACAAAGTCTCACAGCAAGAAGGTTCCTAGTTCAAACCTCAGCTGGGGTCTTTCTTTGTGGAGTTGGCATGTTCTCTCTGGATACTCTGGCTTCCTCCCACAGTCCAAAGATAGCTTAATTGGTGACTCTAATTTGTTCGTAAGTGTGAATGGTTGTTTATTTCTTTGTTTCAGCCATGTGATGAACTGGCCACTTGTCCAGGGTGTACCCAGGGTGTACCATGCCACTCACCCAATGTCAGCTCCAGCCTCCTGGACTCAGATAAGGATAAGCGGTTACAGAAAATGGATGGATGAATATTTGTACCATCGACTACTGTCCCATATCGCTCTAAAAAAAATTCAACTTCATGGCCCTTTGAGGAGGTTGTGAATACATTTGTGCTGACAATAAACGTTAAAATGTCCTTTTTTTTGTCCTTTTTTTTCGTCTACCAAACAGTTTTTAAATCCTACATTACAAACTGCTTCCTTACATACTGTATGATCATCTTCTCATGGATCAAGCAAATTCTCCGCGTCTCTGGCTTTTACAAAGGTCAATTCAGCTGAGACTGAGGAGCTATTCCCTGCTCGAGCTGCTCTTCTGCTTCTTATCCTCTTCATCCTCAACCTATCTGCTGCCTTTGATACTGTCAACCAGCAGATACTCCTCATCATCCATGCTGACCTGGAGATCTCTCAGGGATTGCCTCCCACCTGTCGTACCACACTTATCAGATATAATTGAGGGGAACTCTCCAAGCTGCACCGTCTCCATCGGGTTCCCTCAGGGCCCGGTCTGGATCTACCTCCACCTCTAACTCTAATCCACACTGCTCGGCCTTGTGCTGAACTCACTGAGTTCCTCTACAAGGCCTTTTCTTTTTTTAATCAGTGTTGACTAGAGCATGGCTGCTCTTGCCCAGACGGCCGAGAAGCGTGGTGATACTCCGGGAAACAGACTTTGCGACATGATCCTGCAGGTTTGCTCCACACACATCCATGTAATCAGCCTCAACCTCTGCAGTGACTTGTTCAAGCTTGAGCCCCTGTATGAGTACTGCAACCACGTGTTCTTCACTTTTTGTACTTTTTCACATTTGTTAAAAAGAAAAAATAACATTTTGGCTTTTTTAGAATATCTTTTCTTTTCACGCGGTGCTAGCAGCTCAGACTTTAGTGAGGCACAAAACTTTTAGATTTCATCTGTTTCTAATTAGTAGGTGCACAGCAACATAATACTTACCAAATCTGACATGTCAAGGTAACTTGGTCCTTCATCCTTGTTCATTTCAAACAAACAGTTCTTATCACCATGACAGCCACAGCAGTATGTCCTCATCTCACCTCAGCTAACAGCATGCTTTTGTTCTGCTTTTGGTTATTAATCACTCTGTAACTCGGTCTGTCGCTGAATAACTGTGTGTTTTACCTGAAAGCACATTTGAAACCAGTTTAATCAGTTTTGACTGATCATTTTAATGTCTTCATTAATATTAATGACTCTGCTAAATGTTTTGGTAGTTTTTTTATATTGTGCTTCCATTAAAATGTGTTTTACTCTCTTACCTTTGGTTTGTGAGAATGTACAGTGTGTGCTTTCATTAGTGGCAATAATAGTTTTTCTTTAGAACATGAAGGCCACTTTCCAGAACTCCAATGTGGAGTCTGAATGTGGTATTGTCATGTACAGAATTATTTTTCCATACAGATTTTAGTTACAACTGTTTTGTTATTTAACAATGCATGACCAGAACAAATGGCCAAACATGGGTAATGAGAAAAAAACAAACATGTTTGGGACTTGTCCTTTTAATATTCCATGAATTCTATCTGTCTCTTCCTTGTACATTTTCTTCAGAAAAATTACATAAGTACAGTACCATACAATTCATAGGAATATCATATCCTATAGTATCTTCTGTAATAATCTGTGCACCATTTTCCAGAATATTACATTTTTTTGCGTGATCCGCCCTAGAAACTCCACATTCTCTACAGCATGGTAGAGTTTCATTCATACATTTACACTTGACCTTGGGCGTAATAAAAAACCGGATGAGATTTTTCCATGAGAATTCCCTCCACATCCGTGAATTGGTGGATGTTTGATGTATTTTCCACATACTTTGCCAATCTTCATCTGGGATTTTATGTTGAATTCTGATTCCTATTTTTCTTTTATATATTTTGTGTTATATTTTTCTGTTATCAAATTCCAGTATTTGGCAATACATGATAATATTGACTGCACAGTCAGCAGCAAGGAAGACCACTGCTCACATACAAACCGCATACTGTGCACGGAGTTAGGATTTTATTTCAAAATGAATCCAATGATTAAAACAAAATCAAAAATTAAAATAAATCAGATTGAGTCAGAGAATTTGAATACTGGATATGTACAACATAGGTCTGTCATAATTTCTGACATTGCACTTTTTGTTGCCATCGAAATTTGGAAATAATACAATTGTACTAACTGTGGTCTGCACAATATGATCATAAAATGAACAGCCAAAACTATGAAAACATGATCCAAGTAGCAATAAACCAGAATGACCCTTATCGAAGATGCCTCTGTCTGGAGACAGGCAAGAAACATGTTCACTCTGTTAGCATGTGTTCATTTTAATTGCTGGTTTATGATGCGTCACATGTTAACTACTCATTCATGTTTGACTGAGGGGTCAAACTGAAGCTTTGGATGAAAAATGCAGCATATGTTTTTGTTTTTTTATATCAGAGACAGACGAGAAGCAGTGAGTAAGTCGCTGTCGAGCGCATACAGAGTGTATTTCTGCTGTGACTGACACATCATTTTAATGAGTCTGTATTGACACATACAGGTGTTAATGAGTGAAACATGACAGACAGTCACTACTATGTTTTTGCACTACACAAGTGGCATTCTGTATGCGGTTGTTTGCAAACATATGAACTGTTCACTCACATCTATAATGATTTCAGTGCATGTTTCACTGCGCCACGTCTAAAATGTGCTGTCAGCTTTATGACCTTTCAAAAAAAAAGAAAAGAAAAACATATCCCTGATCAGCAGTTTGAGCACAAAAAGTCCTGGTAATCATATCTGCCATGTAGGAAAAAGAACTTTGTCCGTGCTACTTGTGTGCTGAAGTACTGAGACTATATGTGCTGCTCAGGGTCTCACTTCAGGGGCTTGTTCCCCAGACGCCGCATGCTTGTTTGTCAAAACTATCTCATCTAACACCACACACTGCTCTTTCAATTTCTGCTGTGCGCGTTGTGTTTGTCTTTCATATGTTGCAGGAGCAAGCAGCTTCCATCGGGGAATAGCCCCGTCCCTCCTCCAGCCTCCCTCCTTATTTGTGGGCAGACTGAGGGGTATGGGCTGAAATATGTGCCACCAGAAACTGAATTTGAATTGCTTAACTTGAATAATTGCATTAAAAAACTGAATTTGAATCACATAATTTGAATTTGTATTACAGTACAGTTCTCACAATTCAAATTCAGTTCTCACAATTCAATTTCAGTTTTCTGTGACAAACATCCGGGTAGTTGAGGCAGAGCAATCGAGCACAGATACACAGGACGCCTCTTTGGCCAATCAGCACCTACGTTTCTGAGCACGTAACATAGTGGTCCTTTGTTGCCACCCACCATGAAACAGAGGAAGAACTGCTTTATGGCGTTATATTTGAGTGTAGTGTTGCCACCCGTCCCGTTTTTCCCAGAATTGTTCTCTTTTTTCATCAGCTGTCCAGGGGAAAAAAAATCTCTCCCGGGACACAATTTGTCCTGTTTTTTGGGGAAAATGTAAAAACTTTATTTGGTTTCCTTCGTTCTGGAAAACAGTGCGAAAAACCACATCTCTCTATTATAAACCGTTTCAGAGATATTCACAGATATGTAAAATTTACGAGGCTCCAGACGTTAAATAGCTACAGAAGCATGGGAACCTGTCTGGACTACAGAACGAAGGAAACCAAATAAAGTTTTTACATTTTTCATGAGTCATGATTTTGCATCATCAACAGCAGCCACTAAGTTCTGCACCAACAAAGATCCGGATCACAAATCTGAATCAGATGTTTACATGCCATTCTATCATAGTTCTCTATGTGAGTACACTAGGTAGCATATCCAGCTTCCTTAAAGTTGCAGTGTGTAAGGTTTCGGGCCTTTATTTTCAGAATAAGGCAGACATGGAATACAATATTCATAAACATGTTTTCATGCATGTATAATCACCTGAAAATAAGAATCTTTTTATTTTCGTTACGTGAAAATTCTCCTTTTATATCTACAGTGGGAGCAGGTCCTCTTTCATGGAGGCCGCCATGTTGAAACAGCAGCCCAAAACAGACAAAGTAAATACTGACTCCATGCAGGGCCTTTCAAATGTTGTTTCTCCTTTACACTAAGAAGGTGGGGGTGATGTGAGGAGATTGCAATGCAGAGATTACACCACTAGATGCAACTAAATTCTACACACTGTACCTTTAAAACATGAGATCCTTGTGTGAAATCAGGATAATGTTCATATGTGCAACACAAAACCGGGACACATAACCAGGATGCTAGTTCACACTAGAAACACACTAAACAGGTGAAATGAGGGGAGAAAACAGTATCAGAAACTGGGTTTGGGTCAGTGGGGATGAGGGGGTGCAAGCAAAGGACCAGGGCTGCTGTGGCAAGGCAAGGCCTTAGCCTTGATATGTGGCACATAGCTCTACCAGGGGAGCAGGTGTGCCTGAAAATCACAAAATGTCTAACTTGTTTACAGAATTACCAACTCTTAAATGATTGATGTGGTTGAAATGGACAGAGTTAGGAGGAGAATCAGATACTGTACATGTGATGAGCTAAAGTTAAGTTAAATACGACATGTTCTTAAGCAACCCCAGCGCTTTGGCGTTTGACGCTTATCACCCACAGACAGGTTAGCTTGAGGCGCTATCATATCTGGGAGCACAGCCTGTGTCGTCTGCCTGCCTGACTGCTCATTTTTCTTTCTTTTTTTTTCACAAACACCTAACATCTGAGGCACTGAACCCATCAGGCCTGAACCAAACACCCGGCCTTCCTGTCTTCATGTAGCATGGCTTTGATTTGGATGTGGAACACATGTATGGAGCAAGACCTTCTCCTCAAAAAGCCACTTTTACTGTCTGATTTAACAGCTGCTGTTTCTCTTTCAACTTACAAACTCTTCTCTTACTCTTACATACACTTTTCTTCTCTGAGTAGGTAATTACAATATGTGGGAGGTCAGACTAATGATATAGAGAACATTAGCAGGTTGATTACACTAGTTTCTAGTTAGGTAAACAACCTCTGATTAGATGGTATATATAGCTGCTGCAAATGCAGTAGTGCTTGTCATCGAAATGCCTTTTTGTAAATAGCACTATGTTGCAAATACCATGTTGTAACCATGACTGATTTGTTAATATAGCATTACATGTTTTGTTTTATATGAACAAATAACAGTTTTGGTACCCCCAAAAAATGAAAAATGAAGTGAGTCGGGACAAAATCCACCTTCCTGTTTCCTTGCAAAAATGTGGCTTCATCAGTCTGACAAATGCTGGAGTTGGAGTTGAGTCAGATTTTGTATACATGTATACATACAATTGTTTTAATACACACTCTTGGGGTAGAGAGAAAAAAAGACAATCTTGCAGTAAGCATAGTATTGCTGTGTCAGATTTAGTCCAGGAAAACCGTTACAATTAGAATCAATCTCATCTTCAATCAATCTAATTTTTAACCATAAAGGATGAGGCTGGTGATATACTCCATTTTTGTTGCTGTCAATAAATTCCACAAAAGACCAAAAACTAACAATCTGTGACTTCTCAGCCCACTGAAGACATAAATCTTTCAACCCACCTTACAAATATAGATGCATAGGGTTAAAGCAACACTGCATACAAATTGGTATTATCACTGTGGTAAATATGGACATCTGTATGCATGTATTTGCTATGATTACATTCATTATGATCAAAAACTAGCGAGTCGACAACTTTGCTAAAGCAAGTTCAACAACACAAGACATAGCAGCAAGCTAATATTACTTACTAGTGCAACAGCGAGAAGCCCAGCTCGGCGTCTGTCTTTCAGCCTTTAATGTACTTTATTTAAGATTTACTCTTGACTAGCGGCTTCTTGCTTGCTCGCTCTCTGTTTTCTCTTCCATCAGCGCCCTCTTAGATTATTTCACCTTTGCCATTATCCTCATACAGGCTGCTGAGCCTAGCTCCTTTGCCCTATTGCCCAGCTCCAGTTCTGGCACGACACTGGCTTCACTCCACATTAGCATTCCCCGTGCCCCAGGCCTGAAAAACCCTCTGAGGACTCTGAGCTCACAGTCTGGGTAGCACATTAGCTAACAGCAGCTACAGTTAGCAGCAGTTTACTAGCAGCAGTTTTTATTTTCTCCAAAATATGACCCAGTTTCAGCAAAATCGTTGGAACAGTTGGTGCTATGTAACTTAATAGCGTTATGTACTTCTAACAGGTGATCGTATCTGGAGCCAAAAGTGAAAGAACAGAGGTACAAATGACAGCAACACCATTTGTGACACCAAGAGACTTTGTGCATTCATGGTAATGAAGGAATGTGTCAAGCAGTGTGTATGGTACACAGGAATAACATATATCAGCCTTTAGATACACACACAACACAAACATTCATTGCTGGTTGAGAAATGAGAAGAATATAGAACATGACCAGACTTATTCTTTATGTTGCAGAACTCAAATCATCTCTTCAAATGTGAGAAAACAATCTAACACGTGTCTGCATATACCCCATATAAATATAATATATATCTTCATTGAGATGCTAATGTTTCTCTGTGTCTGCTGGATGTGCAAAGACGTTTTCTATAAATACTTCATGGTGATAATCTGTCAGTGTTGTGTTTGTATGGTGTGTGTAGTTTGTTGTGCTGCCCCTAAAAGTCACAAAAAATTCCATTATAGTTGCAAAATGAAGACAAAATGTGCTATAGTCATCTGTTGTCCTTTCTTTTGCATTTCTTCTTTCCTGAATTCCATTTTCTATTTTATTTGTGGGTGAAATTATCCTCCAATTATCATATTTTTGGCTAAATCTCAAACATCAGCTTTAATAAGCCCACAGCTCAAAGAGAACAGTGAACCCAACCAATGAACACCCCAGCACCGCTAATTGAGCTGCTGTAGTGTTAACTTGTTTGCCCAAATTAAATTCTTGTGTCATTCTGGTCACTGGTAGAAAATCTCCACAGAGGACGACAAATTGAGTCTGAAGAGCAGAAGTGTTTCCTAAACACCAGCAGCGGGGACAGCTCTGCATCCAGAGAAAACCACAATCAACCAACATTCAATCATTTCCCTCCCTCATCCCTTTGGTATCCTTTTTGGTATAAAGCAATCACACAGCCGCCAAGGCTATGGCAGTGCACTTACATCACCTTTCAGGATTCTCAGGTATTAAAGTTCATATTTTTCCAGACGGTGATTTCTTACATTCAAAGCCACAGAAGTGAAAAATTAACTGGTGCAGCTTGAGACTACATAACACATGCTATTGAAATATCAGAACTGACAACAGTGATCTAATTCAGCTGCAATGTTTTGAATGACTGCACTTTATTATCTGTGCTTCATGTTCTACTAACACCAAAAAAAACAGGGTTTAAAAGGTGAGTGTGATATAGAGTACATTCAAAAGACAAAACGAGACATTATCACCTCCGGAATCTCTCCTGATAGAATGTTTGGACAGGTTTTCCACTTTCAGATTTGAGTGTGTGTGCACACAAATGTGTGTGTGTGTTTGCCAACGCGGACTCTATGGACTGTTTCTATTTTGAGAGAAATGGCTGCTGGAGTCAGGAGGGCCTGTTTCCGTATAATCTCCTTGACTTCTAGACAGGCAATTTGGGACACAGAGATGTGTTATCAGAGCGCCACCTTGATGGCGTGCTCTGATACATCCTTACACGCTCATTGCATTTCAGAGACATCCCCGCACTCACCGAGACTACAATCACAACGACTACTTCACACATAATCATTAGACGACTCAGTGAAAAAAGAAGGAGTATGAGAGTGAAATGATAATACAGTAATTTATACCTGTTGATTCATACAATACCAAACAGTAGCTGTGGGTAAGACACCACTATGTAGCTGTACTCTACATTCATGATCCCCTGATGATGTACATACATGTTTGACTGTTCTATAGACACTCATGAAACAATGAGATGTATCCTTTTCTTCATCTAGCGCCATCATCAGGTCAAACTTCAATTTAACCAACACTTTGGTTTACGATCAAACACCTGCAGAATTGGAGGGCCCTGGTGGCTTAACTGGTACACATTTACATTTTTATCCAAAGTGACTTACACAAAAAGGGAAACAATCAAGGTACAGTGCGACTAGTGCAGCAATAAGTACTACTCACATAGAATCAAGTGACAGTTCCGGAGGGGATAGATTTAACATGTCCAGTTCAGTTGGTGGTAGTGTTGGAGAGGGAGGGATGCCCCTGATCTGAACAGGGAACAACAGTCAAGAAAGGTTTGGATTGTCTTGGGCGTACGGGTAGCAGAGCCAAGCATCATTCATTGGAGGTAAGTGTTAGGAGGTAACATATGCTTGTATAAAGGCATTCAAGTAAGGTGGTGCAGAACCAGTGACTAGCTTTGTAGACAAGCATTAGCAATTTGAATATAATGCTATGTGGTCCTCTGCTGCACGTTGTCTGAACTGTGAACTGTCCTGTCAAGTAAAGGAAAAGAAGATGCATGAAAAATGAATGACATTCCCATTTGCTGTAGTTAAAGATACATTTCTGTTGGATTTTTTTTTTCTTTTTCAATGATGTGAGCAGAACAAACCAGATTCCAGAGAAAGATGTCTTGGCAAATAAAACCAACCACTGGGGGATTACTGTATGCCTTTTTGTAACTTATAACTAAATTAAATACGTTTAAAAAATAATTAACTGACCCTTTATAGAAGCAGTGTGTAGAATTTAGTGGTATCTAGTGGTGTAGTTGCTGATTGCAACTTAATCGCCTTACTCTCTCCTTCCTAGTGCAAAGTTTTGTTTGTGAATTATATATTGCAAATGAAATACAAATTTTCCTAAAGCACTGCTGTAAGCGCTTTAGAGCATCTTCTTTTGCCTAAATGTTTTTGTGATTTCCTCATTATTTGTCCACTTGAGGTCAAAGAGCAAGAGGAGGAAAGAACAGAAATGTTCCTTTCCTACTGAAAAAAGACGAAAATGTACTTATACATAATTCATGTGAAAACCTAAAGCTATTTTTACCAGGCTTTTACATGAAATCCAAAAAATAGAATGAGATTGCATGACAGCATGGAGTCATAGCTGATAAAATTAAAATCCCCCAAATCTTCTGTTAGCAATTACATTACCCTATGAAACTTAATGCAACCTGATCATACCGGGTTAGTTAGCATAGATGGATTTTTCTTCACTGTTGCATCACGTCCCGAATTGCAACTCGCAACCTAGAGTAATTCTTAAGTGCAAATTCAATAATTTAATGTTTTTTCTTCCTATTAAACTGATTGAGTGAGCACATACCACCCCCTGCACTTCAGTCGAGTCCATGCATAATACTGGTATCACCTTAATTAAACTACAGTCTTCAATTTGAAACTTTTAGCCATAGAGAATGCTGTCATGCGGCACTTCAAGTAAAACTCACTCCTTGTTCATGAATGCGGAGGACATTTTTCCCAATCAGACACTCACTTGTCTTACCTCTCTGTTGTTTCTCTCCCTGAGGAAACTTAATAAAGGTGATCAGTCTTACCTAATGGACCATTTGGAAGTGATGTGAGCAATTCTAGTAAAACGTAGTGGCTTTCCTCAGGCACATTTATAAAACAAAGAGGGTTGACAGCAGTTGCATCCTGTCTTTACTTTGTAAAATCAAGCTGTGGAAGACCAATGTGTTGTGTCAAATTCATGGAATACCATGCACAACATCTCAGCACTATCTGTCAGGATGTCTCGGTGGTAAACAGCAAATATACTGATCATTAGTGCTTGGTCAACAGTGGGTAGAACACTTAACTCGAATTTAGAATAGCATTAAAATGCACAGGCATGCCCAGAGGAACACTATACCATTATCCACACACAGCTAAACCCCTTCACACATGCTGATTGAACTATGTGTGCACCTCTTGAAATATACATTATGCAAAACAGAGATCCCCTGCCTAATGTGTATTCTCTCACTAAGTCTACAATGTCTTCTCCCCCCCGTGGACAGTACTCAAGCTATTATTTTCAAGCCGGTGTGCTTTTGTCCCCTTGCAGCTTGTTAAAAGCGATGTAGCAGAAGGAAAATACATTGCAGAAGGCTTTTGTGAAATATCAACCACTGTAGAGTGACCAAACCTTGTACTGTATAAAATAAAAGCAATCAAAATGAACTGTTAATAGCTCATTATCCTAACCACCTGGTACAGCATGGGGCGTGGGTTTGAATATCTTGGTGAAACAAAAGTCCCTCAGGGGGTTTTCAAGAAAAGAGGCACCCCTCCTTTCAAACTATTTGGAGACCGGTTGTTCCTTAATTAATATACACAGACTGTACAGTGCCTTGGTAATTTGTTCAATAGTATGATTTCACCTCACAATGGAACAAGTTGAATAACAGCAGGTACATTTGTCCAATATGGACAATGCCTTAGGCCCTTTGTGGTGGAATATTCCGACGGGCTTGATTTGCAAAGCAGAACAGTTGCACAGTGAACTTAAGCTGCAGCATGTGCAGTCAAAATGCTTTAGGCACAGTTTTTTGATATGGTTTGGGGGTGCCCAGGGGTCCATGAAGCCCAGGGTGGGGGCGAAGGAGGGTTGTTGGGTGGGTTGAATGGGTTATGTGGAGAGATGTGGGCAGTAGCAGGGGTTACATGAGGATCATGTCTAATAAGTTGTTGAAACTACTTCCAAGAGGCGTCGAGTTTGCTGTGCTGTTGAGGTGTTTCTATTATGGGATGAACAATAGATACATCTCTGTATAATGCAAGACAATACCCTAGACTGTTCACAAGAACGTCAAACACTTTGGGTGATTATGCAAGTAATGAGTCAGTCAGTCAAACAACATCAAAGAATCGGAGTTGCAGAAAGCACAGCAACGGATACACTGCCAGCCGCTGGAGCGTTCACACTGCGTGAGCTCTAACAAGCATAACAAGCAAAAGAGGCGCCGCAACAAGCATTCAGAAAGAAACGGTACATTACAAACAGCATACAAAAGTAAGCTTACATTCATCCGTGAGATGATGGCACATCATACACTAGCAAACTCAGTTTGAGGGGGGTCAGTTCATATAGATGAAGAAGAGATTATCGCTCATACAGTACATGCCTCGTTTCAGCTCTAATCTTCCAGCAGTCTTCTTGGCAACTGAATAACTGTCCTCCTTTGTGGTCCTATTCACAGTTGATAGCTTCACCAGACCTTAAACATCCCTCTGTCCTATAGAGGCCTTCATCTAATAGTTTAAGAATACTTGTAGCCAATAATATGTGGACATGTTTAATGAACCTACATCTTAATTTACTTATAGAAGGAAATAATAATGTTGTTTGTCCTAAATCTTGACCTCTCTAACACCTCACCTCAGTCCTCCAGCAGTACCAACAACACCTCCTGTCAGTAGCAAGTAGTGAGCTACAGGCCCTGGCTCCAGTATCAATGTCTCAGGACTCACTGCTTACAGCTTGACCGATCCCCTGGGAACGCTCCACTGCTACTCCAGATGGCCAGTGCAGCTGCACGAAAATAATATTCTATTTTGCCCTTACATGGTCCATTCATACGCGGACCTACACTGTAACCGGTTTAACTCTAATCCATGCAGGTAGAAGTGAGCCGCTGGTGGAGGGGATGCTGTATTTATATTGCGGACGAAGCTGCTGTAAATTAGTTCTCTGCCTTTACATCTGCGTGGTGCCAGTCACGTCTAATGTAACTCCGGCTGAGCCTTGCAGTTTTGCTTCATGGTTGTTTATGGCTGCTGGTGTCCACGGCGCTGTGGTCTGACTGTTTGTTAAATAAAACATACAGCTCAGGAGGGAACTCGTTAGTGCCAGTTTTTCACACATGCACACACACACAGTCTATCTGTAAGACATGTGTATGAACACAGATACACTCACACCAGATTAGTGCAATGGGAAATGTTGGGTTGACCATCAGCATAAAAAACCCGGTTTGAGAGCTGAATAGAACTCTGCCGGAGGTCAAAGTTCTGAGTGTATCCATGACCCCGTTTACACCAGGTGATCTACATGTTACCAACCTTTTTCTCACTATACGATCCGAAGATGCCATTTTTACCAGCAGCCTTCCTTGGCATCAAACAGTGCTTCATCCAGCTTCTGGGGCAGTTTGGACTACCCCCAGCTATGCCTCCACCTTCTCATCATGACTCAAATCCACAGAATGGGAAAGAGAAGGCAGGCAGTGTATACATGATGAATACCATGAATATATGCATTTTGGCTCAGCTATCTTTCTCCTAACTTACAACCTATGGGATGTTCAGAGAATTAAGGAAAATCCAGGAGTCAAAGGGTCAATATCAGCTCCACTACACTGGTTCTGAGGGGATAGCTATCTGTTCAAAGATAGGAGACTCTGACTTCACCAGCTACTTCTGGCATCATTGGTGGGAAAAACAAGCAGATCTCAGCACCTTAAGACTTTTTCTCTCATATCAATACATGTTCATGAGGTTTATTTAATACTGTAACATAAAACATTTAACACAGATCAATTATTTTTGAGCTCTGCTTTCTACCATGCATTTTGACTGGAGTTACACCTCTTCCCTCCCCCTTAATAAGCACTGTAGTGCAGTGGCAGGAGTGTGTGTGTGTGTGTGTGTGATCTATGTCTGTTTGCTTATGTTCTAAAAACGGAAGAAGATAGAAGATTTACTTTATTAATCCGTCAGTGGGGAAATTATTTTTTCACTCAATTTTCATACATATAGGCCTGAAATACAACCACACACACACACACACACACACACAAAGGGCTCATAGCCATGCAAATGATGGTGGAGTGAAGGGCAGCCATGTAGCGGCACCTTGGGAACAGTGAGGGGTTCGGTGCCTTGCTCAAGGGCACCTCATCAGTGCCCAGGAGGTCAACTAGCACCTCTCCAGCTACCAGTCCATGCTCCACACTGTGGTCTGTGATGGACTTGAACTGACCACCTTCTGGATCACTAAGCAAAGTCCCCAAAATAGCTGTGTTATATGTTATTTTTCTATAGGAGAGACACAAATCAAAGTATATGTGTTCCATCAACAGCACCTACACACTGAAGGAACGTCCATCACTACAGGTGCTACTTTATGTTTCCACAGACACTGACGGCAGCAGCAAAGATGAAGGCTGCAACTTCTCACAGATGTAGTCGAACTAATTCCAAAGTCTGCCATCCGCTTCCAAAGACAATATGCTCACACCACTCATTACTCTGTTCTCTCATCCACAGAGACCAGTTCACTGTCAGAGCATTGACCCTTTCCTCGACAGAGAAAAAGTAGAAACAGGCAGTAAGGATAAGGATAATCTGGTGATCTAACACGCCATGGTGCCACTTTCTACAGCTGATTTTCCACCACCTAAAACTCACGTGCAGGTTTTTCGATCTCAATGAGTATAACGAGAACACATTAAAAAATACTAGGAGTAAAGTCAAAGGCACGATTGAAATGTTTTATTATCCAGGTGACACATCCGGACACAGATGGCGTTTTAATACCATGTATAAATGGTGTTTGTCTGTTATGTCATCTGCCACATTGAGCACAGAATGTGGTCATAAACGACCTTCTCATGTGCAAGGTTTAGTCTGAACCAGTTCCTATTGGCATCAATTAACATAGAACATGACATGATTACACTAAACGTAAAATGTCCCTGCGAACTTCAGGGCAGGAACCCAAGATAAGCTCTACCACTGCTGTTTACCTTATTGCTCATTGCCAAATAGTATGATAACTATCATTTCAGTCTGAGGGATTATGTCAATTACGTGTCATAAAGTAGAAGTCCGACCACCTTGTAATCAGAGCATTTACAGCATTTTTAGGGAGCTCCTACTTATTTATAACAACCTTCAACAGCTTCAGCTTCAAATCACCTGTGCTTCTGTGAGAGTGCCTTTCTAAATATAACCAGCGCAGTACCACTTTGTGCTACATGGACATGGCTTCTACATCACTTAAATTTGAGCCACAAATAAACCCTTGCACGTCAACAGCAGAAAGTACCACATATCACAACAGAACAACACATATAGTACAGGCAAGCTGTGTGAAGGATGTGATAGTATTCAAATCCAAATGAAAAACCTATCACATGTTGCTGATACTCAATTTCTGCCCTTGCCACTACAGAGCATACAGCATGCTGTAAAGCTGACATAGCCTGAAAGGTGCTGTGCTTAATGTCAATTTACAAACTGATCAAGGTATTCCAGTGTTTAAAGCCAGACATTACTTTTTTACAGTGACTGGAAAAGGAGACTTCTTTATTGCAGCACCATGGCTAGACACTGACTCAGATAGCTATTGCACAGAGCTAAGCTATCTACTGTACGTATCACACTACCCCAGCTTGAACTAGGAACACTCATATTTCATTATCTGACAGTGATGGCAGGTAAAGGAGTCATAACACTATTGGTATGTGGCTGGTGTAATGAAATTTTGCAGCATATTTGCACAGTCAAGTGAAGTTTCATAATAAAAAGACTAAATGCAGGAACAACATTGCTAAACTATGGCGTTACATGCCTCCCTGGCCACAGTCAGCAAACTGCCATTGTCAAAATCCTTCTTAATTAAACTCAGCAAAACTTCGAGATTCAACTCGCTAACAAAGAAGTCAACTGCCAATGACAAGGGAAACGAAAGAATAAAAGAAAATCTAAAAAACTATTCTAACAACTCATTCTAAACCCGCCTTCCAAATCAGCACAGTTGCTCGAGTCCCATGAGTCCAATTAGCTACAGCATTTTCACATGTAGCAGGGTGATTACACCGCCACTTTACAGTGTCACTCAATCACAAAGTAAAGCTCAAAAGATAGACCCGGGTTAAAACAACCACAACCATATGGGAGTGGAATAACAGTGCTGTCAATTTGAATGTATTAATAATGTTGCTAAACTGAAATGAGCAGTGACATGGGTCCAACAGAGAACTACTTACATAAGAATGTAAATATGTCTATATTTACTTTATATTAACATTTTCTCAAATGGCTAAATAGCTTGTTTGTCACTGCCTTCTCAAACAACTGCTATGAGTCATGTGATTTTCATATCTGGTGACTCTAATTGGCAAGATGACATTCTTTGCCACCTTTGCCTTCCAAACCAGGCCATATGACTGCCACAAATGGGATTCATATGAGCATTTTTGGATCTATGTGCCACATTGACGTTTGGTTGGTCACATGCATTGAAATAGAGGTGGTAGACACAAATATGCTCATGTGAATGGTATCTGTAATGGATATTTGGGATATTTGGCAAGGCAATTGAAAAGCATGTTCAAATATCTACTAGCCTAGCATTTTGTAACTGCAAAAATCAAACCAAAACTCATTGCAAAGGAATGCCGTAATCCGCGAATTTGAGTTCATAATAAGAACAATCTGAAGTTTGCACCATTGGTAATGGCAAACTATACAAATGCGCAGGCACTCAAAAAATACTGCAGTGATCATTGGTAAACGTCAACCAATCAGCTCAACAAACCAAATAACATAGTGAACGGGAAAAGAGTGAAAAAATCGTTTCCACCCAGAAAACCCTTCAGTGTCGTACTTACTCTTCTTTCAATGAATAACTAATGCCAGCTGCATTTACACTAACCTCTATCAGCCGCCATTGTTGTGTTTGAGCAAATCGCCTTGAACCTCTGTGCTGTTGACACAAATGCATAACTTGAAGCCTGACAAGATAGATTCTCACATGATCTTGCCTCACAATCCACTGCTCCAAAAAATAGATTCTCATTACAGAAGCTGATGGTACCAATATGCAAGCTTTAAGTGAGCCAACAGCTTAACTGATTGTCCAACTAAGATTACAGGGAGTCAAAGAACCTGTTTCTCTAAGAGGTGTGGATACATTTCACTATGCTGGTCACATGACCACCAAGAGGTTTTTATTTTTCTTATTGCTACAAGTACTGGGGTTTTTACCCTCCTCTGCACACCTTGCAAGCAGGTGAAGGTGTGCCCTTAATCCCATTCTACAAAGAAACAAATCTGAACACTGCAAGTCAAAGGGTTGGGGTGCATGTGAGGGCCGTTCTGCTTCTTCCTCAGAGTAATGTTGAAGACTTTTGATAAATTATTCACAACATCATTTGAAAAGTTTCCACCATCAGCAGTCCAAGCTGATGGAACTGCGTCACAGTTTGGCCAATTCCCCTAAAATCCTAAATGTCCCAGACTTCAGTGCCCATCCCAGGGAGGACGTTTTGAGTGGTTCATAAGCTTGCCAGCACATGAATGCATAATGAAGCCGCCACTGTTTGGGTATGAGGCATTGTGCGACAATATAACTAGGCAGTGTTTGTGACAGGCAAAATATACACACGCCTGCAATACATACACACACATTTCACTTTGGGGCAGTCTAACCCTGTGGAGTTTTCGGCATCATGCTATTAGTCTTATTTACTTTTAATGTGACAGAGACAGAGAACACCACACAGCAGCCTTTTATTACAAAGCCTTGAGAAATTGGGGGTCATGCATCACTCTCCCTCTCTTTCTCCCCTCTCTCTGTCTATCTCCTCCATTGTTTCTCCCTCTATCCATCGATCAATTCTGCTCCTTTCAGAGCTGAGAGGGATACATTGTCTTAAGTTCACACATGGCACACAGACGCTTCTTCTCCATAACCCTCCCCTCTTATTCATCTCCATTTTCCACCATAATTCACTTAAAGGTGGCATCTCCAAGTCGACAAATGGAAGAGATTTAATTGGAAAGTGTTACAGGGGAGGTGGGGCTGTTTATTGTCTGCTGTGGCGGCTGGAGGAGAGACACCCCCATGATGGAGTTGGAAGGACTGACTTTACAGAACAGACTGAGACGAGAAAATGCAGATGCTTTGCCTGGAGGTGAGCTGGTGCAGAAAACGAGTTAGTATACATATGAAATGCAGCCGAGGAGGTGGGAAAGGCCACCGAGCATGGCTAATGTCTCCACCAAACTTCTTCTGGACACCATAATAAATGTTATAATATTTGGACTCTTATATTATTCATCATTTTCTCTTGGCTAAATTATTTATCAACGCATTTCCAGCTAAAGTGAGAGGAAATCGATGATCCAAAGCTTTCACGCTTCCACTCTGGATTATGGAGCCAGCAGAGCTCGAGGCTGTTAAGGAACGGAAACCCAAAGTCTACACAGTCTTTCAACATTTCAAATCTTTTTTTATCACCACAAGGCCTGAGATGAAATCCATGACATTCTGCTTTTGCTCATGTAAATTTGACTTAAGTTATCACCAGAATCAAGGTAAAAACCAAGACATAGCCTTTTCTATGTATGAATCTATAAATGCAGCACATTGAACTTTATTTGCACTTCAAGGAAGCAGCACATAAGGTCAATATAAAATCGTGAGCACTGTTATAGTTGAACACAATAAAGAGACTCCCTCCATGAATATTTCTGATCATTCATCTCTGCAGTGATTTAAATGCTATGGTTTGTTTTTATGGTGTATTACATCTCATGATGTTACACAGGTGGTCAGATTTCTCAAATACCATCCAACGGTGCACAGAAAATGCAAATTTTTTTTCAGAAATCTTACTTGTGCTTCCAGTTGAAAACATTTGAAATGGCTGAGATACTGAAAGAAAAAATGGAAGTGGCAGTTACATTTACAGTTGGTGAAAGAAGTTGAAAATAGCAGCCAAAATTGAAGCTTCGAAAAGAGTGGAAGATTCAGTCTGAAGCACTGAAAGGAGATGAAGTTGTTAA
Organism: Argyrosomus regius; assembly: GCA_946959425.1. Taxonomy (NCBI): domain Eukaryota; kingdom Metazoa; phylum Chordata; class Actinopteri; family Sciaenidae; genus Argyrosomus; species Argyrosomus regius. Next base: position 20,323,059 of record OX336902.1, read on the forward strand.
AGTGTACATGCTAAATTGAGCTGGAAGTATCAGCTGAAGTGGAAGTACTGAATGATTGAACTGAATGATGAGCGCTGTACTATATATGAACACACCAGAGCCAGGATGAAACCATAAAGTATGACTTAGAATGTATCGTCAGTATTCTACCATATAACAATGATTATTACTATGATTATGGTTGTTACTCATAATATTCAGCTGATTGAGGTGGGAGTTTAGATATATCAAGCCAAGAGACCTACCTATCTAGAAGAAAACCAGTGGTGTTGGTTGGCTTGTCTAGCATGACTGGAAGGCATTGTTGGGTTGTTACTGTTACAGGAATTATAAGGCCTATACAGTATCTGCATGTGGAGGTGACGGGGGACTGCTACGCTGATGCTGGGCACAGTACTTAAAGAAAGTCATCCAGGGGTGTCATTGAGCTCAGTTGGTAGAGCATCCGCCCCGTGTACAAAGGCTCAGTCCTTGCCACTGCGGCCCAGGGTTCGAATCCGACCTGTGGCTCTTTCCCGCATGTCATTCCCCATCTCTCTCTCTCCACATTCCTGTCACTCTTCAAGCTGTCTCTGTCAAATAAAGCTCAAAAAGGCCAAAAAAAATATCTTAAAAAAAAGGGGAAAAAAAGTCATCCAGACCTGCAGCTGTTTTCAGGTTACTGACCTCAGAGCAGCAGCCTGATGAGCTTCTGTCATGGTCATCCATCTCAGCGTGGTGGCCTGAAGGTTCCACTGCTGTCATATTTCTGTGAATGCTCTTCAGTGTTTTATCCTTATCTGAACTTGACAATAATATTAACAATACCACAGTCATCTGGAAAATCATTGGTCCTTTTCGTATTCAAAGTCAATATTTTGTGCTTATACTTATATACTGTATGTGAATTTGTGTGTGTTAAACACTGCTTTAAAAAATATAATAATGAAATTTGCCCAGTAAATAACAAAACACTGATATAATGGAGCAAACAAACACTGAGTTGAGAAAAAACGAGATGACAATACATTATTAATAGTTAGTTTACTTGGGCTATTTTTAAAACATGCTTCGGTTACTAGTATTTAGCTGAGCATAATTAACATTTATGTCAATTAAACTGTGTAAATAAAAATTACAAGTGTTTAAGCAACACTGCCGGATTTTAATTTTTGCAAAATGGCATGTCTAGTCTGCTTAAGTTATTATTAGCACACACTGCATTTTGAAGGGTGTGCACTTAGACTGTTTGTTGTGCTTGTATATGTTCTGCATTTTAGAAAGTATAAGAAACACATTTATAGTGCCAGTCAGAAGTTTGGACACGCCTTCTCAATCAGTGTATTTCTTTATTTTCTACATTGTAGATGAACACGGAAGACATCAAAACTATTTAGTACTACTATATACTAATATAACACATCTGGAATTATGTGATTAAAAAAAAGTGTGAACAAAGTAAAATGTGTTTTAGATTTGACAGTTTTTGCATGATGACAGCTTTGCACTCTAGGAATTCTCTCAATCAGTTTCATGAGGTCATCACCTAGAATGATTTTCTTGAAGGAGTTCCCACATAAGCCAACCACTTGTTGGCCACATTTGTGCGCTCTACAGTCCAACTCATCCCAAACCATCTCAGTTGGGTTTCAGCTAGGCTAATTGTGGAGACCAGATCATCTGATGCAGCCATCACTCTCCTCCTTGGTCCTTTGGGGTCATTGTCTTGCTGAAAAACAAATGATGCTCTTCAAGTTTGAATAATTCGCCAAAAGTGTCACGATCAAAGCACCCACACTCCATCTTCCTCCTCCATGATTCATGTTGCAGATGTCATCCATTCACAAAGACGAGGCTGGTTGAACCAAAAATCTCAGTTTAGTTGAGTAGTGCTTGCCATAATATGGATGCCAACAGTAGCTGAATAGGACTGTTTGCCAACACTAAAACCCTAAACAATGATGGTCATAATTATCTTTTGACTAGGCATAACTGTTTTGAAAACCACTTCAGGTGACTACCTCATGAAGCTGATTGAGACTATACCAAGAGTGTGAAAAGATAAAAATCAGCCAAAAATTAAAAATCAATCATAAAAACAAAATATGCTAAATTTTATTTTGTTTACCACATAATTCTACATGTGTTATTTCATAGTTTTGATGTCAAGTTTGGCTTGACCATTGGATATCAAAAAATCTAGGTGTAAAAGCATCTAAGGAGCGGATTGACACTTACTGTTACTGCCAAATGATGAAAAGTTATATGTTCACCTGTCTCTCCAAGACACATGAGTAATCTTTACTTGTCCAGTGTATAACTACATCATTTGAAACATCCGCCCTCCCATAAAGGCAGCTGAACACTGGTGGTGTACACCACCTGTTTCTAGACTGGAGTAGAGATTAGTATGTATCTTGGAAAAATGAAGATGTCTGCAGTCGTATGTGTTATCAGGTTAATGGAATGTGTGCCAAAATGTAAAAGGTGTCTGTAAGGTCCAGTGTGTCAGATTTGGGAGGCTCAATTTACAGAATATAATACTCATGTTTTCATTAATGTATAATCATCTGAAAGATAGCGCCATTCTTTTTGTTTCACACATTGGCCCCTATAGTTTCTCTTCACCTCTTGGAAGGTTGAGGTGAGGCGAGGGGATTGCAATTGTAAACGGGGTGAATACGTTCATTGGGTGGGGGTTGAATACGTAGTGTAGAATACAAAAGAGACAGTGACTTTAGATGAAGTGACTTAAAAAGTGGACACAATTTGGGTAATTCACACCGCTAAAGCTTTATAGTGGCCTCGCCTGAACTTTAGAATGCAATTTTAAACAGCATCTGTCTGGTCCCAGTGTGTCCCAGTTCATTTTCAAGACCCTCTCGGCCCTAACACATCCTGGGAGTGGAACGGGTGACTGTGTGTCAGCATTCAAATGCATTTCTTGAATTTGTGAATGGGTTTGTTCACCCTAAAACTGGATGTTAAATAGTCTTTTTTCAGCTGCTTTTTCTGCAAGTTGCTCTCTAAACTGTTGCACTGATTTCCGTTTTTTTACTTAAATGTTTCTTTTAAGGAATTGTTCTCCACTCTGACAAAGTGCACTGACCTACACAAAAGGAATATTTCTTTCTTTATTAAGTTGCATCTGAGGCTTTCAAAAATTATCTTTAATTTCCAGTGACCAAAACTGCATTTTGTTAAGATGCTTTTGTCCTCTGACCTCTTGAACACTTGATTCAACTGTTAAAAGGTGGTAATTAGTTGGTTAAGGATGTTGTTAATGTAAATGCTTTAGCTATAAGGGTTCAAACAAAATGAAACACTTCAGAGTAAGGGGACGTGAATGATCATGACTATATGAAAGGCATTCATGTACTTGTATGCACTATCAGGACTATACGATAATTAACAATATCTCATGCATGACTTAATGCAAGAACAACTAAGACTTCTAAGAATCTCTCATCATTTCTAAGTTATTAATGATGTTCATGATGTCTTTACAGGTCAGTCTGAAGTTTAAGGGACAGGACAAAAAGAATGAACAAAAAAACAGATAAAATATTAATAATCATAATGATAAATAATAATGAACATAATAAAATAGAATAAGTATTAAAGTTAAGAGCTGCTTCACCAATAATTTTAGTTCTGCACTTACAACTAACAGGCTTGTGTGAGAGGATCTGACGGTCTGCACCAGTTCATACAGCAGAGAACGAGAGACATATATGCTGCAAGACCATGAAACGCTAAGCTTTTTACCAATTACTCTCTCTGAGCTTTAGACTAGAACTAGAATTTCAGTCTTGTGACCTCCAATCATTATTATTTTGAATACATTTAAAAAGAGAATCACTTCAGTCCTGTGTCATCAGGAGACATGGCCACATAAAGTTGTGTCATCGGCATAACTGTGAAAAGAAATACTGCATGCTCTTCAAACCTCTTCAATCCTAGGGTAACACAGGTTTAAAGGTTTTGGAGAGGATATTATGAATTGAAAAAACAGATAAGTTAGTTTAATTAAAAATTAGTTATGTTACAGTTGATGACAGTCCCATGTAGTACCTCAGTCTATTAAAAAAAAAGATTAACTGTATCAAAAGAAGCACTCAGATGAAGTACCAGCACTGAAGGTTCATTGGCATCCAGATGTATCCTCATGTCATTGGTCACTCTATTCAGACAGTCAGTGACAGTGCTATTCTTCGAGTTAGTACACATGCTTTCTAAAATTTGACTTAAAAGGGAAGATTGGACATTGGTCTGTAATTGTTGGGTATTGAGGGACAAAAGCTTCTTTAAAAAAGGTGAGATAAGTGCAGTGTTGAATGACCTGGGAAATATCCTTTATTCCTCATTGTGAGGACCTCCTCAGACACTAAAACTTTTTTTGTCATGTCATGCCACCCCCCACCTCTCTTCCAATGCACCCTTAATATAAACAACTTACATTTACATAGAAATAGCAGCCTTTTCAACGCATTTAAGGACTTTAGTTCAGGTGCTGTTGAAAGCAAATTAGCCTTGGACATGCTGTATGATGTGATTAGTTACATAACCTTAAATCCAAATACACACTTTAAGCTTTCCATTTTTATTATGAAGTTCTAAATCAGTGGTATTTAAAATAGATTGATTTGATTGGTTTTCATTTCTGCCCTCAAGGTAATAAAAGCTTGAACATTTGAACAAAGAGCTTTTTCCGTCTCCTGTCCTTGAGTGTATCTAGCAGAATTTGCTGATGCAGAAGTTGTCCGGGCAAAAGCAGACAGAATGAAACGTATAGGAAAGATTACGAAAACATTTCCATTCAACAACTGTAATTTCAGAGCCCTTCACAGTACCAACTGTATTAACAGACTTGATAAAGAATATAATAGACAGCTTTATTGTCTGGTGGGGGAGGACGTTTCATCGGTTTCCTCTCAGGCACAATTAAAAAGACATCACATTGTCAAACAGAACAGTTTTAGTACAGTTCTGCCTGGTAGGTATATATGCTTAATGTTGCTATTATATCTCATTCTGCTGAACAATGCTGATTATCAGTTTTCAGCGTCAGCACTCACACTCTTCACACTATATCTTTGTCTGTGTGTGTGTGTGTGAGATTTTCTGTCCAACACACACACACAGTTGTTTCAGTTCGCATTTTCAAAAAAATGCAGAGATTTTCAGAGCTGGGACCTTCAGCTATCAAGCTTCTCTCCTATGGAACCAGCTCCCAGTTCTGGTTTTGGAGGCTGACCCTCTGAGCACACTTAAAAGAAGGCGTAAGATGTTCCTTTTTGATTGAGCTTATAGTTTGGGCAAGCTCAGGTCAGTCTCGAACCATCCCTTAGTTATGCTGCTATACACCTAGACTGCCAGTGGACTTCTCATGATGCACTGAGCTTGTCTCCTCTCGCTCTCCATCTGTACTCATTTATGTCCCATTAATACATCTTACTAACTTAGCTTCTTGAACTTGGATATGATTTGTTTTGCATCCCTGCTGTGACTAGAAGAACTGCCACCACCGGAAATTTGAGCCAGAGTGTCAAATCATGCTGTTTGAGCTTTTTTTTTTTCTTTTTAACATGAGAACTTTAATTTGACAACGTGCAAATAGCTGAATTTACACATTCCTGTCAATTTGTTGAATTCCAAGGGCACGGAGAATGTCCCCCAACGTTGTGGGAGGATTAAACTGGCCCCCATGAAGGAAGATAAAACTTTTCATGCATGAATCCACCAATTCAGAATGGGCCTTTTATTATATGACACAGAGGAAGGACCGAACAACATGAATTCACATATGATTAAACCGACTTCTTACCTGGAGTTTTTGTGATTTCAAGCTCTCTAAACCCATCTTGTCACAGCAAATGGCTGCCAACCAATGAGCTTTGTTCCGCTCGAGGATTGTGCCTCTTAAAAGGAAGTTTTTCCTTGCCACTGTTGCCAAGTGTTTGCTCATGGTGGGAATTGTCAGGTTTCTGTAAATAATATTATAACTGTACTGTCTAGACCTGCTATGGAAAGTGTGATGAATCTTTTATGATTTGGTATATAAAGTAAAATTTAATTGAATCTTTAGGACAAAAAAGGTGAGATGTGAATAATACCAAAGGAAAATATGTATAATGTAGTTCCATTCAATTAGAATCTCTTTTGCCGTCTGCCTTTAACCTGAAGGTGAAGCTACCAAATAGTCCTCATGAAAATTGCTCGCTGTGTGTTCTGTGGATAATCCTGAATAACAGACTCTCTTTCTGAAAATACAAGTATTTTTTAAATTTTTTTTTTAATGCAAACTCATTACATTTGCTCGATTACAGTCTAGATTACCAATCTCACAAAGGCCCCAGGCCACAGTTTCTCACAGCTTCACTGTGTATTGGTTTTTGGTATTACGGTTAATTGAAAATGTATTAAGAAATTTGCACCAGTGACCCAAAGGCAATTTTATTTTATTTTAAATTTTTAAATTCCAATCACTGTGGATGTATCGTGGTGCATTCAGAGATGTAGATAAGCTCAAATCTGGGCAAAACACACAGAGTAATTTTACCTCCTATTTTAACCCCATTAAACTGGTATTCAGACACCATCTCTGTCACCCACCCAGTTTAATGGGATCATAAAATAGCTGGTGGAAAGCAAAATTGGCTGTATGTGTCACTGTTGAGGAACTTCTGAGCTAGGTTTGCACAGCGACTCCTAATTGGTGTGTCCACTTTTGGACCTAAGTCTGGTGACAGTACTTTTATATGCATGCTTTCATTTTAGAACACAGCTATATTCTTTTAATCAAACCAATTTATATTGTTCTATGTTAAAAACAGTACCTTAAAGTGCAAAGTGACTGACAAAATGAATAGTTGGAAATAGAATTGCATGTGTGTTTAGATGGTCTCTGTGTGGATTATGACCTTATGTCTAGGTGGAAATTTTGACCCTGAGGCTAAACCAGTTTGGAACCACTTACTAAGCACAATGCCAAGTCCCTGCTGCCACTCCACTGCCCCACTTTGGTCAATTTCCAAATACGTGTAGGTGGCAGGTACATGCTGCTTTCCAAAACTATAGTCGCAGACAATACCACTAAAGATAAATGAGAAAATGTGTTTGTAATTGTGTGAAATGACCCTTTAAAACAGAAAACGGAATCAGATTTCAGCTCGGTTTACCCTCATCCTACTGACTCACAGGTGCTTTGTCGTTCCAATTATTCATGACTGTGTCAATCAATGTGTTCTGAATGACTTTGTAGGGTCTTTTTTCCCTGTTTTAATTAGTGTTTTTTAAAAATACCAATGTATTGGGGTCCTCGGGGACCCAAATCAAAAGCACCTAATTCCACCTATGCAGTTTTAATAGATGATAGACTAATTTAAAATAACACACACATCAGGTGGGGGTAGGCACTCTGTCAATCATTTTGAAGGAGGCAGACAGATTTCCTGATGTGCTCTGCCTACAACTCTAAATACTGTTCTTTCTGAGGTAAGATGATATTCAAAGTCAAAAATAACACACAACCTTTCATAATAAAATGTTTTATGACCTTCAGATTAAATGTTGACGTTCTTTTACACAACGGTAAAATAGTGAGTCATGCATATGATTGACATGCAGTCAGAGCATGATCAGGACACAAGCACAAATGGAACCATTAGCGGCGGCAGAAGGACAGATCCATAATATGTGTTTTTTTTTCCTCCAGATGACATTAATTACATAATTAATAATGTTTGGAGAATAAATATGATGGTTGTTTATTCTTGGGTTTCCCAAAAAGGATGAGGTCAAATGAGGTTTAAAGGTATTGGATGACTTAAGGGTATGGATGTGGGTTTAGGGTTATGCAATGAATGTCAGCTGGTACTAAAGCTTATATTGAGTTACAAATGAGCGTGTGTGTGTGTGTGTGTGTGTGTGTGTAGCTCTCATTAGTATGGGTGTATGAAAGTGCACTTGCAGAGTCTCTTGTGTGCATGTCCTTGAAAGCTGCATCTAAAAGATGCTTTTCACGTTCAACAAACAGTCCCTCACATACATTTAAGTCTTCTGGTGACAAGAACACACACACACACACACACACACACACAGCAACCCTCTGCACCTCCCTTAAGGCTTGTTATCAAGCCTGACGGAAATATCTTTCCCTCCAATAAATCCTCATAAATAGATAAACCAATCTCTATTAAAAGGTCTTGTTCGATGGCGAGGGTCCAGGTGATAACGCGTTGTCTCAAGGCGTTGTCTTACAGAGGCAGACTGTTTTATGATCGGAGGTCATTCACATTGTCCATGTGTGGGTGCCAGATCAGGGAACGTCGCTGCGCATGTTAAGCAGCAGACTGTTTGCTTCCACAGATTACGGTGTTTACGAGGAGGACTGGGCACCAGCGACGCTTCCAAACTGGGATTCAAGGACAACTGCCAGTGGATATGATTTGTTTTGCATCCCTGCTGTGACTAGAAGAACTGCCACCACCGGAAATGTGAGCCAGAGTGTCAAATCATGCTGTTTGAGCTTTTTTTTTTTTCTTTTTAACATGAGAACTTTAATTTGACAACGTGCAAAAAGCTGAATTTACACATTCCTGTCAATTTGTTGAATTCCAAGGGCACGGAGAATGTCCCCCAACTTTGTGGGAGGATTAAACTGGCCCCCATGAAGGAAGATAAAACTTTTCATGCATGAATCCACCAATTCAGAATGGGCCTTTTATTATATGACACAGAGGAAGGACCGAACAACATGAATTCACATATGATTAAACCGACTCCGGTTACTGCTATAACAAATGCTTTTTTGTTGACAGTACCGGAGAGATGTCAGAAATAATAACCTTGGTTGAAATATGTGCTCATCGAACTTTTAAAGAAAGAAACTGATTAAAAACTTTTCATCTCCACCTAAATCCAGCTCTGCAGCAGAAAAAATTCCTTGACCTCCTATTTCACTACATTCCATTGAAATCCGTCAACATTTTTTTAAACAATCTGACAAACAGAAATATGAATTAAAAGATAATTTCCTGAGTGGTAAAAACTGACAACATACTCAAAACAGTTTTTTCCTGTTTCTGCCAAAGCCAGAAAGTGGTGAACTAGACCGGAAATAACATGCTGGTGCCATCCACCACAACTCGAGAGGTTTTGAAATTCAATGCATCTATCGATCTATCCATCCTTCAGCTTATCCGGGGTTGGGTCGTGGTAGCAGCAGATTTAGCATTCCAGACATAAATGGTAAATGGACTGTACTTATGTAGCGCCTTTCTAGTCTTCTGACCACTCAAAGCGCTTTACACTACATATCTCATTCACCCATTCACACACATTCATACACTGATGGCTTTGGCTGCCATGCAAGATGCCAACTGCTCATCAGTTTTAGGAGCTAACCATTCATACACATTCACACACTGATGGCACAGCCTTCGGGAGCAATTCGGAGGTTCAGTATCTTGCTCAAGGACCCTTCGACATACAGACTGGAGGAGCCAGGGATCGAACTACCGATCATCTGAGTCCCTTTCCTCCTGAGTCCCTTTCCCTAGCAATGCATTCCAGCTCCTCCTGGGATCCAAGGGTGTTCCCAGGCCAGATGGACTATATAGTCCCTCCAACAAGTTCTGAGTCTGTCTGGAGACCTCCGTAAGAAGTTGCCCAGGAGGCATCCTAATCAGATGCTCGAACCACCTCAGCTGGCTCCTTGAAGGAGCAGCGGCTCTACTCCAAGCTCCTCACTCTATCTCTAATGCAGAGCCCAGCTACCCAGCGGAGGAAGCTCATTTTGGCCGCTTGTATCCACAATCTCATTCTTTCAGTCACTACCCAAAGGTCATGACTATAGGTGAAGGTGAGAACATAGACAGGCTTGCTTCCAGTTTTGAAATTCTTAAATGAGAAAAAAAGATGCATGGAAACACATTTCTACTACGTTGGTCAGGTCGAGAAGAGCTTGCTTAGAGTGGTGTCATGTGCTCAAAGCATAATATATACCTCCTGCAAATGGAGCTCTAGTATAGGATGAACTATTGTGACAGTAAATTTTTTCAAAAAACTTACAGAGAAAAAGACGGCTATTAACAATATTATAAGTTTGGACATCTTGAAGGGAGTCCAAAACAGTCTGATGCCTTTGGTGCCAGCATCTTGCAGCCATTAATAATACTGCCTCCTCCACATCAACTCAGCTTTTAGCCATGGCAGTGGGGACTCGGTCATGACCCATTAAATCATCCGTTCCTTCCCTCTCCTGTTAGAGCTGTGTGCTCTCTGCCATGGTAACTTTGTGGTCCAGACTAGACTGCCACAAAAGGAACGCCTATGGGGGAAACTGATGTTCTTGTGTGGGAGGAGCAGAACCGCCACAAGCAACTACATGAAACCTTAAATTACCTCAGCGTGGTAGAGTATGACACTTATGATTACCTTTTTTTTTTTTTCTCTGGCCCAAGAGAATTATTGTCAAGTACACAAAATGATTCAGTAAAAATTTGGCAAAAAGGAAGTTGGTGGCAAACTACAGCAACAGTTTTCTTAGGAACCAGACTCTGGATACACTCGTCTTTAAATAAGTTTTGAAGGCCCTTTGGTAGACATGTTGGACTGCATACTGTATACAACTCTCAACATGATAGGCTGGTATAGAAAATGGATTGATGGATGGAAGCCTTAAAAGCCAGAATATGAGAAATCATTAGATGTTTTTTTTAGGCAGTGTACATCACTCTGCACAAAACTCGGAATATACTGCAGGAAACACCTCTCTCAGAGGACATCAGATGTCACGACAGAAAGCACTAGAAGCATAAAGCTCCTGTCTGTGCTGCTCTCTCCTCCATTATACACACCTGCTGCAGGCAGCTGTACATAAATAAATCTCTTTTGGGTCATTTTGACCAAAGATTATGTACAATATTCTCTTGAAACATGGACACAATCACAACTCATCACTGCAATGTGTTGTTATAATGCAAACTCAGAATGAACAAAGAACATGTAGGACTTCTTTTTTTAATCTAAAATAAACATCATTGGCTTATTTTCCATCATCATTGATGAATGTTTGACTGCTGCAAATCTTATCTCAACTTTCAGTGTGCTGTGTATGTTATGTCAAACTTGCTTGTGTTTTCTGTCTTTATCCTGTGCACATGCAGTCAAATTGGTGAATTCTTAGAATTTGCTTGTATTTTGCCTGTTTGCATCTCTTTTCTTAAAGGACCAGTGTGTAGGATTTAGTGGCATCTAGCAGTGTAGTTGCTGAAACCACCTCCACTCCAGTTCTTGAGAATGCTTCAAGGAGCATTTCCAGGGACTGTCTATGCTGATTTCGGGCTGTTGGAGTCACAGAAGACAACTGAGTTTGTAGTTTGCTCTATAAATGTTTAATCATTATTATTATTATTATTATTATTATTATTATTATTATTATTATCCCATTATGGCCATACTCTAAACTCTAAGTACATCCAAAACTCGGCTGCACATCTGCTCACCCACACCCGCACCCGTGACCACATCACTCCTGTCCTCCAGAACCTCCACTGGCTCCCGGTTCCACAGCGTATTCAGTTCAAAATCCTCCTCCTCACACACAAAGCCCTCCATAACCAGGCCCCTTCCTACCTCACTCACTTGCTCCATCGCCACAATCAAAGTGACTGTACTGACTTGCCCACCTTCAAATCACTTACAAAAACACACCTTTTAAAAATCACTAGTCAAAAAGACAGGAACGGAAAGAAAACATTGCCTGAGGAAAACTCAGCCCAGCTGTGACGACTACAAATTGAACTTGAGTGTTCACCATTGTATCACCATTGCAAAAGAAAACCATTTCACTGCAGAGTCTATGGTTTATATCAAGAGTTCAACGAGGAGAGATGAGATGACGACCTGTGCTATAGTAGAAACATGGCAGTTCAAAATGGAGACCTTGGAAGAGGACCTGCAGATATAAAAGGCTCATTCTGAGGTAACACAACCAAATATATAATAGTAATATGTCTTAGAGAGAGAAAGAGTAAATTTATACTATGTCACCATCTACTGAATAAATCATTTTCTATTGTACCATAGAAGAACTGTATAAAAGTGACTACGGTTACAATGGCGACATATCCTCTGACTCCAATTGTTCCATGAACTGAATTTTGTGAAATGTGTGAGACATTTCCTGAGAATTGCTCAGTCTCCTCATCATCCAAAACCCTGTCTTATGCCTTCTGTTTGCTATCCTGGATTTTTGAAGCCACACAGGTGGCAAAGATGAACTGAAATGAAACATTACACTTCAGCGAGGAGAGCACGATGACACTACAACGCTCCTCCTGTTCTGAGCAACCCATTCTTTATTGGATTTGTGAAAAGAAGAACAACAAAAACATATGACCCCAGTCTGCAGACAAGTAGCTCTCTTCATCATGCACCCATCGCCAGCCATATAGTATCTCACACCAGTTATTATCCCCTGAGACTCGAACATCAGTCCAGTATTAATGATCTGTTTCCATCTGGTTGTGGCTCATTAGGCTCGATGTGTCCCACTGCAGAGTAAACTGTCGTTTGATGTGGCCTAGCCTGCAGCATGCTGCTCTGGGAAATGACAACTAGTCCAGTCTAACTCCCATAGTCCTCTTATCTCTGCTACCGCTGCTGTCATCATGAGGGGGAGGGAGAGGGGTAAAGGGAGGGAGACAGCTCAACTTAGAGTCTATGGAGGCTGGGACAAACTCCCTGGTGAGTCAGTCAGACAAAGCAGGCTCCAAAAAGTTGGACAGTAACTTAATTAGTGACTTATTAAATTATAGTCCAAGGCAATTGATATTCTGCCCTGCAGCTAATGCAATCATATTTTGTGATTCTTTTTTTTTTCCCCCCACCAGCTTGACTTTTGCTTGGTTCAATTATTTTCACAGACCGGCCTTCTCTTCCCGTCTTTGGTGGTAATGAAGCTCTTCAGGGTTTCCTTGTAGTGTGCTTTTACTCCTGTGTTTTATGTCTTGTCCAATTATTTGCCGACATTCTCCATGCCAAAACTTTATGTAAAATCTTCAGCTTATTCAAATCATTCATCATGTGTGTCTCACAAGCATGATGGCTTTCATAAATACTGTGCTTCATACAAGTGCATGTGCACAAACACACACGCGGATATACGCAAGACAAACAACGACTTGTCGGGTAAACAGAGAATAGCTTTTTCCTTCGCAACACAACTACTGAAAATGACTCTTTAATGAATAAATGTTCTGCAAAAGCAACAAATTTTAATTGTAAACTTTTCAAAATGTAGTTTTGACCACAATAAACCCAAAGTTAGACAGAGATCACTTCACTGTCAAACTCGTGTCCTCTGAGGTGCCATTGTTATACTTAATTGAAGATCCTGCCTCTAAATTGCCTGAATGATGATTTTTCACAAAAATACACCAATCAGCCATAAGATTATGACCACTGACAAGTGAAGGGAGTAACACTGATTGTCTCATTATCATAGTACCTGTCAGTGGGTGGGATATATTAGGCAGCAAATGAACATTTTGTCCTCTAAGTTGATGTGTTGGAAGCAGGAAAAATGTAGAAGTGTAAGAATTTGAGCGACTTTGACAAGGGTCACATTGTGATGGCTGGATGACTGGGTAAGAACATCTCCAAAGTGTCAGATCTTGTGCGGTGTTCACGATCTGCAGTGGTAGTCATAGGTGGCCAAGGTTCACTGATGCACGGGGTGCTACAGACGAGCTGCTGTAGAAACCCACACGGAAAGAACCTATATGAGGATATGTGCGCATATATGAAACCTATATGCAGAATATATGTGCATATATGCCGCATATATACATCATATATGCACATATATGATAATATATATGCTGCATACATATAACATATATGCGTATATATGCCACATATATTCTGCTTATATACATCATATATGCGCATATATGAGAATATATATGCTGCATATATATATAGCATATATGCATATATATGCCACATATATGCCGCATATATACATCATATATGCCACATATATGCTGCATATATACATCATATATGCGCATATATGATTATATATATGCCCCATATATATAGCATATATGCGTATATATGCCACATATATGCCGCATATATATAGCATATGCTGCATATATAGCATATATGCGTATATATCCCACATATATGCTGCATATATACATCATATATGTGCATATATGAGAATATATATGCCACATATATATATATAGCATACATGCGTATATATGCCACATATATGCTGCATATATACATCATATATGCGCATATATGAGAATATATATGCCCCATATATATAGCATATATGCGTATATATGCCACATATATGCCGCATATATACATCATATATGCCACATATATACATCATATATGCGCATATATGATAATATATATGCCGCATATATATAGCATATATGCGTATATATGCCACATATATGCCGCATTTTGGCCGCATATAGGCCAAATTCAGGTGCATATATGTGCATATACAGGGCATATAGGTCTCCTATATTGCTTCTTTATATCCACATACAAGCCCTGTATGTACATACAAGGTATGTCTCCTATATACTGGTAACTCTTATATCTCACTTTTCCAACTGTCATAAATGATACCTAGCTCATATTTTTATGCTCAGGGTAATAACTGCATATTTGTCCAAAGTCCCTTACAAGGAAAAAACAATTTAAAAAATAATTAAATGAGATATAATGTTTATTTACGTAATGTTCAGCTTACAAAATGTGTTGATTTCCTACTTCTTCTTGATTAACAGTATTATGCTGTTTAAATTACAGTTTTGGTGATGTGTACTTTTAAATTTACGGTATAAAACTGTGAACAATTCAGCAAGAACACACCTTAATTTATACAGAAATAAGCTGTTAAAAATATGGTAAAAAAAATGTTTGAAAAAAAACATTAAAAAAAATATGGTCAGTATGGACAGTAAAACACCAGAAACCGAAAATAGTATACCACCCGGGCGGCTGTGGCTCGGAGGTAGAGGTCGTCCACTAATCAGAAGATCAGCGGTTCAATCCCCTCCAGTTTGCATGTCGAAGTGTCCTTGGGCAAGATACTGAACCCCAAATTGTGCCATCGGTGTGTGAAAGTGTATGAATGGTTAGCTCCTCAAACTGATGAGCAGTTGGCACCTTGCATGGCAGCCAATGCCATCAGTGTATGAATGTGTGTGAATGGGTGAATGAGATACGTACTGTAAAGTGCTTTGAGTGGTCGGAAGACTAGAAAGGCGCTATATAAGTACAGTCCATTTATCATTTACCCCAAGTCAAATATATAAATACAGTCTATTTACCATTTACCCCAAGTCATGAAACAATACATAACTTTCATTTTTACTGTCATAATATGTGGAAAACACATATTTTCACAGTAATAATGTGAAATACCGTAATGTCAGATTTTGCAGATGTGTACTTTTGAGTACTTTTTGAGTTCAGCATTATAATCCTCAAAAACAGGCCTGCTGTGACTGCAGAGTGTGGACAATACTGTGGCTCTGCTCTCAGCTGACTGGTGGGGGAGAGGGAGGAGGGGGCGGTACCTGCTGAACCTGTGAGGCCAGCCAGTGACGGAGGCAGAGATGCACGCGCACACACACAGGAGCAAGAGACATGCGCAACGTAACGGTGACGCAATTCAAACTGCGCGGCGGTTCTGCACGGAGATGCAGTTTGTTTGTTTTTTCTTCTGTGGATTAATTTGTGATGGAACAACGCGAATAAAGAACACGTAAGTACAATTATCGTTTTGAGAGATGTCTGCATGTCTAAAGAATTAGTTCCAGTGTGATAGTAAAAAAAGCTTTCTTGAAGGTTTGTACTGACGTTATGTTATGTTTACATAGATCTGCTACGTATGTCAGGTTAAATTTAACACAGTCTTTAATGCAGTTTGTGTTGCCCTCGCTTAAAAGGTGAATGTTAGTTTTCCTTAACTTTATAAAATGTGTTAATTTTGCTAAATGTTAACCAGGGACTTGTCTTTTGTCACATTGTGTATGTAGTGTTGAACATTAGCTTGCTAACCTTGAAGTATGTCGAGGTTGGGTAACGTAACTGTCAAGGTGGCTGTTACTACTTTTAAATGTGTAGTGGCCTTGTGTGAATGTCAGCGTTAAGACACTAAAGAGCTGATTGCTCACTTGAAGGAGCATATTGTAGAAAGAAGTTGTCCAGTGAGAGGATGCAAAAATTATTCTTCATTCTTCAAGTCTTCATTTACCACACATATGTCCCAGAAGCACAGAGGTTTATCAGTCAGTAGTGTAAGTGACGTGTACAGAGAATCTGCTTCTCATCCGTCAACATCTGCTCCACCTGAGTCAGGTGACTTTGTCCCTCACTATGATGCAGGTCCAGCAACAGGCACAGATGAAGCTGATTTGGACATATCTGAAAATTTCAGTGATCTTTATCTTAGAAACGTGAGTTTGCAGGGCAAGTTCCTTTTGCCTGCTTCAACTGTACAGAACGTTGTTGAGGAAATGCAAAACATGCATGAGTTGGATCACACATGTACTTTGAGTAAACTTACTTCACTGCTGTAAAATGACACATCATTATCAGATGAGGACATAATCCTTTTATGGTCTTTTTTGATCTGTTCGCTGCATGTCATACAGGGCCAATGCAAACAGCTTTCAAAAAAAATTCAACAATGTGGACCTTAAGAAAATGTTTTCAGGAAGAGATCAGACAGCACAGGATAGATAGGTTTGTCCATTATGTGCCTGTGAGAGAGACTTTGAAATGTTTGTTAGAATCTGATGTGTGTCAGGAGAGCACTCACTCGAGTCTTCATCAGATGTTCTAAGTGACATTAGTCATTAGACATTGACTGTCTTGGACTGTCATTCTGGGGTTAATTGTGCTTTATTCACTTTCATACTCAGAAATGGATGATCCAGAGCAAATCAACATACACCATACACAGTGCCATCACAAAGGTGTTGCAAGACCTCCCAGCCTCAAGCCAAGATATTTCAGAGACCACTGAGGATTTCCACTTCATTCAGGAAGCTGATCTGCTTTCAACACTGAGACCAGTTCAAGCGAGAAGATTGGTAGCTGCCTGGAAACAAACCAGTAAGTAATTTTGACAACCTTTTCTGAAGTAGGTCTGTAACCAAGGATAAAACTTAATTTTAAATACATTTTGATGATTCCACTCTTTGGTCCTGGCTTTTTGTATAGTGACAATAAAAGGCATTCTGTTCTATCCTACAGCACTAATCAATGAAGGCCATAGCCAGTCAGCGTTGTCTTCTCCATCTTCCTCAACATGCTCTTCAGTCAGTTTCTCCCCGTCGTCCACCCGCTGGATTACTTCTGCAGACTGGGTTGACAACTTCCAGATCCCATGGACGAAGTTTCCTGAAGGCTTGATGCAGTGTTTAAAAAGCAAAAGAGTTCTTCAAATATTTAATTTTTAAGTGCAGTGTGCCTGAATATTGTATTATCAATTTATTTTAAAATTAAGTTGTCATTCCTGTCTACCACCATGTTCATGTGTGGTACAGTGTTGCATGTTATTGACTCTCTGTTCATAAATGTGTTCAATACGATGATGAGACCCTATTCTTTTATCAATGCAAAATAATCACTCTGTTATAGGTTATATAGGTGAACATATAGGTGCATATATAGGTGAACATATAGGTGCATATATATATAGGTACTTATATAGCTGAACATATAGGTTCATATATAGCGGAACATATACGTGCATATATAGGTGCATATATAGGTACTTATATAGCCGAACATATAGGTGCATATGTAGGTGAACATATAAGTACATATATGGGTGCATATATAGGTGAGCATATATGACCCTATATGTATGTGTACATATATGTGCATATAAGTTTAAATATGGGTTTTGATATAGGTTTTGAATATATGCGACATATATATGTACATATAAGTACATATATGTACTTATATGTACATATAATATATATAATATATAATACATATAATATATGAAAACGGCCAATTTTATATATGTTGCATATATTATATGTACATATACGCACATATATGTACTTATATGTACCTATAATATATGAAAACGGCCAATTTTATATATGTTGCATATATTATATGTACATATACGCACATATATGTACTTATATGTACATATAATATATGAAAACGGCCAATTTTATATATGTCGCATATATTATATGTACATATACGCACATATATGTACTTATATGTACATATAATATATGAAAACGGCCAATTTTATATATGTCGCATATATTATATGTACATATACGCACATATATGTACTTATATGTACATATATGAAAACGGCCAATTTTATATATGTCGCATATATTCGAAACCTATATCAAAACCTATATTAAAACTTATATGTTTATATAGGTTCTTTCCGTGTGGGAACGGTATTCCCTGATGGCAGTGGCCTCTTTCAGCAGGATAATGCGCCATGCAACAAAGCAAAAATGGTTCAGGATTGGTTTGAGGAACACAATAAACAAGTTCACGATGCTGACTTGGCCTTTCAAATTCACCCAGATCTCAATCCAATTGAGCATCTGTGGGACGTGCTGGACAAACAAGTCCACTCCATGGAGGCCCCACCTCACAACTTGAAGGATTTAAAGGATCTGCTGCTAACGTCTTGGTGGCAGATACTACAGCACATTTTCACAGGTCTAATGAAGTCCCTTACATATCACGGGTCTCTTAAGGTGACATAAACAATTTGGAGAAGTATTAACAATAAATATTAGGAAAACAATGATTTTCAATAACTTTGCCACAATAAAATGTCTCAAAAACAAATACTTTGAGGAACACAAGGGACTTGAGGTCTTCATTGGAAATATGTTCATGAATTATACAGTGTAACATATGGAAATGACGTAAGGATGCATTCAAGGGTTAAAATTGTGATATTATTTAAGCCATTTATGTCAAAATCTCACCTTTAGGTCATCATACAGTAACTTAAAAAGTCAAAGCTAGACAAACTCCACACATTGACAGAGTTTTGATACCTGTTGAGGATTCATTCAGAATTTCTTTTTTCACCATGTTATAATACTAAAACGCTGTACAAGTACTAGACCTTCACTAATTCAGTGCAAACAGAAGTAATGTAAAACATTTGACGTAAGACCAGTAAACTCAAGAACTCAATTATTAGAATGGCATATATTGACCAGTATAAAGGTGGAATAATATAATATAAAGGTGAAATTTACCATCTAATAGTCTTTCCACAGAATCCTCTTCTGTCTGACCATTTTTAAATAACCTTTGAGTTCATATTACTGGACTATAAGCCTTTTGACAGAAACTCCTACAGCAGATGTTTATCTGATAGTGCTGTAGCCAAATTTAAGGAAGTGATTCCTTCAGTATTGAATTCAATGCCATGTCTCAATGTAGCAGAGGACTTGTCTCCTTCCTTTAGCCCCTCACAAATAGATCATCTTGTTGATAGTACTACAGGCTCATTACGAACAACTCTAGACTCTATTGCACCTCTGAAAAAGAAGATAATTAAACAAAGGAGGTTAGCACCATGGTATAACCAGCAGACTCGCAAATTAAAGCAACAGGCACGTAAATCTGAACGCAAGTGGGGTGCCACTAAACTGGAAGAATCTCGCTTAGTCTGGCAAAATAATCTTAAAACATACAGGAAGGCTCTCCGTAATGCCAGAACAGCCTATTACTCATCATTAATAGAGGAAAATAAGAAGAACCCCAGGTTTCTCTTCAGCACTGTAGCCAGGCTAACAGAGAGCCACAGCTCTATTGAGCCATCTATTCCTTTAGGTCTAAGTAGCAATGACTTCATGAGCCTTTCTCTCTAAGATACTTGAGAAAGCTGTAGCTAATCAGCTGTGTGACTTTCTCCATAAGAACAGTTTATTTGAGGATTTTCAGTCAGGATTTAGAGTGCATCATAGCACAGAGACCGCACTAGTCAAAGTTACAATCGACCTCCTAATGACATCAGACAAAGGACTCATCTCTGTACTTGTCCTGTTAGATCTTAGTGCCGCATTTGACACCATTGACCATCAAATTCTTTTACAGAGGCTGGTTTAAGTCCTATTTCTTAGGTTCATCTCAGTTTCTTCACATCAATGATGAATCCTCCATGCATACCAAAGTTTGTCACGGAGTTCCACAAGTTTCTGTACTAGGACCACTTCTATTCAGTTTATATATGCTTCCTTTAGGGAACATTATTAGGAATCACTCCATTAATTTTCATTGTTATGCCGATGACACCCAATTATATTTATCGATCAAGCCTGATGAAACCAATCAGTTAACTAAACTCCAAGCATGCCTTAAGGATATAAAAAGTTGGATGATCTACAATTTTCAAGACTTAGTTACTTTAGACAGGATCACCCTGGCCTCCAGCTCTACCGTAAAGAATCTTGGAGTTGTTTTTGATCAGGTTTGATCCTTGTGGTTCCTATAGTTTCCAAAAGTAGATTGGGAGCCAGAGCTTTCAGCTATCAAGCTCCTCTTCTGTGGAACAAACTACCATTTTGGGTTCGGGAGACAGACACGGTCAACATTTTTAAGAGTAAACTTAAGACTTTCCTTTTTAACCCTTAGAAGCCGACGATCACGCCGGCGTGATCAAATCATGTGACCACCTCATTACGTCACTGCACAGTGTATAGCGCACGTAGAGCGATGCAGGTACATTTATATGAAAGTGCAGGCTTCAAACTCTTTCCTAGTTTTGGTTTGATGTCGATAGACCAAGTAAAACAGGAGATATGATCGTTTAAAGTTTTTAAAAAAAAAATCATACATCGTATCGCGGACGTGCGTAAGGTCCGCGATACGGGATGGCACAGACGCTGCATTTATTTCAATATCTTCGCCATTTTTCGTTATATCAGAAAACGGTAAAAAATGCCAGAATGTGCTGGCTGTCCTCTACAGCATAGATATACTCTACAGGCTGTGTGTCGGGGGGGGGGGGGAGACTGCGTATGATCGGAAGTCAACCGCGGGAGAAATTTGAAAAAATGCGGGAGGAGTTTGGCGAGCAGAGAGAGAGACACGGAGAAAGTAGGTTAGTGTTATTTAGTGAGTTTTTAGCGATATTTAGCGAGTTTTTGAGCAGTTTAGAGAGTTTGTGGACGAGTAGGAGGCAGTGAAATAGAGAGGTGGAGATAGGGAGAGATATTTAGGGCTGTGATGTGGCTCTCGTCTCATCATGGACAGAAACTGTTTCAAGGAGTGGCACAGATAAAAAACAAACAAACACCTGCCTTGATTGTATATAGTTGTATATTGTTTGATGTATCTCAATTTTACCTGTTGTATTTGACATTTGCATTATTTGGAACTAAGTAAGTCAAAACATTGATGTAGCTCTCAAATTTTGTACATAAACTATTTCAGTGTCATTACTAAAAAGGAAAAGAAAAAACGCCTATAGCCACACCTGCTTTTTATTGTATATAGCTGTATTTTGTTTGATTTTATCTCAATTTTACCTTTTGTATTTTACATTTGTACTATTTGGAACTCTGGGAAGTCAAAACTTTGATGTGGCTCTGTCAAATTTGTACATGAACTATTTCAGAGTTTCATTACTAAAAAAGGAGGGAAAAACGCCTATAGCCACACCTGCTCTTATTGGTAAATAATTGTATATTGTTAATTTTTTTCTCAATTTTACCTTTGTATGTTCACCTTTGCAACCTCTATTGACATTTTCAAGATTTCAAATGCTTCATTAAGCATGTTTGTGTTGTTTATTGCAAAAATTAATATAATTTTCAAATCGGATTTTATGTGTTTTATGTGTTTTTTGGCTAAATGTGTTGATACAGTATGTCAAAGTGAAAAAATAATAGTCAGATCATATAGGAAATGTTGTGCTGAAAAAAATGATACCAAACATGGGCATGGTAAATATTTTGTAATGTGGTACATGAAGACAAAATCAAAAGTATCCAAAAACGGCCAAAATAGGCTCAGGACTCTAAGGGTTAATAGAGCTTATAGTTAGGGCTGGCTCAGGTCATCCCCTAGTTATGCTGCTATAGGACTAAACTGCCGGGGGACTCTCTCTCTCTCTCTCTCTCTCTCTGGGTTGTGCCTAGTCAGGCAAGGTATTGGTTGAAGATGTAGTCACATCTCCCTTTACTGAAAACTCTACTCAAAACTTCTCTCTCTCTCTCTCTCTCTCTCTCTCTCTCACCATCTGTAAACATACACGTCTCATTAATGCATGTTAATGCATGTTACTAACTAAACTTCTTCCCCGGAGTTTCTGTGCTCTCTCGTCCAGCAGGTTGTCATGGATCGTGGCTGCTGCTGTGGTCCTGCACGACGTCCACTACATATATTATTACTGTCATTATTGTTACCATATCTCCATTACAGTAGTAGCAACTCAAAAGTTCCCCTTCAAGCTGAAAGCCAGCTGAATGGCTGCCGTCTTCCAGCCAAGTTCCAGTCAAGTTCCTGCCAAGTTCCTGCTAAGTTCCAGCGGCTGGAATGACCCCCTCCTTCTTCTGGGCGTGTCTATTTTTTACTGTAACTCCACCTATTCATTGAATTACAGGGTACGACCAGGAGATGGCGCCTCTCTCACAGAATCTTTTTTACAGTTGTTCTACCTGGAGATGACGTAGCTTACACACCTCATTAGCATTCTCATTGCTCAACCTTTTGTTTGCACTTAATGGGCTTTTTGGTCTCCCAGTGTCACACAAATCACAGAGCCGAAAATGCAGCTGGTTTGACTACCGTATACAGTAGCCTTGTGATTTGAGTGTGTTCATGAACAAGAGGATGACTCATTTACTGTATTTTCATTTTTGTTGACCCGCATAAATACATTAAATTGAAATTAAATTTAAGGTAGGCCTATTTATATCTAACATGTAACCGTTTACTTAATCAATGACATCTAGGCTATTCTGTCCTTACATAATTACTGAAGCGTCTATTCTCTTGTGCTGGCGCACTCTTTCTCTCGCATGTAGTGAAAGCCACAGCTGGCCACACTGGTCTATAACAGCTGTTCATATGTAGCCATCAATATGACTGCTATGACGTCTGAGGAATAAATACTCAGAAATCTAGTATGTTTCATAGGCTTCAGAAAGCATCAAACATCAAACTAACCCTTCAAAAAAGTTACAAAAAACGGTCCATCAGACATTAAGGGGCTGCCAGACCTGTGTGTCAGACCTGCCGATACAAGCGAGAGTTTTTTTTTTTTTAATAAACAGTTTATTTGGAGGGGGGGCATGTTGTTGTTGTGCGTGACATAGAGCTGACATAGAGCTGCAGATACGAGCGTTTTTTTCTAAATGTCTGTTTATTCGGCTGCAGCGGTGCCTCCATTTAAAGAGGAAGAATAACAACAGTAATAATACCTCCTGTTGAATATTTGATCACAGTTTGATCGTTGTGAAACGCCATTTAAAGAGGAAGAATAACTGGTGATTAACAACCTTTTGGAAGATTTCTGATGTTGTGCTGGTATTTAGTGCATGCTTTAGGCCAGGTAAACCCGTACAAACACCACATTAGCATTCTCATTGCTCAACCTTTTGTTTGCACTTAATGGGCTGGTTCAGACAGGGACAGGGAAACCGGCAACCGGTGGTGGGGAAGTGCGGTGTTGGGGGGGTGAGGGGAGCTGAGGTGGGTTGCTGTGGGCGTGTCTATACCTGCTGAATGTAACAGCTGTGAAACAATCAAGAAATAACGTTTTATTTCTCTGATTAATGACAGCTTTATCGAGGCCGGCGCTCGCTCTCTGTGTTGTTACTCTATCCTGTCCACACGAATACGCGGCCTCACCCAATACGCTGTCGTTTTGAAAAAAACCTCCGTAAACACGGCGACCTTTCCAGAAATACGCCAAGGAACTGGAAAGTCCCAAAACATATGCCAGGCCTGTATGTGGCGTTGTGACGCCGTCACACCAATACACTAAAACCGGAAGAGAAGCCATGGAGCATGCGTATAAAGGTCACGCACTGTTTACAAACATGTTCTTTTGTTGCTCCTCGCAGTAATATAGAAGCAGAAGGTTTTGTTGTAGCAGCCGTAATAGACCGAGTAGTTTCTGTAGTACGACAGAAGCGGCGGCGGCTGAGGTTAACCCTTTAACGCCTGAATTTATATAGCTGTATATAAAAAAATGTGTTATGTGTGTTTTTGCCTTTAAGTAGATGGTAAATATGTGAGATTTAATGATAGAAATTGGATGTGCAAATTTGCAACAACAGGCATAATGATAAATGAAAAGTGCTTGCCGAAGGTTCCTAGGTCCGTATCGAATATGTGCTAACCGGCATTGGGGGAATGCAGGCGCTATCTCAGCCGCTATAACGGTTTGTCGCATATTCGTGGCATTCGGCATTAAAGGGTTAAAGGTTAGAGAGGCGGGGCTTATACGTCATCGTTTCTGAAAAAAATCCACATTCGCCGTCCAGACGACTCCGGGCTATCCGGCGTTTTAGGATTTTCCCTCTCTGGGACCCATTCTCAAAAAATACCGGTTTCACACCTCGAAAAAGCCGGATCCGTCTGGACGTGAGGCCGAAACAATAAAGTATTTATTTGGATTCGACAAAAACGTACTCGTGTGGACGAAAAAGTATCTCTACCAACGCGGACCAGTCACGGAGCAGTCACGGAAACACGGGAACTTTTGCGTTGCTACATCTGTACAGTTTATAGTTAGTTAATGACTTGCTGCTGCTGTGCATCTGTGTCTCTCTATCTCTATCACAGGTTCCACTGCTACTGTAATCATTTTATCATTCATTGTAATTCATTGTCATTTTATCATTCATTGTAATTGTACAATATGTTTGTGTTGACTTGTTCTGTACACGAGACATCTATTGCACGTCTGTCCGTCCTGGGAGAGGGATCCCTCCTCTGTGGCTCTTCCTGAGGTTTCTTCCACCTTTTTTCCCTGTTAAAAGGGTTTTTTGTGGGCAAGTTTTTCCTCACTCGAACCGAGGGTCTAAGGACAGAGGGTGTCACTCCCTGTACAGATTGTAAAGCCTCAGAGGCAAAATGTGTTTTGTGAATTTGGGCTATACAAATAAAATTTGATTTGATTTGAAAAGTGATACAATGGTGAAAGCACACTCAATATTTGAAATACGTCATGAAAAACATTTGGTAAATGCCATCATACCTATATTAATGTTCTTTGATTTGAGTGTCAATGCCTGTTTTGCTCCAAAGATCGTGCAGCCTTGATGCAATGATACTGTTCATAATGGTGTAATAAATATTTCAATGTCCTCAAAAATATATAACAAACTCTACAAACCCACATAGCAGGAATACCAAGTAGTTACAACATTATCACAGGATTTGTGGTGTTTATTTGTGCAACTATGAATAGTTGAACCCACTTACTTAAGTCAAAGCGCTATAAACTCAAAATAAACATATTTTGCTGTGACTGGATCTTAATAAACTGATCAAAAGGATGGTGAAATAACTACATCATGATGGAGATTTGTAAAACATCTGAAGTATTACTTTGTCACGTCTGTCTGCAAGACAACAAGAAAAAACAACAACTTTGGATTGATGAGGGTCATGCTAACTTCTAAATGCATAGTAAAGTACAACCGATAGCTAGTATCAAGTAACACACACCAGGTAGTCCAACTTCCTCGCATACATTTCACCAAGTAATCTCCTTTTTTGTATGACCTCTGTGCGAATAGGAAGTAGTTTCACCATAGCTGCAAAGAGGTTGAGAAGCAAAAGTGAAGATAAATCCACTTTTTAATCCCAAAGGTTTAAAAAATAAACTCTGAGAACTCTACAGAACTTACATGAGAACTAGAAGGTCCAACACGGACCTCAGTATGGAGCGCGGACTGGTAGCTGGAGAGATGCCAGTTCACCTGCAGCAAGGTACCCAACCCAATCCCTAACTGCAACCCAGGGCACTGCTACATGGCTACTCATCACTCCACCGTCTCTCCACATTCCACTCTTAATGTGTATGGTTGTATTTTGGGCCTATATGTGTAAAACTTAAGTGAAAAGAGAATTTCCCCATTGATGGATCAATGAAGTTAATCTTCTTCCTCCTCAGCAGCTCTGTCCCTCTGTTCTTGGTTATTCTCCTTCATCCTCATTAGTGGCAATACAAGAAATTGCAGGTAAAACCTAGTCACTTGACTTTGGCACACATCATTTATAAGTTTTTAAAAAGTTACAGTGAAGACATCCAAAAAGCAATTTGGACACACTGAAATCTGATTGCTGGTGGTGGTTTGAAGAAAAAATGCGGTTCACTTTACCAGCCAACTAGGTGCTCAAATAACAAAGCAGCAAACCCAAAACTTTAGCAACACTGGTGGGTTCAACTGGAATAATATGATGGTAGTGATGGTAGTTTGAGCCAGATATTGAAAAGGTGTAAATACATCCATCTCTCTAAGACACATTGATACGCTTGCTCCACCCACTCACTTACTATGGTAATAGCTTCTAACCATTACAGGATCTGTCCCCTGTGATAAAGACAGCTGATGTTACGGTGAAGCTCCACTAAAATTAAGCACCATTTTCCTGTCTCATTAAGGTGACAGGAAAAAAGCTCCAGGAATTTTAACACATACAGTCATTGTATTTGTCTGATCTCAGATCTGTTCAACCATGACTGATCTATGTGGCTGAGCATTGAGCACTGATTATAAGTGAGTGGTGGCACATAAAGACGACTCAGACTTCTGTCTTGCATGTCGTGTGTAAATCCGATAAATAGCAAGAGAAAGGGCCAATGCCCTTTCATTCTGTTTACCACATATTTCCGAATGTCTGTGAAAGCATGAAGAGAATAAAATAGTGTGTTGAGTCTCATATTTACAGGTATATAGAGAGTTTTCATCTAGTAATGTTATGACTAAACATCTTCGAAATCTTGAAAACTCCTAGCAATAAATCCTTAGACACTCCTTTATCACCCTCCCTGTAGAAGTGGAAAAGAAAAAAGCACAACCATCCCAAGGCAAGCATTTTGACCAAAATCTTAATTACTGGCCTAAAGTGGAGTATGTTTTCTATAATTGACCTTCAGTTATGTATGCTCTCTATCTGTCTAAATCACTCAGCTGAGTGGCAATGAGGATAATTTAACAAGATTCCATAAATTAGTCTGCAGAGGCAATAACTCCTGCCTGGAGAGTCGCAGCTCAATCAGTCTCAATCTGGCAATCCTGCTGCTTCAAGTGTCCCAGTTCTTGTTTTTTTTTTCCTTCCTCACATGTGACACAGACCTGATGTTCCCTAATCAACCTGATCCACAAATGATGTATTAAGTGTTTTTTCCTCAACTGTGATCTGTATCATATGGAATCCCGTCTCTAACACCCCATGGCAGCTTGAATAAGTCAGCGTGGAGAGAAAGTTTGCTAGCCATCTGTATATGTAGACACACCAATTCAGTCAAATCTCATAAGGCTCAGACTGTAACCAAAATGTTGTATTATAATTGGTACTCAGTCAGACGCAATGTCACTGTTATTTCATACTGAGGTAAGAGATGGATAGTATTCAAAAAAAGTTAGGTGTTACTGCAAAACAACAGACACAGTTTTAGCATCTTTCAACCAGTTTTAACGGTTTGTTTCCAGCAGCAGCAGGAAGCTGTTTTAGTTAAAATTTGAAAAACCCACAGTACACCGCCCAGCACCAAACGACAGACAAGTTAGTAGGTGAAGAGCCCAAATCTGGATAACGGTGTTAAATGCAGAGCATTTAACAGCTGAGGAGCCTTGGCTGGTGGAGACCAAAAAGCGAGCTAAAAGACTACTTCAAAGTTAGTAATTAGTTCAATATCCACCTGATATTAACATGTGATTAGTAGTTGGATAATGGCATTCAATCCCTAACTTTGAATTTACACCTGACATTAACAAGCCTTGATGTTATCTCAATTCATCCCGCATTGTGATTAGATCTTAATAAGGTAATTAGTTAGGTGGAGATGCCAGACTTGTCAACAAACATGGCCATTTCCAAGGTCCAAGGTCAATGCCAATGACATGACAGCTGTTAAATCTCTGTGATACTCATACAACTTGTAACTTTATAGTACTGCTTAAGCTACCAGGAAAAGGTAACCAGGAGTTTGTTGCACAATGTGATTATTATTTAATGTGTACCTCCAGTCTGGTCTGGTTAATCTAATCTCATTCCATTTGCAATACATTCAGTACGCACTTGCACTACCTGCATTTCCATGCATTTTCCTTATTGATGTGATGTTAATTCAGTGTGTTAATGTGTGGTGAAGTGACCAGCTAGCTTGACTAGGGGATTAAAAATGGCATCAATAAACAAATAAGTAAAATTTCCAAATGCAAACACATGGAACACAAATATATATGTATATATATGTATATATATATATATATATATATATATATATATATATATATATATATGTATATATATACAGTATATATACAGTATATATATATATGTGTGTGTGTGTGTGTGTGTGTGTTTCACAATTCCTAAAATCAGGGAACGATCAAACCGATATAAACTGATTATATGCTGAACAAGTAAAGAGAAACTGAACGGACTGACTTTGCTCGTATTGTACTACATGGACACTGTAGACCAGAGAAGAGGCTCAGGATATTCTGTGCTCTGCAGGAAAACAAAAGGGAGACATAGATTAATTCGGTATGACATGAATTGATTATATGACTTAACATATTACAGTTACATGCACATGCTGACTAGGCTTATATGTTCAGCATATGTTGTCTGACCTCCCCTGGCTATAGCCTTAGACATATCTACAGTGAAGCAGCAACCAGTGCAGTCTGAATGTCTACATAAATAATCAGTCCTTGATGATGGATGGAACATTAATTTTCTCACAAGTGAAATTATACAGTCAGCTACTCTACATGCATGTTCAATTCAATTCAATTCAAATTCAAATTCAAATCAGTCTGTTGTTCCTGGAGGGAACATGTGGGATGGTGTTCAGAAAGTTTGGTATGGAGTTAGGTACAAAACTAGATGTGGCCCTTCTGGTTCTAAGGAACAGGGACCTATAGACCAGTGTCCGGAGTGTACAAAGGTGTAGTAGGAGGTGTCTTCAGATATTTGGAAGGCCTTCTGTCTGTTTCTTATGGGTGATGGTGAGTGGCTCCTGTTGCTGCCCGATGATCTTGCTCCAAATCTTTACAGTCCTGTTAAGCAGGTTCAGCGCTCATCCCTCCGAACCATGCCATGATGTTGAAGGCCGCTATGGATTCCACAACAGGGTAAACAGGACTGGTGAGAAGACAGAACCATGTGGTGCCCCAGGAAACATTTGTGTTGGAGCTGTAGTGGACATTGAAGTTGACTGAGTCTGTGAGGAATGACAGGGTGAGGAGTATGAGGATGTGGTTGAGATTCATGTTTATGTCCCATTAGGTTTGGCTGCACCACGTTAAATGCACTTGGAAAATTCCACAAAAACGAGCTTGGCAAATGATTTGGGTTTCTCCAGATGTGTGTGTGGGAATGGTGTAGTAGAGTCAGCACTTCATCACTTCACACTATCATCCACACTTCTCTGCTGCCTGTAGGCAAACTGGAATGGGTTTGTGAGCCCACAAACCTTCCTCTGAAGCTGGGGTAGAATGAGCCTTTTTTAAAGCTCTTCATCACTAGTGCTGGTAAAGGCTACTGGACAATAATCAAACTTTTGCTCACTCAAATACTGCAGCTTGGACAGTGGTCCTATACTTTAAACTATAATGCTGTAGGTCCACCTCTAGCATCAATTTTGTGCATGCAGGGTTTATGGTCAGTTTAGCAACAATATATGCAATGCCTGGTTAGACTTTCAAAATAAAGCTTGAGGGGAAACCTTTAACAGTTTAAACATTTGGAATTTGTTCAGGTTTAGGCACAAAACAAGTCGGCCAGCTTTTGGAAAGATCATGGTATCTCATCAAAAATAAAGTCAACACTAACTTTTGGTTTCACACCACACAAGAACAAGTCTCCTTGGGTACAGTTTTTTGTTTGTTTGACCCTTCCATCCAACCCAGCAACTTCCATATGTGGACTTTCTCGCTCTTTATACAATGTCACCTGACTTAACGCATCACGGGCACATCCAGAAATAAAGCTAAAGGGGTGCCTACATAGCCTCTGACCAAGCTGCCATATTGGATGACTTGTAAGTGAGGACGGGCTGGATAATCTTCATTGCGGGTGGGGTTACTTTCCTTGGGGACTAGACAGATGATAGAGGATTTACGTATGGTTGGTATGTCCATTGAGATGATTATGGAAGACACACATGAGATACAGTTTTTATCTGTCAAACCAGGTCAAACCAATGAATAGTTTTCAGATGCATCAGTGTGTCCAGAATAAATGTGGTATGCAAAAAGATCTAAATAAATAAATGTTCAGCTCTTTAGAGCAAGCAATGCTTCAGTTCAGAAATGAGTCTGACAAAATGAAACACTTTGTCAAAGTAGGGTGCTTCTACTGTAGGTATAATTTTCCACAACAAAAACTGTCAATGCAAAATTGTTCAACAGAACTCACCAATTTCTGAGCCTCTTTCGAACACGTCAACGCAGCATTTAAAAATGCTGTTGAAAACAGTTAATTAATTAGTTTGATTATTGGAATTTCCACAATTGGTGGATTTGCTTGTGATGGCAAAGTCACGTCTTCATGCCAGGTTCAATTGGTAAAACCACAAATTCGCACCATTGAACAATAGTACACCGTCTTGATAGTGTTGATCTCTGAGGGGATGGAGAACCAACGAGTCCAAAATGCACAAAGCTCTCATGGCCATCATCGAATTAGAATTATTCTCCTCTCTGAGTAATAAAAACAGTGGTTGAGTGGTTATAAGACAGGAGTCTGATAAGTCTTTAAGCATTAAGTCTTTACAAGTTGATTTGCAAATTGTACACCAGTGGATCCAAACATTTTTATCTTTTTGCACGAGATCACAAAACACTTTTCACACTAAATCCCCTGAAAAGACCAAAACCAAATGTGTTCTAAGTATTATATGGGTATCCAGATCCTAATATATCTTCTTCCTCTGTGCCATAGAGCTCAATTGTTGTCCAAAAACTATTAAAAACACATCCATGAGCCACACTGTTCCTTCATTACAATGAACACACGCACTGTCCTCCTGGAAATACTCATTAAAACACTGAAAAAAAATCACCAACAAATGTACTATTTCCTCCTGTTAAAGTAATGTTTGTTAAAAAAATACAGTACCCAGCTGTTTTTTTTTTTGTTTGTTTGTTTTTAAATATAAAGCTTCATTTACCTTTTTCTTTCCTAACTGAAGGTGTTCCACAGCTCTAGGTCAACCTGCAGCAGAGGAGTTTTAGTGCAGCCTCTAGTCTAAAGATGAGCTAAAACCATGCTGCGCTGGCCTTGAGCTGTTTTATACCCTGAGGCTTTCAGCTCACTAATGATTCATGCTACTTTCACAGCTCTGGATGGAAGAGGAAATTGCTTTGGTGTACGACGTCCACATTCATAATCTATTATATTCTAATTTTAACGAGATGAGCTCTAGACCTTACGGCCAGTGGCTAATCAGGTCGCTGATTAACCGCAAACAGCCCTGCAACCATTCGGCAATGTGTCGTCATTCATGTTTCAATGAGTTCATGGGCCCCAGTCAGAATATGTCTGCTTCGGTTTGAACTGAGCACTGTCATGAATGTTTCAGCACTTTGCACAGACTCATGAAAATATGGATAAAGATTTGTATTAATACACCTGATCCTCAATATTATCTTTCATTTGTGTCCACCTGACCTCTCTTTTAGTTCTGTTTTGGTCTCCAACCCCTGAAAAAGATATCTCTCTGTCTCTTTAGCTGCTAAATGCTCAACTATGTTCAACAGAACTACCACCTTACTGTGTCTGTCTGCTGTTTGCTGTTGAGCAGTAGTATAGCAGCAGTGTTCAGTGGGTTTTAGAGCTTTAGAGAAAACAGATCCCTGACACAATAAGAGCAGTTAGAGTAAACCAATAGTTTAAAGTTGCAGGCTGGACAGCTAAACAATGGGCTAAAACTCACTAGCACAGAGGAACTGTGCAGAGTTTCCTAAACCAGAATAAGTGATTTCATAGCCTAAACCTAACAACACTAGGCATGCAGCAGTTTCTGGTGTTAAAGTATCCAACCATCTACCTCGCCCTCGTTTCTATGTGCTGTGTGGTATAAAAACATGAACTGCATTGAAAAAAAACAACCTTTGCCCACAAACATATTTGGCAAAACAAATTATTACATTTACTTATATTACATTACATTATATTATATCAGATTATTTATATGTGTAGTTGTATTTAGTCGGAGATACAGATGGTAATCTATTTTTAAAAAATAGTTCCAAATTTGGATTTGTAAATATTTGCCGTCTTGCTGTGAGTAGATGATGCCATTCTCTGGTCTGTGGCATCTGAGCTGAGCTGCGGCCAAGAGGTTATTAGCATAGCTTAGCATAAAACATAAAAGTAGTGTAATGGTGTGCTTGACTGTAGTCCACCAAGAATTTGTTAATCACCTCAGAACCGCATCTTATTTCTCCATGTTACTGCTTCCAGTATTTATGATAAGCTAAACTAAACATATCCCAGCTCCAACTTATTGGGCAGACATGACAGTGATGAGAGCTCATTTAAATCACAGCAGCAAAGTGAATAAGTGTACTTCTTTAAATGTCAGGAGGTAGGTGGAGGTGGAAAGGAAATATTAAAATGTTTTTAAAAGTGGGCATTGTTGGAGTAATCTATCGTTTGACCAATAAGCTGGGCCCAGTCTCCACAACATTTTAAAGTGTCAGGCACTCCATAGTCTTAATCTAACTGTGCACAAAACTCTTTTATTTTTATTTTGTTATATTTTATTCATATCACTCCAGTTGTTACTACAGTTTTATTTTATTGTTTTCTGTTTCTTTCTGCCTATTTTTATCTTATGTCTGGCGCTGCAACTAGTGCTCTTAATGCTGAGCTGACCTGTTGACCAACACTTTTCATTGTACTGTTGACCTTGTGTTAACCCACATATGGAAACTGTAATAACATCTGATGAAACTAGCTAAAGCTAGTTGCCTGTTGCACAAAATGATAACAACCTAATTTTGATGGCAAACAAGCTCATTTCCCCAAATGTTCCTACTTCCCCTTTGACATTTATTCACACAGTATCATCAATCAAGTCCTAGTAACTGTAAACCCAAGTCCTGAACCTCCTCTAAAGAAGTGAGGCCCAGCCATAATGTCCTCTCTCTGGAAATGTAACTGCCTTTCACAGAACTAGCTAACACAACAGCCCACAGCCGTGTACAAACACACACTCCTATTCACTTGTTTCTGCCACCAGATTCGGTACACTTTTCACTTCTGATTTCGTCCCTGCAGCTCTAATATAGCTTCTATTAACACCTGCGCACTGCCTTTGTCTTTTAATGTCTCAGCGAGGCACAATGGCCGGATCACCCTCTCAAAGTGACCCCTCTCTCTCTGCAGTTTTTCCCCTCTACCTATCACACTGATGAGAATTAGATGCCACTCCTCCAGCTGTGCCTGTCTCCTCTTTAATTGACGTTTGATATTCTGAGGTTGTCATTTCAAGAGGGAGAACAAGGGGTTGCCATTCATCGTGGCTCCTGTAAAGGGAGGGGGGGGGGGGGGGATGTCACTCAGTCTGATGGCTCTGTAATGTGTTTTGGGTTACAGACACTCCTGAGCCGTCTGTCAGTTAGCTTAGCCCTCCATCTTTTCCCTTATTCAGGGGGCTGAGATTTCATTTAGCCACCCTGTCCATCAGCGAAATGCTGTCCTCTTAAACCTTTCACATATAAGCCGACTGGTTTCCCTCAACGTCCAAAGGTATAAGCGAAAATTCCTGAAATGTTTTTCGCTTCCGCCTCCCCCGCCGAAAACGCTTCAAATCACTGCCCGCACAGCTCGGATATTAGATCAAATATAAATATGAGGTAAACTTTATATTTTCAAGAGCGAATGAAAGTCCTCGCTGCATACAGAGTTCCATTTTAAGGAAGCCAGAGGGGGGAGGAGGAGGGTATAAACGATTGGAAAATAAGAAGGCAAAATGAGCCTGGGTGTTGTTTTTACTGCTGTGCACAGTTTTTTCATGCCACAAGATGGTCATTTGGAAATTGCATTCTGTGAAAATACAGCGCAAATCCAAATTAAACAGCAAGTAAATGTGTCATCTTTTCCCTCCATCAAAGCCCAGAGTGATGCTGCCCACTCTTCAAGGCAGACTGTTAAACAGCCATTTGAGCTCTGCTTGAGCTATCAAGCAATTTTATGCAATAAAATGGGTGAGGGAAAGCTTCCACTCAGCCATAGCTTGTCCATATTTGTATTATTTGTTCCAACATTATCTAAATTTATCTTGAATTAAAAAGCATTCTGGACAAGTCTATCTACATAATGTTATTTATTGACCTCCTCTTTAGCTTCAAGGACTTGCAGGGCCATCCACTAGTACATCATATGCAAATAAATTACAGTAAGGGTCTGAAAGCACAGAAAATCTCTGAATATACAAAAAGGTAAGGGCTTTCAAACAAATGGTTGCATTATTTCATGTAAATGGTTACTTTCCAGCTGTAGGTGTTACAGACCAAATCTATAGAGAAGGTCAGGGTTCCTAATATTTAGACTAGGAGAGAGTGGGGTAAGGTAAGCCAATTTTGACTTATGTTGTCCATACTGGGAAGAAGACAATTAAAACATTTACCATGAGAATTCATGTATGACAAATGACATTTTTTTCTTTTTTTACTTTTTTAAAAAGTTTCAGTTTTAGGCTGCAAATCAAAGAGTGTGATCCATTAGAGGCCATAGCAACGCTACCTGTGACATAGCCATTTTTGATTGGCTGGAGAAAGTCGTGTGATTATGTTCCTTCACAGAGAGCCCGTGGAAGTGACCATATATGGTGCCTCGCCTGATAAAGTGTTAAAAAGTCAGATAGTCAGTTTACCTCGAGATCACTCAATTTGACTCAGATCAACTTACCCCTAAACGGGGTTAGGGTTAGTATTTTAATGAGTGCCATATAAAGGGTTAAGTTTAAAACTTAACTAAACCAATTTAAAACCTGACAAACCTCATATTGGGTCCACATGTAGTGTATTTTCAAAAACATCATGATGTCTTCAGCTTTCAGAATCTATGAAACAATTTTGCTCAATTTGTTACTACTATTATTTTGACAATAAAGGTGAAAAAATACAGATTTTATAAATATATGGGCAAGATCTGTGATTCTCATTAGTCCACAGTAATATGCCTGGTATCACTGGAAACTAGAAAATTCCAATGATACTTTTCACTAAACACACCACACACAGTCTCTGCTGAGCAAACTATGATTCAAACTTCACATTTTACATGTCACACTAACATATATCTGTGTTCTAACCAAAATATTTCAAGAAGAGCTCTTGTTCTCTCCGTCTCTTCAAGCAGTGTTGAGCCCCAGTTGGTTCTTCTCTTGTAAGTTCTTGGCATGTTAGCTTTTCTACAATGTTTAACCAGCCTTGCCTCACCAAATGGTGTATGAATTACACACTAATCTGAGGTCATTTGTGTGTTATCGCAACGCCTTTTTTTGCCTTTCACGTGTCATTACACTGCATTTAGTCTGGACTGACTTACACTGTATAGCAAGTGACATACTATAAAGAGTGGGAAAGCCTATGTGTACGTCATTAGGTGAATAGGTGGGGCAAACTTAACCACGTCACATCAACTTATGCAGTGGTTTGTCTTCTTGATATTGTTATAATGTCAACATTTATGTTGTAATCACTACTCGATTATCTCTCTAGATAACAATCCTTGCCTAATGACTCATTTTAGCACTTGATTTCAAGCACTTGCATTAACATGATTAGATGTCAGCTGACAGCCACACATGATTATAAAACATGAATGAAACAGCTTAATCAGCAAACACAAATTCTGTCTTCTGTCTTATAGCTACTTCATTTACTAACCTGATGAGCCAAAGCATTACCATTAATGTGTGGAAGAAGTGGCAGTGTATACTTAAGTTGGACCTCAATATAGAGGTAGAACAACAATCTGGTGAGTCACAATTGGACAGTAAATGCACTGCAGAAGAACTCATCTTCTGTCCTCAAGGGTCAAGGGATAAGGGGTGTGGGGACTTGAAGAGTGCCAGAGACCGGAACTTGTGGTCCGACATAACCTTGATCTTTCCATATTCGGAAATATAAATATATTGTTTGTTTTCCAATTATACCTAAATTTTCAGTCCCAAACCTTAACCATACCCTGGTTGCCATCTAAAAATCTTGGAAACGAATGTTAAAAATCTTGAACCCAATCAGAGGATCTGCAGAAATGTCAAATATCAGACGTTATTTCTGGTGATTGGGTATAAGACTTGAAAATAGATTCTTTAGACCTATTATTTAGAGATCAGAACACCTTGATCATGTTTTCAACCCATTTAATGATCCTATTATCTCTGGGCCTAGAACAGTCCTTGCTTGAGACTGTGATTTAATTCTTACATTATCTCGAGATGTCAAACCCTCGTTTTCTGGCAGTCACCACGTGGAATCTCATTCTCTCACAATAATTGGCTTCCGTCCTTTATGGCGATGCAGGTTTGTTATCATCATGAAGTTTTCCCACTAAGCTTTAAGAAAAAACAGTGCAGCAGAGAACGGAAGAGGCATTCACATGAGAAGATAGAGTACGCGGGACCACATTGCACCACTTGTTTCATTAAGATAATCGAGATAATTTAGCGTGATCATGAGATGACATCATGATAGGCCTATCTGGAGATATGTGGAGATCTGTTGTCGTGGGCTGACAATCATAGTGCCTCTGGAAACATAGCTTTTTACATTTTTTCTACTGAGAGGACAAAGCAGATCCCAAAATGGAGCAGGTTTTCAGCAAGTTTTGTAAGAGGTACCTTCAGTATGGAGCAGTATTCAATCCCTTCTCTGGCTGCTGAGATCAGTCAATCAGGAGGAGTGTGTTTGATAGGGGTGCACGTCACTCCCTGGCCAGGTATAGGTACAGGCAGAACAGAAATCACATGGGGAGCTACAGGGAACCTTTTTGTTTCGTTTCCACCATGTTCCTGTCAGCAGTCAGCACTGTAAAAGAGCCCAACGGGACCTGTCAACGTCTGTCAAAAAGTGCACACAGAAAAGAAAAACCAATGCCTCACTCAGTTTAGCAGAGAAATTGGAGAGCTACACACATTTGCACCATTAAACTCAAATGACTGCACCTTTCTGCAGGCCAGCACACACACAGCACGTCTCAAACTAACAATACTCAGCCAAGTGTTACACTGTCTTAACATGAGAGGCAACTCTGACCGTTTATAATAAAGCAAAAAAAACTAATCGTTTTGGCTTCATTACACTGCCATCCAATTTGTTTAAGATTTGATTTAAACGTTATTTTAATTACCTACAAAGTATTACACAGCAGAGTCTCTGAATACCTTGCTGGGCTTTTCAGACCATAGTATCCTTCATCATGTCTGTAATCATTAGATTGTGCCTTCTAATTAAACAGCAAAGTATCTTTAGGAATTATGTTCATATTGGAAGAATCTGCACCTCACAACTAAAGTCCACTGGCAATATTCAGTGCTCTTCTATAACCACCTTTTTAAAACCATAACGCATTGCCTAAATGGCTAGTTATTAGCCTTAGCCTTTTGTTGCCATTGATCATTAAGTGCTCTTACTGAACATGAACTGAGATATTGCAGAATCTTTCAATATCAAGTTTATTTTCTGGAGACTGGGTCATATTTACTCCTGGAACTACAATCAAAATTGAAGAGGACATCTCTCTTGCAGAAGATAGGCCTGCCTCACTACATAGGCACAACAGATAGGTACATAACGTAGAAGCCTCTACAGAGTTGCCAGACCACTCAGGGTTAACATTTTTCTTTGTTTGTAGACTATAGATGAGGGCATATAGATGAGTCAGAGATGACAGCTTCTTCCAAATTGAGGCAGCATCATGTCATGACAAGTGTATGGACAAATCCTCCATTCTCCTTGGCCAAGCTTCAGTAAACCTTTCAGCATAAGACATCTTGAACTTCTGTGCATTTTCTCTCCACTGACTGAACTGACCATTGTTGAACACACTGTAACTCTCCACAAACTGGGGTCCCAAAAAGTCCAGCCTTCCTTTGTACAAACTGGCAACTGGTCTGTTCATATTTATGAGACCGGTGTGTAATATTGAGGGTGATTTATTGACAGAACATGGCAGAAATTATATAATATATACAGTTACCAGCATTTAACCAAGACGGGCAAGCAACCAAGATTTTGGCATTGGAGAAGTTCTGGTTTCCATTTGTAGAGTAGAATTGACCAATCACGTCTGAGCAGGCTTTGGTGGCATGCATGTAAACAGACTGGGTGGAGAACAAAGGAGGGGTAACGCATTGCAGGAATGTGATCTTGGAACCCATCGCCTAGCATCTGATGACAATTTAGCTCTTTATTAGCCTTAGTTTATTTATTATGAAATACAATTATGTCATATATATATATATATATATATATAAGATTACTAATTAATCTAACTAACTTACTAACCTAACTTATCCTTTTGCTATGAACTGTAAATCCAGTTTGTATTTTGTTGATTTGTTTCAAAATGTTTCTTTACACTGTAAAAGTCTCTAATGTGAATTACATCATGGGCAAGTTTGGCTTTAAAACTGCAACTGCACAAGTGTTTGTCTATGTTCTCTAAGAAATGACATTATAGTCAACATTGTAGTGTCTCACCTGATCATCTCAAGAGCATATCCATGTGTAACCACTGCCTCTAGTCTCTCTCCCTGCCCCTCTGTGCTGCCTGCATTGTGACCAGATGTTATTTTACCAGAAGAACAATGACTGAATACTCTGCATTCATGACCAGTTTTATTTACTACATATTTTTTTTATAGGCAACTGCAAATTTACTGCATATTTACAAGCTATAGGGACACAATAATCCACAGATCCAGAGAAAGTGAAAGCGAAGCACAAAGGAAATATTTACAGAGAAAGTTTCAGTGTCAACATGTCACTACAACAGCGGTGTTCTCCCGCCTGCCCCACACACACCACACCTATTCACTGCCTGAACAAAGGGAGACGGAGACGACAGAAGACCTGTAGACTCTGAGCAGCATGCATTGAAATTAATTATAATAAGTACTTCTTGCCTTTTCCCAGATGGTCTGAATAAGTCAATACATTTGTTGTGTGTGGCTTTTGAGAAATAAAGTTGCTAAGAAGTTTATAGTGTCCCGGTGGGCAGTAAAGTAAACTGTAGCTGCTGGTAGCTAATGTTAGCTCAGTTTGTTAGCTAGGCTGCTGGACTGTGAGCTCAGAGAACCTGGGGACTGTTTGGACCAGGAAGAGGAAGTTTTTAGGACTAGGGTGTGGAGGAATGCTGACGGGGAGCAGAGTCAATGTCGTGTCAGAACCGGAGCTGGGCAACCGGACAATGTAATGTCCGAAAAAGGCAACAGGAGAAGCAAAGAAAAGAGTGACTGAGCAAGAAGCCACCAGACAAGAGTAAAGCTGGGACTGACTATTAGTGGTTGGTGAGAGCTTGGTGAAATAAAAGGCTGAAAGACAGACGCCGAGCTGGGCTGACTGCTGTTGGACTAGTAAGTAATATTAGCTGGCTGCTATGTCTTGTGTTGCTGACCTTGCTTCATGTTTGGCTGTTAGCAAAGTTGTTGCCAGTTTTTTGATCATAAGTAATGTAATCAGAACAACACACGTGTACAGTTGTCCATATTTACACACTGGGGGTGCTACATTGCAAAAAATGCCAATTTCTACACAATGTTGTTTTAAACAGAATCCATGTTTTTGCAGAATCATCTCAACGTCTGTCTCTGGAACCAAATCTGGACTACCAAGCAGGCAAAGTGGGCAAGATGCTGAGTCACTGTTTATCACTGACAAAGATACGGGCCTTAAGGTTCCCTAATCCTGAGGCCCTGTCTTGAAGAAGTTCATGGTTATACTGCATATTCCTAAATTAATTTGTGCTTAAGCAAGTTACCACACAGCAGACCTGGGGCCAGTGGGTGGGTAGAACAAGATCATTTTTGCACCGGGGCCCCATAGAAATTTTGTCATGTGTAAATATCTGATTCTGGTAATATTTCAAATCCTGTTAAGACAGAATGAGAAAAACTGTGTTAAGCACATGCAGCAAAACTGAACTGTCTGCTGAAGTACAAGAAACAGGTGCATAACAGCAACCTACAGCAACTACAGTGCTATATACATTATCATGTAGCATATATCAACACAAAAAGAAATGAAAATAAAAGACTTTTATACTATATACATAAATATATCAGACTATAAAGTGAAACAAATAAAATGAGGAGTCAAGAAAGTTGCTTTCCTGCTTAATAAAATCTGTATTTTACTGATTTTACTTTAATTCATCATACTTTCTAATTCTAATTCTTTTTAATTCATTATATTTTATATTTATAATGTTTTACTTCACTGAGTTTCTACCTAGCATTCTGTGTTTTTCTTCTTTTAAGCACTTTGCACACCTCAGTTTTTGAAAACTGCTATACAAATGAGATATTATTATAATGAGTCTTTTGTGATGCATAATAATGCCTGCAAAGACACTCAGGACTAATAGCAAGTCAACTTTTAACAGTGTTAATTCAGCAATTATGGAAAACAAATGCATATACCATCTCATGTGAACTGATGAGCAGCGTTTTGTTAAATGAACGGTGGATCTGAGAGCTTCCTTACACTGCAAAATAATTAAGTTATTTTAATGTATTTTTCAAGTTTGTTTCTAATTGAGCCATTGAACTTTTATTTTCTTAAACCTACAGGTGCAGGAAGATTATTTTAACCTGTTTTCAAAAGAATATATATCTATATTTTAAAGCTGTGAACCGCATTATTCTTTTGAATGTTAAACTATTCACTATATGAAACTGGATGTTAAAGATTTTATTGTTGAAG
Organism: Argyrosomus regius; assembly: GCA_946959425.1. Classification (NCBI taxonomy): domain Eukaryota; kingdom Metazoa; phylum Chordata; class Actinopteri; family Sciaenidae; genus Argyrosomus; species Argyrosomus regius. The sequence continues at coordinate 20,364,239 of OX336902.1, forward strand.
TTTGGGAATACTCTTTAATAATCTTTAATTGTGTTTAAAATGGAGTTTTCACACATCCTTCATGTCAGTAGGTCATGGTCAGGTGTTACAGCTGTTTGGTGGGAACTGTGTTCTGTGTATTGAGCCAAACATCGCTGCTAGGTCTGAATGGAGGATGAAAAACTTTTTTTTCTCAGAAACTGACTCACAAAATCAACCTAAAACTCAGTAATGAGACACATTTAGCACCAGGAATGAAAATCTTTGTTTTACTATTTTAGATTGAAATCAGCAGAATCCAGGCTAATGGTCATCTGACACTGACGTGCGTGCATCAGTCTGACTCGATTCAGAGAGATCACAGAGCTCGTCATCTATCCTTTAATCAAAACTCAAATCGTTGGTTGATAAGACTTGAAATGCTGAACGTAGACAGAAAAGAAGATGCACATTCCATCTATAGAAAAAAGTTGGAATCATCAAAAGTGGTCACACAAATTAATTACCCTTTACCCATCAAAGCCTGCATTATTATTTATTTATTTATTTAAACAAAATCATATTATTTGCACATACCCCTCTGCAATCCCAAAAGTACCCCTATACCTAAACACTTGTAAAGTGTCAGCAGTACAAATATATATTCGAATTGATACTTTTAAAATTAGATTATTTTTCAAAAAAGTTTTAAATACCCACACGGAAAGAACCTTTATAAACATATAAGTTTTAGTATAGGTTTTGATATAGGTTTTGAATATATGCGACATACATAAAATTGGCTGTTTTCATATATTATATGTACATATAGGTACCTATATGTACACATACATATAGGGTCATATATGCTCACCTATATATGTACCCATATATGTACTTATATGTTCAGCTATTATGTACCTATATGTTCACCTATATAACCTATAACAGAGTGATTATTTTGCATTGATAAAAGAATAGGGTCTCATCATCGTATTGAACAGAGAGTCAATAACATGCAACACTGTACCACAGATAAACATGGTGGTAGACAGGAATGACAACTTAATTTTAAAATAAATTGATAATACAATATTCAGGCACACTGCACTTAAAAATTAAATATTTAATTGTCTACTCACCCCATATTTCCAAGAATTAACAATAAACAACAAAGCAATGAACAACATCACACACCCTGGAATGTCAATGTGTTGCCTTCTTGGCATCATTTATTTGTCTATTTGTATTGCTTTGCAAAATCATGGAGCAGGCGTCCCAATGGACCATTATTATAGTGTTTTTTTACCCAGCCATTCATTCCACTCAATCATAATCAGATGATCTCTTAGTAGATCCTCGGTGCGATTCCCCCGGAGTCTCCCGTTAGTCTCCTTGTAACTCCTCCAGGCCCTCTAGGCCATGTGCTGAGTGTGGCAGCCTGTATCAGCATTGACATACTCCACACTGTGATTGACTGTATAATGCTTGTATCCAAATTATATGGTAGGCCCGCCAGTCATCAATCAGTATTGTGGATCCCGTCCGAACATGGTGCAGAACCAGTGGGATCAGCTCTCGTCTGGTCCGTCTTTCCAACAAGCGGAGAACGGGCATTGTCTTCTGTCCTCTGTGCTTCACACCCAGCATTTCAAACACCCACTTTTCCCGTGTCCACCCACCAACATCTTTTGAGCAGCCCTCCAACTGTCCTCTCAGAATTTCCAGCTTTATGACAGCCTGAAGAACTCTTTTGCTTTTTAAACACTGCATCAAGCCTTCAGGAAACTTCGTCCATGGGATCTGGAAGTTGTCAACCCAGTCTGCAGAAGTAATCCAGCGGGTGGACGACGGGGAGAAACTGACTGAAGAGCATGTTGAGAAAGATGGAGAAGACAACGCTGACTGGCTATGGCCTTCATTGGTTTGTGCTGTAGAATAGAATAGAATGCCTTTTATTGTCACTATACAAAAAGCCGGGACCAAAGAGTGGAATCAACAAAATGTATTTAAAATTATGTTTTATCCTTGGTTACAGACCTATTTCAGACCTACTTCAAAAAAGGTTGTCAAAATTACTTACTGGTTTGTTTCCAGGCAGCTACCAATCTTCTTGCTTGAACTGGTCTCAGTGTTGAAAGCAGATCAGCTTCCTGAATGAAGTGGAAATCCTCAGTGGTCTCTAAAATATCTTGGCTTCAGGCTGGGAGGTCTTGCAACACCTTTGTGATGGCACTGTGTATGTTGATTTGCTCTGGATCATCCATTTCTGAGTATGAAAGTGAATAAAGCACAATTAACCCCAGAATGACAGTCCAAGACAGTCGATGTCTAATGACTAATGTCTTAGAACATCTGATGAAGACTCGAGTGAGTGCTCTCCTGACACACAGTTCTGCCACAGATCAGATTCTAACAAACATTTCAAACTCTCTCACAGGCACATAATAGACAAACCTATCTATCCTGTGCTGTCTGATCTCTTCCTAAAAACATTTCTTAGGCTCCACATAGTTGAATTTTTCTTTGAAAGCTGTTTGCATTGGCCCTGTATGACATGCAGCGAACAGATCAAAAAAGATCATAAAAGGATTATGTCCTCATCTGATAATGATGTGTCATTTTACAGCAGTGAAGTAAGTTTACTCAAAGGATATGTGTGACCCAACTCGTGTATGTTTTGCATTTCCTCAACAACGTTCTGTACAGTTGAAGCAGGCAGAAGGAACTGGCCCTGCAAACTCACGTTTCTAAGATAAAGATCACTGAAATTTTCAGATATGTCCAAATCAGCTTCATCTGCACCTGTTGCTGGACCTGCATCATAGTGAGGGACAAAGTCACCTGACTCAGGTGGAGCAGATGTTGACGGATGAGAAGCAGATTCTCTGCACACGTCACTTACACTACTGACTGAAAAACCTCTGTGCTTCTGGGACATATGTGTGGTAAATGAAGACTTGAAGAATGAAGAATAATTTTTGCATCCTCTCACTGGACAACTTCCTTCTACAATATGCTCCTTCAAGTGAGCAATCAGCTCTTTAGTGTCTTAACGCTGACATTCACACAAGGCCACTACACATTTAAAAGTAGTAACAGCCACCTTGACAGTTATGTTAGCATTAGCAGATACAGCATTATGCATCTGGTAAAAATGAGCCGTTAGCTCCATACCTGCAAAATGTCTTGCACCCAACCTCGAGATACTTCAAGGTTAGCAAGCTAATGTTCAACTCTACATACACAATGTGACAAAAGACAACTCCCTGGTTAACATTTAGCAAAATCACCACATTTTATAAAGTTAAGGAAAACTAACATTCACCTTTTAAGCTAGGGCAACACAAACTGCAGACACATACTGACCATATATATTTTTTTTTTTTTCAAATTTTTCAAAAATTTTAACATCTTATTTCTGTATAAATTAAGGTGTGTTCTTGCTGAATTGTTAACAGTTTTATACCGTAAATTTAAAAGTACACATCACCAAAACTGTAATTTAAACAGCATAATACTGTTAATCAAGTTAATCAAGACTTTGGACAAATATGCAGTTATTACCCTGAGCATAAAAATATGAGCTAGGCATCATTTATGACAGTTGGAAAAGTGAGATATATGAGCTACCACTATATAGGAGACATACCTTGTATGTACATATAGGGCTTGTATGTGGATATAAAGAAGCAATATAGGAGACCTATGTGCCCTGTATATGCACATATATGCACCTGAATTTGGCCTATATGCGGCCAAAATGCGGCATATATGTGGCATATATACGCATATATGCTATATATATGCGGCATATATATTATCATATATGCATATATATGATGTATATATGCAGCATATATGTGGGATATATACGCATATATGCTATATATATATATAGCATATATGTGGCATACATATTATCATATATGCACATATATGATGTATATATGCAGCATATAGGTTTCATATATGCGCACATATCCTCATATAGGTTCTTTCCGTGTGGGTAGGCAAATAAAACGTAAAACGTATAAAACGTTAATCAGTCCTGAAAACACATACATGTACATACTGTATATACATACATAATATATATTCATGTTTTCATATGTATATGAGTTGTATAAATCTTTTTTTTAAAATATCTTTATTTAGATGTTTCATTAGCATTCCGTCTGAAGTGTTGACCGGCTTTGAATTCTACATAAACATAAGCTTTGATGTATATTAATGGAATTAATGTTCATCATGTAATGTGTCATGTTTTGTATGTTCGGTGTGGACCCCCAGGGAATTAGCTGATCGCCACGACCTTGGCTAACGTGCGTCCTTTAAATAAACATGTTTAAAGCAGCAGTACTTAAAATAACGTGAAGAGAAGCTCTTATTTAATAAGAAAATAAGAAAATAGGCTCAATTAGTCTCAATTAAATTTAGAATAAAATAATTCAATAAGTTTTTTCATGTTGTTGTACACGTACTGTATCCCTCTTGGGTCATGAACATTAGGTCTGTCATCTCTGTAAAGCACATCAATTTTTCAGTAATTTAGAAAACATCTGTACAGCCTCTCATAAATCCCCCATGTCTTTCATAACTAATTATTTTATGAATGCCTGATTAAGCCGTAGTGCTTCTGACATGTTGGGTACACACATACACACCATAAAGCATGTTGCAGAATCACTGGGCAGAGAGCTTCTGAATATTTATGCTTCCTGAACTGCCCCACAGTGTGCGAGTCAGAGCTGTTTAACATTAATTTGGTGCTACTACAGGCGCTTCACGCCACAACGCTCAAGTCATCAAAACCAATAAGCACACATGTATATTTCATCATTAATAACTGAGGAGAAGGATTAAGATATCAACTGCATGTCTGTGTTGGTTGAAGCGCTGCTTGTGGATTGGAAGTGATTCAAGTTGGTGTGTCAGCCACGCTAGAATAAAATGTGTCTTTATGGAGCTTCAGTCGGGACTGTGTGGCTGAACTTCCCTGTGAACTCAAACTATATACACTCCTCCTGCCTTTGTCTGTCTGCCTTTGTCTCTTAACCCCCAGTCTCTACATCAGATCAGTGTGATGAAATAGCGGACTGCCGAGCAACGGGCATTTAATGACATCTGAATAGCTGCCAGCCATTTCATATGAGATTTTCAGACAGCAGAAGAAAAGGCCCACCATTCCTCAGATTTGGAAGCTGCCAGTCTCCTCAACATTCTGCCTATTAAAGCCTTGGCAGGAGGGGATTCCTGCTCCCATCTAAACAGGACTATCTGTACGCAGCCTCTGCAGCACTAATTCTTCTTTCGAACAGCCAGCTGAATACAGTTCCTTTAGGCTGTCTCACACACTGCCTGTGATGGTTTGACATCAGTTCAAACTCTCACCCTCTCCTCCTAAACACCGCTGTCTGCCTGTCCTAACTCCCTGAAGTGGCAGTTATGTTGCTCCTTACATATTTAAAAGTTTAACTCTACATTTTTTTCAGTTTAAGATGTTAGTCTTTGCTCAAGTAAGCGCTGAACTTCAGAAAGAAACACAAAAATACTGTGGGATTTTTCTCACAGTCCAGCAGGAACGCGGTAAGGTTGCTATGGTAACACAGTTCCTGCAGGTGACTCAAACCATGATTGTAATGGAAACCATTTTTTATAGTCATCATTAATCGAATGAAAAAAAAAAAAAAGATTTGTGTGCCACTTAAAAGATATGTCTGGTGTTATTCTATATTTTTATTAACAAATCCCATTAAAAGACTCACAAAAAGATTGTGTGTATCAAAGCCTCATTCAAGAACACATCAATGAGCAACGAACACACACACCAAAGTTTATTTTAACTCAAACATCGTCCTGCTGCCCCGAATACCAAATGTGGGTTAATCCCTCGCTGAAAATAGTCCCCATCATCCATCAACCATCTCCTCCTGGCTGAGTGACGTTTGATTAAAAACTACAGCTTCAGCAGGAACCAGGGGTTTGTGGATGAGTGAGAGGAGTCAGAAAATGTTTGGAGATTTTGCTTTTGTTTTTGGCTTTCCATGGGATTTAATGAGTATATGAAAAAGTAACACCAGCCTAGTGAAGTGTCATAATCAGTAAGTTTCTTTGTGTACTCATGCTCATTAAAGGTCCAGTATGGGCTGTAGTAGCATCCAGCGCCCTCTCCTTCCTAGCATGCTCACTAACAATTTACCGTGATCAATTTGTGATCATCTGTCATGCTGCTACACCAACCTTTATTTGTCACAGGGTCACTCCATGTTCTGTGTTCATTAATGCAGTCATGGTGTTCATGTGAAATAACTCTGAGTCTGGAAATGATATCTGCTCACACACACACACAAAGGAGAACGAACAAGTCCTTGATGGAGACAGTTCCATCACTGTCAGTGTTTACCCTCAGACAGAAATGTAACACACACACACACATAATCGTGTCTTCCCACCTCTGTATGCAAACATCATTTAAAACCACATCAATAGACTCAATAAATAAGCTTGTTTTGGATTTTTTCCAACCAGTGTAGTGCACATTTTAAAAAATAGAGTTATAGAATAGTATGCCCACTATAATAGAGACATATTCAGTCTGGGAACCCATTGGTTATCGTCTGACAATGATTTAACCTCTGGGGGTAGCGGCCAGTGTTTTGGGGCTTCCGGTCTAGCCAGCAGATATCTGGATATATATATATATATATAATATCACATAAGATTTCCTTTGCAGTCCGAATAGCAACTTTATATATAACACATTTGTGCTAATCTCTTTAAACAGACATCTGCAATATGAATGCAGATACATTTTTCCAAAAAAAGCCAATAAAAAGTTAAATCGCCATCAAATGATGATCCGATGCATCCACGCATTGTTGCAACTAAAGCCCGCTTGTGCATGGTCAATATTTTTCGAACTACAAATAAAAGTGCTAAAATCTTGATCACTCGCCTACAGATCTACATTCATATGAAGATATCTGCTCATAGAGATTAAGCTATGTCTCCATCAAACAGGCAAACACAGAGATGGAAGATTGCCTATATATAAAACCAACAAAGAAGTCATTCTAAAGAGAAACTGAAAAGAAAAAAACATGAGTAGGAGGAAAAGATATCACTGTATCTAAAGTGTTTTAGAATATCAGTAATGTATATAACCAGTGTCTGTCAGACTCCGCTGATGTTTCCACGAATCCACATCCAATGAAATCCAAATGTGTTGTTTACATGCTCATGCTAACCGCTCACCTCCTCTCTTTCTGTTTGTTTGAGGACAGAAAAGAAATTGCTGCGTTTGCCCCAGATGACGCTGCACATTATTACTTTTTAAATTAAAGCCATATATCTCTCTTTGGAAATGTTTCGAGCAGTCAATGTAAGTGAAGTTAAAAAGTCAATCTAAATATTTTTAGGTGTGATTGTTTTAAATCCACAGAGGTTGCTGTCTACTGTCTGTAGCTGTGAAAACTAAACAAAAACGTCCAGTGTCTACCTGCTGTCTGCTTCATTTGTATTGAATATCACAATATCAGCAATAATGCTGGAAGAAAAAAATCCACCTCTGGTTGTCTGTGAGATATCTGTCTGTGAGTTAGTGTTTTATTACTTTCTTTAACCCAACTTTGTGTTTTCCTGAAGTTATTCAGCAGACTTTAGAACATTAAAGGGAAAATGTGCCATGTTTTATGTGGATGTTCAATCAGAGTTGATGATAGTCAATTGAAGCAATAAATTCCTTACTGAGTTCTCCTGCTCACAAAGCAGTGCTGGCAGTGCCTACATGTACCAGAATGCATTGCACCCAAGGCTGATGCCCATGCCCACTGAGCAAGCTAAAAAAAAGAACAGATGCAGCTATTTGTCTATCAGTGTAGACCACAGTGAGAAAAGTATTTCTTGTTTCAAATTAACATTTGTTCTGTTAGTGACCAGGTTAGGACAATCTTGGAACCCATGGGCTATCATCTGAAGACAATTCAGCCTCTGAGGCCAACGGCCAATGTTTCAGGACTTCTGGTGTAGCCAGCGGCCATCCAGAAAACTGATAGTTCCCCTGCAGTCTGGTTAGCAAATTGATAAATGAGAATGACAAGAAAGACACATTTTTTCTAATCTCCATGAACAGATGTTTGCACATGAGTGCAGAGAATTTTGAAAAGCTAAATCATCATCAGATGAGAGCAGTTGGGTTCTGAGATTGCGTTTCAGCCAATACGTTCTGCTTCTTTTGCTCTCCACATGGACTGTGACCAAAGCCTGTCAGGACTACTGGGACTACAACAGGAAACCAGAACACTTCCTGTCCCAAAATCTTGGTCCCTTGCCCACAGGTTCTGCATTCATATGTCTATAGTGAGTATACTTGGAGAAACTATTTATCTTAGAAAGTGCACACAACAGTAAACATGAGTCTACTTCAAATATTGATATACAACATGAAAAATATACTGTCAAGATGGTGTTCAGTTCACATTTCAGAAGACACTTAAACTCTTGTCAGAACATGAATAACAAGAAAACATATTATTCTAAATCTAAGAACACCTTTCCTTAGATCTACTTCTTCTAAACTATTGAAAATGCATTTACTGTTCCGTTCAGTTATTCACATCATTCATGTCTGTCAAAGCTGTAAGAAAAGCAATCTGGTCACTTATGTGAAGTGAGAACTCTGTAACAATCCTGCTGATAGACTATGTTTGATTATTGAGAGGAAACAGGTTTTGGAGATTCACTTAAAGTAACTGGCACTATATAAAAGATGTGTAATTTCACTGCAGATGGAATGCACACACTCCTGCTGCTGCTGATGACTACAAGAGTTGCTGAAAGAGAACATAATTGCTAATAACCATCCCTTTATATTCTCATGTGCATATAAATCTGAAGCACATTACACGGGCTGATTAGAGAGAGACAAAACTCAGCTGAAAGTGTGTTGTTTTTTTTTTGTAGAGATCACAGTTGGATTTTAAACCAACGAGCCATGAAAGGGACTTAACACATTCTATTGACATGGTGCATTCTCTCTCTCAGATACTGCAGGAAGCAACACACTTCATATAACTTTAAGGTGTTTTGTAGAATCGCGCATGTTCCTGTCCGGCAGTAGGGCTCATGAAGGAGGGTGGTCACTGCAATCTGGTCAAAATGTTCCACACACGTTAGAGCTGTGAAAAAATCTATTCGGACATGAAAAGAAAGGATTGGAGTTCAGATTATTATATTAACCGTAATGCTACTGTTCCCATGGCTGAGAAATACTTTGACACTCAAATGGAAAGACTACCATTAATGGCTGCCTGGAATGTCTGACAAACGTTCATGTGACGTCTAAGCCACAGGTCACTAATGGGCGGACCGTGGTCAGAGCTGGAAACAACATATCATTGAGTTTTATTCAGTTTTGGTGGAGATTACATTTTGACCCGCGACTCTTTTCTGACAATCTTGCTACACCGCTACTCAGCGAAAGGGACATCCTACCTGTCTCTGATTGGCCAATACTTGTTGTTTTCGTGGGTTTGAGTTGGTTGGGTTTAGGCATGAGGAGGACTGAGATTGATCAAGGTGAGGGCAAGAATGTCAACCAATCACAGGCAGGGTAGGGCGGGCCTTCACTGAATAGAGCAGCAGTGACAGTGACGGAGAGAAAAAATAAAGGAGTGAGGAGACGAGAGAGAAAAGAGGTCAAACAGAAGAATGCAGCCAGGTCAGCCAATAACTTGTTAACCAATGCTGCTTCAATATGTAATATATGTATAACTAAATTATAATGCAACTTAAACATGATGATGCTGCGGACGTGAACATGAGGAAATTTTCTCTATCCAGACCTCCTGAAATCAGAATTGACTACGCCTGGTCTAAGCTGTTACACAGAGAGATTTTCTGTGGGTATGAACTTTTAGAAGTTTCTAATAATTTGAGAAAATATCCAGGTCAGGTATCTCCTAACTCTACAATTATTACAGTCGTGTTTCACTGTAACTTCTGTCTTGAATGACTGCTTTTATCATTGAACAGTCTTCAGTGGAGGGGTGATAGAATCTCTTTTTCTGTCCCCACTCCGTCCTGATGAACATTTAATTGAGGTGGAATGAGTCTGTGGCTGTTTTAAAGATCTCACCTTGTGAAATGAAAGCGTTTCATTAAAAAGGATGCAGCATTCCCATTCCATTTTGTCAATGATTAGTAGCTAACCAGGCGCAAAAGTCATTTTTCATTTCGTAGCAACTTTGTGAGATTTTCATTACAGCAGACTACCTGAGTGTAATGGATTGATGTCTCATTTTTTTCTGTAATTTGATGGGTTAGGAGGGAAGATTTCCAAATCAGCTTTTTTCACGCATCATGCATGCCGATGTCATCGTGACAGATAAGAGAGCAACTTCTTATCTTATCAGATGTTAGATACGAAAAACACAACCCACAGCCGTGCTGTGTTAGAAGTAAAGAGGAATGTCTGAGTGTTGCAGTGGTCTTGCTCAGACATCAAACCACTGTACATGTCCTCTGATATCCAATCTTCACTGTAATAACAGTCCCACTATAATAATAACCCTGTGCAGTGTAACAGCAGGTTGTAGAACGGATGTGAGATGTAGCTGAATCTTTTCCAATGTGCAAAGCCCCTTTAGGGTCACATACACTTATATACTGTGTGCCTATAGCTCCATGTGTTGAAACTATGAAAAGACAGATACACCACAGTGCACAATATGTGGTCTTTAAGCAACAGTTTGACATTTTGGGAAATATTCTCATCCACTTTCTTGCTCAGAGTTACATTTGATCCACTCTCATCTCGTCTGTACAGTATAGACCTGAAGTCAGCCAGCAACTAGTTAGCTTATTTTAGCATAATGACTGGAAACTGGAGTAAACAGCTTTCTGGCTCTGTCCAAAGCTAACAAATCCAACTACCAGCACCTCAGAAGATTACTAATTAACACATGACATCTCATTTGTGTAATCTGTACAAAAAAAAAAAGTGTTTCTATGCAGGGCTACCTCTTGGCTGGGACTATTTCCTGGAGTCTCCTCTGGCTACCTGGCGCCTCATCTAAGCCTCGAAATAGTCTGAGAGCTTTTGAAGTGCTGGTAGGTGGATTTTGTTAGATTTGGGCAGAGCCAGGCTATCTCCCTGTATTTTTTTGCTAAACTTAGTTCAGTTTTTTTTCTTACTTTTGATTAGATTACATCATTTTATTAATGCCCAGAAAAGAACTAGTTCACGTATGTACAATGAGAAATACCAAACTTTTAGCAAGAAAGCAAAAAAAGAAACATACTTCTCAATATACCAACCAATTATAACTCAGTTTTTAGTGTTTTGGGGGTTGATTTTGAAGAATATTAATCTCTAAAACATGGCACAGAGGTAGATTACAGCTGTAGGGGGATTTTGTTCTGACATGGTTCTTTTGGCATAACTCTGCAGTACAATCCACTGTGACTTGTTCTGAACAGCAACTAACTGTTGAAAGCCACCTTTCAGTGAAAAGAGTATTTGATACTCAAAAGATGTGCAGTATTACTTTGATAATAAAAGAGAAGTAGGAATATGAAACAGTTAGGGGTGTCTTGGAAGCCAAAAGCCAAACTTGGCATGAGGGTATGATGGTCCTTTTCCAGAAAAATTATGACACAATCATTTGAAATTGGATGTATACCGAAGATTCAAATACTTTGAATGTATAAACCATTACCCATAATATTACCACTGAAGTGAAGATATGATGGCACCTGTCAGTGGTTGGGATATGTTAGGCAGCAAGTGAACATTTAATTTCCAAAGTTGATGTTAGAAGCAGGAAAAATGGGCAAATGTGAGGATTTGAGCAACTTGGAAAAGAGCCATAATTTTGATGGCTAGATGACTGGATCAGAGCATCTCCAAAACTGCAGCTCTTTTGGGGTGTCTGCAGTTGTCAGTACCTATCAAAAGTAGCCCAAGGAAGGAAAGGCGTTGAGCCAACGACCAAGGCTCATTGATGCAAATGGGCTGGCTGGCCCATGTGATCTGACCCAACGGATGATCTACTGTAGCTCAGATTGCTAAAACAATTAATGCTGGTTCTGATAGGTGTCGGAACACACAGTGCATTGCAGTTTGTTGGGTATGGAGCTACGTAGCCAGAACAACACAATGAATTAAAGATGTCGACTTGGTTTCCAATTTCCCCAGATCTCACTCTAATACAGGCATCTGTGGGATGTACTGGACAAACAAGTCCTATCCATAGAGGCCCCACCTCGCTTACTCAGGGTTGTTTTGGCGGCAAAAGAGGGCCTACACAATGTTGGGCAGGTTGTCATAATGGTATACCTGATCAGTATATGTCAAAACTTCATTTTAAGTTTATATTAGCATAAATATTGTATATTTAGAAACTTGTCAATTATTGATGCTGTTTCCACAATTGTAAATCAGTTAGAGAACATACATAATAGAGACGCAGATGAAAGGAACCCTTCAACATATTAATACTGTAGCTGTATTTTCAAACACAATGCAAAGAAAGCAGCATAACCCATAATGTGTGAGTCAGCTAATGAGTCTGCACGATGTTTGAATGAGTGTGATTCTTACAGTATCTGTTGTCCACTGCTGCTTTATAATGTATGAAAAGCTTCTTCTTTCGTTCACAGATTCCTGCAGCCATCTGAAGGCAGCAGGACCCATATCTTTATGCAGGGCCATTCATCGTGTTGACCTTTATTAAATCGCCTGAAAAGAAGGTAAGTTGCTATAGTAGAACCATACAGACCTCTGCACACATCAGACTGGACTCAATATTCAGCTTTTTTAAATGACAGAGATGTCTTGTTATCTTGGAGCATCTTAGCCTCTTTTCCAACCTTAACATTAATTACTTGTCACCATGCAAGGTGAGATACATTAGAATATAATCCTATAAAACAGCCTCACCAAATCATTGTCGTTATTCTTTTTTTATTTCTATGATTAATATAGTAATCACCTGATGGAAAATTACACTCCATCTGTCTTTGGGTGCAGATTTGTGCTGATGTGTGTTCATGTGCTGAACCATTGAGACATTTCCCAAGCCATTGTTATAATGTTTAACTGTGATTGGCTCAGCGGTTTTAAGGCTGTGACACCAGTGATGTCACAGGAACTTGTGGTTGACATCATGGAGGCTACATCCATGTTTTACAGTGTATGGGAGACACACACACACAGTCTGTAAACTTACAACGATGCACTTTGTATTTATTCTGTAGTTATATTTATTTGCATTTATAAGGGTGCATTGCATGGTTTTGTACCCGTGTAGAACCCAGATTTCAATAATCTGTTGGGCATGTGTTAGTGGTACTACTTAAGTCTCTGCCTCTGTCACTTTTTTCAGTCTTGAAAGTCCTCCAAAGTTGAGGAAGTGCTACAAATCCTTGAAGAAACCCCTTTGTTGAAGATTTCAGGGAGTCTTAGTAGCTACCAATATCCACCTTTACCAGTCATAACAAATATAATCTTACCACATCTGTTTGATGCAAACATGTCACTACTTTAATCCGTCATCTAAACATGGACTGAAGTTCGGTACAAAAGTTTTTCCTGTCCTTCTCACATCGATCCCAGTCTGCATCTTACCAAGCCTTACCAGCTCAAGAGGCTTTAATGCTGACAGATTAATGCACCCTCACCACTGCTGTAGGGCTGTAAGAAGTCTCAGGGTCTCCATTAATCCACCATCATGAGTCACCTGTAAAAGACCTACAAATAACTGTCTACCAAGTGAGGAGAGGAGGGCACCAGGAACTTACGCAAAAACTGGCAACATTTTACAGATTATCTCCTCAGTCATTTCAGTAATCACGCTTTTGTCCCTTTTTGCTTTGGCACACACACACACACACACACACACACACACACATATATACCCTTCACCAGCTCAGTGGAGCTGAATTGCCATGGCAACGCAGGGCTAAAGAGATTTCCAAGTGGCAGTGCTATGGCAGGAATTCAAAGAGAAGATGTGTATAAATGCAAACATCTTTTGGAGAGGGGACAATCGGATGCTAGACAAGGCGGCCCAAGGTTCAAGGAAAACTTAAAAAGGCAACAAAAGCAGCTATTTGATTTCAAGACAAAAGACAGCCATTATACATGAGTTTGGTTAAGTCTTTGTACTTTAAAGCAAACAGAAGTGAACAGCAGGTGTGCTAATTACACCGCAAGTTTGCCGATTGTTCAAAACAAGATGGTGTCACACATGATAAATGCTGGTTTGTGCAGCCCATTGTATAAAGAAATGATCCGTTAAACAATGCTAGATTATTTTCGACTGTCCTGCAGGTAAAGAGTTTGAGTCATCGCCACAGTTCATTCTAGCTCAAAACAGTACAGCATGAGCATGAGAAGCTGGTAATCGGAGGGTGGCCGCTAACGCATCCACAGTGCCTTCCAGTAACAGGTTACGGCAGCCCTCACATTCAGCATCGCTTTATGTTAGTCCAGGCAGCTGCCCAGTAGGATGTGTTCAAAATGGGCTTTTACGATAATTTTTGGGTGGCTAGGGAGCCGACATGAAGACAGTGAGTTGTATCAAAATCACACACCTGTCATGGTAATGGTGTCACTGTGGTGTGACCACAACCGGGAGCTGAGAGAAGAAAAGAAAATGGAGAGAGGTGAAAAAAAGTTAAGACGAGGAAGGAGAAATATGTGAGATGGTTGCCCTGTAATTTCCTGTTCTTTATATTCATAATCTTGAATGTTAACAGTTTCCACAGGCTGTCTTTCACAGTATCAAACTCACGGCTCACTCAGCTGTGTTAAAAAGCGGCTTGGTCAAAAGTGTTTGTGGTCAGCTTGAATTCAGTCATACGACTCCTTCAGCTCGATCAACACTTCCCATCAGCTCAACGTGTTGCATTAACTCAAAGGTCTTACAGAAGTATAGCTAAAGTCCTTACTGCAGAGCGGAGATGTGTATTTATACTCTGCTTGCATGTTTAAGAGAGTGGGTGATATGACTAAAATCCTATACCACAGTATATGTAACGTAATAATCCGACATCAATACATATTAGGATACATCATCGCTGTTCTATATATGAATGTGCATCTTTCCTTCTGTCTGCAGTCAGCATTTAGAATCTTATCGACCACCGTGTTCCATCGTGTATGTAGGATAGATAGAAGGACGAGAGCTTTGGATAAATAACATTTTGAGTTTTGATCGATGCCAAGCTCTGTGATCTCTCTGAAGTGAGTCAGACTGATGCACACATGTCAGTGTCGTTAACCTGGAGCTTTGATTAGGCCAATGTGCTCTGTGGAAACATGGAAGACAGCCTTGATATTGATAGTTTACCAAATGAGGTGGACAGAAACAGGAGAGTCCATGCTCAGAACCACCTGCATGTCGTTAGAACCATTTATGAAAAAGCATCCATGTCCTTTTACTCAGAATCCATGTAAATCAACAGCGATAATGTCTTTTTTACTGAAAAACCTTTGAGAAACTGTTAATAATAGATAAAATAACCAGACAGAACTTTTCTGATTCTGATTAATTCAGTAAATTATATCTGTCAAAACAAAATACTTCATCACATCGATGTAAAAATTACATAACTATCAGACTGAAACTAAAACTATGAAACAGTCCTGCTGCTAGATTTGTATTCCAACCAGCACATGGCAAAATCTGTGACACGCTGATAGCTAGATATGCTGTCATATTAAAACCCAACCTAAATTCAAACCATACAATTCATTTTTCACCATGGAAACTTTCAGACTTGAAGGATGGACTTGAGAGTAGCCTAATTATAGTGTCTCACCTTCCTTCATCTTATAACGGTGAAACAGTGAAGTTAGGAGAAGTCTATTGATTAGAGTATATGACAAATTATGGTTGGATCAGACTTAAAAAATGACACTAGGTGACAGCATAATGATGCTTTTCAACTTACTTTTTCTTTCTTTTTTTGGTTTGAACAAAAGGCTAAGGCCTTCTGTGCCCATTTCCAATCTGTGACCCTTTGCTGCATTTCATTCTCTCTACTCACTTCCCTGTTTTATCTTCAGCTCCTTCTATCTAACAAAGGCAACACAAGGCCAAAAAAAAGAATCTAAAGAAAGAAATGTAGGTATGAGTGATTATGTGTCATTATATAAAAAGGAATAAAAACACAGCCAGAGTTCAGGTGGCCCACGTGAGATTTCATAAAATGTCTACATCCATGCTCGTAGCTCTGTGAGTCTGTACTTAGACACAGTGGTGTTTTAATGCTATGTGCTAACCTGTTGACGATGAAAATGCTCATGTTCAGCAGGTGTAATGTTTACCATGTTCACCATTTACTAACTAAACACAAAGTGCAGACACATGAAGGATGACCTCACAGTCATAAAAGTTCATCCTGTGGGGATCAAAAAAGTTTGTACTAAATTCATGGCAAGTCATCCAATATTTTCAGGCAGTTTCACTCTGCATGTGCGGACCAACAGACCAACAAACCATGCCATCCATAGAGTCTCATGCTTCATTGCTAGTGCTGTTGAGCATTCAGTCGTCTTTTCAGCCCAAATAACAAAATGATTTAGAGTAACTGAGAGAGCGGTTGCACTTCAATGCATAAGTGCCTCGACCACAATCAGAATGCAGAATCAAATGTGACCCGTGGAAACACTCTGCGTTAATGCCATTGTGCTCATGGTTGTAAGTGTAATTGTTACGCTAAGCAATACAGAGCACTTAAACTGCAGTTAAATGAGTTTAGGTCATTTAAACTATGTAAAACTTATTGATCCGACAATTAGTTTCCACTGCAGTTTGTGGCACGCGAAGGACAATTGATGCAAGATGACACAAACCAAAGATCTTCGGATGGGTACTTCCGCTGTTATAGACGTACTCTATTCTGTTTTCAATGTTTGTACATCTTTTTCCATAAAATCTTTGAAATTCATAAAATCTGCAGTAATACAAATGTAAACTCCATGATGACAAACTGAAATATCAGACTTAAGTTTGAATATTGCAGAGAAAATCAATATGTTATTGTTCGGTTCAAGTCTGACCTTGGATTGAATTATTCTTCACGGAGCGATGCACAGCCACAACAAATGATCTCTCCTTTCATTCCGCTGCACTATTTTCCACAACAATCGCTGCGCTGCCCTTGGATCTTTTCCATGCACACACGCACTTGAAAACATTGAAGAAACACAGTTACAGATAAACTTTTCCTTACGGTCAGGGTTCTTACAGAAATGTGTCAGCTGGCACAGGTAGACTCTTTTAATCTCGTAAACCCGAAAGAGGAGACATCTCTGTAATCAGATTACTGGCAAAAACACAGAGTAATCACATTACTTAAGTACAGTACAAGTGTCGGATCCAAAAATATGAAACCAAATTTGCTTTCAAACTTTCCATAAAAGCAGCAGCTTTAGATCTTTTGTATGCGGCTTACTGTCCATAGGAGGGGCTGAATCGCTGATGTCATCTGACTGGACATTGAAATTCAAACATTTTTTGAAGCTGTGAACTCCTGACTCCATTTGCAGTCACCAGCTGTGACAAGTGTGTGAAGTAGCCGGGTTTAATATTAAGCTGAAAGGGAAATCATTAATTCAAGCACCGGTGGTGGTCTTTGAATTGTATTTGAGTTATGTTTGATGTGAGGAGAAATTACACAGGACTCTCCTTCCTACCAAATACTGATTCTTGCAGTAAGGCGCTGCCCTTCACTGGTTACCTGTGAGTCTTAGAATTGATTTTAACATTTTATTGCTACTTGTTTTCAAAGCCTTGAATGGACTGGCTGCTGTCTAATTCTATAATTTCCAAACCCCCTATGAGCTCATGGTAGACCTGTCATCATAGGTAACCGAGTCTGTCCGGGCCCCACAGCTGTGAAACTCCCTGCCTGCAAATCTCTGACAGGCAAACTCAGTATCCTCTTTGAAATCTCTCCTTAACACACCTTTTTTCTCTAGTTCTGAAGCTTATTGTGTTTATTAACGTCACGTTTATGCAAGAAGGAGGCGAGGTAAGTCGAGAGGAAAGGCCCAAATGCAGATGCTACAGAAGACAATAACTTACATATTAGTATTCCTGCGTACAGTATAAGCCCAACTGCACCATGCACTATATTAAGCTGTAGATCAGCTGCTTGGGTCAAAGTTACAGTGCAATGCAAGCATGAAACACCTTTGAAATCTTTAGAAACATGACATTTGATTTCGGTCTGATCTCCCAACTTTCACATTTGGAAGTTCTAATTTTTAGGTTCAGTCTCCTGAGCGTGGTTTCCAGCAACAGCAACAGCTGTTTTGACTTGAAAAAGCTCTGATAAACTCTCTGTACACTGCCAGCTCAGCACCAAAGTAAAAGTACAATTATTCCCAGTAATAAGAGCTGGTAGGTTAATCAAACAAATACAGATAGCCTGTACAACAGTCTCTCTCTCTCTCAGACAACACATTTTTTTTGGTGTCCTTAGAATTCATGCATTAGTTCCAGGCATTTTTGGTCATGCTGGACAAGTGGAGATGTGAACGAGATTAGTGTAATGAAAATCTTTATCTGATTTCAATGCCAATCCATCCAATCGCAGTAAAGATCGTCTACTCTGAACCAAAGTGTTGGACAGAGACAGGCAGGCCGTTGTTGCCGAAATTTTCTAGAAAACACCCACCAATACAAAATAAAGATCTTGAGTCAATCAATTGGTCCTTGAAGGTTTTGTCATTTTATTCTTGTAAGAGGAACAGTTGTACAAATGCACAAGACAGTCTGCAGAACATGTTCAGAGTGGGGCAGTCACACGCTGATTCTTATACACTTCTAGGAGTATTCCTCATTATTATGATTTACTTATCTAATTGTCACAGGTGGCCACAGTAGAATGTATTCATCGCTATCAAACCTCATTAACGAGCTTTGCTTGAGCCATGGTCAAGTTTATACATCAAACAACTACTGTTACAAACAGCTTGCATACATGAGAGAAAGTTTTCTAGGTGAACAAACAAGACTATAAGGCACACAGTGTTCTACTTAAAAAAGAACCTTTTAGAATATTACTGAGATCAAACATGGCTATATATGGTTATAAAAAAGAACACACAGTCATGTAATATACATTTTCCACTACACTGTCTTTCCAGGAACAGCAGCAAGCTTAAAACACATATGAACGCAATGTCAATGAGCTATAGTCTCATATCTGACCTGCATAATAAAGCCCACATCAGAGGGCTCTGATTAAACAGAATCCTCAATGATGTGATGAAAGAGATAATGTCTGAGCTATTTGACAGATCAGAACATTCAATACATCTTGAATTTTAAGAAATAATTTAAGATAAAATATAAATATATATATATATATATATATCTGTCAATCAGTTTATTCCCAAATGAAAAAGAAAGTAACATGCAGTCAGACAGAAACGTGTGGCTCCACTGCGCCTGCTGGCTCCCCAGAGAACTGCACTTAAAAACAAACAAAAAAAAAAACATCTGGCCCACGGCCGAACCTAATTGCGACCCTGTGGTCTCCAACATGAGAGAAAACAAACAGTGACTGATTATTTTAATGTATATTCATTCAGAAGTATTCATCTCTCCAAGTGGAGCATTCAGTCAGGCCCAAGGGCCATTAATCCTAATCTTTTTAAAGGATTATAGTAGCTGGCATATTGACAGGCAACTGCTTGAACAGACATCAAAACACTGTCGAAGTGCCACATAAGCTTCCACTCTCTCTCACACACACACACACTTGCAGTACTGTACCATAATAGCACACTCTATAATTTTTCACTTTGGTCCAGAGGTGAAAAGTCAGTCTTAACTCTGATGCAAATCCCCTGAACTCATTATGCTCGGAGAAGCAGAAGAATCATGAGATTTGCTGGAAGAGAGAGAAGTGTTGCAGAGAATAATGGAAGGACTTTGATCCTGAGACTAATTTAGGAATAATCGTATCCAGACTTTGAATAGGCAGTGTTTAAGCGTAGCCGTCCACCCAATGCACTACAGATAATAACCACTATAAAAGTGTCACGTTGAACCTTTAGATTCAATACTGAAACCAGTTATGTGTCTATTGTCGAAGGGAAATTTCTTTTCTCTCGACCCCCCCGCCTCCCCTCCACAGGCAGGTCGAGGTCAGGAGCTGGCAGAAGGCGGTATGTAGCTGTAAGACATTTCAGAAGGAGCGATGCTGCTTGGAATGTGCAAAAACTCCCTCCAGTCTCTAAAAATCTAAATGCTCAGTATTAGTCATGCACAGAATCCAAAGCAGGGTGTCCATTAGGAGTTCATGGCAGAATGTAATTTGTGTCAACACCACACATGCACGCACATACACACACACACACACACACACACACACACACGTTGTAAATTAAAGCAGGCAAGATAATTGAGATATATTAAGCTCCGCTGCTCTCTGTACAAAGAGGATCTTCCTGATTTTCTTCTCAAAGTGAGTGGCCATTTCTGTACATTATGCAGTACAGATATGTGGTCTGTTAAATAAAATACATTATAATGGCAGGATGAAACATATTAGAGTCAGAACAGTACAGAACAGCTGTCTGACTACCAGCAGTTCTTTTTATGTCTTCCGTTTATGTAACTTCATCTGTATGCAGTGTTCTGCATCCAGTTGCATAACGTGTATTGTTTGCATAATATATATTTACAGTTACAGACTCAGTTCTGCTCGTATTGCAATCAGATCTCAAAATGAATAGTTCATTTAGTTCTCTGCATCACCGATCAAATGCTCTTTAGTACGAGGAGAACTTTCTGGAAGGTCGTCTCTTATATTCCTACATAGAAGCCCAATTGAGCACAACAAGATCAGCTGGTGGATCAAAGTTACAGCAGCACAGCTAGAAAAAAAAAAAAAAAAAAACAAGCACACACTCTCTTCAGTCTTATCTACCAACTTTCTGACCCAAACAGCTGAATCTTTGACAGAACTTTACTGTTTTGGTTCAGTTCAAAAATTAATTCTCTGACTATGTAGTTCATTCTCATCATCACCATTTTAATGCACTTCAATACGACAATACGAATGACAGTAAACTGTCCATGCACCTCAGTACAAGGAGAACCTCCTGGAAGGTTGCCTCTTATATTCCTACATACGTATAAGCTCAACTACACTGTGGACTGTATGAAGCTGTAGTCAGCTAGTTAGCTGTTTGTATAGCAGCTAGAAAAACACAAGCACACACTGTGTTTGAAATCTTTAGAAATGTGAAATTTTATATAGAAAAAGTTGGATAGGATCACGAACACGAGCTACGATCCTGGCCTTGCAGGATCAGCTCTGCATCCATGTCAACATCGAAGAAATCCTGAGATAAACGTGGAGGGATTGAACACTGGACCCACCACACAGGCCTTTGTTGTAAAGGTGAGGTGCAGGATAGCATTGTACAGCCTGAGGAAGAGAAAACATCACGCTGGGAGGGAGGTGTACTTGAAAAATAGGCACACTTATATTTGCAGTCTCCAAAAAAAAAAAAAAAAACACCGAATGAAAGAAAAACATGGTGGGGAAACCTTATCCTTTACCCAGTGCTGCTCTTCACATAAGAAGTAAACAGACCATGCTCCTCTTCTTCTTCTTCTTCCTTGGGGTTTTACAGCAGTTGGCATCCTTTAGTTGCATTACTGCCCCCTTCTGGTCTTTAAACTTCCTCTGTTTCCAACTCTAGTCCATTGTCTCCCAGTGGTAAGTCTCTATATGGTCAGTGCAACACAAACTCTCTTCCCAAAAGGCACCTTTAAAGTTCATAGCTAGCTCCTCTTTTTCCACCTTGGCTAACACTGCTCCCAGTCTCACACTAGAGGCATCAACCTGCACATGAAACTGTTTTGTAAAGTCCTGGGGGTCAGCAAGACAGGAGCCTGACAGATTTGTCTTCAATGTCTGGAAGGTATGTTCACATCCATAATTCCAAATCACTTCGGAGACTGTTCGGTTAGTTTGGTGAATCTCCTGTACCTCCCCACACAAAAGACCTAACTTGCTTTTTTGGTCAGGGTTCTGGGAATCACCTGTATTACCTTCATCTTTTCTATTTGTTGCCAACAGATAACCAAGTACCCAAGGTATATCATCGCGTCTTCGTGGTAAAGATTGGTGTGATACTTTCCTGTTCCTGTTCACCTGATGTGGAGTCTAACCCTAACCCTAAGGTCTATATTTCTATGTTGCATGCATGTCTTCACAGTGTTATATTTTAAGTATCATCCAATGAATATTGAACTATTACAGTGTTGCAAAGGTAGTTATTTAAAGCTTTGAATTGGTTGGTTGGGTTCTGGAGATGTGGTTACAGCAATCACGCACAGTTGGCCTGACCTGCAGTGGTTGGGCCCAATATGATATCTTTTCATGGGGCGAGCCGAAAATCCCTGATGACACAGCTGTGGCGGGCCTGATCACTGTAACAATAAAGGCCTATCCGAAGAGAAAAGAGAACCTGACCTGCTGCTGTCAAGACAAACTCCTCCTGAATGCCAGCAAGTCTAAGGAGTTGATAGTGGACTTTGGGGAGAACCAGAGAAAGAATTACACCCCCTCCATCCCCACACTGGTCAAGTGTGTAAGATTTAGAGGGCTATATTTACAATTAGGCAACTACACCACTATATACTACTAAATTCTACACACTGGGTCCTTTAATATCAACAGCTTCAAGTACCTATCTTGTCCACATCACTGAAGACCTGACATGGATCCCACATTTTGACTACGTGGTAATAAAAAAAAGAAAGCAGAGACTGTTTCACCTCCGATGCTTGAGGAAATTCCAAGTATCCCCTCAAATACTATTCCTGCATCATCAAGCGTGTCCTGTCCAGCTACATATCACATTTAATGGGGTGTATATGCTACCATGCACTGGCATATACACCTAAGATATATATAAGGTAGTCAGCAGCTAAAACAAAGTCACAATGGCATGTCTTGTTGGGCGGGCCAGCACGTATCTGTGTAGAGATGACAAATTTGCTCATCGTCTTTCAGCACAGAAACATTGCACACAATGGAACAAGAGTCTTTTCTTTTCCAACACAGACAGAAAGTTTTCTTTATTTGCAGAGGGTACATTTGTTTCTTCTTCTCTCCAACTTTAGCAGGGTTTTGATTACTTGAAAGTGACTGACATTCACATCATTTATGTATTTGTCTTTCTAAAGTTTCACTTCTTATCTGTTCCGTTGCTTTGTTGGTTTTGTGCATGTGTCGTCGCGAGGCAAACACAGCAGAATCATTGATGTCACAGCAAATAAGAGGGTGCTTGGTTTTGTGCAAATACAAATACTACAAACTTGAGTCAACTGAAATAAAATGAACTGAGATATTAGTTATAATAAAACTAATTGTTATGATCTGCAAGAGTAGAAGATTCTCTGTTCTCAGAAGCCTGTGATCACAGAACCTTTGATCTGTTTCTTTTTTCTGTCTTTTTTTTTTTTTTCTCATTTTAAGATTCTATTACTTCTGTAACTTGGTCCTTTTATAGGGCCACTTACTCATTATGAGGAGTACTGCACAGCCCGAAAACAAACAAAAAAAACAGTTGTATAATGTCTTCTGTGGCTCTGGAGACTTGGGAAGTCTGAGAAAATAACCTGAATAATGCCATAGTGAGGTCATCAGGGTTAGCTTGGGTCTGGAGATTATGCATTTTTCAGAAAGCTTGCCTTCCAAACTGGGTGCAAGGAGTCTGAAAAAACAAAGCACTCACTAGGTAGGGTGAGTTGCATTATGGGAATGTAGGATCCAGCATTTTCAGCCATGCTAGCTGCATGGCTCTAAGGATGGAAATGTCTCCCGGTCAGTTGATGCACCACTCTGGTCCAGAGAAAAATACCTCTGAATCTATTGAATAAACTGGTCTAAAGTTTCTTACAGACATTCGTGGTCTGCAAAGGATGAATCATATTGACTTTGGTGATCTTTGGTGAACTTTTCTTGCAGCACCACCATGAGTTTGAAATGTGTGGTTTGGAGGAAATACTGTGACAAAGATTGGATGGATTGTCATGAAATGTTCTTCATGTATTAAAGTACCCGGGAGGATCAATTCTAATTAATTTGGTAATCCTGTGTATTTCCCTTTGTTGAGGTTTTAGTACTTTAGTAGTTCATTCCATTATATATCCCAGCATCAGATGGTTGGACATTCATATTCCTTTACTTTGATGCCCTCCCCTGGTTTAGATTCAACTTCTCTAATACTGTGGTTTCCAATCATTTCTATATATTTCATATTTTTGAGTAAACACCTCTACGACGTTCCCATCAGCCTTGGCTGTGCTAATTAATATGCTTACAGGCTAAACCAAGATGATACACATTATACCTGCTAAACATTAACCTGCATTTTCAATGTGAGCATGTTAGAATTTAACTCAAAGCACCACCAAAGCAAAGTACAGCCCCAGAGAGATTTTATTTGAAAAAAGAAACTTCTCAACCAGTAACCTCAAACCAGTTCACTCTAATCTTTTAAAATATCATGCTGTTCATAACAATTTTTCATTCTTCTTCTGGGAACAAATAAATCATTCCCACTGATGTTAATTCAGTCCCTGCAAAGGAGCATTGATGAATGTGCATCATGCCCATCAACTATATATAATGAAGGTTGGTAAAACGTATGTGAAAGCCGCACTGCACTGAATGACTTAGCCTTTAACTACTTTTTCCCTCCATCTGTGCCAGCACAAGATGACATTTTATGAGAACCGGCAAAGCTTTCAATAAATGAACTTCTAAATAACAAGATGTGTACACTGAACTGTGTATTTTCAACCTTATTCTTTTCCCGTTCTGACTGCAGTGTGATATTTTTTGATATTAATAAAGGACATGGATAGGGACATGTCCATATTTGCTCAGACAGAGGGTACCAGACACCCATATTTAATCACAGAGCCACTGCGCTCTGTTTGCTCATCTTGCCGAAGCAGAAGCAATTTGTCATACTTTGCAGGAGATAGGTCTCAGTCCAGGCTTCAAACAGAGACAATGAGAAGTCTGACCTAGGTCTTTTACTATTTCGCAGAACCATTTTTATGAAGCATTGAGTTCAAAGGTACAATCGCTTCTCCAAGGGAGGTTTCTCCACTTTGTGACAGTACAATCTATTCACTGAAGACTTTGAAGTTTGCAAAAGTCCTGATTCTGACCTCTCACAACCTTATACCTATGTTTTTTAGTGCTCAAGGGGGAAAAAATTGAGCTTGTTGCATATTACTGAAGCCCCAAGTTGCATTCAGCATTTCATAGCATTGCTCTGAGTCATCCTTCTTTGTTCATGGCACTGAGAAGAAGTGTGATGGAGCATGTAAAAGAAATAAGTGTTTATAGGGCAGCTTTGGAAAGAAGCAAGAAACAGCCAATTAACTGCAAGAAGGAAACATTGGTTTCTGTTCCTCCAAGGCACTGTGTGGTGAGCGAGAACAAAAAAAAAAAAAAAGAAATACTAAATACAATAGGTGAAAATCTTAGACAAGAATAATGAATCTAACCCAAAAGGTGATGGTTTTAAACACTCACATTGTGCAGATACAACTTGAGTATCAGTTTTATTGTGTGCTATCAAGGTTAAACATCATTGTGCCTCCATTGAGGATGAAAACTGCAATTACTGAACACAAAAACATACATTTTCCACGCACAATGAATGTGATGGTTTTGCTTCAGGCAAGGCGACACAGGCAAGAAATTGCTCATGGGTGGCATTGGTACTACACAAAATGACAACACAAAAATTCAACACAATCACTTTGGTCCAGAGGAAATGGACTGTGTTTTTATATGGTGCGTTAAATCTAGGAGTCTCTATTTACGAAATGTTGCAGAAATGGAATATTATATTCATTATTATGTTTTCATTAGTGTATAATCACTTAAAATGAGAGTTGTTCTGTTTTTGTTACCTTTTAATGAGACTTTTATATCTGCAGACCTATCCTACCCTCTTCCACAGAGGCCACCATTGTTGAATCACATTTTTACGGTAGCCCACAACAAAGAAACTAAACTCTAGATAGGACATTTTGCATTTTCTGCACTTTTTTTTTTTTGAACACTTGTAACAGAATGATGAGGTGGTTGCAATCAGCAACTACACATAGATGGTTCAGTGTCTTGACCAAGAGAGTAGCCAGTACCAGAACCATCAACCTTCCCATAAATGGATGGCCTACTCTCCTGGTCCAGAGGCAGAGTAAATATCTCAGAAACTAAAAGCCAGATTAATTTGTACATTTTTTTATGTATACACTTTTGTTGTGAATTTTCATTAATCCATTAATTCTGCTCTGTTTGTTTTGTATTGAATGTAGATATGCAATTAGTAGTGGTAGGAATAAAACAAACTGATTGTAGCCAATGTGTCGCATTAGCCTCGCAAGCTAACGGCCTGTAGTTGCGGCTGTGGCTAAGAAGGTAGCAGCAGCTCGTCCACAGATGATCAGTGGTTCAATCCCTGGCCCCTCCAGTCTGCATGTCTAAGTGTCCTTGGGCATCGGTGTGTCAATGTGTACGAATGATTAGCTCCTAAAAACCGATGAGCAGTTGGCACCTTGCTTGGCAGCCAAGGCCATCAGTGTATGAATGTGTGTGAATAGGTGAATGAGATATGTAGTGTAAAAGAGCTTTGAGTGATTGGAAGTCCATTTACCGTTTAAATAAATGCATTTTTACTCTTTTATGTTGTGCTATTTGTCTATCTAGATTGATTTGGAATTATCAGACTCAATATGTTGTATGAATGTAAACATTAATGTATGAACGTCCTCCTTCGGTTGAGCTGTGTCATTAGCCAGCTCAACATGAGCATCTCATAAATAAACAAAAGCTTCTTTGTGATATGGTTGTCAGGTATAGTGCAGAACCACTTCTGTAGATTATCTTGTGGAGTAACTTGGTCATGACTTCTGGAAAGAGACATTGCAGTTGAGTTTTTCAAATGTATCTCTTTGGCTCTTTGGCACCACAAGCTGAGTTCCATCTAGTTCCATTATATTTGAGAGAAGGCAGACATCTCTATGGCCAATATCCCCAAGACTTGAACACCAACTGACATCACCAAGATGGATAAATAGCACTAGAGGAAATCTTAAGATTTAAAAAATGATTTAAGATCAGATTTGGCAGTATACAAGTCAGATTCAGTAAGGTCAGGGCTTAAAGGAAAGGGCTTTCTCTATTTTTTAAACTTCAACAACTCCCATGAAAAGAACAAAACCAACCAGGTGTTTGTCTGTTCAATAATGTCTGACTGCCTTACTCTGTCTGTGGCAATCAACTCCAAACCACTGGTTGCTTCTGAACATGGTAAATCTATAAAACCTGCTCACAACTTCTTTGAAAAATGCTCAATCATTTTTTAACAGCTGGGGACTGTCGTTTTAAACAAACATAACTCAAACCAGGAGGAAGTAGTGTGTGTTAGTCAAATGAGTCACAATAGACTGAAGTGCGACGGTGTGGTTCATTGATGTGTTTTTAATAGTTTTTGACAACAATGGAGCTCTCCATGACATAGAGGAAGAAAAGAAATCAAGCTTTGATAAACACAATTCTTGTTAGTGCAATCAGTCAGTTGATGGTTTTTATCTTTTAATGGGACTAGCTGACAATAAGATAAAATAATAGACATCACCAGCTTCATCCTTTTGGGTAGTCAGTAATCTTCTTGAGTCGTCCAATGACTTAAATGTGTGTAGGTCACTACTTTAAGTCCTACATGATGCGATCACATAAAATTCATAGCTTCATATAACTTTGTAGTCTGGATAATAAAAAACAATATACACTTGCTATGTAGATTGTGTAGATCATGGTTGGAGGAATCCTAATAAGTTAAGTGACCTCTGACCTTTGCTCTTGAGCCACCATTTTGCACAGATTTGCAATTTGAACACACGAAATCTTGAGAAATGTGGATGTATTCGGAAGGTTATTTCAGTTTCAAAACTCCCCAGAGGTGGAACCAACTGCCAACTGGGACACCTCTTGGTAATGAGATTTGCAGTGGATATTCATGCTGCACTGATTTGTGGTCATTATGTCCATATAGGCTGTGGAGCCCAGTTACTTTGGCCGTTTGGACGTCTGATTCTGGCACGACACCAGCTCTGCCCCGCATCTGCATTCCCCTGTGCCATGGGCCTTACTGTCCATCTGCAAACTCTGTAAATCACCCATTTTCTTCATAAAATATGATCCAGTCCCACCAAAACAAGTGAAATATTTGGTGGTGTGCAACTTAGTGCTGTACTTTTCCCGAGCAAGAACCTGAAGTAACATAGTACAAGTGTACAAGTGTACAGGGCGCAGAGTGGGAATGGAGACAGCATTCACCCGATTACAAGTCAGTGTACCAAAATGTTTTAGAATCTGTTATTTTATGGTAGCAAAGTTACACAATGTTGCTTGAAGTGTTGCTTCTGTTTAAAGCTTCCATACTGTGCGATGTGATGAACACTGCAGCCCCTCTGGGTGTTAGACTTTCAGTCTTGCTCCTAATTCTCCACTGCAGGTAATTTTCCCTCGTTCACACAGCTGAATTTCACTACATCCGGTCCTTGTGCTGTCATGCCAAATGGCAGATCCACACGCTCCTGGAAAGTTTTGGAAGGAAAAGAGAAACAGGGTTTTGGAGCCCAGCTGTCAGCCAGACGAAGCCTCCTGCTCCGTGTGTGTTCTGTGTGCAGTGAGAATTCTGGGTCTGTCGACAGAGTAAATAACATGTTGTCTTTTTTCTGTCAAAGTTTTGCCTCTCTGGCACTGTACACTCTGTACACAAGCAAGTGCACTGCCAAACTAAGCTTGGCTAATTGGTGATTCTCGACTGGGGATTATTGAGGAAGAAGAATTCATCACAGAAAACACATGGCAAACATGTTTCTCCTAGGCTCGGGGATGAAATCAAATATTGTTGTGTTTCTAAATCATCATGGCCATTATCGAGCGTTGTTGCTTTTGGGAGTATTTTTGGGAAAGCTTTTGCAAGTGCAGGAATGCCAATCATCTTTCTTTCTTTGCTTTTGTTGATCTGTTAGTCTCTCTGATGTCATTGTACAGCTCCAGCTCCAGTCCTCTCAGCAGCCTCTGTCCTAAATGCACTGCCCTGAGAGCTGACAGCGATGTTTCTGCTTCCCCCCGGCCTTTTCTCAGGGCTGTGTTAAGAGCACAGCTTATGACTGGAGTAAGTTTGGCCAAACTCTCTGCTGCTCTCTTCCCCCAATCAACTTCAGTAACTATTTTCAACTCAAGAAGCTTGTTTTTCAGCGCGTACCATGCAGAACAAAGCCTAACTTCAATTAGCTAAGCTCACTGGTTCCCAGTTGGTGTGCCTTTAAGGCAAAAGCTTGACAATACTTTTGAGTCCTCCTTCCTTTTCCCGGATTCATTACAAGCCCCTGTGATCACAGAACATGTTACACAACCTAATGATTTTGTTTTTTTATCTGATGATAAAGAGCACAATGCACAGAAGAGATGAACATTTCACATTAGAGGAAAAGCAATATGATTTTGCCTGCAGTAACCCAGGCTACCATTAAAAATATAGAGGTCAAAACTTTCTCTAATGTTTGCAAGTATAAACCTCTGGAGATAATATACTTCCTAAAAAATATGACATTTGCAATTTTATGCCATGCAGGTTCATCAGGACAAAACACCACCTCAGGTAGTTATTGTGTTGTAATATTCCACTATTTGTCCATATTCTGTATGTGTAAGGCTAATGTAATGAAAAGGGAGGACTCATTAAGTCCAACTGAAATTAAACTGTTTTTTTTCACAGCATACAGATGTATGTGAGCACATTTTGTTCTTTTGATGAAAAGAGTCAGTATCCAGTATTTTTCCTGTCATGATTGTGCCCCCTACATGTGCATACACCAGTCAAAATGATGTCTACAATGATAAGATTAGATTAGATTCAACTTTATTGTCATGGAAATTCTCTGCGTGCAATCAAATCGCATCATTTCAAACTTAAAGTTGGTGTAGGCCATATGTTTTAACGGTCGTTGAGCAAAAGTTCCATCATAAAAGGTGAACTTTTTTTTTTTTTTTTAAATACAACACAGTCATGCAAATGTGGAGAGATACGAGTCGTAGTCTTGGCAACCAACTCCTGCTGCCTAAATTCCACTGGGCAGAGCTGTGACATGTTATGGCTGCACAGTGGCCACTGGAGCTGTTCACGCTCATTCTAGAGTGGCTCTCTGCTCTACTCTCAATCTGCTCTGTGAGCAAATCAAGCTGGCCAGAAATCAGAAACAGAATAATAACCAATTTTCAAAATAATACACCCTGTGCAGACTTCCAATCGTAGAAACAGGCAAAAGGGAAACAATTTAACTGCATAGCCTACTCACCCATGGTACAAGCAAGTTAACAAAGTCTGGTAGGCAAAATGCTGAACTTCTAAAATTCTCCTGGTGGGTAATCAAACCTTGTGGAGAATGGTCCAAAACAGCGTTGCGGCTGTTATGTTACAGAGCTGTGCCCAGTGGAATATACCTGTGAGGCAGCAGAGACAGAGGTGGAAGTATTTTGCATAGGTGTGCACAGCTTTTGCCCACTGCAGCTTTAAATGCACGAGGCAGTAGTTGTTAATCTGCTGACGCTACCTTATCCATTCCACTATTCTTACTGTGCCCCTCACTTTTAGTGTTCACTGTTCTTTGTTTTACAGTGTTCATTTTCACACTTACTCTCACTGTAAACTGTCTTCTGACTGTGCAGCCAACACATTCCAGGTGAGAGAAGATAAAAAGGTGATAAAAAATGTTGATAAGCTCATTTAAGTTATTCCTGTGTGTTCAGAGCAGGCTGAGTAGCTGAAGTCAGTCAGCTGTAGCAATTTAAATAGCATCAAACCTACCTGCAAATGTCAACATCGATCAGCTTAGACGTTAAATGTTTGCTCTTTATCCTTTAGTATAACAGCTAACAAAACACTGCAAGCTACAGTTGCCAGGGAAACTTTCTTCACATCTTCTTTCTGTAGGGCTGCTGTCTGAGCTGTCAGACCAGAGACATATTTATAATGTATTTCCAAACACCTCAATTAACATTTAATGTTAAAAACAAGTAGAAATGTTTAGTCACATCATCAGCCTAATGCTGCTTAATTTATGGTTTACATTGGGTGTGCTTTGTTATTTCATTAGCTCTTGGTTGTGAATGATAACTTGAGTTGAATTAAGAGTTAAGTTAGTAGAAATTGTTAAAAATGTGAAATTTATTTAAATAAGTGATTTTGTTTAAATGAGAGAATTAAGTAAAAAGTGTAAATCAGAATTAAGAAATCTTTAATTTATTAAAAGAAGTGATTTTGTTGCATAATTGCATTATATGAAAAACAATTCCATTCTTTTAAGGCTATCTATCTATCTATCTATCTATCTATCTATCTATCTATCTATCTATCTATCTATCTATCTATTGCATAAGTAAACAAATGTTTGAAAAAGAAGACTGAAATAAAGAAATTGAAAAGAAGATTGACTTGTCCCCTGCGTCCTTTAAAAGTGATCCAGGCCAATTTCAAGTTTGGGCAGGAGCTGAGGCAAAACCTAGGGAGAACTTGACACTAACTAAGAAGAACACTTTGACCTAATTTAACCTTAAAGAAATCACTTTTGCCCAGAGATACTGTGCAATGCTTATATTCTAAGTACTTTTAGCTTAAGACTCATGTTCACACACACTCTCCTTCAAAGCTCCTGTGTGAGCGTGCCATGGACAGTCACCTTGACTTGTGTGAAACTGTGGTCAGATCTTTTATGCAGGATGTCACAACAATATTACTGCTCAGCTGCTACTCAAGCCAAGCATGATAATCTTGTTAGCCAAACTGACCTCACGGCTAAGGTCCCTCTCAGCACTTTAAAACATGTTAATTCTCTGGCCATTTCCACCTTACCCAGGCAGAAAATGCCCTTCTCTCTGGGATATATGCTCTATTGATTAAAGAGCCTCTGAGACGCAAAGAAACCCTTCTGCTCCTTTAAACGTGTTAGTGTGCTGCCACTGTGACCAAGCACTTTGTACACATTTTCACTTCCATGCCTCTTTCAGTAGTTTAAAAAGAAATAGGTATATACACAGATATATACATATGCATGTATGCATAATATACAGTACCAGTCAAACGTTTGGACACCTTCTCATTCAATGGTTTTCCTTTGTTTTTATTACTTTGTTAAAGAATAAGTTAAAGAAAATGTTTTATAGTTTAGATTATTCTAAGTAACCGCCATTTACTTTGATAACACTTCTGGCATTCTCTCAATCAGCTTCATGAGGCCGTCACCTGGAAAGCTTTTCATTAACAGGTGTGCCTTCTCCTACTGTGTTGTGCATAGGGTTGGTACACAGTTCTATACAGTGAATATCAAATCAAATCAAATCAAATCAAATTTTATTTGTATAGCCCAAATTCACAAAACACATTTTGCCTCTGAGGCTTTACAATCTGTACAGGGAGTGACACCCTCTGTCCTTAGACCCTCGGTTCGAGTGAGGAAAAACTTGCCCACAAAAAACCCTTTTAACAGGGAAAAAGGTGGAAGAAACCTCAGGAAGAGCCACAGAGGAGGGGTCCCTCTCCCAGGACGGACAGACGTGCAATAGATGTCACGTGTACAGAACAAGTCAACACAAACATATTGTACAATTACAATGAATGATAGAATGACAATGAATTACAATGAATGATAAAATGATCACAGTAGCAGTGGAACCTGTGATAGAGATAGAGAGACACAGATGTACAGCAGCGGCAAATCACCAACTAACTATAAACTGTAATGGAGATATGGTAGCAATAATGACAGTAATAGTATTGCCATGGCGGCGCGCAGCAGTTCAGCGGCTTCTCGTGCTCCCGGGGTCAAGCCCCCTTATAGTACTTTTTCCGTTGGTCCCGAGGCCAATTTCACCCGTTTTGCTTGTGTAAACAAGCGGATAACTTACAGCCGAACCGAACTTATTAAAAT
Organism: Argyrosomus regius; assembly: GCA_946959425.1. Lineage (NCBI taxonomy): Eukaryota > Metazoa > Chordata > Actinopteri > Sciaenidae > Argyrosomus > Argyrosomus regius. Next base: position 20,397,265 of record OX336902.1, read on the forward strand.
AAGGGATGGTTCGGCCAGGAGCACTACAACAACAACATGAATACAAACAACAACAACAGCGGCCCCAACAACAACAACAGCAGCCTCGGACTTCAGGGCCTCAACAGCCCTCGGACTCAGGGCGTTGCTGGGCAGACTGCAGCTCCTGAGGACACCGGACTGGCGCAGAGGTGTCCGCCGGACAGAGGGCAAGCGGAAGCGGTGCGCACGGAAGCAGAAGAGGGGCAAACGGGGCGGACTGCTAGCCAGGTTAAAGGCTAACGCCGGGAGACCACCGATCCCGTCCTTGTTCCTCTCCAATGTCCGCTCCTTGGATAACAAGATGGACCTGCTTTGGCTGAGACTGGGGGCTTCCCGTGAGATGAGGAACTGTGCGGTGTTTTGTCTTACGGAAACCTGGCTGAACGACAACATGCCGGACACAGCCTTCCAGATCGACGGCCGGCTACTCTTCCGCGCTGACCGTAACCAGCAGTCGGGGAAAGCCCACGGGGGCGGATTATGTGTGTTTCCATGAACAAAGGATGGTGTACGAACTGTGCTTTGGTGAACAGCCACTGCTCCGAGGCAATAGAGTATATGACTGTAAAGTGCCGGCCACACTATCTGCCTCGGGAGTTTACAGCGGTGTTTGTTATGGCTGTTTACATCCCGCCGGGTGCTAAGGCTAACGAAGCACTTAAGGAGCTTCACGACAACATCAGCTTGCTCCAGCACAAGCACCCGGAGGCGTTTTACATGGTTGCGGGGGACTTCAACCACGTAAACCTGACAGACACTCTGCCTAAGTTCCACAAGCATGTCACCATACCGACACGGGGAAATAACACACTGGACCGTGTTTACACCAACAAAAGAGACGCATACAGAGCGGTCCCCCACCCCCACCTGGGCTTCTCCGACCACATCTCCATCATGCTGGTCCCCGCCTACCGTCCTCTGCTCAGACGCCATACGCCAACACAGAGGACCATCACCGTGTGGCCCAGTGATGCTGTCCTCGCACTGCAGGACTGTTTCCAGCGCACAGACTGGCAGATCTTCAGGGAGGCAGCTGCCTGTGAGGGAGAGGTAGACCTGGAGGAATATACATCGGCTGTCCTCGGCTACATCAGCAAGTGTGCAGAGGATGTCACCACCACCAGGACAGTAACAGACTATCCGAACCAGAAACCCTGGCTAAATGGGGAGGTCCGGTCTCTGCTGAAAGCCAGGGATGCTGCGTTCAGGTCAGGTGACAGACTGGCACTCAGAGCGGCTAGGAGACAGCTGACTGCAGGAGTAAAGAGGGCCAAGGCCGCGTATGCCCAGAGGATCCAGGGACACTTCACATCCAACGATGCACGGAGTATGTGGAGGGGCATAAAGTGCATCACAGACTATAACACCAGAGATGCACAATGCCCCAGGGACCCCTCTCTGCCCGACGCCCTCAACGCCCTCGGCCGGTAGCCCTCACCCCGATAGTCATGAAGTGCTTCGAGAGACTGGTTATGGCCCACATCAAAGACTGCATCGACGTCACTGTGGACCCGCACCAGTACGCATACAGGAAGAACCGATCCACAGAGGAACCCATATCTTCTGTGGTCCACACAGTTCTCACCCACCTAGAGAACAAGGACTCGTATGTTCGCCTGCTCTTTGTGGATTTCACATCTGCTTTCAATACCATCAGACCGCAGACTCTGATTCAGAAACTGACCACACTTGGACTGAGCTCCACCCTCTGCAACTGGGTCCTGGACTTTTTAACAGACAGGCCGCAGTCTGTGAGGATCCATGACATCTCCTCCTCCTCCATCACCCTCAACACAGGCTCCCCCCAGGGTTGTGTGCTGAGCCCCCTTCTGTTCACTCTACTCACACACGACTGCTCAGCGAGACATCCGAGCTGTCTGTTCGTGAAGTTCGACACAGCTGTGGTTGGACGCATCGCTAACAATGACGAGTCCGACTACAGGCAGGAGGTGGAACACCTGGAAGGTTGGTGCATAGAAAACAACCTCTGCATCAACGTGAAGAAGACCAAGGAGATGATCGTGGACTTCAGAAGGGGCAGACACCTCCCCCCTCCCCTGCACATCGGAGGGACAGCGGTGGAAGTGGTCTCCAGCTTCAGGTACCTGGGCGTACACATCTCTGACGACCTCACCTGGAGCACCAACACTTCCTGTCTGGTTAGGAAGGCACACCAGCGCCTCTACTTCCTCAGGAGGCTGAGGCGCGCTGGACTTGGGAGCTCAGTCCTGACCTCCTTCTACAGATGTGTGGTGGAAAGTGTCATGTGCTCCTGCATCACCGTGTGGCACGGTAACTGCCCTGTGACAGAGAAGAAGGCTCTGCAGAGGGTGGTTAAAGCTGCACAAAGGACTGTGGGACACAGCCTGTCCACCACCACGGACATCTACACCTCCAGATGCAGGAAAAGGGCCTCCTGCATCATGAAGGACCCCACTCACCCCGCACACGCTCTGTTTGTCCCTCTCCCCTCAGGCAGGAGGCTGCGGAGCATCAAGACCAGGACCACCAGACTGAGAAACAGCTTCTTCCCAGAAGCTGTGAGACTGGTGAACTCTGGAGGACCCCTGTAGCCCCTGCTGAAACTGGCTCTTCCCCAGGAAAGTTAGACCAGGAGTTAGTTTGTTACAGTTACCAGCCGCAGACACTGCAAATAAACAGGACGTCAGATTAAAGCTCACATACATGCTGAAATAAAAGTCTGAATATATGGAATAAAAGTTAAAGTTATGGAAAAAAATTACAATATACTGTATGGAATTATTTATTTATTTTTACATTTAAAAAATGGTATCAAAGATTAAATCAATGGAATATTTTTTTGTTTGTTTTTAATGTATGGAACAAAGATGTTGGTACATAAGGTTACATGATTGAAGGTAGATGATTACAGGGGTCACATATATTTATGATATTATTATTTTCATCCTGTTGTATTGTACAAGGTGAACTGAGAACTAATCAGCTTTATTTGGATATGGTGCTAAATAAACAACAAACAATCTCAGAAAATATTCATATCAAGGTTAAGTCTCACACACACACACACACACCATTGATTCCATAAAATCATGTGTGGTCAAACCACAGGATTTTTAAAAGAGAAATAATAAGTTCTAGTTGGAGGAAATTGTTAAAATGATGCACACATTGCCCAGATATTAATATCTTCATTTGATGTAACAGAGCAACTATAAAAAAACATCATACAGTATCTATGGAATTATTACAGATTGTTTTTCTTTTTTCCTGGATTTGGAAAAAAAGTAATTGAAAACCTTTGGAGCAATTAAATGCATTTAAAGTCTAAAATTAAATAAATATAATTATTAAAATTAAATAAAAATAAAATTATTATTATTTCATGATGCTGCTACATCATAATAACAGTCCATTCACATAATGCTTTACGTGTAAATAGGGAACATGTGGTTACTGTACCACAGCAAAACAATCATCTAAAACTGAGATCAGATTCATTGTGAAGCCATCAACATAGGCTTCTGTGCCACTGTATCTTAAATACATTTTAAAGTTTTATTTTTATTAATTAGACATGAGTTATCCATATTTGTGTTCTTTAGGATCTCTTATGTTATGCTGATGATATCCAGTCGTATGTGCATTTTAGGCCTGATGTGTCTGAAAAACTGACTTGTCTGAGGGCCGTTAGAGACTGGCTGGATAACAATGTTTTTGCAGTTAAACAGAGAGAAGATTGAGGTCCATTGTAATCAGTTCCAGAGCTTCAAAGGTTGCTCAGTGTATTGGGTCCCTCTCTTCAGCTGTAAAGTCTAGTCTTCGAAATGTTGGTGTGATGTTTGAGCAGTCTATGTACTTCAAACAACAAAAATCACTTTCCTCACCCCGTTCCTGTTTCTTCCACTTGAGAAACTTTGCCACGGTTGTTTCACAACGTGAACTACAGATGATCTTTCACCCTTTTATATATCCAAGTTAGATTACTGTAGTCCCTTTTTCAAGTCATCTCTGGACAATTTGAAAGACTGTTGACCAGATCCACAAGAACAACTACTCCCATATTATCTTTACATTGGCTTCCCATGAAGTTCAGAATTCATTTTAATGTTCTTGTTTTCACATAGAGCCCTGCATGGTCAGGCACCAGCGTACAACTCGGATCTGCTCCAACCTTTTATCACAAGTAGGTCTTCTGACCAGGGCTTACTGGTTGTTCCTAATACATGACAAAAGGTGATTGTGAGTGGTGGCTTACTGTAGACTTAATGGTCTCTGTTAGAGCCTTTAAAAAGTATCTCAAGACCTCTTTATTCAAACTGGCCTTTCTCTTGCTGTCAACTGTTTTCATATTCCGTTGTTTCTTATGTTTTATTGTTTGCTTCTTTATATTTGTTGTATGCTTTTTTTTTTTTTTTAACATATTGCTCTTGTAAAGCACTTTGTGACCTTGCTCTGTGAATGTTGGGATTATATTTTTTTTTTTTAAATGACCCTTTGGGGTTATATATTTGAAGCACATAATGGTTTTCCATGCTGAAATGTGAAATCTGTCATGCTCGATATCTCAGAACTGCACTTCACTGAGATAAACTACTCTAATTTCAAGCTGACAGACTGTCAGTGTTTTCATGGTTTTTTTTTGTTGTTTTTTTTGCCTGCGCCTTGGTATCATGACATGTTAGCTAACACACTCCTGCAGTCGATGCAAATGAGGCACTATGTGTTACGTGCACTTTAACCAAACCATACTGGACTGTGTGGGATTTCTTTCCAAATGCATCTTTACAAAGTTAACTTGTTGCAAGTTCACGGTGGGTCCCCTGTTTTCCATTAATTATAATCCTGTCAACGCTGTTCCATATGTGAAGAGAAAGGGTTTGCTGCCGTCTCTGTGAGCCTTTCGACAGTATATACAGCCGCGGTTGGCACGCTACGACTGAGGGAAGTGTGGGCCGGATACGCTCCCCTTCCCTGGCAGGCAAAGGCTGCATTATGCTAATGTAACAACCAGAGGAAAAAGAGAGGGGGAGAGAGAGAGACAGAGACTGAGAGGGAAGAAAAGTGAACAAAAAAGAGAGTGTGAAGAAGAGACGAGCATGCGAGTAGGAAGAGAGGGAGGGGAGCTGTGGTGTGAAAACGCAGTGAGAAAGCCACACAGTCTATACATGCGGGGGCGAACATGTTGTCATCTCCTGCATTTAAATGCCCCCCGCTCGCTCTTCTCCACACGTCATTTAAATTGGGTCAGACAAGTGTTGGAGAGCCAGTTCAAATGTATTCGCAGAGATGCCGAAACCCTCTCAGAGAGATGGAGAACAGCACGAGGAAGAGTATTCATTTTGTAGCTAATATCTCAGGCTGGCAGTCTCAGTGTTGTGTGGTTTAATATGGAAACACAGGCCACTTTTCAGATAGTGCAACATAATGCATTTCCCTTCTTTTTATATTCATTTTGACCTCTGCCCAGATATCCCACACCTGCTGATGAAGCCATGCTGAAGAAGTGAATAGACTTACAATTTAATAATGGCACCACCAGACACAGGCAGTCGAAGATTGCTACTGTAAGTACCTTTATGAAATGCCTTTTATATCCCAGCTCTTTTTTTCTCCGGGATTAAAGCATGGGAGCATTTTACGGCACTATCTAACGTGGGCTTAATGGCATGGCATATAGAAAAGAGAATGCAAAGTGAGCACAGTGCGAGAAATATGTCAATGCAGACTGCAAAGGCAAATGGGAAAGCTGGTACGGTAAGCACAATCTCAGCAGAAAAAAAAAAAAAGAATAGAATGTTTCAAGCTGCAAACACAGAGAGACAGAACAGTGGTTTCAAAGCTTCAGTGTTTTTCTGCTGCCTATAAGGAAATGCCCACTTCGTACTGACTGCAGGTTCACTGCTTTCAAAACTTATTCCATCTCAAAGAGTCACTGGCAAATTCAATTTTGTGATAGAGATCTGACCATTCTGTGTGGCATTTTAAACATTTTGTTTATATATATATATTATCGAATGGTTTCGAAGGCAGCCTGAGGCCTGGGAAAAGTAAGCTGCTAAGCGGCTTAGGACCCCCAAGAGAGTAAATGACAAAGGAAAAGTCTCTTGTTCTTTTTTTAGTCCAAGTTTAATTGTTTGTTTAAGTTATGTGACTTAAAGTTTTCTTTATATTTGCTCTCACAAAAGATATCGCAGCCTTCAATGGACACAAAGCCACTTCTATTGTCTGTGTTATCTTAATTGGAGTTGACTCATACACACATACAAATCACCAAAGTACGATCAAGCTTTTAAGCATGTTCATTCCTCACCTTGAATAAAAAAATAAAGAAAAGACTTCACCTTATTAGCTTTCTCTGCTGCTTTCATCTGAATCTCCAGAGTTTGCTAATTGAAAACTGAGCAGAGTTTTCAGGTATCTCATGGTCTCCTCCACACTGGTGTTTTCTGCTAATAAATACATACAGTAGTAGCGACTCAAAAGTTCCCCTTCAAGCTGAAAGCCAGCTGAATGGCTGCCGTCTTCCAGCCAAGTTCCAGTCAAGTTCCTGCCAAGTTCCAGCAGCTGGAGTGACCCCCTCCTTCTCCTGGGCGTGTCTATTTTTTACTTTAACTCCACCTATTCATTGAATTACAGGGTATGACCAGGAGATGGCGCTTCTCTCACAGAATTTTTTTTTTTTACAGTTGTTCTACCTGGAGATGACGTAGCTTACAAAACTTTTGTTTGCACTTAATGGGCTTTTTGGTCTCCCAGAGTCACACAAATCACAGAGCCGAAAATGCAGCTGGTTTGACGACCATGTACTATACAGTAGCCTTGTGATTTGAGTGTGTTCATGAACAAGAGGATGACTCATTTACTGTATTTTCATTTTTGTTCATCCCATAGGCTAAATCCCGCATAAATAAGTTGAACCATAAATGAAACTCCTTTTTTTTTTTTGTGAATTTCCATTTAAGGAGGAAGAATAACAACATCAACCAATCCGCGGACCTTTTGGTGCCGGTCTGTGGGGAGCGATCTGAACGGATCACGGACCAACAATGATCCGTTGCACCACTAGCCACATCCATGATTGTGCTCTGTCTCAGCTGATCGGCTCACCCGCTCACCCCAGCGTCCCCAGCGTCCCCAGCGTATCTGTATCTGTTTAGATGTGTGTTTATACAGTATATGGGGAGAGCAGAACATTAAAATGACTGCTCCTCCCCGTGGACAAATGAGGCATTGCAGCTGGTTTTCACTCAGGCTGCTTATGGGCGTTTCCAGTCGGTTCCTCACTGACTACGTCATCGCGGGAGATCACATTACCGTCACAGACCTGCGAAGGACCAGCCACGGATCCGTCATGGAAACACGGGAACTTTTGAGTCGCTACTACTGTATCTGGCAGTCACATTTCAAGCTGCCAGGATGCGTTCCCCCCGTCTTAAATGGTCAAATCTAATGATATCAGCCTGAAAATCACAGGGCTTGTCTGTTGCAGGGAAAGAAGTCAGCAGTGCGAATTTGAAAGATGTGCGAGCCTCCTTTCCCATTGAACAGAGGGGGAATGGGATCTGACAGTCACATTCCAAGCCGTCAGGATTCGTTCCCCCTGTTGTAAACGGTCAAATTTAATGATATCAGCCTGAAAATCATAGGGCTTATCTGTTGCAGGGAAAGAAGTCAGCAGTGTGAATTTGAAAGATGTGCGAGCTTCCTTTCCCATGGAACAGAGGGGGAACAGACTCTGGCAGTCACATTCCAAGCTGCCAGGATGCATTCCCCCCGTCTTAAATGGTCAAATCTAATGATATCGGCCTGAAAATCACAGGGCTTATCTGTTGCGGGGAAAGAAGTCAGCAGTGTGAATTTGAAAGATGTGTGAGCCTCCTTTCCTGTGGAACAGAGGGGGAACAGAATCTGGCAGTCCCATTTCAAGCTGCTAGGATGCATTCCCCCTGTCTAAAATGGTCAAATCTAATGATATCGGCCTGAAAATCACAGGGCTTATCTGTTGCGGGGAAAGAAGTCAGCAGTGTGAATTTGAAAGATGTGTGAGCCTCCTTTTCGGTGGAACAGAGGGGGAACGGTATCTGCTAGGATGCGTTCCCCTCGTCTTAAATGGTCAAATCTAATGATATCAGCCTGAAAATCACAGGGCTTATCTGTTGCAGGGAAAGAAGTCAGCAGTGCGAATATGAAAGATGTGTGACCCTCCTTTCCCGTTGAACAGAGGGGGAACGGGATCTGATAGTCACATTCCAAGCCATCAGGATGCGTTCCCCCTGACTTAAACGGTCAAATTTAATGATATCAGCCTGAAAATCACAGGGCTTATCTGTTGCAGGGAAAGAAGTGAATTTGAAAGATGTGCGAGCCTCCTTTCCCGTGGAACAGAGGGGGAACAGTATCTGCCAGGATGCGTTCCCCCTGACTTAAACGGTCAAATTTAATGATATCGGACTGAAAATCACAGGGCTTATCTGTTGTGGGGAAAGAAGTCAGCAGTGTGAATTTGAAAGATATGTGAGTCTCCTTTCCTGTGGAACAGAGGGGGAACGGTATCTGCCAGGATGCGTTCCCCCTGTCTTAAATGGTCAAATCTAATGATATCAGCCTGAAAATCACAGGGCTTCTCTGTTGCAGGGAAAGAAGTCAGCAGTGCGAATTTGAAAGATGTGTGAGCCTCCTTTCCTGCGAAACAGAGGGGGAGCGGGATCTGGCAGTCACATTCCAAGCTGCCAGGATGCGTTCCCCCTGACTTAAACGGTCAAATTTAATGATATCGGAGTGAAAATCACAGGGCTTATCTGTTGCAGGAAAAGAAGTCAGCAGTGCGAATTTGAAAGATGTGTGAGCTTCCTTTCCCACAGAACAGAGGGGGAACTGAATCTGGCAGTCACATTCCAAGCTGCCAGGATGCGTTCCCCCTGACTTAAACGGTCAAATTTAATGATATCGGACTGAAAATCACAGGGCTTATCTGTTGCAGGAAAAGAAGTCAGCAGTGCGAATTTGAAAGATGTGTGAGCTTCCTTTCCCACAGAACAGAGGGGGAACGGAATCTGGCAGTCACATTCCAAGCTGCCAGGATGCGTTCCCCCTGACTTAAATGGTTAAATTCAATGATATCAGCCTGAAAATCACGGGGCTTATCTGTTGCAGGGAAAGAAGTCAGCAGTGTGAATTTGAAAGATGTGTGAGCCTCCTTTCCTGTGGAACAGAGTCTGGCAGTCACATTACAAGCTTCCAGGATGCGTTCCCCCCGTCTTAAATGGTCAAATCTAATGATATCCACAAAAGTTGTTAAGATGTTCAAGTTGGCGTTTTTGAACTTTAATTGCGTCAAAATTCTACTTGTAAGCTCTATGCCCTATGCTCTATCACGTGTAAGCTACTGCTTCACAAGATGGTCCCAAACTGACTTTTTTAAAGCCAGTTGTCCAACCCTGTACCCATAAACTAGATTCATATGCAACTAATTAGAGGAAATATCCCAAAAAATCCAAAATAGTTCATTAAGTATTCATGACTTAATAAATGTTGATGAGTTTATTCAAATTGATTGACAGTGGTCAAACAACATACATGCCAACTGTCTTCAGATTTTGATTTAGACCTGCAACAGTCATGATGTCTAGTCCCAGCAAACTAACTGTCATGACCCAGTTCAAGGGGTAAGATGAAGTAACATAAAAAACAGATTTTCTTAGTATAAACAAAATTATTTTTTGAATGAAATTCAGATTTAGTAAACTAACAAACTAACAAAAGGAGGTGAGGTACTAAGGGAAACAAAGGGCGAGTGGATGCTGTTCAAACAAACAAATAAATATAACAAAAAGAGAACTCTCTAAACCAGAGCCTATGCTAACTGAATGAAAACCAAACGAGAAAGAAAAACCTCACTAACACATCAAAACAGCACCCCTAAAACTAGAGACTAACAAAACTCTTCTCTGGTGTGTGTAAGTCACTGCAAAATAAACTAATGTTCACCTAGCCCAGTCCCTGTAATGATGAAAACCTCCACAAAACAACGAAGGAGTTAACAACAGTTAACACACACAATCTGATTTACCCAGAAACCCCACTGGGCACGTCTCTGTCACGTCGTGGATGCAACACTGTTTTGGTCCATCCTGCACGCGACTTCAAACCCACCGGGAGCGTTTCAAGTTTTAGCCCACCAGACTTTGTTTACTTGTTCAGATTTGGTCATTTTCCTGGTTTATGTGCTTCTAAATATGCTTCTACATGTGTAAATATGCTACGTAGTTCATTTGTTTCGCTTTTGTTTTTTGAACCGGACCACCACGGAGCCGGTGGGGTTTAAAACATTGATTAGAACGGGTATCATGTATCACTGTGGCGACCGCAGCGCACACGCAAAGCTGCGTGCCCGGTGGAATTTGGGGGTTACTCAATCGAGGCAAACTCAAACAACACACAAGCCGCCCTGACTGTTCGGCGGTTCAAGTTTAAATAATGTCGATGGCGCAATTGGGTCCCCTCTGATTGGTGGGTCGTGGAAGGTGCCGCTCCAATCCTGGACTACTTCCTGCAGCAGAAGGCATCGGCGGCCACCCAGAAAAAACAGAAATACACACAAGGACACAAGGATATACCAGGGCCAGATAGCAGCAGCTGTAACACTAACATTAAAGCTTTGTAGATCGTGTTTGGATCTCTTATGGAGTTTTCCAAGCTGAATAAATACCACACACTAAACTGCACAGCTAGTTCAGTCTGTAGTGATAAGATACCTGCTGATTTCACGGTCTGCATATAACAATACATATTAATATTTGTTGGATCATTTACTGGTATGGTATGCAATCATTTCTGTGCATAAATAAAAACAAAGAATAACAGTTGTCTTCATTGTGGAAAAGAACATAAACATGACCTGTTTGTTCTGTTGAAGTGTGGTTATCATATCATTTGCCAGTTAGTAAGTGGTAACATTACCAGCTAGCTGTAAATGAGCTGCACATATATGAGTAAAGACTTGAGACGAGGATCAGCTTGTGCTGTGTACTGCATGAATCTGCTCCTCTGATGCAGCCTGTTTATCTGACGGATCGTCACAGCAGTGACAGCACTGTCCCGTATACATGCAATTAATTTAGTAATCAATCATCGTCTTCTGACTTCTCTTCCTGTAAAAAGAAACCATACTGCAAAGAGCACTTTAAAAATAAAAGTATGATTCCAGTTCAGTTGATTTACAGTTGTTGTCTGTCTCTAACAAGCAATACAAGTCATTTATATAAGCTAACTCTGGCACTTTGACACATGACATTAACAATTTCTAACTTTTAATGGACAGACACATAAAAATGGCCACAGCTGATGCAGGAGGACCAGAGGTATCTGGTAAATTTTCCGACATGTTGTGTTTGTGTTGACAGCTTTGTAGTTGCCATTTCCATTGACTCTCAGTTGATTTGAGCCTGACAGGTACTACCCTACTCCTCTCATCTCTTCTAAAGTGTTCAGTAGATGTTTTGATAGTTCAGAGTAGTAGTGGCTCGTGTCGCCTGGAGCCTCTAGCCTGCAGTAGGAGGAGCAGCTACACATGTCTGTTAAGTTCACTTCTTTCTGACTCCACACCAATAGAATGTTTGTCATTTTCATCTGACTGAAGTGACACTCGAGGACGTTTACCAGACGTCACACAGCGTGTGACGAATACAACTTTTCTTCACACATGCATTATGTGCTCCACAACAGCTGATCCAGTCTGTGTGTAAAAATCAGGGATATTTCCCTTTATTGAACAATGCTACTCATACTGCTGACTCTCTATATTGGACTTTGGGCCGAGCTTGACTAGTGGGTTGTGACGCCAACATCGAAGTGCCACAAACTGCAGTTCCTCAAACGTCCACTTGAGGCTGGCTCCAGAACATGTTGTTATGGAATTTTCTATCCTTAGGTTACACCAGGTCACGTGTGGGCCTTGAGGTCCTCGGCAGTACTAATTGTTTGGCTTTGACTGGGAGCAGTAGGTGCCAGTCTATCTCAACACGGTGGTGGCCAGGGTCGAAGAGACTCTTGCTGCCTTCCTAGACATAATAGATAGCTTGCCGTTGACGTAAACAGACATCTGTGTCTCCAGACTAGAATATGTCGACAATAACACCTTGCATGAGTAAAGACATTCTCTTTGTCTAATTCTGGGCGTATAGTATTTGTGGTGTTATCTTGAGGTTTAAAGTTTATCCACCAGCATGAGTTGGGCAGAATGTGAGACCGACTCAGGCACTTCTGATGCACTATGAGAGTGTCTCTAATTCTCCTTTGCCAAGTGTCAATAAATATTACAGCATAAGACATCAGAGGCTCCTGAACACTTTCTTCCTACCTGACCTCACCATTGACCTTTGACTTCAGCAATTTCTCCACAACACGTCAGTCTCCGTAAGTCCCCATGTTAAAATGTCCAACTTCACAGCAGAAATAAACAGGTTTACAGCCTGGTACAAAAAACAGTTTTGGTCTCTATAGCTAATTTCCCCGTTCATGACAACTGTACTGAGGGTGAATTTTTATACAACTCACCTGTTCAGATGATATTAAGGCGTTAAGTTGTGCAGAATTAAGAGCATGGAGGCTTTGATTGACAAGTGGGTGTCTTCACAGGTGGCTTGTTTGAGTAAACAGGCTTCATTCAGCCCGCCTCTGCTCCAACCAAAGGCAAATGGTAACTTCACATCAGCTCTTCAGAGACCTGTGGGTGACGTCACTGTGTCTACATTCATTTTTTTATTCAGGTATTTCATGTTCCGGGACTAGCGCTGTGTTTTGTTTAAATTGCTCATTCTATCAACATGTGTATGTGTTTGAGTATATATGTGTGTGTGTTTCCTTGAGTGCACTTTAAATTCAAAATTAGACCCACAATTCAATTTGCACTGGATCAGTGGATCTGCAGTGTCACAGTCAGAAGGGACGAGGCGCTTCTGTTCGAGCTCCATCTGTGATCTAAACACATTAGTCAACTGTTGTTTTACTTAGAAAATATCGCTGTAGGTGTAGCCTCTCCTTCAGATACTTTCCTTCTCAGCTCTTATTAGTTTGTATTTCATAGTGTGTCTCAGTGCACCTGACACTCTTGCGATGCTTTGTTTACCATCATCACAGGTTGGCTGCTGTCTGAGCTGATGGATGTGTCCTACAGGAGCCTCGCTGTCCCTAACAGCCGACACATCGACGAAAGCCACTGCATCTCAAAACAAGGACAGCTTGATTGATTCATTTCCGTGCTGTTGCCTTCATTTGTAATTACTGTTATATTTTTATGTCGTTACCACAACCGGCTCTCCCACAGGCTGATGGATAATACATCTCTATCCATTCTTGCACTGGGCTTAATTGTGTCTCTGTAATGCAAATTCACTGAGTTTATTAAAGGCTGAGTTTCCAAAGAGCGATAAAGGGCTGCCTCCACTCTGCTGTCACTTTTATGAGTATACAGTAGGATGCAGTGCATCATCTCCGTTTGGAACTGTTGTTTCTCTTTACTTTCACCAACTCTGTCCTAAATATTCTATCAGAACTGAACATCAATACACCAATTTAGTCTCTGGGTGAAAACTTTTTAAAGGTCTAAGCTATATTCAGATGAAAAGGCAGGGAGTTTTAGGCACTGCTGGGGATAGACACAATAACTGCTGAAGAAACCCTGGGTCATATGGTTTCTAAACTAGTTATGGGCAGTTTTAATTGGTCATAATTCTTCTGAAAACATGTTAAACACTGCATGGATATTAGGCCGTGCTAAACAAAGATTTACAATCACATTAAAGCTGCACTAATCCGTATTTTCACATTAACAGTGGGTCTAATGTGTGTGTTGCTCATAGTGACAAACCTACAAATAATTATCATCAACTCTGCAGTTCACCTCAGCTCTGCAGGGTGTTTTTGCTCCCTCTACCCTACCTGACAAGCACCCAACATCAGACAGACACAGATGAACAGATGTTTCGTTTAGGATTTGGTGGATCTGAAGTTGCAGCCTCCGTGCCTGTGAAGTGAAGCCAATGTGGAAGTGCCAAAAACTGCAGTTCCTCGAACACCCACTTGAGGCTGGCTCCAGAAGTGAGTCAGTCTCCATAAGTCCACATGTCAAAATGTCCAACTTCACAGCAGAAATAAACATGTTTACAGTCTGATACAAAAAACAGTTTTGGTCTCTATAGCTAATTTCCCCGTTCATGACAACTGTACTGAGGGTGAATTGTTATACAACTCACCTGTTCAAATGATATTAACGCTTAAAGTTATGCAGAATTAAGGGTGTGGCTGCTTTGATTGACAGGTGGGTGCTGTAACAAGTGGCTTATTTGACCAATCAGGCTTCATTTAGCCTTCCTCAGCTCCACCCACGCTCCACATCTTTCACATTTTTTCTTTCACATTTTCAGCTGGGAGGCAGCAGAGACAGGACGCCGAGATGGCAGCCAGAGCCACACATTCTAATCTTTAAAACAACTCACTGACATCACAGAGACTACGTCCATCATTTATACAGTCTATAGACCAAAATAGAGTTGAACTGCCAGTTAAACAAATTGTCCAAAAATGATTAAAAACAATACAGCAACAAAAATCAATCAATGAGCCACATTGGTGCACTAGGTGACACGTCCCTTGCTGTGGCCTAGTGGCTTATGGGGGATTTAAAATGCCTAAATTAAAACAGCATGATTACCCCAGTCAGTGTTTACTGTAAGTTTTATTTTAGTCATTAATGCATACCGCATTGCATTTACATTAACATGGTACAAGGTTTGATTCTGGCCTGTGTCTTTCATTATATGTCACACCACTCCCTTTTGCTACATATCTTCTGTTGATATGTCTATGTTGGATTAGGAAATTAATCGTAGCTCTTTGGCAGCACTGAAGGTTTTTCATAATAGTAGCCACTTCCGTTGTTGGTGAAAAGTTGAAAAAGCCGATCATTTTATCAAGTGGAAAGTCAGAAATGGCTCAGTGATTGCTGCACTCATGTCATTGACCCCCTGCTGATGGTGTACAGTCCTCTTGTGCTGTGGAAAAATACAAATATTTCTCTTTAATCTTTTTCTTTTTTTTTTTAATCTTTTGATTTTGTGTTGCCACTTCTCCCATCCTCCGTTTCTCCCATTTAAAGTATTCCTGTGGTCTTGTCCACCTCATTCCCACTGGGTCTATGCCTTAGGAAGATAAATGAGCTGTATCTGATGTACGATCCTGCAGGTGAGAGCACAGCCAAGAAAACTCTGACTTTGCTGAATGAGGATCTAACGGATTGTAGGCTTCGGAACAGAGAATGCCAGGCCTCTCGCTGCACACTGTAGACTTGGGAGGGAGGGTGGAAATCATCACTCCTAAATCTGCCACGGCCCCGAAGACTGATGTTCACCTTTCTGTCATTTATTCTACTCGACCTGTTAGAGCAGACAAGGTCAATCTGGCTTGTCGCCCTCCCTTCTTGGCTCTGGATTGCTCTCCTGGACACTTCAGGATCCCGGAGAGGCTGGATGATGCTGCATGGCTCTTGACTCCGTCTGCACCTGCGACTGCAAAATATTTGTCTACATGTGTGTTTGCATGCGTATGGGCAATGAAGTGGGAGAAACGTGCTGAAGTGCGTAATTGCCAAGCACAAAAGGCCACTAATTTCTGCACTTAGACAGCCACTTGCTCAGCCCAGCAGCTTCTTAAAATGCCCCGCTGTTTTCAGTTTGACCTACAACTCTCAAGTCAATGTCTCCCTGCCTTCCCATCCTTCTTCCTTGTGAATAATCACAGACTTCACTCTCACTTGTGTATTTAATCGCTTAATCCTCCCATTTATTGTAACGTCCAAAGACAGTGCAGAATTAAAAGCATTTTGTTGAACACTGAGCCATGATTGCTGATATTAGGCCTCAGTACTCTGGAGGAGATCTTGTTGTTGGACAGCCAATGGATTGGAGAGCAAGCCGGTCAGGCAGTGTGGGCTATCAGAACAAGGATGTGCTCAGATGGCAATAAATCCTACCAAATCCTGTTGCCCTCTGTCAATTATGAGCCATAATCCCTTTCTTTTCAGAGAGTCAAATGGGCTCTCGGCACAGCTCACTTGCTGGAGTGCCGGGCTCAGGCACTGGTTACCATTGCAACAATGACAGGTGGTGTCATAGAGCAATTACCATAATTACCATGAGGTAAAAGGGTGTGACCGCCCATGGTCCTGGCAGCTTGAAGGTCCCACATTATTCTTCGTTATTATTCTTCATCAATTTCAAATCTTAATTCAGTATATGTCAGTTTTTTAAAAAAGGGTCAGGGTTAGTGGATGGACTGACTTCAGAGGACCTCACGCTTAGCTTTGACCAAGCCTCTTCCATCTAGGCACTGTCAGCATACTGAATTTGGCATGTTCTCACAGGCAAAACGGTGGGTTTACAATCAAAGAGAAACATGGTGACATATTTGGCTTTGAATGTGTGCACAGGCTGGCCATGTTTGCATAGCTGTGTTTTACCTGCATTCATTTATTCTTTCTTACAGATGTATGTATATAATCTTCATCCAATAGCAATCTATTTTGGATAAATATGAAAATTTCATTTCTGTCATTTGTACAAATACACATGGGCACACTGCCCACACAGTTTAGTGTTTAGGGCTGTTTTTCTTAGTTTGACTTGGTAGCAACCATTGGCTATTGCCTGACAGCAATTTAGCCTCTGGGGGCAACGGCCAGTTAATTAAAATCCAGGAAACAGATTACAGATATCCGAGCTAAGACTTCCTTAGCAACTTCACATGTGAGGATGATGAAAACACACATTCCAGCTAATCTCTATGGACAGATTTCTGCATATGAATGAAGATATATTTTTAAAAAAGCTGAATCATCATCAGATGATAGGTGATGGACTCAGAGATTGCATTTCAGCCTATGCATTCCGCCTCTTTTGCTCTCCACATGGATTGTTTAGCTGCACGCAACCAAAGCCCACTCAAACATGATTGGTCATTACTACTCAGACTACAAAATAAAACCAGAACCCTTCCGATGCCAAAATCTTGGTCCCTTGCTTACAGATTCTGCATTCATTTACAGATGTCTGTTTATAGAGATTACAACCAGGCAAAGTGGGCAACTCTCCAATGGTCCTTAGGGGGCCTGAAGGTAATACTGTATGCACCACTTCAACAATGCAACACCTGCATGACCTAATCTTGAGGCTGAGTCCTGTAGAGGGCCCTCAGGCCTCATCCCTGGAGCAAATCCCTGCAACCAGGTTCAAAATCTACTGGAAAACATTTCCAAAGGAATATTCATCAGTCACATATGAGTGGACTGTTTTCATAATTTTGTCAATTTATTGGACCTGTAGAATCTATCATTTCTAGTTTTTTAGGCAACTATGTATGGAGAGAGGAGGTGAACCAAGATTGCTGGTGCTGAAACCAACGTAAACCCATCCATCACACCAAGCTCCACACTGTTACTTTGCTTTTCCACTTTCTGAATTAGAAATGAGCAGTGCAGTGAACGTAAATCACCATAGGTAGATGCATATGGATGTAACATACGAGAGACAGCGTTGCCCTTGGTTACTTCCTGCCGTTACTCATGTTGCATGCTAAAGGTCACGTGTCATTGGGATAGGCTGTGGTCTTTCTTTATTTACACTGAATGATTCTCCTGTTAGGATCAGTCTCAGTCTAAGATGCCATTAAAAAACCACGTGGAGTCACACTGAAGACTAGTGTTGGGTTGCAGCAACATATTCACCAGCAGTCTGAGAGCAGATCCTCTGTGAGTATAGAGTGAAAAGAACAGAGCCTTTGGTGCAAATTGCAGTGAGTTATTTTCCCCCTTGACATGTCACGGTCACTATTTTATGCTAACGAGAAGGCTGCATATGTATTTTTAATATATAGGCTATCTCTTCTATGCATATTTTTCAATTCTAACAAGTCCTTCCAATTAAATGGCAAAATATATTGTTTGTAATTGGCCTCCATGATGATACATATCACCAGGATGGTAATTATTTGTCTGCGCCTTCCTAATACTGAACCCAGTTTGACTTACCAAGCCATTTAATAGTTGTTATCATCACACATCAGTCCTATATACAGTATATGGGCCATATATAGGGCTCTAGTGAATCTGCTGCTAGGGTCAGGAGGCTGTTTATATCATTGAACCAATGTTGGGGGAGCCCAGCAGACTCAGATGAGTTTTATCAACTATAAAAATTAAAATAAAAGCAGTGAAGGATTGTCAAGGAAGCTGGGGAAGTCTTTTAGCTAGCTAATTGGTCTGAGATAATCCATTACAAAAAAAACGAAACAGTGTTTTCTGATTTAACACTGATGGTTGACGTTTGGTTTGTAGATCTGTGAAGAATCCAAGAGGCTTCTTCATCCTGTCAGAACCTTCAGTCAGAACTGAAGATTGGATTAGAGGTGAAACGTCTTCATGGATCTACAGCCAAGTCCAGTTGCCCAGGATTTAACTCTTCTCAAAGAAAGATGACCTGGACCAACTGTGAACCTTCACAGACATCGTTTGGATTAACTTCAAGAAATAACAGTTGCCAAACAGTCAAAGCATTTTCAAGTTTTCCATACTGAATGGACACATAGGATGGTGTTTGGAAGTTTATTGTCTCTGATATATAACATGGTGCATCTGTTGTCTGATAATAATTTAGATTTAATCAACCATAGCATCTTGGCTGAGCTAGCATTAGCATGGAAATTAGTAGGACACATTGATAGAAAAAAAACACGCATGGTTTACTTTCACTGGCATTTAGAGGTTCAGTCTAATCAAGTCCATTTCATAAAATCTGAAAAGCAGCCTGTCATTTCCTGTTAGTGTTTCGTAGGTTCATCATAGAACAGATATGAATATACATTCATACGTTGTAGTGAGGTGTGAAGGCAGAGGAACAGGGCCAGCAGTGGAGCAAGAGAGGTGAGAGAGAAGTGAGATTCTGAAGAGAAAGGCCAGTGGAGAAGTGCATGATAGAAGTAAGCAGTCCTCTATTGTGAATCAATTTAAAGCACAAGCCAAATACCACTGTGTCACAACATACGCCTCAAGAAATTTAATTCAATAATTCATGCAAATGGCTGTAACTTGCCATGATTTATTTGGTGTACTCTACTCTACTTGAATTAACCATAAAGAGTGATATAACATTTGCAGGCGCTGCACAAATGATATGTAGGTTGTATGTTTTGTCATAACCGATGCAATTCATCTTCTACAACTAAATGAGTCAGCCTTGACTTTGGAGGACCAGTATCTGTCTTTCTGCAGGGAAATAATTTCTTAATGTAGTACACAGCGTGTGCTCATGTCATAAAATATGGGCCAATTCACTGTTTCACTTTTACAGCGCTATACGAGAGCCAAACAATATTTATCCCCACAATGTTTACACCCAGAGGCTCCCGGCTTGTCTGCTTACAAACTGGACTCGTTATGCTCTTATAATTTTCTATCATATTGATCAACTCTGACCAAATTTCATTAATTTTTTTAATTTAGTGTCATTAGTGTTATGCCTGCCTGCATGTGTGATATCACGTTTACAAGCCAACAGATATTCCAAAAACATAACGGGTGTCAGGAACAGCTCAAACTGAAGTGTGTTTTTTTGTTCAAATTGTGAAGTTTAACAGTTTTTTCGCATGTTCCTAAAATAAAAAGAAGTCACCACATTTGGAACACTGTAGTCATCATCACTTGAGTTGCTGAAGACAAAAATGTCATTTTCACCCTGATTTGTCCTTGTGGCAAGGCCTTTATTGGTCAAAATAATAATATTTGAACATAAGGCAATTATTTGTGAAGGAAAATGTGAGGTACACTATTCCAAAATATGACAAAAAATCTCTTTCCATCCACTAATTTTGATGTACATTTTTAATCTGCACATAAGAAAAAAAAATCATCAATCAAATTATCACAAAAAGTTTTTGTGCTTTGCTGAGGTAAAAGTATTATAAATATAGAAATCAACAGAAAATGTCAGATTTGTGTGGAGCACAATGAGAAGACTAACTTCCCTTAAATTGACAAATGTAACAAAAAGCCACATGGTTTTCCAACGTTTGAGCTTTGACTGGCATTCTTTAATTTCATCATCTCATTACGTCCTCTTCTTCTGCAGTGGTTTAATGGCATCAGCTGAAGGATCAGCACCAACAACTTTTATCTTGATGTACCACTTGATGGGAACACATACATTTGCATTTTACATTACACATTTACATCAGGTTTATTTTCTGGTTATTTGGCCAAAACTTGCACTAAATTTGGATGGAAATTTGAAGCTACTAATTTGAAAATTTCTTGTCTTTCCTCTCATTATTACATTTATTTGGCTAGAACAACTCCATGAGGTTAGTGTTAGGCTGAAGTCAGTGATTCTGGGATTCCTGTGTAGCCATCGGATATCGGGAAAATTGATGTCAAGATTCCTCTGCAGTCAAATATGCTACTTCATACGCAAGAAAGAGAAGAACATTCCAGGAGACTCATCTTTATCTGCACATGAATGCACATATTAAAAAAAGCTAATACATACTCGATGATGTGGCTATTTACCGAAAAATGACCCTAAGAGAAATGTATTTGATTGACCAACCAACAACTACGCATTGCCTAGATTCAATTATTATGCTTCTTTCTATTGATTTAGTTATTAAATCATTTTTTCCTGTTCTAGTTTTGTCTAGTGATAGGGTCCAACACACCTGTGAATTATTGCTTATTCTCCATGAAAAGAGAAAGATGCTAATTTTGATGCTCTGATGAAGGCTTGTTCGATTGAGATTTAGTATCATTTGATTGAAGTTGTGTTTCTGAATAGCTGCTATCCCAGTTCATGAGATGTCATGTGACAATGGCCCATTTGAAAATGGGAAATTAGGTCTGTTTTGAAGGAAGCCAAAACTACTACATGAAGACACTAACAAGTCTTGAGAGCCAAAGTCTGATTGTCTTTTATTTTGGTGGTCGACTGTCTTTATCTACTCAGTAGCTACTTCATTAGTAACACCTGTCTGGTAAAGCAAACAGCCTGCTTCTCCAAACATCAAATTATGTGGCTGTAGCTCAATCATCCCAGCATGTAGACACAGTCAAGAGGATCAGTTATTGTTCGACTAAATATCAAAATGAGCCAGATGTCTCGTCTACATGACTTTGAATGTGTTGTGATTGTTAGTGCCAGACACAGGAGCTTCAATGTCATGGAACTGAAACTCCTGAGACTTTCATTCACTAGAGTGTCTACAGTTTACAGGAAGTGATGTGATAAACAAACAAAAAAAATGCAGTTAGCGGCGGTTTATGTGGCTAAAACACTTTGTCACCAGAAAAGGTCAGAGGATACTGGCCAGACTTGTTAAAGCTAAGAGGAAGGACGTGCAATAGAAGCCAGTATAGCAGCTGTTGTCACAAAGTCACTGCTGAACATGAAACTCATGAAACTAGAGGTGTAGTATTAAATACAAAGGTGGGTAAAGTATAGTTTCTACCTTGTTCCCTCTCATTGTTTGTCCCAAACTCCTAGTGGTACACAGTGCAGCCTGGACTGGGGGTCTCAAAGCACTGTTGGACTGTTAATATGTACACTGCTAGCAAAGAAACTCAGGACCAGGAGGTTTTCTGACCCGTGGTGATGGGAAGCCAGTGATGCTGATGGAGCACAGTGCCAGTGTCACGCCAGAACCTGAGCCGGGCAAGCAGGTAATGTAACTCAGCAGCCTCAGACATGGCAGAGGCGAAGAGGACACTGGCAGAGGAAACTCAGAAGAGAAAATGAGAATAAGCGAGCAAGAAGCCGCTGGACAAGAGTAAATCTGGGACTGACTTTTAGTGGTTGGTGAGAGCTTGGTGAAATAAAAGGCTGAAAGACAGACGCCGAGCTGGGCTGACTGCTGTTGGACTAGTAAGTAATATTAGCTGGCTGCTATGTCCTGTGTTGTTGAACTTGCTTGATGTTTGGCTGTTAGCAAAGTTGTTGACTCACTATGTTTTTGAGCAAGTAATTTAATCATTACCACAGTGGTTCATGAGGGAATTGCCCTCTGAAAAGCACAAAAAATGGCAAATCTTCACATCATGCTGTTTTAGTTGAATAGCTCAACAAGTTCTGTTATTGATATTCAGCTGTTAACAATCTGCACTAATAAGCTGTCACACACCTGTAATATTAATTAGAATTGATTCACCATGTATATTTCCTTTTATGCTGAAACTGTTGCTGTAATGCAGTAATTACAATGCAAATTGAAATTTGTAATCTATGAATTGCACTGAAGTGTTTTGCGCCTGATATCTATTTAGTTTTCAAACCTGTCCTCATACTGTATCTCCATTTAGGCTATCTTTAGACAAGCCTCTTGTGGAAAAGGTTTGAAATTTAGCAGGATTCCATTTATTTCTGTGGTTATCTTGGATTCTCAGCTATGAAATATTAATGGAAAAGAGAATGTGCACCAGAATACAGTCTAATTATATGGGTAACAACAGACTGTGGGGAGTGATCTTGAGAAATTATGCACACCACAATACTTGCTGTCCAACCGCATTCACTCATAATAGCTAATTGTATGGCAATAAATGAAGTGTACAAATAATGGAAATGCTGTGGAACTCAATATGAAATACTAAATCATAGGAACAATGCAGAATTATGTCCACAGGTCAGTCGCCCTGGAACATGCTGAGAAGCTTTCTGACGCATATTCTTTATGGTAAAGGATATTAACCTCTTCATCTACTAAGACTTTCAGAGAGATGTGGCTATATGTGCATAAGTAGATGGATGTACAACAAAACAGGTGAAATTTATCATTGTTCAATCTGTGAAGGTTTTGTGTTTTGCATGTTTGATAAAACAATCATCAGTGTCCTTGTTAGAACGGTTCTACATACATTTCGAACTTGCTCTATGCATGCTTTGATAAATGAGGCCACAAATCTCAGCCTAACCACTGTGAAGCTACTGGTGGGTAAGTACTAAAACAAATGATGAGTTGAATGTGATAGATTAGACAGAATAAGCACATTAGACTTGTCTAACCTATCATATTAATCACTTGACATTGTGAGCAATAACGGGGGTTAAGTGGGGTCATTGGGGGTTGTCTAGGGGTCTTTCAACTTTAATTGCTAATAGCTCTAAAGTGCAAATTATGTGTAAGGAAAAAATAATGACTTGACAGTGCTCTCAAGAAAATTGACAACATCAGTCATTTCAGCCCCAAAACGACATATGCTTGTGACAAAGCCATCTAGTAGCTGACGACAGCTGTATAGCTGTGTATGACGACAACTTGTAGAATAGAGAGAGTGACAGACAACAGGATGCATTCCTTTAGAAGTATTTAAAGATTATGTTAAAAAGAAACATCACAATGCTAAAATTCCTTTATGACCCGATCATCTGACCACTTGTGTTTCTTGACCCATTTCACTTCCTTCTTGTGTCGTCATGTTAAGTACAGTGTTATCTTAACTGCAAATATTTTCACAGATTTCCGCTTGTCTGGGATACTAAAAAAATGTTCTTATAATTTGACAAATTGATAAAACTATCACTGTGTAGTGGCTGAAACTACACTTTGGAGTAAGTAGTTCTTTTGTAGTGTCATTTGAGAAGAAGGTTAAGCCAATTAACCCTCGGTCCTCTGAGAGCCACACTATACTTGACTGATCCTTTATGTATGTAGCAGAATAAAAGCTTGATTGAGAATTTTGTAGTGAATATAAGAATTTGTTTCTGCTATAGGACCACATAAAATGAGACTCAAATTAAATTTACCACAATACCAGACAAGTCTTGTTTATCACGTCTGACCCCCTGCTCCTATAACAGAGTCCCAATTGGCCCGCAGTCATTTCACCTCGAGATGTGAAAACACCTCTTGGAGTATAACTGATTGCTCTCTCCTCTTCTTGTGCCTGCTAGCTCTACAGAACAGCGGAGGGTCCTCCTTCCCCCGCCCCCCTTCTGTTCCCTGGGGTAACCTCCAACAGTGGAACCCACAGAAAGGCCCAGGGCCTGTTCTTTCTGCTGTGACCAGACACCCACACCAGAAACCCCATCCTCTTCTCTGCACACTTAACTGCACATGTGAGGAAACTCTAGGCGTGAAGTAGATGACGTGCCGAGGAGCACAAACACGTCCCACCTCTTTCTCCACACATGAGGTGGCACACAGACCCTGGCCATAATTCATATATATATATACGGAACATATACTGTGTGAGTACATATATACAGTATATGTTCCATCCTGCCTGCAGCAGAGATAAGGAGTAAATTCACTTCTTTATAGGTTCACATCCACAGATTTCTTTTTTCAAGTTATCTTAAGGCCAAACTGAGGCTGACTTAGGTGACATCACTCGAGGCAATTTATTAGACTTCATACATTTCCCTCTATAGCCACTTCACATAGTAGTACTCCCCAAGACCTGTAACAGATGTAAAATGTGTAAAAGAGTTCCTCTATAAGATACTGACCTCAAACAGACAGGAAGTCATTGCTGCTGTGTTTCTTAATTTTAAAAGGGCTTTTGATATTGTTCAGCACAAAGTATTATACTGGAAGTTAAAGAAGCTCAGCTTCGATTGTTGAAATGAAAAGGTTTGAATCCTATCTATAAGGATGTAGTCAGTATTCCCAATCAGTCAATCAGTCTGGCCAAATGCAGTTATGGTGTGCCACAGGGAAGTGTACTTGGGCCACCGTCCCTCTGCCTTAATACAAAAGAACTTCCAACACATCTGATAAAGGACACAAACATCAAACCAAAGATGTGTCACCTTAAAATTAGCGCAACATAAGAGCAAGCTGTAGTCTGACTGTTGCAGTTTGTAGTGCTATAGCATAAAACAAGAAGAGAAAGACCCTGCCTGTTTGAGTTCCCTAAACAACCATGGCTGTCCAATTTTAACAAAGATCATATCTGTATGTATTAGGGAGAACTATATGCATAGGCATATTTATGACACTTCATCACATTTGCATTCAGACAGGAATGTAACTGAAAACATTTATACTGTGGTCATGGAAGTACTCTGATTAGCTCTGGCAGCAACGGTTTAGAGAGGTTCAGTCTGCAGTATGGTGCCACTATCTGAATCTACAGGCTTTGAAATGGAAAATGAAATCTTGATAAGCAGACTGCACTGACTGTTTAATGTGTTTTAAGTGGATCTGGGGACACGAGCTCGGTCAGTCAGTCTGTCCATCTGTTGGTCTGTCCAACACTTTTGGTCCAGACTGAAATATCTCAACAAGTACTGGATAGATTGCCATGAATTATATACAGACATGTGTGGTGCCAAGAGAATGAAACCTATTGACTTTAGTGATTCCCTGACTTTTCCTCTATCAGCAGGTGGGTATCTTTGGCATTTGGTGAAATATCTTTATATTCAGAAAAAGATACAACTCCACAGAGCTGCTAGCAAGGCTGTGGACTCTGTCTTGTTAATCTATGTAGCAAAGACTCTGGGGAACAGAGTATTGATACTATGTGGATTTTCCAGAGAATAAAGTAAATTAAAAAGAATGACCCATATTTGCTTAGAAAATGTGTTTGCATATGTCAAAGAATTAGAGAGTGGCTAACTAATGAGATACTATCATGTGGGCCAATTTCCATCCTGAAGCCTGTAACCATGCTAGATATTTAGCTTTGTTCTGTTTTGCATTCAGTTTATTCTAATTCTGCTGTGCCGTCCTTTTAGTAGACCACGAGTAGCCAAATAGGCATTAGGACATGTCATTATGTAAATCATAAGTGACGAGTGTAAAACATGACTTTTACTGTAGCTCATTTGTCAATCTAGATACCAATCAACGCTCGTTTTGATGCTGTGTGACAGTTTCACAAGTCAGACACTGCGAGGTTCATTCTCCTCATCACAGTTTGATAAATGAGGGCCTAACAAACAGAGCTGGATCACTGGAGCAGCAACTTCAATTCGACAATGCCCTGTGTCATCTAACAACCATGTGTTACTATATGTTCAATTCACATGAATAATTGTTGGTTTACAACCAGATGACTCATTGAAATTATACTGGAATTGTCAATTTGGCAAATAGTAATCCACATTCTACAGCTTTTCATCTCCATGTGAACAAATTCTCACATTGGCTGTGGTCATTTATATGTTATATAGTATATATATATATATAACATGGTGGTCCCAGAACATGATGGTGTCATGTGTTCACTTTGTGGCCTCCACATTTCAACCCAAAAGAGCATCTTTGTACTGAGACAGAATGAGACATTCACAGCATGAATGAAGAAAGGTCCAAGTGCAAGCTCCATCTTTATCTGGGGACTCTGCTCCTCCAGATAACATTCTGACCACGTGCAGGACATCCACGACGAGAGAACTCGGGCTGTTCTGTAGACAAAACCTGACATTAGGGTGTGTGAAATAAAATGTCCTGTTGAGTGTACTCATTATGCTGGTTTTGTCATAATTACATTTCTTGGGTTACACATGCTGGCTCACTGGGAGGGGAGTGTAGCAGTAGCTGGTGTTATCTTCTTTTAATTGAATTTCCAGGTTACTCGACACAAAACAATTTTTAATCACGACATGTTGTTAATTAATTAAGCAATGTTAAATCACAGCTGTAGTAGTGGGAAAGTGCATGCTTAGTGGCAGCACTCCAATAATATAAGCTTTTATCATGTAGTAGATACATGAAGCTTCACTGTAATGGTGTCCCATCCATGGGCACCAAGTTATGTTTTAAAATAGGGAAGACACTTTGGAAAGATAATTGGTGGTTGTTTCTGCTTTCTGTGTCTTTACCCTTTACTATCCTAAATAATAAAGTCAACTGAGCTATATAATATATAATATCTATTCTACACTCTTTGAGCTCGCCCTGGTAGCTCCCCATGTAAGGCTCTTTGCTGCAACGACCTGGGTTTGATTCCGGCCTGTGGTCCTTTGCGGCGTGTCGTCCGCTATCTCTCGCCCTGCCTTCCTGTCTATCTTTGGCTGTCCTTGATTG
Organism: Argyrosomus regius; assembly: GCA_946959425.1. NCBI lineage: Eukaryota > Metazoa > Chordata > Actinopteri > Sciaenidae > Argyrosomus > Argyrosomus regius. Next base: position 20,424,337 of record OX336902.1, read on the forward strand.
GACAGGACAGCCAATGTCAGCACTGTTACATACACTGATGATGATGATGAATTGTGTTTGGTCTAGTGCTGTGTTTCTCAAACTTTTTATACCGTGTACCACCTCTGAATATATTTAGCTCTCCGAGTACTGCTTGACATTAAAATACAGTATAGGCCGAACCTGTTCAGCTACACACAGTTCACGCAGGAGGCTCCCCATCACATTTTAGTTTGTAACTAATCATGGATTACCTGCAACCTGCATGAACTTAATGCGACTATGGAGAGGAATGATACTGAAACAAAATATATCAGGAGCTCATAGTTTAAGTACTTTCAAAAGTATTAAATGTTTCTAAATGTATTTATTCAATTAAAACATTACAGTTCAGAGATTCATGTACCGCTAATGGAGCTCACACCAATTGCAGTGGATACTGTTAGTAAAAAAAAATACCTTGGTGTCTCAGATGCAGCCAGGAATATTCCAGTGTGTGTGTGTGTGTGTGTGTGTGTGTGTGTGTGTGTGTGTGTGTGTGTGTTAGCATGCTCACGTATTGATAGACTGATCGAAAGCCAAAGCATGCTGTAGGAAACGATCGGCGACCGAACCAACAAGATGTAGGCTGCTCAAATACAGTCACCTGACTGTGTGAGGATAAATGTATTTTTAAAAGGACAAAAAGTGGGTTATCAAACTTTACCTTTGCTCCTAAAAGAATAATCGCTCCATTGCTTAGACACCTATGGCCCCATCCATGACTATTCCCAGACCTCCTCTGAACACATATCGTCTTGTAATATTCTCACAATCACACGGGGAAATAGTCATCCCACCCAGATGAATCTCCAGCCATCCGAGTGAATAACTTTTGTAGATTTATTTCAGAAGTGTATTACAGAATATAGTCACGTATAAAATTACCGCCGTCCTTCAATAAGCATTTCCACAGTGAGTGTGAAGTGTCTGAGGGTGGCCGGTGAGAGTGTCGACTGATGGTTTGGTTCACACAGAGGTTATCTGCTTCCAGAGTGCTTACCGAGGAGTAACCACTTCATTCTATAGCTCGTCCTCTTCTAGTGGCTTCATTACTGATCCTGTGAAAATGTTGGAATTGTTTTATTCAGTAATAACACATTGACAGTCAGATGGAGAGCTGATGAAGGTGAACCGAAGACCCAGTCACCTCTAAAGTCTGTGTATCTTTATGGGTCTGCTCATTTGATCTTCTTAAACTTCATGAAATGGATAATATAATAATCATAATGGGCTGTAATAGAGAATTACCTATATTAAACTGGATAATGTAGGCCCTATCCATGGCCAGCATTTTTTGTATCACTGTTAACACTGTCCATGGAACAAACACACTTCCTGCAGATGTTTTACGTGACAGGTCTGGAACATGACTACATCATTGCACTGAGGGAACTGGTCAAACAACTTGTCTGGATATGTAATTTTATGTACACATGACAGGAACGTGTCATTCTATAGCTTCTAACATTGTGCTGTTTGGAATGTACTTTCATTTTTGATTTTAACATTCTTTTATTGGTTTATAAAATCTCTCTCCATGAACCCTCGAGGACCCTCAGGTCTTCGGGGAGTGGCCTTTTAATCACACCCAAAGTCAGAACGAAAACTCATATTGAAGCGTCATTCTCTCACTGTGGTCCACGTCTGTGGAACAGCCTTCCTGAAGACCTGAGGGCAGCAGAGAATGTTCATATTTTTAAGAGCAAACACTTATATTTTTAATCTGGCTTTTACTTGAACTATATTTGTATATTAGTCTGTTTATATATTTTAATCTGTTGCATCATTTTCACTTTTATTTATTTATTTAGTTTTTCGTCTCTTTATATAACTTAACCTTTATTTTTATTGTTGGCTGTTTGTATATTTTATTTGCTTCTGACTTCTCTGTAAGTCGCTTTGGATAAAAGTGTCTGCTAAATGACTAAATGTAAAAGATGTAAATGTTTTATTCTATTTTGTGTATTTCTACATTTCAATTGGTTTTACTTAATTATTATTCAATTTTAGTATTTTTACTAGAAATTCTTCATTTTCATTATTATTATTAGTAGTAGCAGCAGTATTATTATTATTATTATTATTATTATTATTATTATTATTTTATTCTATTTTTTAATTTGCTGTCAGTGTTTCCTCTTTGCAAGATGATGAGATGGATCTTCCTCAGTTTGTGTTGTGCTTTTGCTTACAATGGGGTGGGGTAGAGAGCTGGGGGGTGGAGCACTTTGTGTACTTTTTTTTTTTTTATGAAAAGTGCTACACAAATAATGTCTTAATAATAATAATAATAATTGATTGAAGGACTGATAATAATTGATTGAAGGACTGATTTTGTCATCGTGATCTGTGTTCACAGTCTCAGTGATATCAGTAGATGTATCCGACATGGCAGGTACGCTAATTAACCAAATTAGAAAACAGCATTAAGTTTCCCTCAAAACATTTTTTTTTGTTCCAAATCAGTCATGAATACATGACTGGTGGGGCTTCTGGGGCTGATTAAATGATGATTTCGGTGAACCAACACCTGAAAAATATTTTTGACTACATTTTCAGTCTGTGTGTCTTTTGACCTGATAATCTTGAGAACCTTACTGTGCTGTCAAATTCCTGTACATGCAATCTGAATCTCTCAGTCTCAGTCAGCCGTCTATCTGTCTGTCTGGCCACTCATCCTAAATGTCTGTCTGTCTGTCAGCTTCCTGTAAATTGCTGTGGATAACAGCTTCAGCCTCAAATGCTAATATATATTTTTTTTTCTGTCTATTAAAGTGACCTGTACGATCGCACATCCCACCTCCTCCTAACCATCCACCCTCCTCTACGTACATTCACTATTGCTGACTAATGTTGATAAGCGGCCCAGCTGACATTGCTTGTTTGGCTCCTGCCTCTAATTAAAAAACATCCGGGTGTCTGATTTCCCTCCACTTCTTCCCCCAACTGGCTGATCCATTCTGAACTCCTGCGAGATTAAAAATGTTAAGTGGTTGGCTTCAGGCAGCCGCAGAGCCCTCATCACTTCTAGTGGTGTGGTTTCATAAAAGTAATTCAGTTATTGATTCACCAGTCAAAAGTGATATGTGTCGGAGACTTGAGGGCTCTGGCAAGGTTGATCTATAGACGGGGTGAAGCCAGAAGAGACACAGCGTGAGAAAGAGGAGAGAAGGGAAATTCAAATAATTAAGTCAAGGATGTCACGTTGACGAGTCGGCATGGAGGTGACATGACAGCTGCTTCACTTTGAGAAAAAAAAAAGATGTTGTCAGCTCCTTTAACATTAATATCTAATCATTCTTACAGATACAGACCGAGCTGACACTACTGAACAATCCGATCCCCCCAGATCTGAGATCTGACAGGGTTGTTTTGAGGTGAAATAAATCACCTCTGGCAAATATAAACTCACCTGTAAAAGAGTTTTTTTTTTTTAAATCAAGAGCTAGGTTTCTGGATTCAAAGCTTTATTGATCAAACGCTCATCAAACTTTGATGCAGTCTGCGTTTGAGACTAATGTCCAGTTCATGAGCTGCACTGCGATTGGCCCATGACAGCAAAAAGACCCATGGGTATCCAGACACAGCCTTGATGTAAGTGGTGCTGATCAGAGGTGGTGTGATGCAAATCAGTAACCGGTCTGAAGATAGAGGAACAGCTGATTGAGGTGATAAAGAGAACATTGATTTTTGATTTGTTAACAGAGAAACCTTTAAAGAGCAGTCCAACTGTCTCTGAAGGAGGTTTCATCGAGGTGTGTCTCTGTTATGGATTCATACTTATTTGAGTTCATAGAGACTTAAGACATGGATAATATACTTTCTAAAATCTATCACCTTAAAATTATGTATTTTATACTGAATATATTTGCTGCTGCTCCCTCTGATGTCCTCCAGCTGCTCAGCTTCAACTCTCTGTGATTTACACAGTTTATAATGGACAGATAGCTTTAGCCCAGGGGTGTCCAAACTTTTTTTAAAGAGGGCCAGATTTGACATGTGAAGATGCCCGGGGGCCAATAGGCTACTAACATTTAAAAAATGAATAAAATACCAATAAAAGTTACATACAAATGCACTGTTCTGTAAATTTTATTTTCATTGTCCCAATTGTAATTTTTTTAAATGACAATGTCACCAAATCTAAACCAATCAGGCGTGAACAAATCTAAAATCCAGTTCTGCCTTTCTTTCTTTCACATCTGGAGTCAAATAACAGAATAAATTGTATGGAACACGTTAAACTGAATGAAGTTGATACAAATCTTAACCTCGTGTTCATTCTAAACATGACTTATTATGAGTATTGCAAAGCCTGTTAACATTTAAGTTTAAAACGTGTCACTCTTGCTCTTCTCTTTAACAAGATCATTCAGAAAGTAATATTTTGTGTCACATCTACAGATATATAACAGCAGCAGTTATGTCCTTAGAGGTTCAAATGCTTCATTATGTCAACCAAAAAAGACAAATCTTCCAGCCATACAGTGTCTGACAATTCTAGCAAGCCATTAATAATATATTATAAAGATGAAGCTTCGGGCCGCATGAAATCTGACTGCGGGCTGTGATTGGCCCCCGGGCCGTACTTTGGACATGCCTGCTTTAGCCTAACTACATGCTAAAGTAGCTAACTGCTAACTAAATCTGCAGGCAACAGAACAGTCCAGTTTGGCTGCTGAGCCTGAGGCCTGAGAGGCTGCTATCTGACTGTTCTGTTCTGTTCAAACTGTTGCAAACTAGTTAGCTTGCAAACTGTTCTGTACCTCTGAGACCTCTGAGATCAACACTCTTTATAATATCACTGATTGATTGAATATATGATGTCAACCCAAGGGGTGGATGGAAGTGAAAAATCAGTACGGGAAAAAGTGGAAATATTTTTAGATCGAAACGTCAAATCCTCTGAGCTGAGTCGTCGCCTGCATCCATCGACCCACAAGTGTCGGAGCGCGAGACAGTGTGTTTACGGCTCCGATTCCTGATGAGATTGATCCTGCTCTGTGTGTGACTGACATCCAAACGTGAGACAGGTTCCTGCGTTGGGATTATTGATCATGTTCATCGGATAAGGAATTGCCAGGGTTCAGATCTATAGTGACTCAGCAGTTGATACTTTGATACATAATACCCAGGAAGTTTTGAATGATTTCATTCAAGTGGAGAGTGATTTTCAGAGAATGTGAAACATATGTAAGGGTCTACAAGCCTTTGAAAGAGTATTCCATCTATGCAGACACAATGAAAGCTTTTATTCTATTATAATGACTGCACTGGAATCCAATCAAACATGTCCGAACAACAAAATGAATGAATACAAAAAGTGCAAAAACACAATCTGTCGTCAGTGTTTTGTTCATCTTCATGTTACGGGAAGACAACAGAGTTGGTGGGCCCAACACTGCTGTTTCCTGCTGTGTTCCATTCATGTGGTGCTGAATGTGAGAAATAAATAATGCACTGCGCTATTGAGCCAGAAATTTCTTCCATCCCATCTCCATCACTTCCTATCTATTTCCTCAGATATATCGCCGCGTGGTGCTGACATTTAGAGATGGCATGAAGGAGATAAACCAACAAAGCACCTTTGAACTGAACTGATAAAATATCTCAGGGATCAAGTATTGAGACCTTCTCTGGGCTGGAAGTTAGAGGAAGGCTGCGATGGAGGAGCTGAATAATTATACTTTTGGCAGAACACTTTCATTTTTCGGCGGGCACGGCGTGTCATGAGCAGCTGGTGTAAAATACACATTATTTATGGTTCATTTTGATGATTAATTTTTATATCTGATGAAACTACAGTAGTTATAGAAGCAATATATCCTAACTTAATGTACCAAAATCGGCTGGTTCAAGCAATGATGAGCCCTGCTGAAGAGAGGGCTCTGAAAAGCTCAGCATTAAGCTTCCCTGCTTACCCGACACAGCAAACAGCTTCCCCAAGTCATTAATCAGCTAAAGTACAATTATAACACACTCTGCCTCTTTCCTGCTTCAGTATGAGCTCGGGGGTCAGACTGGACGTCTCAGCTGGACAAGAGAGTTTACAGACAATCAGTAACTGCACGCACAGGCAACCCGCTGTGTCTAGCTCCATCTGACACGGTGTAGTCACGTGAAAAAAGCCTTTGACATTATCTAGACACTTACTGAAATCCCCTACAATCCCAATCCAAATCAGGAATCTTGTTGAGTGTAAATCCCAGACAAGGCTACATCATTTGCTGCATGCCAGGGCTGTTCTGAGGTCAGCCTTAGCCCTGGAATCTTTGAATGAGTCTAGGGACACGTGTTGATTAATAAATATTGCAATATAAATGAGCGATAAGTAAGCGGTTATGTCAATAAACACTCCCTGGCCTTTTGTGGTACATCTCTACAATTTAATGCAATTGAATATGACAGATAATATTATAATATATAATATTTCAGTATTTATGAAAATTATAATCGTATATAGTTGGAGATTTTTTATTGAGGTTAGTAGTTAGTTGTGGTTGCGTGCTGGACTGCATTTATGAATGTAAATGGGGCCAAACATTAGAAACACCTGTCAGTATAATACAGTCCACTGCAGCAGCACTTCACTGTAATCCATGTTTTGGCAAAACCCGGATTACATTCAGAGGCTGGAGGAGACATTATTGGTGAGCCTAAACTAATCTGTCTTAATCGCATTTTTTATAAACATTTCAATTTGTCACAGAAGAGCAAAGTGAGGCAAAACTGTGTGTGTGTGCACCTCTGTGAGTGCTTTGAGCTCTGGAAACAATCCCGATGTTCAGACTGTGTGCTGCGTGCACAGAAAGCCTGTTTAACATATATAATGATATTTCTCATGAAGGACAGGCTTCAACACTGAAGTGTCACATATGATCAGACAACATGAGAACACGTTGACAACCCTGTATCTTGTTAACTGTGAAACTAGATTTCAGTTTTGCAGCACAATCACATTGATTTTGCACGGGCACACTAACCTAAAAAAAACCTGAAGTTGACTCCTCATGAAAAACTTCATAATGTTCCAAAAACTAGTTAGCATGCAAACAAGCCTTTGTTAGTAGTCCAAAGTTAGCTAGTTAGCTAGCTAGCAAGCCGGCTCACTGAAGTGACCCATTCGAATGAAGAATGACACACACACAACAACGAACATGACAATGTTAGGGTGGACCTACAGATGATGACATGATGACCCCTATAATTCTTATGCCCCTGGCCACCCAGTCAGAGAGACTGATGGGTAAATGACACAAAGTTCAAGTTATTTAAAAAATCTAAAAATCCCAGAAGCCATCCCCGTTGCTGTGCGCATCCACGTCTATGTCATTTTTTAAAGAATAAATGGCCCATTTTTCCTTTTACATGTGAAAAGTTGGATTGGTAGACAGTAAAATGCACACTTTCTCAGTTCAATACACTGATACACAATTCACTGCTACAGCGTCTGTCACTTGTCCATCTTAAGGAACAGATGCTTCCAGTTTAACAGATGTTCCAATCCAATCCACGCTGACTCTAAGAGATGTGTATCACATGCAGTTTAAGCTGTAATTCTTAAGATTTCAGGTCCCAGAATTCAGAGCACAGCAAACACTGTTTTAACAGTTTGTCAGAAACACAACAGAGGGGCAGCTGATTTATCTGTTTCCAATGCAGCCCAAACAAATTGTTGTTGTTGTAAAAAAAGTCAAAGATAATTCCAACCACTGTGTTATTTCATGCTGCACACAGCGTGAGTAGTTTTCAAAAACAGCAGGACACAGTAAAGTTTTGGAGGAGTTGGAGGTGTGCAGCCTATCGCCTGAAGCTCTTCATCTAACAGCTCACTGCGTTGGCTCCTGACTCCACCATTACTCCCTGCTAATATTCAAAATGACCTGCTGTCAGAAAATGCTAAAATAAAATCACTTGTTTTATAAATTCATTTTTGATCACTGTGTTCAGAGTTAACTGCATTGTTCTGTTTCCTGTGGCGTCGTCACTGAAGCAACCACGTGTCTCACTGGTTCAGTGCTTTTAATGTGAAACAGCAGCAGCAGGATGTTCTGTTTGCGTTAGCAGTAACTTCATGCAGCTCTGATGCAGTGTAAAGAGACCCTATAGTAAATGTGAGACTGTTAGGTCATCTGTGAAATCAATTTATGAATCCCTGAATGTGACAGCAATCTGAATCCAGCCCAGGAATGTCCAGTTCAGCACGTCATAGGCATATATATATTTATTTTATTACATTATGTCAGTTTCTTGGATTTATCGACTTTAAATTATCTGTTTTGTCCGACCAACAGAGAAGCTCAAGCTCAAGAACAGTTTAAAACGTTTATTGACAGAACCAGAGGGAACGTGGAGGTCTGGCTGTGAGGGAAATCCAAAAAGGTGCAGGGCCCGTGGTGGCAAGAATCCAGAAACAGGAAAGACGACGAAACACAGCTTGCCCTATCTGGTAAGTGACTGGCAGAGATCCACAGACACGGGGAGATGAAGGTTAAAAAGTTAACCCACAGCTTTGTTACTATCAAGGAGACCTAACTGATCTGGCCGAGGTTGAACCGGTGTTAGATACTGCATGGGCTGATTGGATGATGAGCAGTGGGTGGTGAGATGATCAGACAGGTGAGAGGGAAAACTACGCCCAGACAAACAGTAACACAAGGGGAGGTTGAGGTTCCCCTACCTGCCAACATCGTTAACCCCTGGTCACAAGCATTTGAATGGTAGAAGTAAACACCTCACCAGGACACACGTACATTGTTTCCTGCTGGTGGTGCAGTTCCTCCCACTCAATCTGGGCAGGTTAAGGGTCAAACGTCTTCGTCTTGTGGTCATAGCGGCCACTGTTCTCCAAATATTACATCCTGATTTGATGACCTTTGACAGTGGTAATATGAAGACACTGTGAGGAAGAGATACCGAGGCATGACTTGCTCCTCCTCTGGCTGGGAGTCCAGATAAACCAAAGGAAGAGAATTCATCTTGTATTTAATCTGAAGCTGATATCACAGCAAACACCGGTTCTGAAGAGTTGACAATTAAAAGCATCCCTTTCAAAGGCGCAGCTTCAATCACGGAACGCTAATAACAGAGAGCCCTTGGTGACGCTGAGATCCTGCTGCCATCGGTGCATCAGGACTCTACTACAGAGATTGATCAGTGTGAACTGATGTCTGTCTTACAATATCTTTGGACAAATCACAGACTAATTGCGACGGAAAAAGCACACACGATAATGAATAGAGATGAGAAGGGGAGAAAGAGCAGGAGAAGAGAAGGATGAGTGTCAAATCATTAGCGATCAGATCAGAGCATGGCTTTGGGACACTCACACACTGGCTGCTGATTAATTGTATGCCCACAACCTCAGACACATCCTCACCTCCCCCCCATGGAGCTAATCTGATCCACCCATCCCTCCATGTGTGATATCATGCGGTTCCTAACTCTTAGTCCATGCAAGCCCTGCCAAAAGTCTCACCGGGCCTGCTACTGTGCATGTGTTAGCGTGCGTAGGTGTCAAAGGTTTGACAATGTTTGTTATGAAAAGTCGAGCGACTGCTAATACAGAGCAACATTCACTCATGAAAGATTTCTGTGTTTTGCATCAAACTGTTTCCCAGGTTTGGTGCTTATGCTCATGGTAGACAACCAGAGCACAAAAATAAAAGTAAAATTTTCTCACACCAAGTGGCATGTCGCCATGCAGATAGCTTTGGATTTAATGCCCAGGTTTGAGATATCCATCTGTGAGATTTTTGCGTCCTCCCACAATCCCATGGAGATGAGTGGGATGCCTGTTTGGTGCACAAAGAGTAACAACAAGTGAAAGACTCAAAAGCAGTGTCTGATTTCGGAGACATTGTCCCCGTTACTCAAACCTTCCTGTGAGCTCAGATCTACTTTCTACCAGAGACATAATCCCAATGCTTCTTTTCACTTCAGCTCATGTCTGTGCTAACTCTTAGCATTTCAACTTCACTTTACATTTAGTCATACAGGTACAATCACAGTCAAACATATTTCTGTAAGCACCAACAATTTTCACTTCATATACTGTGAAGTAGAACAGTAATAACTAATAAAAAAAGCATACTGCTACTACTAATAATGTCCGTGTGTCTGTACTGAAAGTGATCTTGTTCACCAATGTCATTGTCGTTAGAGTTGTGGTATGGTCCTGCACTGGACTCTCATAAAATCTACAGACTGGAATGTCTGTAGATTTTACAGTGAAAAACTGCTAAACCATGACAATAAAAGATCGTAAAATATGCCATGAAACATGGCTGTTCCTGTATACAGTCATATTTCAAAACCTTTATTTACATTTTAAGGGAATTTATAGAGAATTAAGCATTTTATATTAGAGACTGTTAAAGGTACAGTGTGTAGGATTTAGTGATACCTAGTGGTGACGTTGCGGATTGCAACCAACTGAATACTGCTCGCCTCACCCTCCCATTCCAAGTATGTATGGTAAAAAGTACAGTGGCCGTGAAACAGAAAAGGTCCTATAGAGTCCGTTTGTCCGTTCTGGGTTTGCAGAAATACTCCAAAGAAGAGGACCTGCTCCTTCTGTAGAAATAAAAGTCTCATTCTCAGGTAAGAAAAACATAATGATTCTTCGGTTCAGGTTCATATACACAAATGAAGACATGATTATTGTTATCATATTCCATTTCTGCCAGGAGATCAACATGACTGTTACACACTGGACCTTTAATTCTACTGTAAAAGTATTGTTTTTTGTATATTGAATTTTCATGTCATGGCAAAACAGTGTTTCTTTTGGTAAAGAAAAACTTAAAATATGGAATAAAATGTCAAACTAAATGTGAAATCAACAGTATTAATATTCTTTCACCGTAATATTAAGAAAAAGTTATACCATTACTTTATTACAATAAAAGCAGTTATCCGGAACCTTCTTCCTGGGTTGTTGGGATCCTTAAAGATTCTTCTATTCTTATTTCTGCAGCGCTTTGTAGAGGACCATCTATTGTACATTCAGCTGGATACACGCTCTATGCAGGGCCTTGCGGTCTTGTTCTACTACTTCCGTACCAGGCAGTGATGTTCCATCTTGATGGTTCAGGAGTAGAAATTCTTCAGTATTTGAGGAGATACCTGGAAATTCTTCAAGCATCTGAGTTGAAACAGTGTCTGCTTTGCCTTTTTACACTCTAAGTACCACTTTATCTCCTTTCAGTGCCTTGATTTCGACTGCCACTTCACTCTGTTTAAGTGGTTACACTTCAGCTGTCACTAACTGACCATCTTCTCATGCCTCCCACCTCCACTCCATTCAGTGCTTGTACTTCATCTCTTTTCAGCACTTCCACTGTAATTGACACTTCAATGTCTTTTGGCACTCCTGTTTCAACTGCCACTTCAACTCATTACAGTATCTATTATCTAGACTTTATTGGTGTAAATACCGTCATAAAGTTGCAATTTTGAAGTGGAGGTGAGTTTGCTTTTTTACTCATTCTCACTGTTCAACACTTCACATTACACTGCTGAAGGACATACTGTATAACAGATATTAAATTAATTAAAGATGGCCATCTGAGATGTTGGGAGCTTGTAGGTAGGTAAGTGGAGCCAGGCCTCACTCATACAATAACAGGTAGCAAAAGGAATCAAGTGGACGTCATCTTCTCATTGAAGGAAAGTCACACTTGAATGATTGGCAAGTGGGATGGATAGTTTAAGTCTGATTTATGATTATCTGCAGAACTGCACTCATTTGGCTCAATTCTCATCCACCCATCTGTGTCTGTGTGCGAAGAGAAGCCTGCAAGTTCACTGCTACTTATATCCCACACACCCTTTTCATAGCTCTGTCGGTGGTCTGCTCACTGTTTCACTGTTTGTCTGATGCCGACATGTAGCTTCTGTTCAAATAATAGTTCAAACTATATTTATACAGCACTTAAAATAAAAATTACAGAGTGCTTTATAGGAAGAAGACAAATAATATGATAATATGTGAAAACATAGCAGATTTATGTGTACAACACAACACAAAACTGATTTGGCTCCTCTGGGACTTTGTGGGACGCAGTTCCAGAGTCGAGCTGCATGCATGGTCAAACTTGTTTTTCAGCTTTGAGCTGGAAACAGCCAGAAGTCCCCAAAGGACATAGCAACCTTTTAAATACAGAGGTGCTTGACCATGTAACACCTTGTATGTCAAGAGCAAAGTTTTAAAATCAATCCTAACGCCTTGATTCCACCCGGGCACGGCTCGATGACTCTAGGCAGCTTCATGCCGCTCCAGTGTCTTAACCATTTTGTTAGCGTTTTGTTAACTTGCATAGATTTGATACGTTTTTCTTGATTTATGTGCTCATGTCATGGGTCTATGTAGGATATATTGTTTTCCTATTTGTCATTTTTTTATGATTGGGAGTGTTTTATCTTGAAAATTGATCAGCTTCTGTGTTCCGTTTCTGGGTCTGACTTCCGACCAGCTCGATCTGCTGTGTGCTGGCTGGTCAAACTGGTTGTATGAAATCGTCTGAAATCCTCATCTGGTGGAACCACCAGCATTGTCTAAAATGGCTGCGATGGCCTCCGGCGTCCACGTCGCAGCCAGAACGTGTCACAGCCGTGCCCGCTGGAATCAGACAGTCGAAGTGACAGAGAGCCGGTGCAGATGTAATGACTGCTGTCATGTTGTTGTTATTAAGTTATTACTGAAGAGGTCAGAACCTACACACCAAATATCAACACTATGTCCATGTGGGTTGTTGACTAAAATGTCAATTTTTCATGTATTATATCATATTTCTGTTTACCATTTACTAGTTTAATGAACACTTTACTCCTCTGCTCTGTTTTTTTCCCACTATTTTTATGTGTGCTATAGTTTCTGTAACAATGCAGCTACCACCTCAAAGAATTAATACAGCTCTGTCCTACAGTAAGTGTCCTAACCTTCCCTGTCCCAACAAGCTGCTAACCCACCTACAAGAATTTCATTAGTGTTGGCTCTCAAGACTTTTAGGCTCGAGCCGCACTGTAGCTGAAAGTGTCCCAGTTCCCAGTCCCCTCACATGTGACACAGATCTGATATTTTTTTTTAATCAGTGTGAGCAGCAAAAAAGCTTCACCGAGTTGTATTTCATTCTTTTTTTTTTCTTCTTTTTTTTCTTTTATTCCATCTGGACCACATGGATGTGTAACACACGGTGCCAAATCTGATCCCCGAGGCAGGTGACCTACATGCAACTTGCATTTGAAAACTCCAATTATAATTTGTCAGCGTTACCATGACAATAAGTCATTCTTCCATCGGTCACTTGAGGCACCTGGCATACTTTGGCAGCTCGGCTGAGCCAGAGAAATGTGTAATAAAAAATAAAAAAAATTTAAAAAGCAAAGACATACAAGAAGCTCTCACTCAGAAAACATTGCAAATTTAGAATATGGGATGCAAATTCTGTTTTACCAAATTCAAATTCAATACCCGCCTTCACACTGCAGGTAATTTAACATTCAGTGTGAGTTCCATCATAACACTTTTTCAGAGGTTTCTCCACCCTGACAGGAATAAAATTCTTGGGGAAATACTGGTGTGTGTAGCAGTGAATGCATCTGCGAGCAGGGGGAATTTGTGTGTATGACCATATGTGTCTACAATACAGCCAGTGTACGGCAGCCAGCCAAGCTAAGGCAGTGCTCAGCCCACAGCAGCTGTTTGGCAAACAAGCAAAATGCCACCACGAAGCAAATAAATAATCCATGCCTTTAATTAGCACCCCTACCACCACCACCACCACCTCCTCCGCCTCTTCCTCCCCCTCCTTCTCCTCCTCCTCTTGATCTCTTGCCTTTTTTTTTGATGTCAAGGGCCGGAGACAGGATTTAGTTTTCAAAGAGAATACGAGAGCTGCCACCTCTGTAGTTCAAGGGTGATCATAACCCAAAGCCCTTAGCCTCTTCGGTTGGAGCGCTGCAGCGTGTTTGGATCCAACGTGAATGGAAAAGTGACGGGTGTTGTCAAGTGCTGCAGAGGCGAGGCGGGAGGCGACAGCAGCTCTGGGAAAAAGACTTTGTAAATAATTTCAGCTGACAGCCTCGTGAGGGACGAACGTTGCTGGCAACAAATGTATTGTGACGATGACACGGTGATACTGACGCTGCTGTATGTTTGGAACTGAAAATCCGAGCCAGTTTCAGGCTTGTCAGTGATTCTGAAAATGAGACATGGTGAAATATTATGATGAGGGGAAGTAGTAAGGTCACACGGGACAGACGCAAACCTTCTGCAATGGTCCATATGTTTTCTGGATGTATTTCACTGTATATTTAAATAAAGAAGTGCACAATGAGAGGAAAGTATGGGAAGGAACTAAACTTCTAAGCTAATCTTTTTTGATCAATACTTGGTCCTGGATTAATAATACATCACGATCCACAGGGATTTTACTTCCTGCATTTGAAACTGCAGATACACCCAAAATATGAATATTCATAATAACTTAAGACAAATTCTCATTTTCAGCATGTTTAGGGCGATGATAGTAGCTGACCGACTGCTACATAAACTTTCTTTTCACTTCACAGCTCTTGAACGTCTGCTGAACAATCTACATTTTTGCTGCTAACTCCGCTGCACTCCTGTGTTATTGTCAGACTAGGGGTGGGTGGACACGATTAAAACAATGGATCAAAATGAATGCAGTAGAACCGAGGATATTGTCTTTTTTATCCCACACATTCTTCTTCTTTCTCATAATTACCCATAATGCAAGGTAATTCACTGCACCATACCAGTTTAGGTGCATCACGCTCGTAGCAGGTAGCCTCGAGCAGAGATGTGGAGTCTTTCTCCACACTGCAGCGTTTTTGTTTCATTTTCAAACTTGTGTTTAGCTCCGACTGATGCCGACTCAAGTGACATCACTCGAGGACATTTATCAGGCTTCACACAGCTCCCCCTGGAGACACTAAAGGCTAATGAAAACTTGTTTTCATCTGGACCCAGAGCAAGGGTAACCTTACAGACGCCAAAGTCTGTCTTACTGAGAAAGTGATCAAATCTCCCCCATTGGTCATTACTGAATTACTCCCTCATGAAGCTTTTAAGCTTTGTTTATTGTTGCACAAGAGACCGTAGCACACAATTTGACCCAATGCTCACATGTGCTGCAGACTCTGCAACTTGTGTAAAAATGGTGACGTTCCCCTTTACCTTGACCGCCGGGCATCCATTAACTTGCATTCTTGTGGTTTAGGTCCTCTCTCGGTAATAGGTCACAGTTGACTTGCTTATAAATAGCAGTTCATCTCTCAATAGTGTGAATTATGCAGGTACTGAGGACAGTGAGGGATCTGCGGGCACATTTCCAGGCTGCGTATTAATCGTCCAACAATATAAAAACAAAGTCTGCAGCTGGACTCGCGGCTCTGTGAGGCTGTGCACATGCTCACAAAGACTATGTTAACATGCTAATGCTAAGCATGTAAGTTGTTTACCGTCTCTGCTAGCAGCGCTCTCTTTATTTATTAGGCTGTTCAAAGAGCTGAGTCTCCTCATTTTTCAACCCCTCCCAGACCAGACCCGACTTCCAAGCTGGTCCGCACACTGACCAATCCCTTTACTCCAACACCACTTTAATGGTCCTCGGGCCGATATCAGATTAATTCATGACTTATTTTGCTTGTCTTACATTTGACACATTTGTGTTGGACCTAATATAATCCTGTGTTGGATCATAATTCTGTTGTTCTGTAGATTTTCCCCTGTAAGGTTTCTTCTTTTTCTTCTTGTCTTTTATGAAGCTTGTCTGGGCCTGAATCTGTTGGTTATGGCCATGTAAAGTAAAGCTGAAATATTGTATATTATGTTCACAGACAGCCTTGACTTGAAAGAAAATGACTTTTCTTGCATTTATGGATTTTTTTTTTTTTTTTGTCTCCCCCCACAGTTGTTACCTTTCTGCACATACCATATATATGTACATATAAAGAGGTGTCAATAGGAATGTAGTGGAGACAGATATAAGAGCATAAAAATTAATATAAAACATGTTTGCATAAAATGGTGGAACCATGCTGAATGTATAAAGAATATCAATGTCAGATGTGGAAACTGAAGAAAGCATACATCCATACATATATAGAATATAGAAAATGTGAACATTTTCAACAGAGATATACAGAGAGATTGAATTCATATAAAGACAGAGTATTTTAAAACTTACTTCACTCATTTAGCTTTTATAATAAAAGTTTCTCGTTGATATTTCACACTGAACTCTTGATTGGCAGCCTTCCATAAATGAAGCAAATTCTCCCATCAGGCACGGCTGCAGAATCCAAATTGACACACTTGTCTGCGACGCCCACAAGTTCATCATTTGATCATTTGAATTTTAGCAGACTGTTCCTGTCTGCTCTTCTGCGAGACTGTACTCTTCAAATCCGTTCATGGATTGGCCTATTAGCTGTCATTTATTTGAGAATGTCATTAAGATTAACATTTTCCCAAGACACAGTCCATTTGTAAGTATTTCTATGTAAAAATTCAAAATACAGCCCTTCAGTCAGTGTCAGATATCTCAGAGAGATCATTGCCTACATAAGGAATGACAGGGTCTTTCATAGCACACTACACAGCCTTCCACATCTCTGAAATCCCCCATGCCACGGAGATTTAGCTCCTTCCAGTTCAGCCACGGGTCTCCAACGTATCCACCGTCCTTATCATGGCCCATTTCTCCAGGTCTCTCCATCTGACTGAGGCTGTCGCTGATTTATTATTCCACCTCACCAGTGTCAACCTGTGGTCGGCTGCTCCGTAGGGACCATTTGATGATCGATGGGATCCCGGAGGTTACACGGAGCTGGGGTGCCAAAGAAATGTTTGGTATTCAAGAGACTTCCTGAAACCAGCTTGGTGCCTCCAAAATCATATTTAACTCAGAGGAGAGGGTTGTGAAAGAACATGAAACAGCCTGCCTCGCATAACATCTGATGTTGCAGAGAGATGGTGTTGCCACTATCAGAGTTCACGTCACATTAAGTTTACAGCTTATGTCTCAAAAACCAGATGACTCATAAGGCTTAGCCTTAGGTTAAATATCTGTTGCTTTACAGATACTTTAGACTGTAGCAGCAGTTTAATTCATATAAAAATGATGTAATAGCTTACATGGTAAAGTCATTATGTACATTTCTACAGAACTAAATTTCTTTCTTATTAACTCATTTGCCTCCTCTTTTGCAACTTTGATTTCTCCAATGAAACTTTTTGAGATGTTTAAGTCTGGAGTACATCCTCTGAGCTGTGTTTTATGAAGAAGTATTGAGTGTCATTGACAGAAGTCTAACACACATCAAAAGAGCTGAGTAGTGAGTAGGGTGTGGTGGGGGGCTGAGGTTGGTTGCTGCGGGTGTCTCTATTTGTGATGAACATAACCACTGTGAAACAATCAGGAAATAACTTTTTATTTCTCTTATCACCAGCTTTATCGAAGCCGACGCTCGCTCACTATCACTGACTGTAGGACACAAATCAAATTAAACTTCTTTGTCTCTATGAGTCTGACTCAGATTTAGAAGCCAAAGCCAGAACACAACAGGTAGAGTATCAAAGTGTAGTCCATGAATCCACCTGGATAGTCTCAGTTTCAGAGAAAATTCAGCAGGGTTGACAGGTCTGAGTGTCTGATTGGTGGCAGGAGCGTGACGTCAGGCACAGTTTTTCCAAAGGCTGGATCTGGCGCAACTCTTGCCGACACCCCTACAGCGCAGACCACCGGAGCCGAAATGGACAACCCCACTGAAATGAATGGAAAAGCCTCTGCTTTCGTCGGCGTGCCAGATCCTGTCTGAAGGCAGCCTATGACATGGGTCTTCACTAAAAGCAAACAGCATCAATAAAAGCAGCAGGAAAACAGGGAGATGTTCTGATACTATGATACATATCTATATATATATATATATATATATATATCAATATCTATATGTGTTTATCTGTGCTTGGTGGTGTAATGCACATCTTTGACAGAGAATTTGTCATATGCAGATGAAAGTGGGAGCAGATCAGAAAACATAGATGTGTTAAATGTGATCAAATATGTTTATAAAATTTGGTAAATTAGGAAGTGAGATTAGTAAAGGGCTAGGATTCAGTTGGTCAATTTATAGAAATAAAAACTTGTCAGCTGTCTGTTAATACAAATTAATAAAAATTGCAATACAACAGAAAGCTTGGCCCTAGAGCAGCTCCACTACGCATCCTGGCTAATGTCCGATAACAGGAAAATGGAATAGATGGAACGGGATTCAGGCTGACCCACATCTTACAGAGACCTATCATCTCAGATTAAGTTATTGAAAATCAACGGGCAGATTGACTGTGTTCCGTGCGATGGGAGATGAAGGTCAAGGGAAAGTATATTTACACGATGATGCCTGGTGCTCAATCATACTCAAAGTGGATGGTTAATGTTTCTCAGATGTGAAGTCTCTGATGTTAAGATGGCAAAGATATTAGTCGAAGTCTTGTCGCTTGAAAGTGACAAAAATGCACAATTATTACGTTATAGGTCGTTATGTTATTTTATTCTAAATTATAATGTATATATATATATATGTGTGTGTGTGTGTGTAGCATAAAGGGGGCTAAAACCTTGATTTCTTCTCCTCTTGGCTGTAGGGTGAGCTTCTGACCACACCCAACGATGTCTGTTGTCTGCAAGAGCTATTTACTGTTGTCACGGAAACTCAGATATTCACAAATAAATAAGCTAGCTAAATTCTAAGGTTTCGAATTAGGCTTTATTTATTAGCCTTTATTTGTTCAACTGTTAAATAAACACTGGCCTAACTCATAGTTTTGTGTAACACATCTTGTACAACCAGAGCCTGGCTGGAATGATGTATGGAGCACATGTTTCAGATTTATGGACTGCACCTTTAAGTGGTGCAGGTTGTTTATCAGCAACACGCTCCGGTCGCAGGTAGCAGCTTCCTGTTCCCTCAGGATCCTCCGCAACATGGGGAAGCACAACAATGTGGAGCCCTGCAGTCACAGCAGCTCGGAGGATTAGACTGATATATGAGGCAAATACAGTATTGGCTTTGTGTCCAGCGTTTTTATGGCTCTACTGTATATCATCTTTAGAGGATTTACGGATTTCCTTCAGGCAGCGAGGTTACACAATCACCTAATTGTGAAAAGATCACGGAGGGCAGGAACATCTTCACTTCAATGATTCTGTAATTTTTCATGTAAATCCAGTGTTTACCCGATGTGTGTCACCTCTGATGCTTGTGTAATGATCTGTCATTGATTTCTAGATTAAACTGATGCACTTGTTGTTAACATGTCGCTCCACAATAAGACTTTTGTCATGACTTTATAGCTGCTACACCATTGTACTTTATGTTTCTGACTGGCTGAGGCGTGGTGAGCACTGCCAGCTGGCTGGGCTGTGTTCCCATGACTATAATTTTCCAGCTTTCCCAGGCCATGCTGGTGGACTAGATTTTGCTAATGGCGAGGCTTTTTGAATCACGATGTCAGTCTGTCAGTCAGTCTGTCAGCCTAACACTTTGGTCCAGACTGAAATATCTCAACAGCTATAGGATGGGTTGCTATGAAATTTTGTATCCCAATGTACCCTCTGAGAGGACAGGTGAGGCTTCAGGGGCGATCCCTTGACTTGTCAGCTTGCACCACCAGGTGGTCAAAGTTTTCACTTGTAGTGGATTAGTGGCTAATCCATCCACAATCACACAGAATCAGCAAATATTCAAGTGCATATTAAGACCACTGACCATGAACTGCCACGTCCCATGTTCCATTTAAGCTCAGAAACAGTGTTTTATCTCGTTTCCTGTGATCTCTTTACTCAGGCGATCATAAGATGTATGAATAACCCCATGACCCTGATCACAGCTACTTTACAATCCTTCCATTGACGAGGATGTGGTCGCTAACCTTGGCACACACACACAAAGGGCCCATGGACATGCAAAGAGAGAGATGGTGGAGTGATGGGCAGCCACACAGAGCAGTTGGGGGGTTCAGTGCCTTGCTCAATGGCACCTTGGCAATGCCCAGGAGGTCAACTGGCACCTCTCCAGCTACCAGTCCACCTTCCATACTTTGGTCCATATACTTAGGCTTGAACCGACCACCCTCCGGTTCCCAAGCCAAGTCCCTACAGGCGGAGTTACTGCCGCCCCTTATTTGACAAATAAGCTCATGACATTCCCATCAGCCTTTAGCTGTACTCTAAGTTGAGCGTTAATTAACAAATGTTACCATGCTAACACACTAAAATCCTTGACATGGTAACCTTGTACTTGCTTCAACATCACCGTGTTAGCATTGTCATTATTAGCCTGTTTGCATGCTGATGTAGGACCAGATTTACTCAGACTAGGGCACCCCCCAGTATCTCACCTTGTAGATTGTGTGCTCCGTATAAGCTGACATCTAAATTCCACCGCTGCACGTTCTAGCTGTGCTGTGGCCAGCAGAACTGATGTTTGTGATTCCACCAGAAGCACTGTAGCATGTTTCAGAAGCGTCCCAGAAGCAGACCTCCTCTCTGCTCCATGGAGAGGTGGTTTATGTTGAAGTTAACAAACGCTCCTCTTCTGAAGCGCTCCTACTGGGGTGTGAGGAGAATGGACCAAAACAGCGTCACAGAGCTCCCCAGTGAAATTTAGGGTTGAGTCCTCACCACAGTGGCCTGTGTTTGATCTATTTCGACATCTCCACCCTTTCGTGTCAAATCTTGAACTGTCACTATTGAATAAAGATGTAAAAAAAAAAAAAAAAAGTACTAAAACGCTGCAGTTGTTCAGGTGCAGGTGCAACACTTTCAGCCTCAGACACACATGCATAGACAACCAAGCTGGAGTCCATCCCTCATTCGCATCACATTTGCATGCACCTCATAGGAATAATAGAGAAGAGACATGTTAACAGAGGTTAATTATGTATCCTGCTGGATTTAGAAAAATTATGCAGTTTTGCCGGGAAGATTCTCAGCCTGTGGAAAGTAGCAGGAAAACATCAACCAGGTGGGATTTACAGCAGCCACAAAAGAAGGTTGTTGTGGGAAAAGACCTTTATTCTACAGAAGTCTCAGTGACATCAGGTAGAAATATCCAGAGAGCTGCACCATATCTGTTTTCTAAAAATATAGACCCACGACAAAGAAGAAGAGGAACCGTTATTAACATATACAGAATATTTTACATGGGCAGGATGTGGGGGGGCTTGTGTTCATTAAACTTTGAACTTGACATTGATTGTATAATAAAATTACTACAGACTGCGACTGAACTGCTCTGTCTATCGATAAGGCATTTATTTAATATCGTTTGACTGCTCTGTGTTTTACTGAAACATCAGCTGCATCGATATCGCCTCCACCTGCTGCTGTGCTGCACCACCTCTCAGTTGTCCCATTGGATTAATGAGTTTGGAAGATTGTCAGACATTTCTAAGATATAAACTGTACTTGCTTCTCATGTGGAGTTCACTAGAAGCAAACATTGCGAAATAAAGATCATTATCCGACATTATCATCATCGTTTTATCGTTAATTCTCCAAACTTGACAATCTCATAGAAATCCCACTGCTGAGCTCTCTCTCTCTCTCTCTCTCTCTCTCTCTCTCTCTCTTTCTCCCTGGCAGACTGCATCTTGGAGATTCAGTAGCAGGCTAGCTGATCGTATAATGAGCTGCTGTCTTACTAAATCAAGAACTAAACATACACAGATTGTGGCTGCAAATTTGATGGCAACCACTGTGCAAACCAGTAAATCTGGCCTTTAGTCCTGTTAATAAGTCGTTTAAATGTAGCTCTTTGCATTACAGCTATGGATCAATGCATGTTGTACAAACCCTGTTTTTCTTGTGTGGTTGCCCTCTCTTCTTAACTATATTCATGACTCATGTTGTCCATTTTTATCCACACGACTTCCTCTCTGATCACAGCTTCACAAGCTGAATTGGTGATTCTATTTGGTTTTGGCACCAGACTTAAATAAACTCGAACATCAGCCGGAAATATGAAATGATTTTGTGTGTTTCAGCTCCTATTAGCTGTCAGTTTGTTCTCACACTGGTTGCCATAGAAGCTGGTGTAGCTAAAGAAAGTGCAAAAGATAAATTAACAAGACAAGAGGCACTTGAACTGCCCACTTAATCACAACAATAAATAGAAATTAATAACATACTGAATGTTTTAATTGAGCTATTTAGTGCACTGAGTAGCAAATATTTGGATTTCAACACGCTGCCTTTGTCCTGAACTGAATAATAATCACTACATTTAAACGCTGTGATAATATTATGGCAATGGGAAATGAATATGAACATGCATTATTAAGAAAATATCAGATGGAATAGAGGGGTTCATCAAAATCTGGTCTTCTGCATTAGTATTCAGATTTATGCAGCCGGGGCTCTTAAATCTAATCAAATAATCCTCTCCATAGGAGGGTCCTGTGGTGCAGCTTCTATCATGTTGTTGAGTTATGTGTTCAAACAGACAGATGCCACCACAAGGACGTTATAGACCACATCGGAGGGATATAAAAATAAAATAACAATCTCTCAGCGACTCCTGATTACCATCTGAATTTAAATAGATCTAGAAAATGTGCTTGTCTTTAAATAATCGTCTAACAGGAAGGATTCAATCATTTCTGTCTATTAATTCCTGCAAAACTGAACTTAACTTATGGCAACTTTTATTTGCTCAATGGCTGGAATTGCAATTTTGTTAGTTAGTTAGTTAGTTGCAAATAAAAGAAAACAATCAATTTCCCAACTTGGTTCTTTTTCCTCTAATAAAAGAATCATTTCATGTTAAATTGAAAAAATACACAGTGCAAGAACTTTACAACACATTTTAATGAAGCATTTGACGTCATTACAGATGACATTTGAGTACACAGGTTTCTTTGCCTGCTTTATTGATAACAATGGCTGATGGAGGAAGTGGAGTTGAGACTCAGCACTCTAATGTTCCACCACTTTGCTGATAAAAAACACCGCAGACACAACTGATGAGCAACATGACTATTAATCTCTGTGACCTCTGTATAACACCACCAACACATGCATGTTTTTATTACTGTAACTAGTGTTGTCATTAAGGACTGATCGATACAACGGAGTGAAGCCGCAGATACAGCTTACAGTATTACAAAGAGGATAATCTTACTATTAACCCTTTAATGCCGAATGCCACGAATATGCGACAAACCGTTATAGCGGCTGAGATAGCGCCTGCATTCCCCCAATGCCGGTTAGCACATATTCGATACAGACCTAGGAACCTTCGGCAAGCACTTTTCATTTATCATTATGCCTGTTGTTGCAAATTTGCAACATACCGAAATTTCTATCAAATTAACAATCTCAACATAATTTACCATCTACTTAAAGGCAAAAACACACATAAAACATTTTTTTATATACAGCTATATAAATTCAGGCGTTAAAGGGTTAAATGTAAAAATGACTGGAGATGACCAGTGGTGTCATTTCCAGTGGGAACTTTTCAAAGTTGTGTTTTTGCGTTGCTCATCTTTACAGCTTCGGGTTGAGCTTTCTCACTAAAATCTCTCTGGCTTCAAAGATGCCAAAATCCAGATGATGGGCTGATAAAAGTGCCATACGCTCATCTGATCTGTCATCAGTTTTTACAGTGAGCTTACAGCGATAGGATCAGGAGGCAGAGTCGAGTACTTTGAGTGTCTTTTACACCAAATTTCACCACCCAGGCTTCATGCATTTTGTTCTGGCTGGTTGGGAGTTAGTTGAGGCTGTATCCAGCCTGAGAGGAGGCCCTGCACGTGCTAGAAGAACAGTAGAGCCCAGTTACCTTGATTTCAATGAAATGTTATTGAATTTGAATTGAATTGTTTGTTATAATAATAATAATAATAATACATTTTATTTATACAGCGCTTTTACAGCTCTCAAAGACGCTTTACATAAAACCAATAAAAAACAACAACAACAACAACAAAAATATACTTAAGTACTCAGTGCAGAGAGGAAGAAAGAGAAATAAATGAATAGAAGGACAAACAATGTGCAAATAACTATGTGTGATTGTAATTAGGAAAACTGATGGGGGACACAGAGAGAGACAGCTATTGTTGCAGGTTAAAAGCAGCTTTAAAAAGGTGGGTCTTGAGAAGTGATTTGAAGGTGGATAGGTTAGAACAGTCACGGATGTGTTTGGGGAGGGCGTTCCAGAGGGAGGGGGCGGCTATGGAGAAGGCTCTGTCGCCCCAGGTGCGGTGCTTGGTCCTGAGCGGGTGTGAGAGGAGGTTCGCATCGGATGATCGGAGGTTGCGGGAAGGGGTGTGGTGGTGGAGCATGTCTGTGAGGTAGGAAGGGGCCTGGTTATGGAGGGCTTTGTGGGTGAGGAGGAGGAGCTTGAAGTTGATTCGGTGTGGGACAGGGAGCCAGTGTAAGTTTTGCAATACAGGGGGTGATGTGTTCGCGGGAGCGGGTATGGGTGAGGAGGCGGGCAGCTGAGTTTTGAATGTACTGAAGTTTGTTGAGAACCTTGGATGATGAGCCATAGAGGATGCTATTACAGTAGTCGAGTCGTGAGGTGATGAAAGCATGGATGAGAGTTTCAGCGGCAGAGAAGGAGAGTAATGGACGAAGGCGAGCGATATTCTTTAGGTGAAAGAAAGCAGTTTGGGTGAGGCGGCTGACGTGATGTTCAAATGAGAGGTTACTGTCGAAGATGATACCAAGGTTACGGATGAACGGGGAGGGTGACAGGGTACTGTTTCCAATGCTGAGGGAGAAGTTCTGGGTTGATGTGGTGAGGGATTTCGGGCCAATGAGTATGATTTCAGATTTGTCACAGTTCAGTTGAAGAAAGTTTGTTTGCAGCCATGATTTGAGTTCTGTCAGACAGTTGGTGAGGGTTAAGTGGGTGGCAGGGGTGATGGATTTTGTAGAAATGTAGATTTGGATGTCGTCGGCGTAGCAGTGGAAACAGAGACCATGGCGGCGGATGATGGAACCAATGGGGAGTAGGTAGAGGATGAATAAGAGGGGACCCAGCACCGAGCCCTGGGGGACGCCTTGGGGGAGGGGGACAGTGGAGGAGGTGCAGTTGTTGATGTGGATGAAGTGATGTCTGTCGGTGAGGTAAGATTTGAGCCAGGAAAGAGCAGAGCCAGTGATGTTGAGTGATGTTTGTAGGCGGGACAAGAGAATGGAGTGGTTGATGGTGTCGAAGGCTGCAGTGAGGTCAAGGAGGATTAGTATGTTCAGGTACCCAGAGTCTGTAGAGAGGTGGAGATCATTTGTGATTTTCAGGAGAGTGGTTTCAGTGCTGTGTTGTGTGCGGAATCCAGATTGGAAGGGTTCATACAGTTCATGAGAGTGGAGGTGGGCTTTGATTTGTGTGGCGACAACGCGTTCCAGAATTTTTGACAGAAAAGGGAGGTTTGAGATGGGACGAAAGTTTGAGATGGTGTCAGGATCCAGGCCAGGTTTTTTAAGGATGGGGGTGACAGCAGCCAGTTTCAGGGATTGGGGGACATAACCAGAAGTGAGGGAGGAGTTAATGATGGTAACAATGAGTGGGGAGATTGCCGGGAGGCAGAGTTTGATGATGGAGGACGGTATGGGGTCCAGGACGGATGTGGAGCTTTTCATGTTACTGATGATGTGGAGGAGTTCCAGGGTGGAGACGGGAGCGAACTGAGAAAAGGGGGGAGTGGTCGGGGCGGCATGAGGTTGAGAGTCAGAGGTGGCGGGGGGGGTTGTTGAGTTGACTGTAGATGGTGTCGATTTTGGACTGAAAGAATGACAGGAAGGAGTTGCATTTATCAACTGTGATGGAGGAGAGGATGTTGTCGCAGGGTTTGAGGAGTTTGTGGACAGTGGAAAATAGAGTCTTGGGGTTGTTGGAGCCAGAGTGGATAAGTTGTGAGTAGTAGGTGGACCGGGCAGTGTTAATTTTTTTTTTTTTTTTTTTTTTTTTTTTTTTTTTTTTTTTATAAAAAATTTTTATATATTTTTTTTTTTTTTTTTTTTTTTTTTTTTTTTTTTTTTTTTTTTTTTTTTAAAAAAAAAAAAAAAAAAATTTTTTTTATTAATTAATTTTTTTTTTTTTTTTTATTTTTTTTTTTTTTTTTTTTTTTTTTTTTTTTTTTTTTTTTTTAATAATAATAAAAATAAATAATTAAATTATTAAAAAAAAAAATTAATTTTTTAGTTTTTTGTTAGCAGACTGAAAGCCAACTTTTTTTTTTTTATGTTTTTTTTTTTTTTTTTTTTTTTTTTTTTATATTATTAAAAAAAAAAAAAAAAAAAAAAAAGGGGGTTTTTTATTAATAGAGGGGGGATTTTTTTTTTTTTAGGGGGTTTTTTTTTTTAAGAGGGGAAAATTAAAAATTTTTAAGCTGCCCCCGCTGAAAGAAAGCCAAAAGGTTTTGGAGCTAGTACAGAGTACATGGCAGGCAGCGCCATGTCATCAACCCGATCGGTTTTGCAGTAGTAAACATGTTTACTATTATGCCATTGTAACTAAAAATCAATTATTTGGATTGCATAGATCCTCACCAGCCGCAACACAACCAAGCCCAACCCCAGTAGGCGCCTGATTGAAAGGTAGGTCGCCCAAGCAGTAAGGACAAAACAATTTTTTCAACAGAAATATCTGCAAAAACAAAAGTGTACTTCCACACATCCCAAACACACATACAACATTTAACAAGGCTTACGATTTAGCTTTATTAGTTTGGAACTAGTAATTGATTTCTATTTTTTTTTTTGGTTGTTGTTTATTTACCATCAAATCTATATTTTGTGTCATGACCTGTTGCTTTTCATTTTTTCAGTTTATGTTATAGTTCTATTGAAGAAAAAGATACTTTTGCCTTCTGATGTAAATATATAGGAATGACCGAACACCAAGATTTACTTAGTTATTAATATTAAAATGAAAAAATAAATAAAATAAATTTATTTAAGAGATGTGTTCCATCCCTCAGTAATAGTCAGGTAACACAACAACCTTTATTTATTAATATATTCTCTGAGGTTCATTTTACCATTTTTTCTATGAAAAGGGGTATACTGACAAAAAACCCAGAGGCCCACACAAAATATAAAACCAACATTTTCATGGATAAGAAGCCTAACAAGGTAACCAAGAGATGAAAACAAATTGGATGATAGCTATTGTTTTTAGTGTATTTTATATCTGATTTAATAATGGGCAAAAAAAACCCTTTTAAAAAAAAAAAAAAAAAAAAAAAGATAACACAAGAGGAAGGTTAAGGGCATTTTTGTAGTCTGAGAGGTGATCTGTGTATTCGTGGAGATGAACTGTGAGAGTGGTTTTCTTGTATCGTCGCTCAAGCTGACGTTTACGGGTTTTCATTTGACGGAGCTCAGGAGTGTACCAGGGAGCTGTGTGGGTGAATGAGACAGTTTTAGTTTTTAGGGGAGCCAGTTTATCAAGACAGAGGGACAATGTGTTGTTGTAGTATGAGACCAGGTCAGAGGGGCATATAGTTGAAGGAGGGGTGGATGTGGACAGAGTATTGGCCAGCAAATCAGAGCAAACAGAGGGGTTGATGGACTTGATGTTACGGAAGGTTGCGTTTGAGCTTTGGGAGGGGGACGGGGGTGATAAAGTCCATGGTGATGGCCAGATGGTCCGAGATGTGGAGGTTGAGACTGGAGAGTTGGTGGAGTGTGAGACCGGCGGAGCAGACTAGGTCCAGAATGTGGCCGCGACAGTGGGTTGGGAAGTTGACATGCTGGGTGAAGTGAAGGCAGTGAAGCAGTTCCAGGAGGTCTATTGCAGTTTTGCAGTTTGGATCATCAATGTGGATGTTGAAGTCACCGAGCAGGAGAATTGAGGGGGATATGGCAGATAGCTGGGTGAGGAATTCGGCGAGGTCAGAAAGGAAGGAGTGGTTTGGTTTGGGAGGACGGTAGATGATGGTGATGACCAGGGAAGTGGGACCAGGCAGTTTGAGGGCAACATGTTCGAAGGATTGAGCAGGAGGGATGGAGATTGTGGAGATTTTGAAGTTTTCCCTGAAAATGGCAGCAACGCCCCCACCCCGCCCATCAGGGCGAGGTTTGTCAATGTAGGTGTAGCCAGTGGGTGTGGTTTGGTTCAGGGAGAGATAGTCCAGAGGTCTGTGCCAGGTTTCAGTGAGGCAAAGAAAGTCCAGTTTATTATCAGTGATGAGTTCATGTAGGATGGCACTTTTATTAGTTAGTGAGCGGGTGTTGAATAGGGCAAGTTTCAGGTGTTTAGGGGTTGGAGTACAGTGGGGAGTGGCAGGAGTGCAGAGGATGGGGCACAGGTTTTTGATGTCGACAGCCTTGGAAGTACAGTGTGGACGGTGTGGTCTGTGTGATGTGAAGGACTGTATGGGGAAAGTCTCAGGTGGGAGGGTTAATGACTGATTGGGTCGGACAGGGGCGCTGGTGAGCGGAGGTGTGGTCAGTGCAGCTGTTTGCACGGTGTGAGGAAGAGTGGCTGCAGAGGGGGTGTGTGGTGTAAATAGTCAGTCACGTGGAGCAGAATGTACAGTGTGCTGAATATTGGCTGCAAGCATGCGACTTCCAGTGGTGGTTGGGTGAATGCCGTCGGACTTGAAAAAAGAGGTGCGGTTCCAAAAAAGATTAAAATTGTCCACAAAGTTAAAACCCAGAGCACTGCAAGCAGGTTTGAGCCAGGTGGTCAACTGGAGCAGCCTGGAGAAGTGCGCATCTCCGCGACCAAGTGTGGGAATGGGACCGGAAATAAAAACAGACTTTCCACAAGTGCGCATGAAGTCAAAGAGGGAGTTAAACGCACTTTTGGACAATTCGGTGGCACCCCGAGCCATGTCATTGGTCCCAACATGCACCACTATGCGGGTTATGGACGAGGGGAGTGACTGCAGCAGCCCAGGAAGTTTTCCCAAGATTACCGGGACTGTGGCTCCGGGGAAACAGCAGGTGGTGGCGTTGAAAAAATGGACATTCCTTGTGATGGAGTCCCCGATAATTAGGGTGGTTGGTGAGAAAAGTGGACGAGGTTGGGGACACTGGTGAGTGACCAGTGTCCGGGCCGCGTGCTGACCGCACGAAGGGTGACTGGGGCTGGGGCTGGCTGGACAGGTGTTGCAGTGCATCAGCCGTTTCGGCCCCAGGAGGAGGGGAGTCCTTCAGCGGCCTGGGATGGTGGATGTCTCCAGAGCGTCGGAGAACGGCTTCTTTAAGGAACTTGCGGCGTGAGGCAGAGGTAGTTGTCCGGGAAAACAACCGGCGATCCGGGCCCGAAACAGAGTGGCTCCGGGCAGCGGCGAGCAATGGCGGGGAGGAGGGCTCCACATCATCCCCGAGCGCCAGGCCGCTAGGGCGGTGAGCCGCAGGGACCTCCATGATGATCCCAGACGTGGAGCCGCCCGAGCCCGAGGCCGGAGCACCAGCGGTCGCAGGCGGGGAGGGGCCGGCGGCCTTGCCAGGTGTGGAGGTACCAGAGCCAGGAGCCGCAGGATCACCAACAGCCGCGGGCGGAGAGCTGGTGGCGGCGCCTCCGGGCTCGGAGCGAAGATCTGGGTTGTCGTCCAGGGCCTCGAAGCGGTTGGAAAGGCTCAGGCGAGGAGGAGAGGCAGTTGCATCCTGGAATCGCTTTCTGTTACGGATTACGACTTCAGTCCATGAAGGCTGGAGGCTAGGTGTTGAGGAGGCGAAAGGCCGGGGGCCGGCGGAGGCATCCCACGGAGCAGTATCCTGGAGGGCCGCTTTGAGTGAGATTATATGCATGGATTGTTCGTGGGCAATGTCCAGACATGAGGTCAACAGGGCCTGTTTATTTTGCAGCTCCTGGGAAAGTCGACGGATGTCTTCTTTGAGGTCAGTGATCTGTTTGTTTACCTTCAGTTCCGTACTCTCCGCCATCTTGTCCGCCATCTTGATGATAGTTATGCACTAAGACAAATTCCTTGGATGCGAAAACTTACTTGGCAATAAACCTGCTTCTGATTCTAAATCAGTAGACTGCATGTCCACTGTGTCACAGTGTGAACTTGATATTTATGCATTTTCATTACTGCATTTAACTCTATTGACCCCCTCAGCCTTGACAGCAGAAACTTTCTCATATTTATCTTTATTTTCTTCTTGAGAAAACAACATATTTAATAACTTCCTGTTCATTGCATTGATTTTTTTTTTTTTTTTCAAACATTTCTGTTGCAATGTTTCATTTAGTTTGGTGCTTTTTTTCACTATTACCTTTACCTAATTACACATTAATAACATAACATGTCCCTCTCAAATTGCTGTTTGTTAACGTCAATGTCTGATCTGGATCTGTCCACACAGTCAGAACATGAACAGGAGCAGCGCACGTCTACAACAAAGAAAAGTACATTCTCAGATGTACCATGAAAGGAATATAATGGGCCCTCATGAGACCACATGCAAGACTTTTTACTCACTGTAATGGTGCAAAGAGGTTTCCATTATGTTCTGTTTTTTGTGTGTTTTGTCTTGGCAGTACATATCTGTGCAGCAAACATGACACATTCAGGTATGTAATGTAATGTTCATCCAACTGCTGCAGCTTAATTCAACATTAAACATTTACCAACTACATACTAATTCCACACTATGCATTAGTGTGGATTCAGATGGACAGATTATTTCTTACAAAACAGCAATTATTGACTCAACATTCACTTATCTGCTGGCTTGTTTGACTGATCACATAGTCCTTATCACCAGATGAATTTTGACATGAATAAACATGAAATGTAAAATCTAAGTAAAAGATTTTTAAATATAAAATATAAAAATATATACAAGCTAAAAGACATCCAAGAAAAGACAGTGGCAAATCTGGAAGATATAAATAGTATAAATATGGCAAATATGGCAAATATGGTGGTATGAAGTGAGGACTATCAAAAATAAAATATGTATACAGTGTAAACAGTTGGTGTACAGCAGTTGACTGTACACAGTGCAATTTGGTTTGCAAGAGTTTTTTAGAGTTTGTAAAAGTAAAAGTGGCTGGTGCCATTTGGTTTGTGCATTGGGGGGGGGGGGGGGGGGTCAGTGACCAGAGAGGGCAGAGGGCAGAGAAGGAATGGGGGGCAGTGCTGGGAGGGAGTTCAGCATCCCGATGGCCTGGTGGATCAAACTGTCTCTCAGACTGAGAGACTGAGCCCGGATGCTCCTCATTCTCCTCCCGGAAGGCAGGCGGCTGAAGAAGCGGTGGTTGGGATGGGTGGGGTCGCCCGCAGTGCGGGCCAGGCGTGTGTTGTAAATGTCCTGGAGGGAGGGGAGGGGGGCACCGATGATCTTCTCAGCTGCTCTCACTATGTCCTGCAGGGTCTTCCTGCAGGATGCAGTGCAGCCGCTGTACCACACAGTGATGCAGCTGGTCAGGATGCTCTCTGTGTTTCCACAGTAGAAGGTGTGCAGGATGGGGACTGGTGCTCTGGCTCTTCTCAGTCTGCAGAGAAAGTAGAGGCGCTGCTGAGCTTTCCTGGTCAGTGATGCGGTGTTGCTGCTCCAGGAGAGGTCCTCAGTGAGATGCACACCCAGGAACTTGGTGCTGCTCACTCTCTCCACAGCAGCACCGTTGATGGTCAGTGGAGGGTGCTGGGTGGAGGCTCTCCGGAAGTCGACAACAATCTCCTTCGTCTTCTCCACATTCAGAGAGAGATTGTTGTCTCTGCTCCAGTTCTCTCCAGTTTCTGTATCAGCTGCTGGTGTTAAAATTGTGTTAAAAGCTGAACTAAAGTCTAAGAACAGCATCCTCACATATGAGCCCTTAGTGTCCAGGTGAGTGAGAGCTGAGTGGAGGGCGGTGGAGATAGCATGATCAGTGGACCAGTTGGCCCGATATGCAAACTGGTACGGGTCCAGGGAGGGAGGGAGCATGGATTTGATGTGCTGCATGACTAACCGCTCAAAGCACTTCATGATGATGGGGGTCAGTGCCACAGGGCGATAGTCATTGAAGCAGGATGGAGAGGTCTTCTTTGGAACCGGGATGATGGTGGTGCTCTTAAAGGAGGTGGGGACAACAGCTTGGCTCAGGGAGGTGTTGAAGATGTCTGTGAGGACATCTGTGAGTTCCTCTGCACAGTCCTTTAGCACACGACCAGGAATGTTGTCAGGTCCTGCAGCTTTGCAAGCGTTGATCCTGGAGAGGGATCTCCTCACTCTGGCTGGAGACAGGGACAGCACCTGGTCATCTGGAGGGGGTGTTGTCTTCTATGCAGGGGTGCTGTTGTCAGCTTCAAACCGTCCAAAGAAGTTGTTCAGATTGTTCAGCAGAGTGATGTCGTTGTCACAGGTCTGTGGACGAGGTTTATAGTCCGTGATGGTCTGTAACCCCTGCCACATGCTCCTTGTGTCTCTGCTGTTGGTGAAGTGGTGGGTTATCCTGCTGTACTGCCTCTTTGCAAGTCTGATGCCACGGGACAGGTTGGCTCTCAGACCAGCCTCATCACCTGCTCTGAAAGCAGCGTTCCGGGCTCTCAGTAACCAGTGGACTTCCCCCGTCAGCCATGGTTTCTGGTTGGCCTGTACCGTGATGGTCTTGGTGTCCGTGACATCATCAATGCATTTGCTGATGTAGGCAGTAACAGTGTCTGAATACTCCTGGATGTTGATCTGGTGGTTGTAGGTGGCTGCCTGCTTAAACATGTCCCAGTCTGTGGTGTTAAAGCAGTCCTGAAGTGCTGAGGAGGCACCCTCTGGCCACACCCGTACCTGCTTCTGGACCGGTCTGGTGACTTTGACCTTTAGCCTGTATGCTGGCATTAGCATCACAGTGATGTGGTCTGAAGCGCCGAGATGGGGGAGGGGTGAGGCCTTGTATGCTCCTCTCAGTGTTGTGTAGACCAGGTCCAGTGTATTGTTTCCCCGTGTTGGAAAGTCAATGTGTTGGTATATTGTTGCAGCTGGGAGGGATATAGACTGCAACAAGCAGGATGGCAGAAAACTCCCTCAGTAGATAGAAAGGCCGGCACTTGATGATCATAAACTCCACAAGGGGTGAACAGTGGCTGCAAACCACCACAGCGTCCTGACACCAAGCATCCCTGATGTACACACAGACCCCGCCGCCGCGGGTCTTACCTCCTTCAATGAGGGCTCTGTCTGCATGGTAGCATGTTAGCTGGTCGAGCTGGATGGCGGAGTCCATGTTGTTGTTGAGCCATGTTTCCGTGAACACAAAAACACAGCACTCACTCACAGTCTGCTGGGTCGATCTCAGAAGGTGTATGTAGTCCAGTTTGTTGTCCAAGGAGTGTACATTGGCGAGTACGATGGACGGTATAGCTGGCTTGTGTGGATTAGCTGCTAGCCTGGCCCGGATACCCCCGCGCTTTCCTCGCTTCTGCCTCCTCTCGCACTGCCTGCGGCGCTTCCTCTGTGGGTGTGCTGCAGTAGTGGGGGTCGATGTCGAAGCGGGCCACCGGAGTAGGCTCAGGTCGTGTAGCTCCTTAGTGTGTGCCGGGTTTAACTTGCAGAAAAAAGTGTTGCCGATGTCAAAAAGAGTCCCGCGGCTGTATGTGCGCCTTGGGACGGACAAACGGGACGAAAACATAAAATCACTTGAGCACACCGACGAAGACAAACATGTAAACACCACATTATCGGGACAGAGAGGGGCCGCTGCGTCCGTACGCGCTGCCATCTTTGTATAACTGCTGTATAACTGTTGTATAACTGTTTGTGTAATGTATAATGGTAATGTTTCTAAATACAATTTTGAAATTGTTTTAAAATGTTTGTAATGCATTGTAAATTTTCAATAAAGATGATCAATTTACAATATTTGTGTTTGTAGGAAATGTATGGGTGGGCGTGTTGCCGTAAAAATACGGTTACTATGTAAAATGACCATTTGAATGTAAATTTACAGAAATTTGATGGCTACTGCAACAGCAATATAAAACAGTAAATTTCTGAGATTATGGTACAGAATTATACTGTAAAAAGTTATTTTACAGTAATGTTGTTGTGAATGTACAGTAATCACAGATGGTTATTACAGTATAATATTGTAATTTTACAATGAAATACTGTTTTTACAATAATGATGTTCCTGCTTACTGTAGAAACACAGTACAACACTGTGATTATCATCTTTATTACAGTTAAATAATTACTATATATTACAGTTATTTTACTGCAATTATTAGACAGTAATTTACTGTAAAAGTACAATCAGTGTAGGTCATTCTTGACCTTGAAGTATCACAACCTAGTCTTAGTGTTATTGTATGGGGTACTGATCCACAGTCACTGTGTTACCTCAGTAGAAGGCAGTCGGCATGTTCTCAGTTTGGAGTAGCAGACAGGAGGTCCAGCATTAAGCTAAGCTGTGTATGTATTTGGAATATTTTCACCTTGCTGTCAGACAGCCCTTTGTGCAGGAAACTGAAGCCTTTATATTAATCAATACTCTCTTCAAAACCACCAGACTTTACTGACAAAAAAACAGTGATTTTACCTCTCAGAACAGGGGAGTTGATGGTTCACCACCGCCTTGTTATTGTCTAACTTTGGTGATCCAAATTAATATTAGTTGTTCAGGTCAAGGCAGTCGTAGACCAGCAACTCCTGTTGTCTGTAAGGTGAAATTACTGTTTTTGTGAAGGGAGTCTGGTGGCTTTAGAAAGAGCAATATAAGGCTTCAGCTTCCCGTTAGAAAGGGCTGTGTGGTGGAAAGGTAAAGTGGCCAAAATATTCTAAACATAGTGTACATTTAACCCGATTTAGAATGTTTTAGTTGGGCCTTTTTCTCTCCCTTTTTGGCTTCTTCCTCCACACAACTCACTGAAGACGTACTGTTCAATGCATGAAACTTCAAAAATGTCAGAAAACACATTACTCTTATGTTATATGTCACTATACGTCCTCTATCTACCAGGTTTATGACAAATTAAAAGGCATCTACATGTGAATGTTCTTCTTCCTTTTACCACTGGTCTCGATTGTTGAAAAGTCAGACAGCATCAACACACTGCAGCAAAATGTAGCCATCACCTCTGTGACACTCAGTCATCTTCAGTGTCTTCTGCTGAGCTTTAATGGAGCTAATGGCCAAGGATCCATCAGGACAGCATCTGAATCAGCAGACCACTGCAGCTCTATCTCCGTTGTCGAAGGCTTTACTTTACTGAGGATTTGTGGCAGTGTAAGACAACTTTAAACCGTCCGTCTGCAACATTTCAGCAATGACAAAAAAACTACCTCAAAGACAGAAGTAAAGAGCACTACACTGAAGTAAAATAGATATGAAGGGCACTCTGTTGGAGCTGTTATTTTTACCTCACTGCTGCCTCTCAGTCAAGAGTGACAGCAGGTCCAGTCCAATGCTTTAGTAATGCTGTGGTTACTTTACCATGAAAACGTGAAGTTGTTGTGTAATAACTTACAGTAATTACAGATGATTATTACTATAAAATTGTTCCTGGTTACCATAGAAACACAGTATAATACAGTGATTTTCCATCTATATTAGAATCAGAATAACTTTAATTGGTCAGGTATGTGTACACACATGAGGAATTTGACTCAGATTACTCTTTGCTCTTGTAGTACATACAGATATAGACAAAAGTACAGTTAAAAAACAACTTGACAGGAAAACGTAGACATAAACATAAAAACTGTACATATAAAAAGGTAAATATATATATATAAATATGTGTATCTATCTATGTGTATATACAGTATGGATGTATGTATATAAATAATTACTTTACAGTGATTAGCAATTATTAGCCAGTAATTTACTGTCAACGTGCATTTATATATTTAAGTAGTTAACTCAGAGGTTTCAAACTCTCTTTTTCTCAGAGTAGAAAAAAAAGTTTGTCCTGCAACAATGATGGGTTATGATAGGAGTACTCAGACTGATGAATGCGTGTTTGCTTCGGCAGAAAGGTGATTAGTGAAGCTCAAACGGCGCACATTCATAACAAAAGAAGCAATCTGGGTCAGTACAGTGATTACAAATGTACTGACATGATGCCAAACAAATGTGAGAGTGGGAACGGGACCAGAATAAATGACATAAATCTGAAGAACTGATGCAGACAAAGAAGAAAAGAATAAGGATAATAACAAAGAATGATCCTGAAAGTGCAGGAGCATGGTAATGAAATATTTAAATATGGTAAGTTTGTTTTTTTAGTTATGACCAGATAAGAGGTGACACACGGAACTTTTGAGAAGACATTTTGGAAAAAAAAAAAACGAAGGCAGCCTGCACAGAAGAGAATCGCATCTCGCCACATGACACAATGATGCAATGTTTCAACCTTTGTGAGCAAAAACATCCTTTCACAAAGAGCTGATATATATACAGACAAAAATGACAGCTCACAAAACACAGTTTTAAAAAAACACCAAAACAGTTTAGGACTTACAGAGGCTGCTTTTAGGACTTTTTTCCTAAGTGACACCAAGTGGCTGACATTTTATTCGGTTTGTTTTTTTATAAACTTTCTTGACTGGATGCCATTAAATATGGCACAGACATCCACGGTGAGCAGAGGACGAAAGCTAATGAGAAAATGTTCAACTTATGCAGTGATTTATATCCACATTCTCTGCATCTAACTTTAACTCAGAGCTCAACTTACAGCCTCACACAGCTGCTGATGGCTGCAGACTATTAATCTATTATAACTATTAAAGAGAAAAAAGTGTACAGTGAAAAGAAATCTGTGAATAACCTGTTTGGCACCTCAGCAGTGATCTCCAGAGAGCGGGTAAGCAAAGGTGACCTTGTGTAATGTTTATAGTTTATATAAAAAGGAAGGTTTCATGTTAAATTATTCATTTAAAGCATGAAGTGACTTCATGCAAATGTATGTTAGACAGCTGGTGGCATGGCCAGCCTGCATCCATTGTTCTTACCCTCAGTTCTTATTTTCATCCAAAGCTCGCTGTGTGGAACAGATGTTTCACTGACATACAGTACAGTAGGTTTTCTTTGTATGCTGCCTGTAGAAAAACAGGGTTGGATGTGCACTAAGGATAAGGATTGTATTGGACTTCAATCCAATACAAGTATAAAACAATCATACCTGATACCTCTTTCAATAGCAAAGGATCATTTTCTTCCTTTTTTTAATTAACAACCTGCACACAGTGCTAGTACGGGAAAAAGTCATTAAACACATACATATTAGTGTATATTAGTTAATTTTGATAATAACTAATATTGTTATTATTCAACTCAACAGCTGAGGAACAGTTAACTGAAATAATGTTTTTTGTTTTGGTTTTTTTTTGTAATAAAAGAATGATTTTCTTCCTCATTGTTTGGTGGTTGTAGATCTGTTTTTGTTTTGTGGCACATGGTAGCGAAAAATATCAAAGTACTGATACTTTTGACAAGTTTAATGTACACTCTATCACCTTCTTAGCCTTTTAGAATAATGCACATATTCCAGGTTCATCATTGGACCTATATTAACGCACAGTATGTCATATCTGCACATCAAGGGTGGCAGTAGCTCAGTCCGTAAGGATTTAACTTGGGGAACTGGATGGTGAGCGGGTTCAAGTCCAGTATGGACGGTGGACTGGTAGCTGGAGAGGTGCCAGTTCACCTCCTGGGCACTGTCGATGTGCCCTTGAGCAAGGTACCAAACCCCTAACTCCACCATTTCTCCACATTTGCATGTCTATGAGCCCATTGTGTGTGTGTGGTTATGATGGGAATTGTTGGGTATCTGTAAATAATATTATGAAGAGCACAGTCTAGATCTGCTCTAAAGTGTCATAAGATATAACGTCTGTTATGATTTGGTTCTATATACAGTAAATATAGTTGAAATTAATCTATGAAAACTACCCAACATGAATTGAACTTTGCTGACTTCCTTTCTCACTCTGCGATGTATCTTGTGTTTACCTGCAAAATACAGCAACTAAAGGCAGCAGATGCCACTGACAGGCAACCAAACAAGCCATCATTATCTTGACCATACAATAGACAACTCAGTAAAATATCTAACAAAGGGCAGGTAATTTATTGACATTTTAATACAGAAATGTTGCATACAGTATAATATGTTAATGAAAAACAGGTTTGACTCCTGATTTCTAGAAGTCAACACAATGTATCCGCCAGTTCATTTACATACTGAAACATTCTCAACTCTGAGCTCAAACAGTGTGAATTTAAGTTCAAAACTATGTCAAAGTAATATGGGAATATGTGCATGTTCTGTATGAAAACAGGGAAGAGTTAAAGTGTGTGCACAAGTTCAAATACAGTGAGTGAAAAAACAGAAGGGAAGAAAGGAGTGTGTGTGTTTGTAGTCGGGTGCGTTGGAGGCGGGAAAGGTGTCACTACTGAGGCAGAAAGGAAAGTCAAACATGTGAATATAAGTCGGTGACAATCCCTTTTTTTTCTGTTTGATGATGGCAAACTCGAAGCACTGTTCTCATCCTTTGTGAGGTTTTTCCAGGAACGAGTACAATTTCTCAACACAACAGAGTTTGTTCTCCTAATTCACACGACTGTTTGTTTTAGTAGCTTCCAAAGAGCTTTGCCGCTCAGTATCCATTTGCATAATTCAACAAGTTCTTCTGGCGCTGCAGCGTATGAGTAATACCGAGTCAACTAGGTGAAACGAGGATAAATCCATGGGGCTGGATGGAGAGTGGGGTAGACAGAGGGAAGGGCGAACAGGAAGAGAGGTGAGAGTGAAGGAGACATGAAGAGCCTGGGCTGAATAGTGATGCACAACGCAACAGTCTGCTGTCTTTGTTACATGCAACGCGTGCAGAGCGCTGCTGTCATAGACAGTGAATGAACGCACCAGCTGATGGCGTGAACACAGTTACTGGTCATTTTGTTCAATCTTGAGAATAGGAGGCACTTTTTCAATCACTTTGAAGAAACTGTTCCTCTGCTCAGTGTGAGGATGGTTTTTAAGTATCGAACCTGAAAGAAGCACAGACAACAGCCAAGATGGTTATCCTGATGAATGTCATTTCATTCACATTGCACATGAAAGTGGCGGCAGTCTTTTTTGAGAAAACTCAACATTCAAAGAGGAAATATCATCATATCAACTGGTTCAGGTTTCAAAGCATTAAAAAAAAGAAGAGTGCACCGAGAAGAGTGCAATCTCTGCTAGGCAGCAGATGGTTATGCAGTTTTATATACCATTGTATATAAGTGTATACAGCATGTTTACTGTATATACATAAGTCTTTATGGGGTGGTCTATGTTTTCTTTAAGATGCAGAGAATAATGGTATTTTCAGATAGTATCCTAGTTTCATCTACTGTAACCAAGGGGACAAAGAACGGGTTGATAAGTCCAAACTTTTTCCAACTTTTGTATTTACAACCAGGTGTCTTCATAACAGTGTTGTATATACAGAAATGTGCAAATTTTCAAGAAACTCACTCTCAAGAAAAACTGAAATTTCAATAACTTCAATATTCAATAATTTACCCTTGGTGTTGCCTGTTCATGGAAAAGTTCTGACTCATGTTCATGTCTTGGCACAGAGGTGATTAGCTCTGCCCCTGAAATGAATTTAATTCCAACAAATAACCCGTATCATGTTTAATTTCCCACGTTTATAACAAAAAAAAATTCATGAAAATCATTAAACAAGTTACTGTTGATTTAGTCGTGAAATTTCTTAGTACACATTGTATTTGTTTACAAGCGGTTCTTATCCTCTCAAATATGTCTATAACATGGCCGCATCGTGCCTAATTGGTATGGAACTACCAGCCATATACTCCAGTTCAAGTATAAAATCAAAGTGATGACAACCACGAGAGGTCCTTGAGCATACACTCATGAATGTGCATGAAAAATATGAGACAGATCTGTCCAGTGGTATGTGAGATTAACAAGCACGAACACTCATAAGGAATGAATGACGATAGATAGATGACGTAGATGTGAAGATTGAACCCACGCTGCAAACTGTAGGACATACGTTGCATTCAGAAAGTTTTCAGACCCTTTTAATTTTGCTATGCTGTAGACTAATGCAACATAACACACACTCATGAGGGTAGTGACTTAGAAAGCTTTTAATATCTCATGGCTACTGAGTCATAAAAACATGTTTTCAGGTTTCAACTTTTCTTTTGAATTCATGTTTTCCCTATTTGATCTAAAGTCAATAGCTCATAACATGAAAAAGCAATTCAGGGAATTCGAGGATGTAAATAGAAAATATTAAATATCACAATGGCAAGTACTCAAACCCTTCACTATGACGCTTTTAAGAGCCCAGTAGCTTGAACAACCAGGACTGCTAGAGCTCAACAATCAGGGTAGAAGGGCCTTGGTAAGAGAGGTTGCTCCAGAGATCCTATGTGGAAGAGGAAGAAGCTTCCAGAAGCACAACCATCACTGCAACACTCCAATCAGCTGGCCTTTTTGGCAGAATGGCCAGACGGAAACCTCTTCTCAAGGAAAGACATCTTGACAGCATGACGGCATGTGAGATCCTCTGAAACCAACATTGAACAAGCACTGCTCATCATCGCTCCATCTGAATGGTGGTGGTAGCATCGTGCTGTGGGGGTGTTTTTCAGCAGCAGCAGGGACTGAGGGACTGTTCAGAGTTTGGGGTGAAGCTGTTTGGGGCAAAGCACGGTGACATCCTTCATGATAAACCGGTCCTTGTGTGCTTGAGAGGCTCTGCAGAGAAGAAAACCCTAAAATCCAGAGGTTAGATGGGTATAAATGATGCACACATGCAAAATAATTTAACACACCTTAAGTTGTCTCTGTCAAACTATTTATAAAAGAAGAATGTGCAGTGAGTCAGTCAGTGGGCAGTCTTCCCTCTGGTCCTAATAAAATCCCAATCGCCCCGGCACAATGACAGGAACACTATGCTGCAGGAGATGCTGTCCTTTGGATGACACATTAAACCGAGGTCCTGACTCACTGTGGTCATTAAAGATCCCATGGCACATGGCAAGAGGATGGGCTTCCCTGATGTCCCAGCAGAATTCCCAATCCGGCTGCAAGTGTCTCTGTATTTGCCTCTTTTCACCTCATGCTGATGTGTTAGCTTAGCATACAGATAGGAAATAGGGGAAACCAGGAAAAACACAACTAAGTTTCACTAATAAGCATGTTGTGTCACAATTGTTGAACCTGTACACAAATGGATAGTTTGGGTGCTTGATAATAATTGGCTATGCCATGTTAGAAACCATTGTAAAGCACTTTATAAACACACATCTGTGACCACATTTCATCAGTGTTACTTGGTTGCTGTAAAATTTCAGGCTTTGTTGCTGATTTTGATTTGCTGAGTGGGCTCAGCGTGGATGAGTGGCTGAATGACATGGACAGGACGGAGGAGGAAGATAAAAAAGAAAGAAGACACGCTGAGATTAATGAACGGACAGAAGTTTGCAAGAAATATGAATCATCCCAGCAAAAACTACACCGAGAAGAGATGCTGGATATCCTCGCTTCAGGCACAGCACAATTAAAACACACCTCACACTTTGTTCTAAAATCACAGCAATCTGCAGCCTTTTGGGGTTTATTGCTTAAGTATCAATGAAGTTACTGTTTGTGCTGGAATTATTGCTTGACAGGGCAGAGTCTTGTTGTCACCATCAGGTTGCCAGGCAACCAAGGGAGACTTTTTAACTTTGGACTAGATTCCAACCTAAGCAAAGCTAGCTGCTTGCTAACTTTAGCTTCATATTTACTGTAAAAACATCAGTCCTATTATCTATCTCTTGGCAAAGCAGCAATCTTTTCCCAAAAATGTTTATTAATTTCCTTGAATTCTAACCAGAAATATGTTTATTCTGTTCTGTGTGTCTGCGTAGGCTAGCCTTTGTGTAAAACTCCTCCAAACGCGACCTTGTTCTGACATCGTTACTTGCTGTTTGTTAAGGTGACCTCACTTTAACTAAAAGGACCCACAGTTTCAAATTAGTTTTTGGATTTGGATTTCGAATTCTTTCTTTCTTTCTACTCTTATAAATACAAATGTACACACTGGAGTCTTTGAGCCATACTGCTGCATGGTCCTTGACACCTTTCTTGCCCCCACCCTTTCACAGCGGAGGCCAATGAAATTTGTCTTTGTTGCTCACAGCATTGAATTTTTTTTTTTTCCAGAAACAGTATCACAAGCTCGCTGTCAACAGTTTTAATCAAACTATTGTATTGAAGTGGTGGCAGGCACACATCTCAAATCCTGCATGGATAAAACCAACTACCTGCATGACTACTGTACATACAGCTGGAGTTTCTAGTAATTTTAGTGCACTGAGCCTTTAAGATCCTTACATTTGGATACTGTTGAGCGTGCACGTCGCTTCAGGGAAAACAACATCGAAGAGAAGAAGAGAACGTACTTGTTTTTGATGGTTTTTACTAAGAGTGAAAGTAGACAGAAAGGAAAGTGTGCACAGCAGAGAAGGTAAGCTGTATCGACTCCAGCAACACGCCGACATCAAACAGAAGACGAGCCTTCCACCAGAGCTGCGTGTCCTGGGGTGAGAGCTGCTCCTGCCTGAGGTGCCCCCTGTTCAAAGCACTTTTGGAAGTGGTTTGTGTATGTACATACGTTATGCGGATACATGCACCCCAATTATGGATTAATGTTGACAGGTGTAGAGCACTGTTTGAGTACTCCATGTTTGAATTGAATTCTCAGGAGTGAAGTAATGCTCATGCCTCAGAGACCTCATCTAATCTGACTGCACCTATCGATTGGCGTTATAAGCTGAAAAACTCGTAAAGCTCCCCCTAGAACCAAGCTGTTTATATAGAAATTGATTAAATTCTGGGCAAAACAGAGCTTGTATCATAAAAAGAGGTCGATGCCGCTGATTATTTTGAGATAAGAGCTGCAGATTTAAGCATTGAACAGATGCAGGACCTGGTGACACTGGATCTTTGGCAACACAATGAAAAGTTGAGAAATAATATTGATGTCAGCCCGCAGGAGTCTTTTCTTTTCATGATCCGCTGTAGCAAACACAGTCAAATGGTTTTGGAGGCAGTACAGCTCAAGTGGAGGCTGTCTGAGGTTGCTCTCTTCATCAGCTGCCTTTTCTATCTTAACACTGGCAGCCGAGACTGATACATGATGCCTGGAGGAAAAAGGGAGCAAAGGGAATTCAGCTGTCACAGAGACCCCAAATATAACCTGAAGAAAGCTCCATTCTACAATTCTCTGCCTGCCTCTGTCTCTCTAACCCTCCCTCTCCTTATCCTCAGTCATACAGCCTCTCATCCTCATCTCCCTCCTGCTCTTTCCAGGTTTAAAACTCGCTTGCAAATGCAAAGAAAACCATCCATTTTAAGCGTTTGACAAGATCCACCTCTCACATGCGGCTGAGATTGTGAAAAGCTCACCTATACAACTGCCGATGTAAAATACTTCCTTTGGATGTTGCTCTTGC
Organism: Argyrosomus regius; assembly: GCA_946959425.1. Taxonomy (NCBI): domain Eukaryota; kingdom Metazoa; phylum Chordata; class Actinopteri; family Sciaenidae; genus Argyrosomus; species Argyrosomus regius. Next base: position 20,467,810 of record OX336902.1, read on the forward strand.
ACTCGAAGGCTTTTTTTAATAGGAAGCTTGGCTTTCTTCCATCTCCCAACTTTCTCAGGCGGCAGATCTTGAAGAATAACAAAACACCAAAGAGAGGGACCGGCGGGGATGCTGCTGCTGATTATTTTTGCCTCCCTATCAGACTTCTCATTTCTGTTCTGCATGTCATGCTATCCGCTCTTCTTTTCCTCACATCCAAGTAGCAATTTGTACGGTCGGCTGAACTAAAATATATTAATAAAATCAGATTGAGGCTTTAATGAGGATTGCACACGATGGCTGTAACTTCCTTTTTTTTCCCTCTGCTGCTGTGACCTAGTCGCCAAAATAAAAGTCTCGCAGACAGCCAGTAAGCTGTATATATGTATGTTCAAAATGTGTGTGTTTGCATGTGTAGCAAACAGGTGTATAATCATTTTCCAATGTTGAGCACTAATGAGTTTGTGCTACAGCTCAACTCAAAATGTTCTTTGACATCAGTTCTGCTTGCTATATGGAGACTCACTAATTATACTGGAATGAGTCACAGATGAAACAAAGGTTAGAAGAAGAAAGAAAGAAAGAAAGAAGGAAAGAAAGAAAGAAAGAAAGAAAGAAAGAGAAAGAAAGAAAGAAAAGTTGGACTGAATGGTACTCTCATATGAGCAGTAGATATGGATTAGTGTACTAATCCATGCTGCCACGGCAGCACAGCTGGAGTGTAACGAGCTAAGCATGCTGTTTATAAATCAGAATTTCCTTTAGTAATTTGTGACTATAACCTGTATATGTTAGAGACAATGGTAGTGGACTCAAAGGTGCAAACACAAACCAGAGAACTTGAATCAGGTTTAAACAGTTTATTGAGTTCACAGAGGGGATGGTGCAGTGTAGGTGGAGATCCAGTGAAAAGCTCTCCAGAAATGGTGCAGGGCTGATGGTGGCAGAAATCCAAAGGTGCAGGAGGTGGAGACGAGACGGGGCTGGACGTGGCAGGTGAGTGGCAGAGAGAGTTTTCCGGGAGCACAAGCAGAACCCATGACACCACACTCAGCTGCTGGTGAAAACAAAACTCAGGAACTCTGCTTGGTTCGTGTATTGGTTGACAGATTACAGCTCAGTGTTACATTCACTGCTAACCTGACTTCAGGACATCCAGCACAGGCACACCTGCCCGTCCTGAGTGCAGCCACGCTGCCTCTTTTTTGTCCTGTATCGTGTTGACTGAAGTCAAAGTGGATCCAACCTATGAAATGAACACAGTGGTTTAGTATTAAGGCCAGAGGAGTTTTTGTCTTGAGTCTAGTTTTTGGTGAACTTGAATTTGAATGATATCGTCTTGATGTGAGAGTCAGAATGCTGGTTTCAGTTCCCTTTTGATTAAATGAAGGTTTAGACGAAGCTCTTTTTATAGGCAATTAACTTCCTTAGATTTTAGCTTCATTTAGTTTTCTTTCTCTTGTGCTGTGTGTTGTTACTTGTTCTTAGTTTGTGCTGCTGCCCATCTTGGCCAGGACTCCTTTGAAAAGATTTAATCTCATCGGGTCCTTTTCTGGTTAAATAAAGAACAATAAATAAATGATGTCATTAAAATGTAAAGGACACCATGCTTTATTCACCAAGCAGTTTGGCTGTCTTGGTCAGGGTGAAGCTGTTTACTGATAAAGTTTCACTGATCAATGATCAGTCAAATAAATCACCAGATAACATGTATACAAAACAGCATCATTATCATCCACTTCTTGTAAGTAACAATAGTACATATTACCATTACTGTTACATGACAAAAGAACTGAAAGAGAAATATTAAGGACAGAACATAATATTCTTTAGCAAATATCATCTTTAAACTTTGACCTATCGATGGGTATAAAACTGTTAAATATCCATTTTTCAATATAGGGCATGTAATTCTGGAGACTTTCAACCTCATTACTCAAACTAATCTTTCAAAACAGTTTTCAAATCCCTTCCATCAATTTCACATCCATGACTAACCCTGACTAATTTCAAAGTCCAAAGTCCATCTGTGTCTGAACTTCACACATTCATCCACAAACTAAATATCCAGTTGATCTAAAGAAAAAGAAATCTTGTTATTTGAGAATAAATCTGGTAACCTTTTAAAAATAGCTTTTAATTCCTCTGTGAACCCTCTCGGGCTTGATCCAGTTTCCCTCTTGAACATTTTCTCCAAACCTCCTGCATTCTTTGATAAATACACCTTCATAATTCACATTAAAGCTGTGCGAGGTGTCTTCATTTTCAGGCTCACGCTGGTGGCATGTCACATCATTAACACTTGCAAGGTTTCAAACATTATTAGATTTCTGACCTCGTGTACAGGATTGATCAAAGCTGCTCTTGTGAAGCTTCAGATTAAGAATATAGAGGCGGACATGAGCAGTTCACTTTATTTGGCTGAACAGCTTCAGGAACATAGAACCTGTACCTGAAGCTGTAAAGTTTGATATAGTGTCCTATATTATTTCATAATAATTCATTTCACATTAAAATCTTCAGACAAGCCAGCTGGACACTACTAATGACTGCACATTCAGTCACATCAGTGACTGTCTGCACTTTTAAAGGATGGATGATGCTGTCGAAGAAATCATCGAGTCCAGTTGAGATGTTTGCTGTGGTGGTGTGTTTATTAAAAAGCATGCCGGCACACTGGTGAACTGACGGTCACAGAGGGTCTCTGATCCAGTGAGTTGACCAGTGTGCCGGCATGCTTTTTAATAAACACACCACCACAGCAAACATCTCAACTGGACTCGATGATTTCTTCGACAATTTGGTGCCGTGACCCGGATGGCAACACACTTCCACGGAAACTCCTCTTTGCAGACCAAGAACACACCAGCGACCTGAGAATCCAAATTAAACTAAGAGGTAAGGGGCCCTTTTGAAAACCCAATTCCTGTTGCTGTGTGTTGTTGGAGGTCTGTGAAGCTGGAGTCCCAAAGAAGTTGACGCCATCCAATTTTACGTAAGTTTGCTGTGTGGCTGTGAAATAGTTCTACCCTGGTTGATATGTTTTAGGAATGGTTGCATTTTCAAAATCTAAGAATCTGTCTTGATTGAAATTGTTTGCCTTTTCCTGACCTTAGGATCTGACTTGCTCTTCTAATGGTGTAACATTAAGGTCTTGGCTAGAACTACAGAAAATAGAAAAGACCAGATAGTTGAATCCTGTGAAAGACCAGGTATATATGAGTTCTGTGATTCTATTTTCTCAGAAAATAGAAAAGACCAGATAGTTGAATCTTGTGAAAGACCAAGTATATATGAGTTCTGTGATTCTATTTTCTTTGGAAGTCGACGTGTGATTTGTGATTAAAAATCAGTGATTTAGAACACTGTAGGAAGTCGACGTGTGATTTGTGATTAAAAATCAGTGATTTAGAACACTGTAGGAAGTCGACGTGTGATTTGTGACTAAAAATCAGTGATTTAGAACACTGTAGTCATCCCGGGTGTAGTGTTGGGAACACTAGAAGAGACGTCCAGAGAGTGCCAAGAGAACACTAAAGATAGTGAGGCACTAGAGGCCTGGGGCCTGATGGAAAAGCAGCTGGTGGGAAGAAGTAGGGATCTGATTCGCTCTCCCAGGGATGACTCGCTCTCCCAATACTTGGGGATATATTTCATTTCTGTAGGGATCTGATTTACTCTCCTTACGTGAATAGGAATGACTTGTGTCTTCTGAGTAGAATGTTGATTGAAAGATTTAGCAAGTGATTTGAAGGTATGAGTAAGTGTTTATGAAAGCGTGTGGAGGGATCATTTGAAAGGACAATGGGAAGTTTTCTTAGTAGAAGGTCTGAGACTGGATTTACCGGTCGTGTGAAGTACATGTATGATAATTGTGGTACCAAGTGTTTTTGTTAAATTTGTTGTAACGTGTTGAGATAACGGTCTTCTCAAATTTCCCCAAAACGGGTCAGATTTGAAAATCTGAAGGAGAGATTAAGTTCTCATCCAGATCGAAACAAGCTCTTACATTCTCTCAGATTTGGAGAGATGAAAGCAGGCGCCGTAATGCAGAATCTCAAAAAGATTCGCTTACAGATCAAAATAAGAAGTTAATGCACAAAAATAAAAAAAAACACAACGCAGAGTTAAAACAGTGCAATAACTAGAACAAAACAAAAAATCTTTTAAAAAGTCTTCCGGAAGCAACAAAACAAACGATTAAATCAAAAGATTTAGTTTGTAGAACTGTTTTGTCATTTTTGTAGATGTTTGTCATTTCGTGTGTGTCTGTCTGTTACCTCTGTGAAAGGGAATGCCTTCTATTTTTTAATCTTAGAGGGTTATTTTGAAAAAAAACGACAATCTGAGATTACAAAAAGTATTGTTGTATTGTTGAGTATTGTTTATGGGTCAAAATGTAATGTTTTTTGAAGTGTCTCACTACACAGGCAGAGCAAGGAGGATAAATGGCAGAGGAGCACTCAGGAGAAAGAAGTTCAAACCAAGTTGTGGGACTAGAAGTCATTCACACCTTGGACAAAGACCTTCCTGAAACAAAAGCACTGGGAATTCTTCAATTCGTGAGCCACAATTTGGTGAGAAAAATTTCTAAATTGCAAATTGCAACAACCCAGTCAAAGCCTACCCTGTCTATGGCACCTCCAGCAGAAAGGCCAACACATTTGATCTAGGCTCTTCCTATTAAACTGTAAAAGCAGACAGAGTTTGTTTTAAAGATAGATTGATTAGTTAATTGATAGGTTAAAGGTATTTCTATATGCCTACTTGCTTGTCATCTAAATTAGTGTACTATCTATTATACACCAGATCTCGCATTTCTAGACAGCCCTAGATAACACAGCGGTGTTAGCAGCCTTATCCTCTGCAATGCATTCTTTTCTGTTCTTTTAGTCTATAGACTAGACTATGACCAATCTTTCAAACCTTTTGAACATGATACATGAGAAATGTGGGTTTATCTATCTGTTCTCACCCAGAACCATAACTCTTCAACTCTTCTTACAGAATTATTGCTTATTTTTCCTATAGATTAGACCCTGTAGAAAGAAGACTTCCATCATGAGTTTAACAGGAATGAGACAGGAAAATATGTTCTAACAGTCTCTTAGCATGCCACACACAAAAACTCTATTCTTAACCCTGCTACAGTGGTACCTACAGAGAATGATGTGATCTCCATAACCTCATGTTATTACATGTTCCTCTAAACCTTACCCTGACACTACAGAATCTTCTCTCACAACTGATTTTGTTTTCTAAAACTGATGGCTCTACTCATAGACAGAATGGAGTGCCATATGCAGGGTATGCAATTTGTGACCATTTTCAATTATTAAAAGCATCGACCCTGCCATCCTCAAGCTCCGCCCAAGTAGCTGAGATATATGCACCAATGAGAACCGATCACCAGCAAAAGGTAAAACTGTTCATATTATAATAGATTCCATATATGCATATATGTATTAGATATGGGCGATATGGACTAAAAATTATTCTGATAATTTCTAGTATTTATCACGGTAACGATAAAAATGACGATGTATAAACACCAATTCAGCCTAATCTTTTTGACTATAAATCTATCACCAAAATAATAATAAAGGCTAGGGGGAGCTGGTCGTGGGCGTGTCTATACCTGCTGACTGTAACCGCTGTGAAACAATCAGGAAATAACTTTTATTTCTCTGATTAATGACAGCTTTTTCGAGGCCGACGCTCGCTCCCTGTTATTGTTACTCTGTCTCTCTACCAAAGCGCTCTCTCTCTCTCTCTCTCTCTCTCTCTCTCGCTCTCTCTAATCATCGGACACAAATCAAATTAAACTTCTTTGTGTCATTATATTTTGCGGTGTAAACTGCAAGTAGGACACACAGGTAGATTATCAGAGTTTAGTCCATGAATCCACCTGGATAGTCTCTGCTTCAGAGACAGTTCAGGCTGTCTGTGGAGGTTTGACCGACCTGAGTGTCTGATTGGCGGCCGGAGCGTGAGGAAAGAGCTCCTCGCTGCCTGGCGTACCTGCTCCGCTTTCCGTCATGTTTGTCAAAAATGTGTTGGGCTGCGAGAGTGTTGTGCACATATATACGTCATCAATGAGAATTTTTTTTTTTTATCGTGGGATGACATATTCTTACCCTAGGGAATTTTGATGATAAATTGTAAACAATGACATATCGCACATTGCTAATATGTATCCACGTATCTTCAGTGTGATTGTTAACAATATGGGCAAACTGAGGATTGTTACATCCTCAGGGACATCCATTAAAAATGGCAAAACACTGTTAGATTGGTGAACTGTTAGGTGCCTGCCAACCACCATCACCTATTGCTGCTGTTAAGTCTGGTGCTAACTTCAAATCCAATGACCCTATCTTTTCAGGCAATGCCTTGGTTGACCATGCAGCCAAGGGAAATGCTAGAATTGTCTTTTCTGTCTAAGTTCTATGCTATACCTGCTAATGACTTTTGCTTCTCCTAATGACGTGGCCTTTTACAGGAGGCTGCTGATGTAAAGGAACAATGGTCTTAGTTTTCTCATGGTCGTGAATATGTAAATAACTTGTGGGTCCACAGTGACGGCCGCATTGTGGCTCCCACACATCTGTACCCGTGGTTAGCTCACATGTCACATAGCTTGTCACATGTGGCTAAAGGGGGGATGTGTCTGATAATGTTGAAAGAGTGGTAGACTGGTGCTCCAGGATTTCCAACCTATGCACAAAAGTAGTGTGAAAAATGTCTAATTTGTCATATAACCCAGGTACAACCGTACAGACAACGGTGTCGACACATCCTTCCCCACGGGAACCTTTTGAAATTATGCAAATTGATTTTATCTATATGAAAAAATGTGTGATTGATATGACAAAATTCTTGTATGTATTTGTTTTGGTCAAACTGGCATGAAGCCAGGAATCGCAAGAAAACTGTCCACAGAAAAATGCCTGCTGAAAGACATTGTTCCCAGATTCAACATTCCACAGAGCATCAACTCAGACAGAAGTCTGAAATAGATGATGCTGTTACTTCTGGCCTTAATGTCAATGAGTTCAGCACCCACTCCAATGACTATATCAAGCAACTCAGTGCTATGCATGAAGAATATGGATCTCCATGCCATGGTTGAAGCCATAATGTTTTTGTTCTGCTCTAACCTCTGCTGTTCAGCTGTTCCACAGACAAGTAAAAGCTGTCCAGTCTTCTCCTAGTGAGAAACTGTACCACTACATCCATCCAGGGGACCGAGTCTGAGTCAACAGACAGTTCCAAAGGAAGAACGCCTGAAAGCCACGTTGGTACAAAACACCAACACCTGCTGACCACCAACATGGCAGTCGACTGTGAAGACCACTCCATCTGGATCCACACATCCATTGAAGAAAACATCTCCTCCACCAGAGATCGACAAGACCCCTCATCACACTTTGGGTCTTCCTTCTTCATCCTGTTGGTCTTCACTCTTCATCCTGTGAGTCTTCTTCCTCATCACCGACAGAGGCATAGGATGTTGGTCACATCCTGGGAAAGATCTCCTCCCCTCAAGGACAACGCAGGCTCAAAAGCCCAGAAGAAGATGTCTGACAACCACAGTCATCAGAGGAGCAGAAGGACAACGCAGGCCCAGAGGCCCAGAAGAAGACGTTGGACAACCACATCAGAGTAGCAGCTGGATTATTCATAAGAAAAAAAATCCTCAGACACCACAACCTCCAGATACCATGAAAGCATGTATTTGGATCCATCCCACACAGTACAGGAAATGGACTGTTACTGATGGCTTTGCCAATTACCCCTGTAACACTTCAAACTTCAACGCCACCTATGGACATTGTACTTGTTCCCTGTCTTTGCACACGGGACAATCATTCTGCAAAAACTCCATGCCGACTGCTCTTATCGCGAGCACACCCCTAACCCTGTTACTATACCAAGAAACTGGTATACCATGGACTGCATAATGAATGGATGTCATATCTGCGACGTCCCCACAGGTTTCTGAAGAGCCGTTGTGAAGGTCATTGTGTTGGCTCTGACCCTTGTCATCTTGACAGTTTTGCCTCTACCATCTCATGACCACTCTAAACATGGGCTAAGACAAGAATCATCGGGGACCTGAAGTGGACTGAACAATTACTGAGTGCTCAAACGAGCAATTCGTAACAACACCTATCTGTTAATCAAAACAGTCATGCTGTTGATTATGTTGAGCCTTAAGCCTTAATATAACATGAATTAAGTTCTATAAAATACACCCTCAGTACAGTTAAACAGGAAATTTGCTACAGTGACCAAGGTAACTATTTTACCAAGTTGTAAGCATGTTTCTGTAAAATTGTTTTGCTGTAAGGTGGAGCATCTGAATATGGAGGACATGTTCTGTAGCAAGATTGAAGTAGATGTCTAACCACTGCTGTTTTGGCACATGAGCTTCACTTTACAGCCATAGAGGTTGTCACTTGAGACACACACACACACGCATGCACGCATACACAGGCACACACCAATCGCACACACACGAACACTATCTATATAATTTTGTTACCCTCTTTCCATCTTATGGAGTTATGGTAACCTAAGATCATATAAGAAACTCTTTCTAAGAAGTTTAAGATCTTGCAATTTTTCACCACAAAAGACAACATGAAGACAACAGACAGTAACAATGATGGCTTTACCAAACCATGCCAGATTAAATTTCCTACTGGCCTCTCAAGGAAAAAATTGTGCTGTCATCAAAACTGAATGCTATACGATCAACAATCTGAATAATACAGCCAAGACAATCTGGTAACCACTGGTTTGTTTGACTTTTAAGGAAAAGTTAGAGACATTGGTTATTTAATTTTTGTAACTGTCCTGCTTGGTTCTGTTGTCCTCATTGTCATAAGCATTTTGATTGTTTGCCTCAAGACTCTTTTAAACCACCTATCACTGAATCAACCACTTGAGTTATTAACACCAGTACAACTGAACCTGTTCATAAATGGAAGAAAATTTTGAACTTTGTTGTAATTGATTACGACTGAAAAGCAGAATTTTCTCTTGTTTTGTTATTTTGTTTGTTGTTTGTTTTAAGTTTTACATTTTTCTCATTTGTTGTATTCTTTGTTCATTTTAATTTATCTTGATTCAGTGTTCAAAAAAAAAAAAGTATGGATTGATGAAGAAAATACACACTGACATATAGAAAACTTGAAGCCAAGTGGTATCCGTCTGGGTCTAGCCTGTAACCCCTACTGAGCTGGGCCCTTGATCAAGGTAATACACATTGGGGGCAGTGTAGACTTGCTAATTGAGCAACCAAGCAACGTCTAGGAAACCACCCCAACCCCATTGTTTAGGTCTTGAACCTTCTTCTCATACATGTGTGTATTCTTACCTTTTGTCTGTCTGGCTCCAACTTCCAGACCTCATGTAAATGTCTACCTTTTGTTACCTATCCCCCTCCTTTCCCCCTACCCTTTGTTGCCCAATCCCTTCCCTTACCTTCCCCACCTTTTGCTCCATCCCTATTTACATATTGTGTAACCATGGCTGTTTTCTGTATAAAAGTGCTCCTCTTCATTTGCTCCTGGTCAACTCACTGGATCAGATACCCTCTGTGACCGTCAGTTCACCAGTGTGCCGGCATGCTTTTTTAATAAACACACCACCACAGCAAACATCTCAACTGGACTCGATGATTTCTTCGACAATGCTTAAAAACAGACAACAGTGCTATATTTCAGAAATTTACTGTAAGAGCAGACCTCCTTTTGTACCTGTGAGTCATTTATTTATTCCAGCTTTCATTAGAAGCTGTAACATTATGCACAGCAAAATGTATCCATCCTGTCGTCTGCTTCCTCCATTAAAGCAAGTCAGTGTTTACTGCAGCTGACAACACTTGCCGAGGATTCTGCCAAAAATTCATGTACATCTTCCAGCAGCACAGTCCACCCTTTAACTCTGCAGGGAGTCTGTCACAAATGTAACTAAATGTACAATGGAAGTGTCCCACCAGCTGTCCTGCCCACAGGAAACTGTTTTAATGTGAAAGGATGTCCGTCATGGCTGCCATCAGCTTGTGGCGCCCTTAGGCTGTGATCGGACAATTAAATAAAGACAAAAAGCCAATTAATTATCATTTTAACATCTATATATATATATTTAATGAGGACACAGGAGATGCATACATAAAGAGGACCGGTGAACACTGTGTATTGTGTTTGAGGAATCAGATTCAGTGTATCTCTACTACATTACTTCTTTTTAAAAGATGTTTTGTTCCATCATGTATGTAGGATCGATAGAAGGAGGAGAGCTTTGGATATGTAATGTTTTCAGTTTTGATTCAAGGATAGACGATGAGCTCTGTGATCTCTCTGAACAGAGTCAGTGTCAGGTGGTCATTAACCTGGATTCTGCTGATTTCAATCTAAAATGGTAAAATAGCTATGATTAGGCCAATGTGTTCTGTGGAAACACTGGCTTTTATTTTGGTAATTTTCTGTATTTCTGATGAAGACACATGTAGAAAGGTTGACACTCATCCATCCATCTTCTGTTCTTCTGGCATTGCCAGTGAGAATGTTTTCTTTAGGAATCTGAGGAATAAATATGTGGTCGTATTTTGGGCATCTGGTAGGGCAGCTTTGGTTATTAGCAAAACAAATAAATGTAATAAATATCACTAGATAATTAATCAATAAAGTGATTAACTTAAACGAATAATAACAGGACAGGACCCTGTAATCAGGGACCAATAACCAAAAATATGCAACAGTCTCATTTAGGTGTTCACTTAGGAAATAATAATTAATATTTGCTATTTGCATTTCTTAAGAAAGCAGTGAGGAAGTGAACCCGAACCATCAGAACCAGCTTTTATTACAATAATATGCACAGATAATCACAGGCAACTTCTCTCAAGAATATATTTATTTAACTTTAGTGACACTGTATGGATAACCATAAGTCATACTTCTTTAATAAACATTCATTATACAACTCAGACATTAAAAGAAAGTAACAGGCATGTGACAAAATGTGTGTGTGGATGTAGAGGTGTTGATGATTAATGATTAATGTTAATGAATAGGGGCACAAGACATGTGCTCAAGATGGCGGCCGAGGCCACAAGGCTTAACGAAAGGGTGAAATTTGAGGTGGGGGTGTATTTCACACATACAATATGGCATGGAATGAACAATTATTTCCACGCCACTTAGCCCCTTGAAAATCAATGTGTGTGGCTGCACGTGAGGTACACACAGCATGAGGTACAAGCACACAAAGGAAAATCAAAGATAGATCTGAACCACTACTGAATGCACTGTATGACTTTATTTTATCACACAGCAGCACAGGAGGTGAACCCCGGTTCTCTGATGCCAACCTCCTGTCTCCACCACTCAGGACTCAAGCACCAGACCTGGGGGAATGAAACTCACCGTTTCAGAGGTGCTTTTAATCTGTTATTGTGTGTTGTTTGATGAGGATTTCATTCAGTATCACAAAAAGCCCTCCATACATAAAATATATTATTATTTTTATGAGTCTAAAGGCACTTACTCCTCCCTCTAGAGGAAGGAGGTGGGCTGGTTAAAGTGAGATCTCCTCCTTTATTTCAGTTCACACATCACTATGACCTTCAAAATGAACAGCCATGCAGCCCCACACAGCAGCAGCTGTTTAGCCTCTGCATTGTAAAAGCTCAGCCATTCTGTGTCATCGTATAGACTACAATTGCATCAGCTCACCTCTGTATTCAGTGGTGTGTATTTTAATGGAATATTACTGCTGAACCATGAGTTTGTCTGAACTTTATTTAAACCTGATTTGCATAAAAGCCAAGGAAAAGGGAACTGTGCACCTCACAACCACAAGTGAGTGGGCAACCACAGGTCATGAGTGACAGTACACGGTGTGAACAGGTGGCATTATCATGGAAATATACTGTATGTGAACGAGTTATTATCTTTTATATAATTTCTATAAACAGATATAGCAGGCAGCAAAGGCCGAACACATTGGTTGAAATGAAATCTCAGAACCCATCAGCTATCATCTGATGACGATTTAGCTTTTTAAAAATGTATGCTTCATATGCAGAGCTCTGATTAATGCATCTTTCTCATCATTCTCAAGTTGCTAATCGGACCTCAGAGGAAGTCTTGGCCCGGGTAACCGGTGTCCGTTTTCCTGCTATCTGCTGGATGTTTTCCCAAGAGGCTAAACCATCATCATCAGATTGATGGCATAAATACAGCTGAAAACAATAACAACAAGCAAGACAAGGTAAACATAAACATTAAACTACTATGTACCATAGACAGTATAAATTATGGACGTCGTATCCGTGACATCACTCCGTTGTGAAGCTCAGTGTGGTTGCTCTGGTCGTCACCATCTTGGCAGTCCCGGGTAATCTAACAATAGGCAAAGACATGGATTGTGGGTGGAGTCAATCAAAGCGTCCACGCTCTTAATTCTGCATAACTTTAAGCCTTAATATAATCTGAACAGGTGAGTTGTATAAAAATTCACCCTCAGTACAGTTGTCATGAACGGGGAAATTAGCTATAGAGACCAAAACTGTTTTTTGTACCAGGCTGTAAACATGTTTATTTCTGCTGTGAAGTTGGACATTTTAACATGGGGACTTATGGAGCCAGCCTCAAGTGGACGTTTGAGGAACTGCAGTTTTTGGCACTTACACATTGGCTTCACTTCAGCGCAAAGTTGCTGTTTGCTATGTACAGATAAAAACATATAAATATGTAAACAAAATAACATTTGTAGATAGAATAAGCAACAAGAAGTGGTAGGACAGAAAAACTGATTAATAAGGGATTTAGAGCTAAGGGCTAAAGATGCTGACTTCCACAAACAAGAGTTTTGGCCAGAAGTTGTTACACAGAAAAGGTCAAAATATCTCCAACACATTTCATGCTGTTCCTGCCAGTAGACCTCATGAACACAGCTTCCTGTGACCTTAGATACATTCATATGTATATACTGTGGTTATCACAGGCTGTATATTATTAGCAGATGTTCTTATTGGTATTGCAGGGTTGGTCTCAAATATCAGTATGGTTAACCTCAGGGATCTGCTGCTGCTTAACGGGTGGTGTTTATACAGCATGCACTTATTTTACCGTTACCGTTTGGCCTCCATAAAATAGTGACAAGATTAAGACAGGAAACACGGGGAGTGAGAGAGAGTTACGCCATGTCACAAAGGTTCCTGCTTACAATTGAGTGATGCATCTTAACCACCAGGCCACAGGGACACCACTACACACCTATTTTAGTATTAGCTGAGTTTATTTGAATTTAATTTCGTCCTTTTTTACTCATAGAAAGAACAAGGCTATCAATGAATGCATCCTGTTTACAGTATATCACCTTTTATCTACATTTAAAGCAAAAAAAAAAAAAAAGTTCACGTTGCAAGTCGATTTCTTCAGTTGTCGAGATTTCTTATCAACTCCAGTGTTGGAGACATACAGAATTGATCTTTCTCCTCGGGCTTCACAGCTACAGTACAAGGGCAATCCAGAGAATCTAATCTCGACAATATGTGGAATCCAGACAAGGTTAATCACAACACTGGACCACGTGTAGTGCTCTGCCCTGTGTGTCTGCAGCACAAGGAAATGTAGTTCAAAGCCACAGTGCGTGAAGCATTTCTAAGAGCCACTGTTGTCTGAAAGTATTACAGGTAATGTAGCCTAACCTCTAAAACCATGAATCATGTGTCTGTGACAGGCTGCTCACACAGAGCCTCCAAACGTTGACACTAAATCACAGGATTTCTGCTCAAAGCTCAATAATTTCTTTGTAAATGTACTTTTGTCTTTATCATTACATTCATGAAGCAGTTTAATCGGTAAACAGAATTTAGTTTATTGATTTTTCATCAGTAGAATCCACCCTAGATCAACCTCTATCTTAGATTTCATCACTCTAGATCTAGAGATATTTTCTGCAGGCCACCACAATTTTGTTCTTGGAACTGGGGGTCACCTTACACCATCTCAGGGTTCAGTTGTAATAAAGAAGACAATAAACTGTATCATAGTTGGTAGTGTCATCTTGTATATGTATATTATGTATATGCATGCGTGTGTGTGTGGTAACTGTTTATGCTGTTGTATACATTGTGACACTATAAAGAGCGTCATTCTGAAGCTCAAAATCTGGAAAACGTTTATTATCGGTGGCCTGGAGGCTCAATATAAGTCTTAATATCATTTAAACAGGTGAGTTGTATAAAAATTCACCCTCAGTACAGTTGTCATGAACGGGGAAATTAGCTATAGAGACCAAAACTGTTTTTTGTACCAGGCTGTAAACATGTTTATTTCTGCTGTGAAGTTGGACATTTTAACATGGGGACTTATGGAGATCTCGAGCCAGCTTCATGTGGCAGTTTAAGGAACTAAAGTTTTTGGCATTCTCGCATAGAAGGTCGCCGCTTGGTCGGGGCACCCCATTACCTCACCCGGTATAGCATGTGTCCAAGGTACTAAGGCCAAGTCCTTTTTTGCAGTGACCCAGGTTTAATACTAACCTGCAGCCCTTGTGCAACCGTATGTTGTCCCTCTTATCCCTCCCCACCTTCCTGTCTGCCTTCAGCTGCTTCTATCAAATAAAGGTGAAAAAGCCAAAAAAAAAGATTCCTAATTAAATGCTGTACTTTTCTGACTCAGAACAGGGGAAGGTAATGTGACACTTCGTGCAAGAAGTCAGTCAATTAAGAGAACTTGAAATCCCCAAAGACTTGTCACAGTTCTCATCATTACTGAGATGCGTCAATCAAATATTTGCTCCATCAGAATGCAGTCTCTTCTAATTGAACTAAATGTTTTAGCTCAGCTGTTTTGTTTTTATGCTCTGCAACTTTGCTGTTTGTTTGAGTCTCACAGTGGCTTGAGTCTTCATCAGCATTGTTTCCAGCAGTAGGTGGCAGCTGTTTTCAGAGGAAAGCTCAGATAAACCCACTGTACACTACCTGCCCAGCACCAAACAACAGATATTCACGCCACACATCAATATTTCCTCTTAACAGGCTTTTTTCACATGCGAGCAGGCCAATTTTTTTGACAATGCTATCCCTGTAAGCCAGGAGCGTGGAACTAACTCACCTAAGACCCCATTTACACTTCATGCATCTTGGGCTGATCAGATAGCTCTCACATCAGAAGTGTGAATGCATCCAAGAAGCTCCCATGATGGATTGAAATGTGTCTGCTCAAACCATCTCTGGAGGAGGTGATTTCTATGATCAAATACAAAGTTAGCAGGGCTGCTGGGCCATTTATCTGATCTCTGATAGGTTCATGACCTGTATGGGGGTGAGGGAACAGTGTTAGAGCACAGTTAAATTAAACAATGAAACTCACTCTTAGTTCATGAAGAAAAGTTTGGCATTTTTGGTAGTTACTGAGTTACTAAGTTCTCTTTTTTCTGCTACTGTAGAGTCCATGGTCACCATAATCCACCACTGCACAGAGGCATGAGTTTGTCGTGTTCATCTGTGGGGTGTATGTGGTCAGAGTAAAGTTAGCAAAGTGTTCCTCTGCCTCCATTAAGTTGTGAGGTAACACGTTCAAACAAATCAATGAGAACGTGATCACTCAAGTGTCTCTTCTGCAGTGGATTAAATTTCCTGCATGCTCTGTTCTGTCGTTCTTTGAATCTGAAGAAAGATCACAAGAGTGACTATTTACTGTTTGACTCATGTAAGGAATGTGATAATGAGTTTTTATTGCTGCTAAATACTGCAGTTAGCTGAATTGTATTATCCTCACATACAACAGACACGTGCACACCCACGCACGTTCTCAGTAATTACATAATGCTACCTGTCCTTCACTGCCATCGGAAAAGAATGGCTTATTTTGTTTGAAAGACCTGGGCAGAGTCTAACCTGCAGGTCTTTGTAAATGTGGAATGGTGGAAATGTAAAAACAACCTCACAAACACAGAGAATTAAAAAAGACAGAGAGAGAGAGAAAGAGAGCTGGAGAAGGGTAATTAATTTTCTTATTCTAACTCAAGGCTGTTTCAAATCAGTCATAAGCCCCCAAAAAGAAAAAAAAGGCAAGATTCACTGCCTTGGACTCACTTCATTCAAAAAGGCATTCATTTCATGAAGTGAGGAAGTGAAAGCTGCAATGCTTGAACACAAGATTCCAGACATAATTAGTTGTAAGAGCTGTTAAGAAGCACTTTTTATTTGTGCATTTTAGCCTTTTGACAAGATGTTGGAATTAGTTTGTCTCTGAATGGATTGGATCATCCCACTTCATTTCTGTTCCAGGAAGAAATCCATGAGTGATACTGATTTTGACCCGACGTTTAAAGCAACACTGTGTAACCTTTCTACCACAGAATAACAGATTTTAAATCAAGTTGATGCTACACTGACTTGTAATCAGGTGAAAGGTGACTCGTATGCCTTGAACTGTGTAACTTTGTGCTCTGGGTACGATCATATGTAAGATGTATGTAACACTTCATGGCACTAAGTCACACACCACCAACTATCTTGGTGAAACTGGATCATATTTTATGGGAAAAAGTTTCAGTAAAGTAAACTGCTGCCAACTGTAGCTGCTGTTAGCTAATGTTAGCTCAGTTTGTTAAGGAGGGGAGTGTTAGTAACACAGGTTCTCGGACCACCGCGAAGAGGAGGAATTTCAGGGGTGCTGGTGCCAGTGTCATGCCCAGACTAGTGCCGGTCTCAGAGGGCAATGAAACCAGGCTCAGCAGCCTTTAAGGACATAATGGCAGAGGCGAACAGACAGAAAAGGATGCTGACAGAGAGAAACGGAGAGAGTGAACAAGCAAGAAGCTGCTGGACAAGAGTAAATGTGGGACTGACTTTTAGTGGTTGGTGAGAGCTTGGTGAAATAAAAGGCTCAAAGACAGATGCCAAGCTGGGCTGACTGCTGTTGGACTAGTAAGTAATATTAGCTGGCTGCTATGTCTTGTGTTCATTTTAGGTTAGAATGTATTGTATGTATTTTGAGATATAAGTGTTGCTTCACTATCCACTATCAAAGGGAAACTGTACAAAACATGGTGTAAACTGTGGAACAACATTAGTTGTTGACATCATAAACAGCTGCTCAGTTACGCATCCAGCAGACATGAAGAAAAATTATCATTTATTTGGAGTCATGCTTATATCCACCTGATAAGTGTTCACAATGTTTTTGGTCTTCACCATCTCCTGAGGGAGACATCAGAATGTGTACAGTTAAATTAAAAGAAGGAGCTAAAGAAGGCTAAACATGCATAGTAATGTGATACATTGTCAACATTCAAATATATTAACTTTAGCTACTTTATGTACAACTTGTGGAATATTACATCATGTTAACCTTGAGAAGATGTGCAGTCTAATTTGTTTGTTTTTGTATATATTGTGTTGTCTCTTTGAGCTACACCCTCTGTATGAAAGGTCATACATAAGTAAGTAAGTAAGTAAGTAAGTAAGTTTTTTACATTTAGAATGCTGTTACAGGTTGTCCTCACACTATTTCCCTTCTCAAAATGAAATACTCAAGAAGTTTGAAAACATCAAATTGTATTTTTTGTAAAAATAAATTTCTCACTGTATAAAAAAGTTTGGAAATATCACAAGACACAAAGTGGGATATTCAAAATCAAGTCAAAGCAACATGAGTTCAGTTACCTTTTTTTAACAGCAGCCATTTTGACATGAAACAGTCTGGTCAACGCAGGTGTTGCCAGAGATTCTAATTAAGGTTCCGTTCCATTCAGGTCAAACAGAGTCAGGGTGCTGCTGTGGTGCATGTCGCTGCACTGAATGGAACGGAACAATAATTAGTATCATTGGAAACTGCTGTGAAAAAGGTCTGTTTATTGGATGATGAAGAAAGTAAGAGGATTATTAACCAGAGCTAAACATAGTGTGAACCATGATATGTAACATTATTTTTCTTACATTTACATTCTACATCATTAGTGCACGTGTGCCTCTACGAAACAACTGTTAGCAACAACAGTGTTTAAATAAACTTCCTGTAAAGCAGGAAACTGTGACTACCACCAAAGACAAAGGCTCGACAACCTGACGAGAGCAGGTGTGTGAGTCAGCAGAAAAATGTGAACCAAGCTTTAATGTCAGTGTGTGTCAGGAGGATCAATGGAGCTGGCTTAATGGAGGGGAAGGAAATGCGCTAAAAGTGTCACCATCGATTAATTAACCGTTCTAAAGCCCGAACCAAGTGTGAACTGGATATTTCAGACTTAACTTTATTTGACAAAAAATGATCCAGTGTGTCAGCACCATGCAGACTTTTCTGTTCTAATCAGCCTGCAATGAAAAACAAGACTCATTTATAAGTGAGAGACAAAAATGAATCTATCTATTGACCCATCAGGAATTCATTATTTTTTATCCACCATTTGTTGACAACATACAATTTTTTCAGTATAGTAATTAAGTAAACAATTTGAAACAACAGAAATGTTAAAGATCCAGTATGTCAGATTTAGGGAGCTCTATTTACAGAATATGGCAGAACTGACATATAATATTCATAACTATGTTTTCATTAGTGTATAATCACCTGAAAGATTTTTGTTACCTGATGGATGAATGAACAAGCCTTTTATATCATGTTGAACCACCATGTTTCTACAGTAGCACATAATGGACAAACTAAATACTGGGTCTAGAGAGGGCTTTACACATTTTTTGCATGTTATGTAGCCAGCATAATTTTTCCTTCATTTTAGAAAGGAGAGGGTGAGGAGACAGTGTTTCAATCACCGTCCAGATATCCTCCAGTATCTGGACCAACACTGCCACAAAGTCATGTTTTCAGTATTTTCACGTATTCTTCATGGTATTTTAGAGTTTGTCATTTCCTGATAAATGATAAAGACGTGTACATTTACTGAATCTGTGATTTGTATGTGTTTAATTACAAATGCCAATAAACAGATTTTTCCAAAATGATAAAGACTCATCCTGCATCCTGACATGTATTTAAAATCCAATCAAACACTTCCTCTCTTCTGACGCCACTGAGTGGAGTGCTTCCTGTTTGATACAGTCTATGAGTGATTGTGAGGGCTGCTACAGTCATCTATGGCCGGGCCTCACTGATTACTGTACAAAAGCACAACTTCAGAACTTTATTCAGTGATTTTGGTGAAACTGAATCAGATTTTATACACAATATATTTGATGTTTTTCCCTCTGATGTGCTCCAGCTGCTCAGCTTCAACTCTCTGTGATTTAAACAGTTTATGATGGACAGATAGCTTTAGCCTAACTACTAGTTAAAGTAACTAACAGCTAATTAACTACTGGCAACAGAACTGAGCCTTTGAGACCGACAGAGAATAACATTATACGACTGAAGTAGTTCACAGACTTTACTGATTTAAAGATCACAAAGTAACGAACCGCTAACTATCGTTAGCTCAGTCAGCCGTGCAGTTAACCAAACTGACTCAACGGCAGGATGTCAGGAGCCAAACCTGGCAACAAAAAAACACCTGGCTACTGTAAACATCAATTATTACTTACCTGCCTGTTTTTACAGGAAACACACACTGTTAAAAAAAAAACAAAAAAAAAACTGTTGTTTTACGGTAAAAAACTGGCAGCTGTTTTACCGTAATAAATACAGTATAACTTTTTCTAATATTACGGTAAAAGGGTGTTTGTACTGTTGATTTCATGTTTAAGGTTGACACTTTATTACATATTTTAAAATGTCTGTAGATTTCACGGTGAAAAACTGCCAAACCAGCAGCAAAAGACCGTAAAATGTTTCACACCATTTATTTATATGGCATTTTAAGGTAAATATAATAGTATGTTATATTAGTGACTGTTAATTGTACAGTAAAATACCGTAATATTTAATGGCATATTTTAAG